>OV702293.1:87430000-88030000 GCA_916181665.1 Avena sativa | reverse complement strand
TGAATTCACCATACTCAGTATGCGGATAATCAATCCTAACCTTTCGATTACACGCCCTAGTATAAGCACCTCTCCTGTGAGTTTGGTCTCCCAACCATGTCATCTTGGGTACTGCACAGGTGGACAATCTTCACAAGGTAGCCTCAGCTCAGACCTTGGTCGGGAGGGAACTAATACTAAGGTATATAAGTTTCCAGTCAAGCCCTACCCAATCTTCGGGTATTGTGGTTGTACGGTAAAATTGGAATGGTATCGCATCCAGACAACCATCAGTTTTATAAAGGGCTCAGGCTCATGCCTTAACATTTTCATCACCAAAATCATCTGGTGTTCAGAAACACATGTCAAAACATCTCAATAGAATGATCCATCATTCCAAGGTTTTCATAACCATATTTCCACCAAGTATTCCCATCTAAAGTTGATCAAGTTTTATGCTTAGCACTAGCATCTACAAATGGGGGTAAGTACTAATGAGGGGTGGTAAACTAGTGGAGTTAACTAAGTTCAATCTTATGCCTTGGGATGACATCAAGATTATCTAGCTTAGGCCCAATTTTATGCTCTTTATGCAACCTTCAATTTTCTTTCTAGAACCTACAATTCACTCAAGTAAACTCTAAGTAGTAGCTTTGATAAAGAAATAAAGTAGAAAGCTTGCAAGTAAAACTAGGATTGGGTATCATCAAATGTTTCTAACCAAGCATGCTTAGTGCATTGCATAGGTTAACTTGATTAGCAAGGCTTGCATCATTATCAGTATAAGCTTGCTAAGTGAATAGCTTGCAAGTATTGGCTTGCCCAATCAACTAGTAGTATTAGGCTTGCATAAGTATAGTATCTTGCAAGTGTTAGCTTGCATAGGTCAACTTGATTAGTAAGGCTTGCATCAGTATCAGTATAAGCTTGCTAAGTGAATAGCTTGAAAGTATTGGCTTGCCTTGTGCAGAGCAGTGGTTGAAGTTCTCCTCGGCTTCTTCTTCGTAGTATCCTCCTTCCTCCTCGTATCCTTGGTCGGTACTAGCATCTATGAAAAAATACGAGGTACACAATCACCAAACAATACTTAAATACTTTCAATCATCACACACAATGGTTCTATATATGATCTAGCATCATCACTAACATTACAAGATTAAAGCATTTGGCTTATTGATTTTATTTTTAGAAAAGTAATTTCTACTCATTGAAAAACTACTTAAGATTTAATATTCTCCAAACCAAACATGGGATCATGTCGACACATGTCATCACCACATATTTCAGTACATGGTAATGTGATTTAAAGTGTGTCACAATTTAATAAGATTTAACCTTTTATTTCATTTAAATAAAGTGACTAGAAATGTCTATGTGGCATCTTTTTATTACTTGAACATTATTTCTGTAAGTAAACCCAATTTTTTTTATATATTATGAAAGGTATGGTTACTTGTGATTTTTGAGAGTTGGAATCAACTCAAAAGCTATTATGGTTTAAATTTGAAAAATGTTTGAATGCACGAAAGCTTCTGCCTTGTTATTTTTACCAAGGGTGATCTACATATCCAAATGATTTGAATCCAACGGGCTTGGATTCAGCACTTCCAGACCTTTCTAACAAAATTGGTTTTATTCAGTTTGGTTCACTGAATTGAGCTGGGTTGATTTTTGAAACTAGGTACAGAACTGTGTTTGAATGAAAATAGAAAAATCCAAATTCAAACGAGTGGGCTGCGCGGGAAGAGAAAATGGGCCGGCCTACCACGCGTAGCGCTTACGCGGGCTGGTTAAGTTGTTGTCCCCACGCGTCAGTGAGACAGGGGGTGCGAAGCGGTACGGGGCAACATGGTGCGTTGGATCTAGTTCTAATCCAACGGCTCTGGTTCATCGTCCACGTCGGGCAGCGCCAGCGAGACAGAACCCTAACGCGGCAGGTGGGGGTCGTGGGAGTCTCACCGGGGCTCAGGCGAGGGTCGGCGAGGCGGGAGAACGACGAAGTCGACAACGGCGAACCTCCTGGTACCGGTAGCTTCTCCTGGGGCAGCTCCAATCGCTGGCTCCCTTCTTCTCCAGCAGCGGCGGGATCCGGTGAAATTCCGGCGCTGCGCTGCTCGCCTTTCTCCGGGAACAAGGTGGAATGATCAGTGAGGAGAGGGGAGTGAGATGGTGTGAAGAGTTTGATCGGGGGAGGCCTCTATTTATAGTCTCGACGACGAGACCGAACGAGATGGGCAGGCGACAGGGCTATGGGCTGCTAGAGGCGTGGCCGAGGGTGGCGATCGATCGTTGGTCTCCTGTCGATGCTCTATGGCTTTAATGCGCGAGTAGGGACGGTGGCAAACGGTCTGGAACGCTTGACGTTCTGCACGGCAGAGGCGGCGTCTTCGACAGCGAGCGGTGGCTACGGGGCACAGGCGGTGAAATGGGCATGTCTGGCGCTCTCCTGTGACGGTGGGGAGCATGTTGGCGGGCGGCGAGGGTTCGAGGTGGCCTGGTTGAGTGGGAACGGCACGTGCTCTACGACGCACGTCGGCATGGTCGACAATGGCATGGGCGTGGCATTCCTGGCGGTTCTGGCTGCTGTCTGTGAGGCAGGGTTGGTCGAGAGGGGGCGGTGAGGCATGGGCTACCTCCCAGACAAGGTTGGCACGGCTAGTTCTTCCTCTAGCCTGCTGTCCACACTGGGGTGACATGGGTGCTATCGGTTGTTCACCATTGATTACATTGTCAAGCTTACAGTGGTGCTAGGTATTAGTTAGGGTCGTTAGATGATCTACTAAGGCTAGTGGTGTACAGAGAGGTAACAAGTTAGGCCCGAAACACTGCACACTATAGTGTTTTGATTTTGTTAGATTTGAATCTGCAAGGTGTTTGATGAAATGGCCGCATGAATTCAAGTTTTGAATTTCGAAAATATATTTTGTGGGTGTGCTAGGCATGTGCTGGTGATTCTGTGGATGCTTGGGTTTTGAAAGTTGAGCTTGTTTGAGTGGTTTTTGAAAAAGTGGGATCTTCCCATATGATATAGATTCAATCTTGAACTGTCCTTTAAACTATGCATTCAAATGTATTTGGATGATCACAAGGTGGGCCTTGGTACTTTGTTATGAGTACTATCAAGGAGTGTAAAGATCCAAACAAGTTTCTGTTAAGTTTTGAAAGTTAGAGACAGCCAAAGTAGGCATGGGAGTTAAATTGGCCAAAATGACCATTCCCTTATTTTGTTTATTTTGATTTATTTGTCTTTGGGAAAAGTGTGGGGATTGTTTAGATGATGTTGAATTCACCTAAGAATCATTTTCCAAGCAAAGAAACACACAAGCAAGGCAATTCAAAAGAATCCAAATTTTAATGCACACACATATGAATGCTTTCATATTTTAATTGGAAAAGTTTTTGTTAACCCTAATTTTGATGATTAGAGTTTGATGATTCTAGTTTAATATTTTTGGGATGTTACATCAGTCCCATGACAACTCATCTCATGAGGTCGAGGAACTTAAGGGCGAGGTTACCACGCTAAAGGAAATGCCGCCGCTACCACCGAGGCTCGCGAGAAGGATGATCGGCTAGCTCGCGAAGCGCTGGAGAACCAGAAGAGGTCATTCTTTGCTCTTATGTAACAGAGCGTTGTTCTTCTCTCCACCTTCAGGCCTAAGTGCTTCAGTGGCCCTGAGCTCCAGGCCGGTCACAAAGTCAAGGCCTTCCTCGAGCTCACCCGCATGATCCTTGCCCTCCTGGACAAGGCAGCATGATGCCTGAACGGCTTCATCATGGGCGAGTGACAGGAGATGCTGAGCACCATGGGAAGGACTCTATTCACCAACCTCCTACAGCTAGCTCTGACGCTTGATTATGCCCAAGTTTTGCGACCATTTAAGCCTCATCCAAGCGTCACTCTGGAGGCCATGTACACTCTCGAGACGGAGATTGGCGATCTTGTGGATGTTGATGATGGCCTGCAAGTGCACAAGTTCGTTAGAGCATGTTTTCATGGAAGTATTAATTCTAGTTTTTATATCGCTCCAAATAAGGAGCTTCGATAAATGTTTTTATGTGGCGTTTCTATCGCACCCAAGGTGTCGCAGGTCTTGAGTGAATTGACTTCAAGCGTTGGAGGTGGAAAGTGTTGAGTGAATAATAGAGGAAACTTGAGTGAAGGTAGATGCGGAAAGTAAATAACATAAAAGTAAAAAGATGATGAAAGTGTTCGGAGTTCCTGTAGATGAGAAGTTAGGCACGGAGAGAATTAGTTCATGGTGATAGTGAATGTGCCAAATGGATGAAATGACTTATGTGATTGTGATACTTCATATTCATAAGTGAGTAGGCAAGCAACCCATATACCGACTAGGAGTCCTCCTGGAAAATTCCTCCTAGTCCCAATGATCCATCTGCCTGTTACCACAGAAAATGGTTAGCACATTAATTAAGGTCTTTCGACCATATCAAGGATTTAATCTTGATGGTTCCTTGTTTAACCTTGAGTAGTACTAGCTCCTCATTGATATCGGCCGTGTCACTCGGGGTTTGCTGATTCGCTAGTGTACAAGTTCATATCTATGAGATCTCGAGATCATGTTATCTGGCCCTTAAATTAGAAAACAATCATTAAGCAGACATAGATATTCATTCTCACATTACAATAATCATGACAACAATCACAAATGGATGGAAGTAAGAGAGGCACGTCACATCTCACCAATCCTCTACATATCCCACGCCTATGGGGATTTACTTAGACATCAGAGGAAGATAGATCAAAGGCATAATAATATTATAAAGGGAAATCATCTCAACTTTACCGTAGCAAGCCACAGTATCATTTGGAGATAAAATCAAATACAAATCAAGACAATATCAAAGTATCAAGCCCAAATATTACAAGTGCCAATCTCTCTATTTCTCTCTACAAGTGTGAATGATGGTGGTGTGAATGGATTAGAGGCTAGAGATCTTTGAAGAATGAGGCAATGTTCTTCTCCTCCTTCAGATCTGATCTATCCTCTTCTGGAATGGTTTACGGTGGCTATGTTTTGTGTTTTGTCGCTCCTCCAATACAGAAGTTGTTTGTATTGATATAATAGAGGCACTGGAGTGTCATACAACCATACGATATGTGCGTGTTCCACCGTACCAGTAGTCAATACATGACCTGGACGCCTCTAATGCATGGGATTTAAGTAAGGATTTTCTTGTTTGGTTGTAAATATCTTCCAAAAATGTTTATTACTAGAAATTCATCACAAGAAACCAAGGTTTCGCTAATTCGCAATGTTAACATTAGTTTGAAAGATAGAATCCAACAAAACCCAAAAAAACAAAAGGAAAATCATTGGAAAAAAGTGTCAGAATTTGGATCTATCAACATCCCCAAGATTAACATGTTGCTCGCCCTCGAGTTACAAAGCTATAAAGAATAATAGCGAGAAATTAAATCAAGGGGGAAAACTCACAAGTTCAAGGTTGTATCACATTCCATCGTCATAAATCCTGCACCCTTAAACAAGAGAATAATATATATGAACAAATGCACTTAAGTTCGCTTCCTAACCGCAAGTAACTCGCTAGATAACAGTATTTAAACTCAAAGGATACTGGCAAAAATTTGGTTAGGCTTGCAAATCAATTCTTCTTAGTGCCTCTCTTCTTATGAGAGTAAAAATGTTTTTAATCAAGAATGCTTTGGGAAAATTAAGGGTGCACAAGTAGATGTCAGAAGAAGGATAAACTTAGAGATTTCATTAACACCCACTTCCAAAACATGGCTATCAAACACCCCATCAATTCATTGCTTTTCAAGAACTACAGTTTATCTCCTTTTATTTTAGGTGGTGAGGTGTTGCCAATACTTTCCTATGGATCCAATCTTTCAGCTCATAACTTAATAGTAATTTTCCTTTTCTTACCTTTTCTTCTCTCTTTTTCGTTTTCTTCACCTTTTATTTTCTCTCTTTTTTTAGATCAACAAGGCAAGTTTAGATACTCCCTCACCCACCGAAAAATGTTCATTTTGTCAAACAATTATTTTCAGTAGGTGCTTATCAAGTCAAACCATTTAAGATGTGGGGTTTAGCACTACTAAGATTAATCCCTTAAGACAAAAACAAGGCACCAAAGTTGTCATAGGGACACTTTATTTTGTTCTAAATCAATTGGAATTTGATCCAACAATGTTGTTTTTCTAAACGATTGTAATTGTCGTAAGTCGAAACCAAAATAGTGACATTAACCATGAGATCAAATCCTAAAAGATAACAAGCTAAGCGTGGAGTGGAACTCAAGTGCAATCGAACAAACACAATATGTTCATGAATAAACTTGTAGAGAGAGAAAATAGGAATGTGGTACCTCCTCTTGCTTTATTGGTCTCTCACTTGAGTGAAGTCCTCGCATTCTTCTCCATGTCTAAGTAACTAGAAGTGAACAACCTGCGAAAAGCTAGAGAAAAACCAAGAAAAATTCACATAAAACAAGATAAAAGCTAGTCTAATATTTTTGTGTTTTCTTTTATCAATGCAAAACTGAAAATAAACAGGAACTAGAAACAAAAAAAATCAAAATAAGAAAACAAAAATATGAATGCAATGGTGGGTAGGAGTTCAACCTCCCCAGGCTTAGGCTCTTGGCATACCATGGATCAATTGTCGCTGCCATCGTTGGGAGGCGGCTACTGGTGTGGATAGTAAGGGTAATTGTTGGGAAGTCGGTCATGAAGGCAGTGAAATTCTGAGTGAGGTGGACCATGTTGGCATTCACATCGTGCAACATATTTTCTGTGTTGTCGATGCGATGCACCACCTGGTCAAAGTCACTCCTCAGGACATAGTCCAATCCTGAATGAGGCTGAGGCATACCTTGCTACTGCTGGTAGGGGGAATGGCTACTTGTGATGATGCTGCTGGTCGTAGTCGTCCCAGCCTCCGGTATTCCATTCTTGTTCGCCTTTCTCCAGCTACTGGCAGCCACGGGTCTCTCACTGGGCATGAAAAACTTGCTTGCATAGGCGATATAAGTGATCAAGCCTCCACATTGAATGTCACCTGAAGGAGCCGACCTTTGGTGGAGAAAGTGTTGGATAAGCAAAGCACCCAAGTTTACCTTATGATCCATCTCAATAAGGAGGTCCATATATATCACACTTATCTCGGGGCCTTCCATTGCCCCGTTATCTCCCTTCCCAAAAATAGAATTCACCAAGAAGGTGGCGAAGTAGCGGATAGTTGGATTCTGGATGGTGGCACTCTTCTTGCACAAATAATCGGTATTCCTATGGAAAGAAATCTACTCCCAAGCATGCATTGCCTCTACAAGTGTTGGAGATATGCCCTAGAGGCAATAATAAAAGTGGTGATTATTATATCTTTGTGTTTATGATAAATGTCTACATTCATTCTATAATAGTATTAACCAGAAACATTAATACTTGTGTGATTTGTGAACTAAATTAGTGTCCCTGGTAAAGCCTCTTTATAATACTAGCTTGTTGGTTAATAGATGATCGTGGTTTCTCGATCATGAACATTGAGATGTTATTAACAACAAGATCATATCATTTGGAGAATGGTATGATGGACATACTCTTATAGATAAGCGTAGCATTAAGATCAAGTCATTGCAATAGTTCGTTTGGTATAAGCTTTCTGATACATATTAACCTAACTCCTTCGACCATGAGATCATGCTAATCACCATCAATGGAAGGATGCTTTGATGACATCAAACACCACACCGTAACTGGGTGGCTATAAAGGTGGCATTGAGTGTTCAGAAAGTATGTGTTAAGGCACATGGATCAAGAGTGGGATTTGTCCATCCATACGACGGATAGATATACTCTGGGCCCTCTCGGTGGAATGTCATCCAATTGGCTTGCAAGCATGTGACTGGCTCACAAGGGATCACATATCACGGGAACGAGAAAAGAGTACTTATCGGTAACGAGGTTGAACTAGGTATGTAGAGATACCGACGATCAAACCTCGGATAAGTAAACTATGGCGAGACAAAGGGAAATTGGTATCATATGTAAGTGGTTCATTCGATCGCAAAGTAATCGTTGAAATATGTGGGAGCCATATGAATTTCCGGATTCCTCTATTGGTTATTGATCGGAGAAGTCTCTCGGTCATGTCCGCATAATTCACGAACCGTAGGGAGACACACTTAAGGATTCGATGTTGTTTAATAGATATGGAATGTTAGTAGGGATACCGAATGTTGTTCGGAGTCTCGTATGGGATCCGGGATATGACGAGGATATCCGGAATAGTCCGGAGAATAAGAATCATACAAGGAAAGTCCGATTCCGGAGTTCGGGAATGATTTCGATGTTTTCATCGGAGAGTTTCTAGAAGGGTCTAGAAGGTTCACCGAACCGGAAGGGGAATGGTCCATGAATATGTCATGGGTAAGTGGAATGATTGGATCATATAATAGGTCACTTGGTTTGGGAATTTGCAGGAGAGAATTAAAGCTCTAAGTTGAAAGTCAAAAGGGAGGTTTGAAAAGTCAAACTGGAACAATAGTTTCCTAGTGGAATAAGGAAAGAGTCATTCCTTCTATCCAGCTTTGGTTTGGGTTTGGATTCAAACTCTCCCCTCCCAAGGCTGCCCCCCTCTCATAAATAGAGGGGGAGGGATGCCCTAAACAACACAAGAGCCAGCCCTACCCACCCCGTGCGCCGCCGCCGCACGCCGCTGCCACTCTGCCGCCAGCCACCGGCTAGCACCGCCGCGCCGCCATCGCCCTACCCGCCACCGACACCTCCTCCTCCTCCCGGCCTTCTAAACCTAGATCGCCGGAAAAACCCTAGATCCACCATAACTCGCACTGGCTTAGGCAAAGCCCTGCGAGATCTTCCCTCTACTTCCGACACCATGTCGTCGTGCTGCCGTAATCACGAGGGGAGAACTACAACCTCCGCCGCCTGCTGGAACAAGGTAGAGGAAGGTGTTCATCGAGTACAGAACGTGTGACCAACTGCGGAAGCACTGCCGGAACGCAGCGTCGGAAGGACCGTCTACGCGATCTTGAGATCGTCAAGTGTACGACTACATCACCCACGAGAATCTGCTCTCGTTAAACGCTTTGGAATATTCAAGGGTGAGTACTCTAATCAACTCATTGCTACAATATAGTAGGTAGATCTTGGCTTGGTCGTGTGCATGCGGTAGAAATTTTTTGTTTTCCATGCTACGAACCCCTACAGTGGTATCAGAGTCGTATCTATATGTAGATCTGTTGCACGAGTATAACACAATGGTCATTGTGGGCGTTGATGCTTTTGTTGTCGATTGCTTCTTGTTTACTTTGCATCTTGGGGGATGGTGGGATGAAGCGGCCCGGGCAAACATTACATGACATTGTTCATGAGACTTGCTCCACGCTTGACATGCAACTTGTATTGCATAAGTGGCTTTGTGGGTGCCTGTTTCTCCCAACATAGTTAAGATTAAATTTACAACGGGTGATTGACAATACTAGTATCAACATTGTGGTTCTGGTTCGTAAGTTAGAACGACACTTATTGAAATCCCCAAACCACGTAAAACATGCAAAGAAAATTAGAGGTGTCTAACTTTGTTTTGCAGGGGTGTGATGTGATGTGGTATGGCCATGATTGTGATTATATATGATGTATGCAATGTTCCTTATTGTAAGTCGGCAACCCGCAGGAGCCATATGGTTGTATTTTCATTCCGTTAAGACCTGCGTGTCTATTATTCAAAGTAGTTGTAATAGTTGATGCTGGTGGACGACAACCATGAAGCGGCGCTATTGACCTTGACGCCATGCCGGTGATGATGGAGATCATGTTCGTGCTTGAAGATGGAGATCGGAAGCTCAAGAAGAAAGGCCATATCATATCACATATTATGAATTGCATGTGATGTTAATCCTTTTATGCATTTTGTATTGCTTAGTTCGTGATGGTAGAATTATAAGATGATCCCTCAAGCACAAAAATATCAAGTTATAAAGTGTTCATCCTTAGTAAGCATCGTTGCTAAAGCCGTTGTTTCGAAGCACCACGTGATGATCGGGTGTGTTAGATTCTGCGAGTGTATACAACATGAGCAAGCCAGATTTGCTCATGCGGAAGCTAAGGTTTGATCTTGACGAGCCTAGCATGTATAGACATGGTCTCGGAACACGGATCACCGAAAGGTAAAGCATGAGTCATATAGTAGTTGTGATGAACATGTTGATTGTTCGCCATTGAAGCTACATCAACTCTCATGATGATCGGTTTTGATGTGGTGGATTTGGTTCGTGTGATCACTAAAACAATGTGAGGGATATTGTTTTGAGTGGGAGTTCACCTAGATTAATTTAACTATTAATTAGAACTCAATTTGTCATAAACTTATTCTAAACTATTGCAAATATGTTGTAGATCAATGGTGGCCCCTACCATCAATTTTAATGCGTTTCTAGAGAAAGAAAAGTTGAAAAACAATGGAAGCAGCTTTGCAGATTGGTTCCGCAATTTGAGGATTGTCCTCAATGCTGGTAATTTGACCTATGTGCTGGATGCACCGCTGGGTGACCCACCTGCAGCTGATGCTACTGATGAGGTAAAGAATGTTTTCCTTGCTCGGAAGAATCAGTACTCGACAGTTCAGTGTGTTATCTTGTATTGTTTGGAATCGGAGCTTTATAAAAGGTTTGAGAACCATGACCCACATGATATTGTCCGTGAACTCAAAATGATATTTGAGGCTCACGCGGCACTTGAGAGTTATGAGGCTTCTGAAAAGTTCTTTAACTGCAAGATGGAAGAGGGCAACTCCGTCAGTGAGCATGTTCTTAAGATGTCTAGGCATGCAAGCAAGCTTCAAAGCTTGGGTATAGTGATTCAAAATGCTTTGGGGATTCACCGTGTCCTCTAATCACTACCACCAAGTTACAAGAACTTTGTGATGAACTACAATATGCAAAACATGGACAATTCATTGCCTGAACTCTTCTCCATTTTAAAGTCTGCGGAAGTGGAGATCAAGAAAGAGCACCAAGTGTTGTTGGCAATAAGACCACAAAATTCAAGAAGCAAGGAAAGTCTAAGAAAAAGGGAAACTTCAAGAAGGGCGGTAAGAAAGTTGCCGCACCGGCGAAGAAGACCAAGGCTAGGCCTAAGCCTGATACTGAGTGCTTTTACTGCAAGGGAGAAGGTCACTGGAAGCGGAATTGCCCTAAGTACTTGGCAGATTTGAAGAACGGCAACATCAAGAAGAAAGGTATATCTGATATACATGTTATTGATGTGTATGTCACTAGTACTCGTAGTAGTGCCTGGGTATTTGATACTGGTTCGGTTGCTCACATTTGTAACGCGAAACAG
The DNA here is from genome assembly GCA_916181665.1 of Avena sativa. NCBI lineage: Eukaryota > Viridiplantae > Streptophyta > Magnoliopsida > Poales > Poaceae > Avena > Avena sativa. Next base: position 88,018,674 of record OV702293.1, on the reverse strand, counting down.
GTGATGCAGAATAGACAGAAACTAGCGAAGAACGAGGTGACGCTGCACGTTGGAAATGGATCAAAGGTTAATGTGATCGCGGTCGGCACGCTACCTCTTCATCTACCCTCGGTATTAGTTTTATACTTAAATAATTGTTATTTGGTGCCTGTGTTGAGCATGAACATTATATCCGGATCATGTTTATTGCGAGACAGTAACTTGTTTAAGTCCGAGAATAATGGTTGTTCGATTTATATGAGTAATATGTTTTATGCACATGCACCTTTGATACATGGTATATTCTTATTCAATCTCGATTGTGGAAATACACACATTAATAACATTGAAGCTAAACGTTTGAAGTTGAGCGATAACTCGACCTATATGTGCTACTGTCGTCTTGGTCATATTGGAGCGAAGCGTATGAAGAAACTCCATTCCGATGGACCTCTTGAATCACTTGAAAGATGTGAAGCATGTATGATGGGTAAAATGACTAAGACTCCATTTTCTGGTATGATGGAGCGAGCTACGGACTTATTGGAAATCATACATACTGATGTATGTGGTGCAATGAGTGTAGCATCACGCGGTGGTTATTGTTCTGTTCTTACCTTCACGGATGATTTGTGTAGATATGGGTATATCTATTTCATGAAACATAAGTCCGAAACTTTCGAGAAGTTTAAGGAATTTCAAAGTGAGGTAGAGAATAAACGTAACAAGAAGTTTAAGGAATTTCAAAGTGAGGTAGAGAATCAACATAACAAGAAGATTAAATTTCTACGATCTGATCATGGAGGTTAATATCTAAGTTACGAGTTTGGCGAGCATTTGAAGAAATGCAGAATACTTTCACAATTGACACCGCCAGGAACACCACAACATAATGGTGTGTCCGAACATCGTAATGGAACTCTCTTAGATATGGTTCGTTCTATGATGTCACTTACAGATTTACCGCTATCGTTTTGGGGTTATGCATTAGAAATAGCCGCATTCACTTTAAATAGGGTACCATCTAAATCCGTTGAAATGACACCGTATGAATTATGGTTTGGGAAGAAACCTAAATCGTCGTTCCTTAAAGTTTGGGGTTGCGAAGTTTATGTAAATAAGTTACAGCCCGACAAGCTTGAACCCAAAGCGGAAAAATGCGTCTGCACAGGGTACCCAAAGGAAACTATTGGGTATACCTTCTATCATAGATCCAAGGGCAAAATCTTCGTTGCCAAGAATGGATCCTTTATAGAGAAGGAGTTTCTCTCGAAAGAAGTGTCTGGAAGGAAAGTAGAACTCGACGAGGTTGTTGAACCTTCTCTCGAACTTGAGAGTAGCGCAGCACTAGAAGTAGTTCATGTGGCTCCTACACCAATAAGAGAGGAAGCTAATGATGTTGATCATGAAACTTTGGTTGAAGTTACTACGGAACCTCCCAGGTAAACGAGAACTCGTATCACTCCTGATTGGTATGATCCCGTTATGAGTGTCATGTTGGTGGACAACACCGATGACCCTGCGACATATGAGGAAGCGATGATGAGCCCAGATTCCAATAAATGGCAAGAAGCCATGAAATCCGAGATTGGATCCATGTACGAAAACCAAGTACGGACTTTGGTTGACTTACCGGATGGCCGGAAGGCCGTCGAGAACAAATGGATTTTCAAGAAGAAAACAGATGCTGATGGTAATGTTACTGTCTATAAAGCTCGACTTGTCGCAAAAGGGTTTTGACAAATTCAAGAAGTTGACTACGATGAGACTTTCTCACTAGTAGCGAAGCTAAAGTCTGTGAGGATTTTGTTAGCAATCGCTCCATATTATGATTATGAGATATGGCAGATGGATGTCAAAACAGCATTCCTCAATGAGACATTGATGAAGAGTTGTATATGATGCAACCCAAAGGTTTTGTCGATCCTAAAGATGCTAACAAGGTATGCAAAATTCAACGGTCCATTTATGGATTGAAGCAAGCATCCCGAAGTTGGAATCAACATTTTGATAAGGTAATCAAAAGCTTTGGTTTTATACAAACTTATGGAGAAGCTTGTATTTACAAGAAAGTGAGTGGGAGCTCTGTAGCATTCTTAATGCTATATGTAGATGACATATTGTTGATTGGGAATGACGTAGACCTTCTTAATAGTGTCAAGGATTATTTGAATAATAGTTTTTCAATGAAAGATCTTGGCGAAGCATCTTACATATTAGGCATAAAGATTTATAGAGATAGATCGAGACGCCTAATATCATTTTCACAGAGTACATATTTGGACAAAGTTCTAAAGAGGTTTGGAATGGAAGATAGCAAGAAAGGGTTCTTGCCCATGTTGCCCAATACGACCTTGAGTAAAACTCAAAGTCCTGCAACGACAGAAGATAGAGAAAGGATGAGTAAGACTCCCTATGCCTTAGCCATAGGATCTCTTATGTATGCCATGCTATGTACTAGACCCTACATTGCATATGCTGTTAGTTTGACTAGTAGATATCAAAGTGATCCAGGAGTGGATCATTGGACAGCGGTCAAAAACATCCTTAAGTACTTGAGAATGACTAAGGATATGGTTCTTTCTTATGGAGGTGATGAACATCTCATTGTTAATGGTTACACCAATGCTAGTTGGAAGACCGATCCGGATGATTCTAAATATCAATCTGGATACGTATTTACTTTGAATGGTGCAGCAGTTAGCTGGAGGAGTGCAAAGCAAAGCGTTGTGGCGAGATCTTCAACTGAATCGGAATACATAACTACTTCGGAGGCTTCCCAAGAGGCGATATGGATGAAGGAGTTCATTACAGAGCTCGCTGTGGTTCCAAGTGCGCTAGACCCAATGTCTATCTACTGTGATAACATGGGGGCCATAGCCAATGCGCAAGAACCAAGGTCACACAAGAAGCTGAAGCACATCAAGCTATGTTTCCACTCTATTCGAGAGCACGTCCAAGATGGTGACATAAAGATTTGCAAAGTACACATAGATCTGAATGTGGCGGATCCGTTGACTAAACCTCCCCCGAGGGCAAAACATGACCAGCACCACCGCCATGGGAGTTCGGTATATTACCATGTAATCTAGATTAGTTGACTCTAGTGCAAGTGGGAGACTGTTGGAGATATGCCCCAGAGGCAATAATAAAAGTGGTTATTATTATATCTTTGTGTTTATGATAAATGTCTACATTCATGCTATAATAGTATTAACCGGAAACATTAATACTTGGGTGATTTGTAAACTACATTAGTGTCCCTGGTAAAACCTCTTTATAATACTAGCTTGTTGGTTAATAGATGATCTTGGTTTCTCGATCATGAACATTGAGGTGTTATTAAAAACAAGATCATATCATTAGGAGAATGGTATGATGGACATACTCCTATAGATAATCGTAGCATTAAGATCAAGTAATTTCAATAGTTTGTTTGCTATAAGCTTTTTGAAACATAGTAACCTAACTCCTTCGACCATGATATCATGCTAATCACCATCACCGGAAGGATCCTTTGATGACATCAAACACCAACCTGTAACTGGGTGGCTATAAAGGTGGCATTGAGTGTTCGGAAAGTATGTGTTGAGGGACATGGATCAAGAGTGGGATTTGTCCATCCATATGACGGATAGATATACTTTGGGCCCTCTCGGTGGAATGTCATCCAATTGGCTTGCAAGCATGTGACTGGCTCACAAGGGATCACATATCACGGGAACGAGAAAATAGTACTTATCGGTAACGGGGTTAAACTAGGTATGCAGAGATACCGACGATCATACCTCGGATAAGTAAACTATTTCGAGACAAAGGGAAATTGGTATCATATGTAAGTGCATTCGATCGCAAAGTAATCATTGAAATATGTGGGAGCCATATGAATTTCCAGATTCCTCTATTGGTTATTGATCGGAGAAGTGTCTCGGTCATGCCCGCATAATTCACGAACCATAGAGAGAGAGACACACTTAAGGATTCTATGTTGTTTAGTAGATATGGAATGTTAGTAGGGATACCAAATATTGTTCGGAGTCTCGTATGGGATCCAGGATATCACGAGAAGATTCGGAATATTCCGGAGAATAAGACTCATATAAGGAAAGTCCGATTTCGGAGTTCAGGAATGATTTCGATGTTTTCATCGGAGAGGTTCTAGAAGGGTCTAGAAGGTTCACCGGACCGGAAGGGGAATGGTCCATGAATATGTCATCGGTAAGTGGAATGATTGGAACATATCCTAGGTCACTTGGTTTGGAAATTTGCAGGAGAGAATTAAAGCTCTAAATTGAAAGTCAAAAGGGAGGTTTGAAAAGTCAAACTGGTACAATAGTTTCCTAGTGGAAGAAGGAAAGAGTCCTTCCTTCTATCCAACTTGGGTTTGGGTTTGGATTCAAACTTTCCCCTCCCAAGGCTGCCCCTCTCGTAAATAGAGGGGGAGGGCTGCCCCAAACAACACAAGAGCCAGCCCTCCCCACCCCGTGCGCCGCCGCACGCCACCGCCGCGCCGTCGCCCTATCCGCCACCGACACCTCCTCCTCCTCCCGGCCTTCTAAACCTAGATCGCCGGAAAAACCCTAGATCCACCATAACTTGCACCGGCTTAGGTGAAGCCCTGCGGTATCTTCCCTCTACTTCCGATACAACGCCGTCATGCTGCCGGAATCGCGAGGGGAGAACTACAACCTCCGCTGCCTGTTGGAACAAGGGAGAGGAAGGTCTTCATCGAGTACCGAACGTGTGACCGACTGCAGAAGCGCTACCAGAACGCAGCGCCGGAAGGACCGTCTACGTGATCTTGAGATCGGCAAGTGTACAACTACATCACCCACGAGAATCTGCTCTCGTTAACCGCTTTGGAATCTTCAAGGGTGAGTACTCTAATCAACTCGTTGCTACAATCTAGTAGATAGATCTTGTCTTGTTTGTGTGCATGCGGTAGAAATTTTTTGTTTTCCATTCTATGAACCCCTACAACAAGGACTTCATCAGTGGTATTAAGTTCTCCTTCATAGGATAAACCAAAGAAATTGCAGAGTTCATAAAAAGTGAGGATGTGGGTTGCCCATTGAGCACAGAACTTATAGTGCAATGACACTCTTGGGTCTCGAGGTTGTCGTGGAATGACCACAAGAACTAGAATGTAGAAATCTCGAAGGTGTCGTTGGTTGGTATAAGAAAGGCACCATCCTGACATTCAGGATCATTCGATCGAAGTCATAATCAAGGCCTTGGTGACAGAGGAAGCCACAGTGCACCCACTTAGTGGGTATAACGTTGCCTGAGGCCGCCCTCTCATAATCCTTGCTCATGGCTGCCTGTAGGTTGCCTCCCTCTAAATGTCTCTTCTTCGATCCTCCCGGGTTTGCGGTGCCTAAGGTTCTTGCCTTTCCCAAGTCCTTGCCCGAGAGCAAAATCTTCCCAAAATTAATTGTGCTGCAAAAATTTCAATGAAAACCTATAGGCATCAGGTTTCTATCACACAAACAAATGATTACACACAAAAATTACAAATCCTAACGTGAGGAATCAAAAATAATCTCAAAATATGATGAACTCATATAGTTAATCAATGTGAGGAATTCAGAAAATAAAGCGTGGATCCAATGAGAAACTTACATATGTGAAGATTTCCCCACTCAAACGCAAGAAGTCAGTGAAGAATCATAGGTTCTTGGTGATTAGGGTTTGAGTTCGAGAGAGAGGAAGAAAATAGAGAGACGAAGAAGGAGGCTGGCTGGAGCCAGCCGTCGTCCTCTAAATCGAGCGATGCATGCAGTACGGGAGGGTATCGCCTATACCAGTGCTAGTCACCATTGCATTGAAACTAGGGTTACAAGATCAAACCTGGGAGTTCTGGTATGGGCGCGTCCGGTCGTACTAGTGGTCATTATTGTGCAAGTAAAGGTGGAGCTGGTTGTCGATATATAGTACGGGCGGGTGGTATGGGTACCTCCGCCCGTACCTCTGCTCGTTATGAGCGCTGCCTTGCGCTGCTTCATCAACTCAACTTTGTTGTATCTGTATGGGCGGGTGGTACGGGCTCATCCGGCCGTACCACCTCTCGATACATCACTTGGAACCAATTTTTGTCCTTCTCTTCAAAAATTCTTACAATTCTTTATTAACCTTCATATTAGTAAATTTCTCCTACAAACCATAAACTCAACAACTATTTATTAGAGAACAATAGAATAAGTAAAAAATTATAATATAATAAAACTTTAATACTAAAGATGGGTTGGATCCCATCAAGCATTTTTTATGGAGGGTTGATTCGAACTAACCGACCTCCAAGATCTTAGTGTTCACCTCCGGTTGCCCTTTATCGATGGCACTTACTGCTTGAACATGATTAGGCGATGGTATATATTTTTTGCCCTGTTATTCCTTCTTTGGAAAATAACGAACAATCTAATCACCATATGTATTGAAGACAATCTTACCAGCGGATCAATCTATATTAGCTCTAGAAGTGCTAAGAAAGGGTCTTCCAAGGATGATTGAAAGTTTATCACTTCAGGAACATCAAGTATGATAAAGTCAGTGGGTATAACATGTTGATCAATACTAAGAAAAACATCTTCAATCATACCAACAGGCTATTTAGTTGTCTTATCAGCCATTTTCAAAGTAATTGAATTTAGAGAGTACCCTGCAAGATTTAATTTTTTATGTAGTGAGTAAGGCATGATACTAACACCTGGTCCTAAATCACAAAGAGCATTAAAAATATTTATTTTCCCAATTGAGCAAGAGTTAGTCGGTATACCTAGTCCCCAAGCTTAGCAAGCAGCTTATCACCAAAGCTTTCCATCACTGCTATAGTCTTAGTTACCTTCTTTTTTATACTAAGAATATCTCGCATGAACCTTTTGTAAGTAGGAACTTGAATTCCATCAGCTAAAGGAAATTCTATATGGAGATTTCTAAGGGCCTCGACAAAAGATTCATAAATAGCTTTATCTGGTTCATACTAAACTTGGTTAGGATAGGGAACTTTCTTTTTTGTTGGAGTTAACTTTTCTTTTGCCTTTGCTATTGGTTCAGTATCCTTTTTATCATTCTTCTTTGCTGGAGGTTTTTGCTTGTCGGTATGCTTCTCATTCGGAGCAATAAACTATTCTTCCTGTTACTTTCTAAGCTCGGTCTCCTCTCTTGAATCAACTGTCTTAGCATCTGAATCATATGGTTTATCCTTATCTCCTGCTTCTTCTTATTTGTATTTATTACAAGTTTCATGTAATCATTTCCGAGTCTTAGCATCTGAATCATATGATCGACAAGGTCCTCCTCTTCTTGACTCATTTATTGAGTCTCCCTTGCCTTATGGGCCTACTCTTCTTGATACCATGGCGACCCTTGTGGTTCCCGTGTCTCTGTTCCACATCTAGCAACAATGTTAGTAGAGATAGTATTATAATTGAAATTGATTTGTTTTAAAATTAAAGATTGAGTTTCAGCTATCTAATCACATTGAGTTTTGACCATACTCAAATACTTATCTAAATGTCTAGTGGCATGTCCTACATGATCAAACACTTCGGACAACTATTTTGTATTCTTTTATTGAGTCATTAGTCGCTTATAATATTTCTGTCAGAACTGATATTGTCGACATCTAAACTTTTGCATCATAAGATTAATTTCATCTTCTATAACATAAGTTTGAAGAACATCAACATTATTTCCTTCAACAAGTTCCGTGGCTATTCCCTTTTCTTCCATGGAATTTTTGACTTCTGGCATAAGTTCTTGCGGGTATTGAAACATACCTTTTTCTGGTTTAACATCCTCAACATGGTTGAATTGCTCATCGTTGAAGGATCTTACCTCAAAAAGCTTTATACACTCTGGCAATGTTAAATTTCTAATAGCTCCCCCTATAGACATTTCAATCATATCTTTTGAATCTTTATTAATCCCATTATAGAAATTTTAAATAATTAAATAGTATTGAAAGCCATGTTCTGGGAGTTTCATTATCATGCCATATAATCTATTCCAAGCTTGTTAAAAGGTTTCCTCAATCCCTTGAAGAAATTTTGTAATGCAATGTTTAATTTGCATGATTTTAGTAAATGAACAAAATTTATGCATGATCTCTAAGATGAATCTTCCCAAGTATCTATAGTGTGATCGAGTAATGATTGTAACCAAGTAAAAGCATTCTCTTTTAAAGACAAGCGAAAAAGTTTGAGAAGTACAAACTCTATTGGTAGATTAGCTGGTTTAGGAGTAGAACAAAGGTCATGGACCTTTATCAAATGATCACAAGGATCTTCATCTTCTTTCCCTACGAAAGCAATTTCTTTCATCATATAGATTAGTTAGGGATATATCTCAAATTCTTCAGTTTCTAGATCAGGGTAAAGAATAGGTAGGCATTTTTCTTAGGTTCCTAGATGGATTCCCATATTCTCCCAATGGTTGTTCAGGATGGTCGGCACCCTGGATAATGGTCAAGTCTTTCATTAAAGGAATCAAACTGTTCACGTCTATAGTACGTGAGTTATAATTTTTTTCAATAAATTCTAGGCATCTTTCAGTAGGAATACTATCAATATAAGGAGGTAAATAAGTTCTACCTGAATGAGTGGTACCTCTGTCTTCAATGGAGATCATGGATGGTACCAACACTCACAAATTTCATGAAACAAACACTTAGCGCGTAGCTCCAGGCAACGACGCGAGAAAATAGCTTGATGATGGCCTATAAGTGCACAGGTTCGTTAGAGCACATTTTCGTGGAAGTATTAATTCTAGTTTTTATATCGATCCTAATAACGAGCTTCAGTAAATGTTTTTATGCGGCATTTTTGTCGCACCCAAGGTGTCAAAGGTCTTGAGTGAATTGACTGCAAGTTTGGAGGTAGAAATTGGTTAGTGAATAATAGAGGAAACATGAGTAAAGGTAGATGTGGAAAGTAAATAACATAAAAGTAAAAAGACAATGAAACTGTTTGGAGTTCCTGCAGATAAGATGTTACACGCAGAGAGAAACAGTTCATGGTGATAGTGAATGTGCCAAATTGATGAAATGAGATAAGTGATTGTGATACTTATAATTCATAAGTGAGTAGGCAAGCAACCTATATACCGACTAGGAGTCCTCATAGAAAATTCCTCCTTGTCCCAATGATCCATTTGCCTATTACCATAGTAATGGTGAGCAAATTAATTAAAGTCTTTCGACCGGATCAAGGGTTTAATCTTGATGGTTCCTTGTTTATACTCGAATAGTACTAGATCCTCATTGATATCGGATGTGTCACTCGTGGGTCAATGATTTGCTAGTAAACAAGTTCATATCTATGAGATCTCGAGATCATGTTATATGGGCCCTTAAATTAGACAACAAGCATTAGGCAAACATAGATATTCATTCTCACATTATAATAATCACGACAACAATCACAAATTGATGGAAGTAACACTACTAGGAAAATGCCTGTTTGTGGCGCACATGGAATGGCCATCCGTGGCGCACTAGCCGTGCGCCACTAGGCTCGCCCTGCGGCTAACTCCTAGCCGTGGCGCACTGCCTAGTGCGCCACGGTTGTGTCGAGATAGGTGTAGCGCACCTGCTAGTGCGCCACGGCTATGTGGGCAGGTGCGCTACGCGTTGGATCTTCTGTGGCGCACGTCCCAGTGCGCCACTAAGCTGCTTAGGTGCGCTTTAGACGTAGTGCGCTACAAAAGCTAGGTCATGTGCTCCACAGGTGTTTTTTTGTATTTTTCTAATTTTAGAGCCAGATGATATACAATACAGATTATATACAATATTACAGGCAGATATACACACACAGATACAAGATATACAATTATATATATAAATACACTATTTGAAAAACAAGATTGGAACAAATACATATAGATAAGTATCATACATGAATACATAGTATAAGTTACGTTGTTTCGATCAAGTTACAAAGTAGTTGGTGACATGCGAATACATGTGTCGATCGAACAAGATAGAGCTCAGAAGCTCGCCTAGACATCTAAACTAGGTAGACACAAACGCGGGATAAACAACCAAAGAAGATAAGCATAATCACCGCCGCGACAAAGGTGTAGGTCTTCATCCGGTTCCTTGTCCTAACTCCCGCTAGATAGCGCGTGTATCTAGCTTCCGCCTCCGCCATAGTGTTGTACCCTTTGTAGCTATTGCCGCTGAAATGGTGCACCTGTCTCCGGCAGTCTTTCCAATCATCGTAGACTCCGGAAACCCTTCCCTTGTACACGACGTAGCACGTCATCTATAAGTTGACAATAATAATTAACCGATGATTGAAAAAACATATATAATTAAAGTCTCATATGAAGATACACTTATAGAAAGTACTCCTAAATCAAAAAGACCAAACTCAAAAGGCATGCCTCATATATAACTAGGTTGTTCGACACAGGAATATGCTACGATGGAACTGTTCGCCAAGTAGGATGCACAACACCTGGACCTGTGCATAACACAAGGCGGACAATCCCATCGCAACACATTCACATATAGTGTGCCACGACATTTCAATCATCGACATTATTCTCGAAAAAGACCAAAGTAACTCGAAAAGAATGCCTCATATATATATATATATAGGTCGTTGGACACAGGAATATGCTACGATGGAATTGTGAGCCAAGTAGGATGCACAAGACCTGGACTTGTGCATATCACAACGCTCACAATCCCGTCGTAGCACATTCACATATATATTGTGCCAAGACATTTCAATCATCGGCATTATTCTCGACAAAGACCAAAGTAAATCAAAAAGAATGCCTCACATATATATATACATAGGTCGTTGGACACAGGAATATGCTACGATGGAACCGTAAGCCAAGTAGGATGCACAACATCTAGACTTGTGCATAACACAAGGCTTACAGTCCCGTCGTAGCACATTCACATATATATTGTGCCACAACATTTCAATCATCGGCATTATTCTCGAAAAAGACCAAAGTAACTCGAAAAGAATGCCTCATATATAACTAGCTAGGTCGTTGGACACAGGAATATGCTACGACGGAACAGTTAGCCAAGTAGGATGCACAATTCTTGGACTTGTGCATATCACAAGGCTAACTATCCTGTCGTAGCACATTCACATATATATTGTGCCACGACATTTCAATCATCGGCATTATTCTCGAAAAATAAAAAAATAACTCGAAAAGAATGCCTCATATATATACATAGGTCGTTGGACACAGGAATATGCTACGATGGAACCGTAAGCCAAGTAGGATGCACAAGACCTCGACTTGTGCATATCACAAGGCTCACAATCCCATCATAGCATATTCACATATATAGTGTGCCACGACATTTCAATCATCGGCATTATTCTCGAAAAAAGAGTAAGGAGAAAAAAAGGACCAAAGTGAGCAAAGGACCAAAGAGTAAGCAAAAAAAACCAATCATTGATTTATATATAATAATAATAAGAAAAAGAAGTAAGCAATGATTCATAAACCTAATAAGATAAGTATAGTAGCATGTACACTTGTCCACACACACACAAAGGTCATCTATAGTTTGTAACTACAACTAGGCCAACATGAAGCCTTCTGGCTCGGCTTAGGGAACGGGAGGACGTCTTGTATCGTCATGAACTTCCTATAGTCACCCTGCATCTCTAGGCGATCTTCTATGTCACGGTTATTCGGGATATTTCCTCCGTAGAAGATCCCCCCGAAGTCATGACATCACGAAAGATGATTGCCCCAAACTACTGCTGGATGCGATACATCTCTTGTCAAATATCTGAATCAGTGATCTTGGCCTTTGCTTCGTCCCACTCTCTGAGATGATCTGGCAGCGTAGAATTCTGCTGGTCAAGTAGGAACGCCCTCAGGTGATGGAGTGCGTATTAGGCTTCCTTCTTACTGTTTTCCGGCTGCTTCACGCAGGGGAACTCCGTTACGTGGTTGAAGACGTGCCTGCCGAACTTGACCTTCGTACGCACGAAGGTGGTGCCTTCCGTCGAGGCAAAGCCAGTGAGAGCATCATCCAGAACTTCCTTGATCTTGTCGTAGTTTTTCTTCTTTTCTAGACTCCCCGAGTCGAAATACGTGGCGTGGGAATGCTTCGGAGATAAGGAGATGAGCGTGCAGTGTTCATCTCTGCGCAAAAAAATCAAATGGAATGTGTTGGAAAAAGAATGATGATAATCTAATAAAGCCAATCGACGGTGGCGAGTGAATAACGACTTACTTGGGAAAGTAAGGCACGAGAATGTATTCCTTTGTCTTGTTCGCCACGAGGATTCTTTTTAGGTACGAGGCCACGATACATCGTTCGGTGGGGGAACCCAAGCAGCCGTCACGCATGTAGTAGGGGTCCACTATAGCGATGCCCGATGTGTTCTCTCTAATGATCTTTATGGCCAGGCTGAGAGAAAACAGACGGACCATGGTATAGTGCAGCGGGTATAGGTGGAACATATTGAAGATGTCGTCGAACCGCAGGAAGAACATATCCGCAGGGGCATTGTCGACGAAGCCCAAGCCTGGTGGCACCTTAACCACGAATACCGGGTGCGAGGGATCTTTCTCCGATAGAAGGCGTCTCTCTATCGTCAGCACGCCGTCATGCACACTCTGCAGTTCCGAACTGGCGAGCTTCCGCAAATTCTTAGGTAGCATGGGCTCACCCGCCACATGAATCCTCCACATAATACCCTCGGGTCTTGGTGGCCCGTCCCGAAACCTGATCGGATTCGCAGTTGTTGACGCCACCGGCTGGCTCGAGCTGCTAGATTTTCTTTTCCTGCCCTTTTTTCCTTTTGGAGAGCGGGCCGGCACTGCAATCTGAGCACCGGTCGCCCTATGTAGTGTGTCAGGGCTTAGAATAAAGGGTCGGTTGGTTGTATCAGCTGGCTCTATAAAGGCGCAAGCTGGAGGCATCTCCTGAGAACCAAACAGACGCTTGGTGATAATGGATTTCTCTGTGGGGCCACCAGCTAGGTCTTCGTTGCTAAACTGAGTGTTGAAGAAGTGATTATTCCAGTCTTCGTCGTCCTCGGCCGGATCCTGCGCCATGTGCATATCATCAACATGATCATCCGACCCACCGCGTGGAGGTGACGGCGAGGGCGGTAAGGGCGCCTTGCCACCGCTTGTCACTGGCACGACAGGCGGTGCTGTTGTCTGTGGCGTGATGGCCCCCGCCGTCGCCAAATGGATCATGCTCTTTGGCCATTGCAAGAATAAGCCAAAGCAAGTTCTGAGGACAGCCGGCTCTTCTTCATCCGCTCCTGGGGGTTGAATGGGAGGTTCCAGGTCGTCGCAGCCCCTTAGAACCCGACTAATTTTAACCCTGTGCACGCTATCTGTCATCGGCCTTGAGTGGAACGTGCGCTGCAAGGGTTGAACGATGGTACCCTTGGCAACATCCCTCAGCTCGTTGTTCACGTAGCATAAGAGAGTGCAAGGAACATCCGTCTGCGGAAAACATGTACGGCGTAGTCAGAGATGCCATACGAGTAATAGATGGCGTGAAATGCGGTAAAGCAATTTGTTTACCGTGATGGCGTCGAGATCGGCTAATGTCGACACACCGCATACGGCGACGGGCGTGCAAGAGACAGAAGGGCTGCTTGATGGCGCGGTGCTGGCCGCCGGTGTATTCTCCCTACCGACGGGTGCTTGGAGCTCTGGTGCCGCCACGACGATGGCAGGGGAGTCACCAACACTTGCGGCACCGCGGTGCTAGCGGGAGGAGTCACGAACACGTAGTTCGCCTGATTCATCAGCGCCGTGTTGTTCGAGTGGCTGCTGACCATGCTTGGAATAGGGCACGGCCCTACTCGACCACCCGCACTCCAGTTCACTATTGACTCCACCAAGGTAGGGAGGAAGGACGTGAGGGTGATTTCCAGGTTGTCTTGGACGATCTGTGGGATCCACGCCACTTGTTCCTTAAGTTCTTGAACCTCGCGGTTTTCCTCCTCGCTCCTTCCCAACGGCGCCACATGCGTCCTCGGCGGTGGACCAAAATGATCCACCCAATTCTTACCCCCGAGGCCGGCCAGACGGCCAGCAGACGACGGCTTCTTCGTAACCGGCTCTATTTTCTTGGCCCAGTTCATCGCCCTGTTAAAAGGGTTATCCCACCGGGTGGCCGCCGTCGACCCCTGGGCTGAGGAACCCTGGGATCCATGACTAGCAACAATTTCCTCCTCCTGCATAAGAAGTAACAGTGAATCGTTTAGATCATCGATTAGATTGCAATTGAGTTGATCCGCGGTAATTATATTACTTACCACAATTTCCTCGAATTCCTTCACCGCAGGATCCGCGGTGAGTTGTTTGGTTTTTGGGTCCACATGGTAACGGGCCTTGATGAAGTTTTGAACCTGCCCGCGTTCAAATTTTGCAAAGGGGTTTTCTATCCCCTTGGATCTATACTCTTCATCCTCCTTATTCCATTTGGCCTCCGCGGTTCTGTATCCACCAGATCCGAGATGGTGATGACCTATATTCATCACCTGCAGCACCTTTCCTCGATTACTATTGGCCAGGGCTCTTTCGGATTCACACCTCTCCTTGAACTCCCGGAACTGATCTTCGGTGATCTGCGGGTCAATCTTCTGGATCTCCTCGAGACTTTTGCCTTCTTTATAGATCTCCTTCTTTATCCGAGTTCTCCAGCTGGCCAGGGCGGTGCTCATGTTTGTGAGGGCGGATTTGTTTACTTCGTTCCCATGATAATTTGTGTTCTGATACTTAGCGGGGAACTTGTATTTTGCGTGCAACTTCTCGAAGAGGAGTGTGCGCAAGTGGCCATTATCTTTATGCCGGAGATTCTTGGTGTTGATCGAGATGGTTGTCCGGGTTATCACCGCCACTTGCCCACCGTACCCTCTGACGACAAGGTCGGGCTCCAAAGGAACCCCTGATGGGCTCACTTCGGTAATTTCCTCCCTGACCGTGCCGACCGTGTTCGGGCGCCGTTCCTCCGGCTTCTTCTTCTTCTTAGGAGGATTGCTACCACTCCCTGTGCCCTCGCCGCCATCAGTGGTTTCATCACCCGTCGTTCCTTCGGCTTCTTCCTCCGTGTCTTCCATCTCATCATCCTCGCTCTCCGAAGGATGGTATTCTTCATCGTCTTCTAGCCGCTAGGCCGCCTCCCAGAATGTCAATTGTTTATTCGGAGGTCTGAGTTCTCCTTCAGCGCTGATGCGCTTAGAACATCCAGCCTCGTCGTTGTCACACATCTTTGCACTAATAAAAAACAAATAATTGGTTAAATGCACAGAAAAATCCGGCATGACCTTTGCTAATTTTCTTAAACTAGGAGTGCCCGATTTCTGCCGAAATGGAAGTTAATCAATATTCCGGCAAAAATCGGGACTCATTTCATACAAGAACCTGCATACACGACATAATAAAGTGCTTCGTACAAGCACAAGCACAATTTCAAGTGCTACAACAATAACAAAAATAAGAATACACCATAACCAAGTGCTTCTGATCATAACCAAGTGCTTCCAATCATACATATCATACAGCATAACCAAGTGCTTCTGATCATAACCAAGTGCACTTTAATGCTTGCTGTCATTTGCTGCATGTAAAATTCAGACAAGCCAGCATATGCATACTGAACACTTTTCTGCATACAAGATTCAGAAACTGCAACTAGACACTAAATGCAAGGTTCAGAGAGTGCAGAGTTTAATCCAACACTTTTCAAGATGCTCATGCTCCAATTTCCAAAACAATCAAAATTATGCAGATAAAAATCACTCTTAGGCTGCATTTGGCATTGTGGTAGATGATGATAATCCCACTTGTCCTGCCAACTTTTGCCTACTACTAGCCAAAAAAATAGCAACTTGTTTTACACAACACTTTTGCCTACAGTTTGCCAACTTGTTCTGTTTCTTTCCTTAAGCAAGACATGAACCACAATAGCAACTTGTTCTACATAACACTAGCCCTAATCTGAACCTAGCTAGTCAATGTCTTAAAAAGATGGAAACATTTTATATTGCTTGTAATCTGAACCTAGCCCTACTGCTTGCTAACAGTAACCTACTTCTTGAGAGCAACTAACTAAACCTAAATGTTTGTCTCTAAGAAATCTTCTAATTGAAAACTTGACCAGATAATCTTGACTGAAATAAACACTGAAATGTAAACTTGCAAACCTGAAGTTGCTACCTGAAGCACTAAATCATGACCATATAAACTTGCAAACTTGTAGCAAGCAATGTAAATTTAGCTCTACTGTATCTAACTATTTCCAATTTTGTTCCAAGCTTGCAGCAAATTCTACCACAAACAGTTAGACCTAAGAATATCATGCTAGATGAAAGTTGGTCCAATTTTGGTTTAATGGGCAAAGATATTGTATGCAGTACTTATCCATGATAGAAATAACATTCATAATCTTTAGATACTGACAAACATTGATAGAGCATGTTCTAATCCCTCTACTCTTTAAATTCATGACAGAAGAACTTGTATTTCAGTCAACTACACCATTCTAACTACTTTAAATTGAAATACACAAACCTCAATGGACAAAACAGGAGTGATTTCTCATAGCATACGCTGTTATTGTAATTATTAGACCAGATCAGACCAAGAACCAGTGCTGGTTCTAGTACAGTACGGATGAAAACATCAAATACCAGTCTCGGCCAATGGCATGCACCTTTACTAATTCTAGTACACAATATACACTTGAACATCTCTGGTTCTAATAATTATTACTCGAGATTCAATCAATGCAGAAATGGTTAGTGACAAACTACTAAAATTGATCAGTAGTGTGCAATTCGAGGCGTACGAGATCAACAGCAACTTGGAGGCATCTAGAATAACTTCAAAGTTGAGCATGATCTAAGGATGGGCAATTTTGCATAGTTTAATTGTTTACACCAGAGCTTCTCTAGGGCAAAGAAAATAGGCACTTTCATCTGTTCATTATTGATCCAAGTAGGAGTAGCTCACCTCTAAGACAAGGACGACGATGGCGGGCAGACGACAACGGGCGGACGACGGCGGACTCCACCTCCTCAGACGCGCGCGGGCCTCCTCCTCCTTGGACACGGGCGGGCCTCCTCCTCCTCGGACGCGGGCATGCCTCCTCCTCCACGGCCTCCTCCTCGAGCGGCAGCTGCTGGCGGAGCTGGCGAGGCGGCGGATCGAGAGCGGCGGCGGCGCGGGAAGGGCTCGTGCTCGGGCTGAGATGGAGAGATGGGGATGAGAGAGGGGGCTCGATCGAGCGCACGTGTGGATAAAGCCAGTTAGGCATAGCGCACTTGGGCATAGTGCACTACGGATATATGTAGCGCACTCCGGGCTAGTGCGCTACGCCTATAGGCTTCTAACGACTGTATAAGAACACTGCAGCCCCACTCTCTAAAAGCTACACTAGCATATCCCACTGGTTTTGCCCACTGCTCTATTCTAAACTTGTGAGCACCCAGGTTCGAATCCTGGTGCCCCCCTTTTTTATTTTTATTTTAAAAATACTTTTAAATGTTCCAAAAAATGCCCAAAAGTGGTGATATATGCCATACAAGTTTTGTTTTATTTTTAAAAATACTTTTAAATATTCCAAAAATTCCCAAAAGTGATAATATATGTCATAAATTTCATAATAATTTGTCCATGAATATTACAATCTTTTTTGACCACGCGTTTTACAATATTTTTTGAGCTAGCGTTTTACAATCTTTTTTCCCTTCTTTGTCCCGGTTGAATAATTTAGCCCCGGGACTTTAATGTTTCTTCTTTCGAACGGGCTACCTTTTTTGGTTAGGGGTGTCCTTTTTCTTCTTGTGATGTATGTTGCTGCATCGTAGTCGTCGTCATCTTCAATCTTTGGATCACCGTACTGGTCGAAGTCTTGCTCGTTGGCGACTCCATCCATTCCGATGATGTTTCTTTTTCCTCTCCTCACGACAACACGGCTAGGCTTTGTCGGGTCGGTAATGAAAAAACATTGGTCCACTTTGGTAGCCAGTACCCACGGTTCATTTTTCGCGGCCACGTTTGCACCGGCGGCCTTGGATTTGGCTGCTTTGGGTATAACCATGGTTGTGAAATACCGGTCTTCTCTTTCTACACTCTTTGCCCATCTGACACAGAACATCGGCACATTTTCTCCATAGTAGTCGAGCTCCCAGATCTCCTCGATTCTTCTGTAGAATCTTTCCTTCACGTTGTCATCGGTGTAGAATTCCGACGTTACGCCTGAGTTCTGATAATCACACTTGTCCTTTTCCTCCGTGTAGAATGTGTAGCCGTTGATATCATACGCCTGATAGGTCACCAGGTTTTGCATCGGTCCCTGCGACAAGGTGAATATGATCTTTTCCGTGTCAGAAGAATGCGATCGCAGGGGATTATCAAGGAGCGTCTGCCTAAACCAACGCGTGAAATCTGAGTTGTGCTCTTTGATTATTTCTCCCTGCATCCTCTGTATGCACCGGTCACTGTACTTCTTCTCGATTAAACTTTTGTGCTTCTATACCCAAGGATCGACCAGTTCTAAATGTTGTAGCGCGAAGAGGTTTGCTCGATCAAAGTCTGCGCGTTGAAAATCAAAGTCTGGATGAAGTATGCGATGACCCTCTCGGTGACCAGATCCATCGAGCTTGCCAAGGTGCCTATTAACGGGAAGACCGACAGGGTTCTCGATGTCTAGATAATTCATGCAGAAAGAGATGCACTCTTCGGCCAGAAATCCCTTGTCTATGCTTCCATCTGGACGGGACCTGTTGTGAACGTATCCTTTGATGTGTCCGTTCATCCTTTCGAACGCCATCATGCTGCGGAGGAACATCGGCCCGAGTTGGACGATGTCCTCCATGACATGGACTAGCAGATGCACCATAATGTCGAAGAATGCGGGTGGGAAGTAGACCTCAAGCTCGCATAGTATCACCACGATCTCCTCCTGTAGCCTCCCGAGCTGATTCACGCCAATCGACTTCCTAGAGATGACGTCGAAAAACTTGCAGAGGCCAAATAACGTTTCACGGACATGCTCGTCCATTATCCCTCTTAGTGCGACCGGAAGTACATGCGTCATTAGCATGGCACAGTCATGAGACTTCATGCCACTGAACCTCTGCTTCGCCTCATCTAGGTATATTCTTATCTTGCCCGCGTAGCCGTAAGGAAATTTGACTCCTAGAAGGCACTTGAAAAATAGTTTGATCTCATCTTGTCTTAGAGTGAAACAAGAAGGAGGGCAGTAATATTCGTTCTTCTTGAACTTTTTACCCTTCCGATGACCTTGTGTCGTCTCCGACTCATGATCATCATCATCTTCCTGATCATCAGGAGTAGTGCGTTCTCCGTGAAGCTCCTTTCGGATACCCAAGCATATAAGGTCGTGCCTTGCTTTTAGACCATCTTTCGTCCTATCTGGCATGTTGATTATGGTGGCGACCAGACTCTCGCACATGTTTTTCGTGATATGCATGATGTGGAGGCTATGAGGCATGCGGAGAAACTTCCAGTATGGCAACTCCCAGAAAACAGACCTTGTTTTCCATACCTTCATCAGCGGCTTGTCTTGTTGCTGCCTCTTTTGCTTCTTTCTAGGCTTAGGACAATCTTTCCAGTTTTTCAGCAACTCTTCCACTTCTTCGCTGCTCCTACGCTCTGGGATTCCTCGGGTCTCGGATTTGCCATCGAACAGGTCTCCACGTTTTCTCCATGGATCATTCTTGCCGAGCCACCTCCGGTGCGCCATGAACACGGTTTTCAATGACCCTGGATCTTTCTCTACTTGGAGATAGCTTGTGTTATCCATGCACCTAACGCATGCGCAGAATCCTTGTATAACCTGCCGCACGATATACCCGCAACCTGTATAGTCTTGCACGTAGTGACCAACGCGGCTCTCATAATGAAATAATCTTGTGCGACGGCGTCGTAAGTATTCGCTCCAGATTCCCATAACGTGGCTAGATCCTCTTTCAACAGCCCGAGATACAGATTGATGTCAGTACCATGTTGTTTCGGCCCTTGAATTAGCATACTCATTTGTATGTACTTCTTCTTCATGCACAACCATGGAGGGAGGTTGTACATCCATACAAACACGGGCCAAGTGCTGTGTGTGCTGCTCTGTCTACCGAACGGATTGAGTGTAGGGGTTCATAGCATGGAAAACAAAAAAATTCTATCGCATGCAAACAAACAAGCCAAGATCTATCTACTAGATTGTAGCAACGAGTCGATAGGGGAACTCACCCTCGAAGATTCCAAAGCGGTTAACGAGAGCGGATTCTCGTGGGCGATGTAGTCGTACTCTTCCCGATCTCAAGATCGTGTAGACGATCCTTCCGGCGCCGCCTTCCGGCAGTGCTCCCGCAGTCGGTCACACATTCGATACTCGATGAAGACCTTCCTCTCCCTTCTTCCAGCAGGCAACGGAGGTTGTAGCACTCTCCTCGCGATTCCGGCAGCATGACGGCGTGGTACCGGAAGTAGAGGGGATATCTCGTAGGGCTTCGCCTTAAGCCGGAGCGAGTATGGTGGACTATGAGAGAGCCATCGGTGATCTAGGGTTTAGACACACCAAGTAGAGGGAGCTAGGCCGGCGGCTAGGGCAAGTAGAAGCCCCAACTCGGCGGCTTGGGAGAAACCCTAGGGCGGCGATGGCTATGGTGGGCGGCTAGGGTTAGGGTTTAGAGGGGCAAGGTGTAGGTCTTGGAGGGGCAGCCCTGCCCCTCCTTATATAGGTGGAGGGGGGCGCGCCAAGGGGAGGGGAGTCCCTCCCCAACTCGGTCTCCATGGGCCGGCGGTGGAGGGAGAGGGACTTCCTCCCCAAGTAGGTTTCCTACTCTCCCTCCACCAAACAAAAAAGCCGTTTGACTTTTCAAATTGGCGTTTGACTTTTCAAACTAGGATTTGATTTATCCCTTTATTTTGTTCAGCGATGACACCTAGTACATGATGCAACCGTTCCAACTTGTAATGACACATTCATGTACCCTTCCCCTCCGGAGTGCCGGACATTCCGGAACCTTCTAGAACATTCCCGATGAAAACACCGGAACCATTCTCCAACCCCGAAACATGACTTTCCTTATATGAATCTTATTCTCCGGACCATTCCGGATCTCCTCGTGATATCCCGGATCCCATCCGAGACACCGAACAATATTCGGTCTCTTTCTCATCATTCCATAACTACTTAAACAACATCGAATCCTTAAGTGTGTCTCCCTACGGTTCGTGAATTATGCGGACATGATCGAGACACTTCTCCGAACAATAACCAATAGAGGAATCTGGAAATTCATATGGCTCCAACATATTTCTATGATTACTTTGCGGTCGAATGAACCACTTACATACGATACCAATTTCCCTTTGTCTCACGATAGTTTACTTATCCGAGGTTTTGATCGTCGGTATCTTTGCATACCTAGTTCAACCTCGTTACTGATAAGTACTCTTTTCTCGTTCCCGTGGTATGTGATCCCTTGTGATATAGTCACATGCTTGCAAGCTAGTTGGATGACATTCCACCGAGAGGGCCCAGAGTATATCTATCTGTCATATGGATGGACAAATCCCACTCTTGATTCATGTGTCTCAGCCCATACTTTCCAAACACTCAATTCCACCTTTATAGCCACCCAGTTACGGTGTGGTGTTTGATGTCATCAAGGCATCCTTCCAGTGATGGTGATAAACATGATATCATGGTCGAAGGAATTAGGTTACTATGTATCAGAAAGCATATAGCAATTGAACTATTAAAATGACTTGATCTTTATGCTACGCTTATCTATAGGAGTATGTCCATCATACCATTCTCCTAATGATATGATCTTGTTGTTAATAACATCTCAATGTTCATGATAGGGAAACCACAATCATCTATTAACCAACAAGCTAGTATTATGAAGAGGCTTTACTAGGGACTCTGATTTAGTTTACAAATCACGCAAGTATTAATGTTCCCTTGTTAATATTGTTATAGCATGAATGTAAACATTTATCATAAACACAAAGGTATAATAATAACTATATTTATTACTGCCTCTAGGGCATATCTCCAACAGTCTCCCACTTGCACTAGAGTCAACTAATCTAGATTACATGGTAATATACCGAACACCCATGGAAGTTTGGTGTTGGTCATGTTTTGCCCTCGGGAGAGGTTTAGTCAACGGATCCGCCACATTCAGATCTGTGTGTACTTTGCAAATCTTTATGTCTCCATCTTGGACATGTTCTCGAATAGCGTGAAAACGTAGCTTGATGTGCTTCAGCTTCTTGTGTGACCTTGGTTCTTGCGCATTGGCTATGGCGCCCATGTTATCACAATAGATAGACATTGGGTCCAGCGCACTTAGAACCACACCGAGCTCTGTAATGAACTCCTTCATCCATATCGCTTCTTGTGAAGCCTCCGAAGTAGCTATGTATTCCGATTCAGTTGAAGATCTCGCCACAATGCTTTGCTTTGCACTCCTCCAGCTAACTGCTGCACCATTCAAAATAAATATGTATCCAGATTGTGATTTAGAATCATCCGGATCGGTGTTCGAACTAGCATCGGTGTAACCATTAACAACGAGCTTTTCATCACCTCCATAAGAAAGAACCATATCCTTTGTTCTTATCAAGTACTTAAGGATGTTTTTGACCGTTGTCCAATGATCCACTCCTGGATCACTTTGATATCTGTTAGTTAAACTAACAGCATATGCAATGTCGGGTCTAGTACATAGCATGGCATACATTAGAGATCCTATGACTGAGGCATAGGGAGTCTTACTCATCCTTTCTCTATCTTCTACCGTTGCTGGACTTTGAGT
Source organism: Avena sativa (assembly GCA_916181665.1). Lineage (NCBI taxonomy): Eukaryota > Viridiplantae > Streptophyta > Magnoliopsida > Poales > Poaceae > Avena > Avena sativa. Next base: position 87,995,881 of record OV702293.1, on the reverse strand, counting down.
TTTACTCAAGGTCATATTGGGCAACATGGGCAAGAACCCTTTCTTGCTATCTTCCATTCCAAACCTCTTTAGAATTTTGTCCAAATATGTACTTTGTGACAATGATATTAGGCGTCTCGATCTATCTCTATAAATCTTTATGCCTAATATGTAAGATGCTTCGCCAAGATCTTTCATTGAAAAACTAGTATTCAAATATTCCTTGACACTATTAAGAAGGTCTACATCATTCCCAATGAACAATATGTCATCTACATATAGTATTAAGAATTCTACAGAGCTCACACTCACTTTCTTGTAAATACAAGATTCTCCATAAGTTTGTATAAAACCAAAACTTTTGATTACGTTATCAAAATGTTGATTCCAACTTCGGGACGCTTGCTTCAATCCATATATGGACCTTTGAAGTTTGCATACCTTGTTAGCATCTTTAGGATCAACAAAACCTTTGGGTTGCATCATATACAACTCTTCATCAATGTCTCCATTGAGGAATGTTGTTTTGACATCCATCTGCCATATTTCATAATCGTAATATGCAGCGATTGCTAACATAATCCTCACAGACTTTAGCTTCGCTACTGGTGAGAAAGTCTCATCGTAGTCAACTCCTTGAATTTGTCGAAACCCTTTTGCGACAAGTTGAGCTTTATAGACAGTTACATTACCATCAGCATCTGTTTTCTTCTTGAAAATCCATTTGTTCTCGACAGCCTTCCGGCCATCCGGTAAGTCCACCAAAGTCCATACTTGGTTTTTGTACATGGATCCAATCTCGGATTTCATGGCTTCTTGCCATTTATTGGAATCTGGGCTCATCATCGCTTCCTCATATGTCGCAGGGTCATCGGTGTTGTCCACCAACATGACACTCATAACGGGATCATACCAATCAGGAGTGGTACGAGTTCTCGTTGACCTGCGAGGCTCTGTAGCAACTTCAACCGAAGTTTCATGATTATCATCATTAGCTTCCTCTCTTACTGGTGTAGGCATCACAGGAACTTCTTCCGGTTCTGTGCTACTCGCAAGTTCAAGAGAAGGTTCAACAACCTCGTCGAGTTCTACTTTCCTTCCAGTCACTTCTTTCGAGAGAAATTCCTTCTCTAAAAAGGATCCATTCTTGGCAACGAAGATTTTGCCTTCAGATCTATGATAGAAGGTATACCCAATAGTTTCCTTTGGGTATCCTATGAAGACGCATTTTTCCACTTTGGGTTCAAGCTTGTCCGGCTGTAACTTATTTACAAAGGCTTCGCAACCCCAAACTTTAAGGAACGACAATTTAGGTTTCTTCCCAAACCGTAATTCATACGGTGTCATTTCAACGGATTTAGATGGTGCCCTATTTAAAGTGAATGCGGCTGTTTCTAATGCATAACCCCAAAACGATAGCGGTAAATCTGTAAGTGATATCATAGAACGAACCATATCTAAGAGAGTTCGATTACGACGTTCGGACACACCATTTCGCTGTGGTGTTCCCGGCGGTGTCAATTGTGAAAGTATTCCGCATTTCTTCAAATGCTCGCCAAACTCGTAACTTAGATATTCACCTCCACAATCAGAACGTAGAAATTTAATCTTCTTGTTACGTTGATTCTCTACCTCACTTTGAAATTCCTTAAACTTCTCGAAAGTTTCGGACTTATGTTTCATGAAATAGATATACCCATATCTACTCAAGTCATCTGTGAAGGTAAGAACATAACGATAACCACCGCGCGATGCTACACTCATTGGTCCACACACATCGGTATGTATGATTTCCAATAAGTCTGTAGCTCGCTCCATCATACCAGAAAATGGAGTCTTAGTCATTTTACCCATCAGACATGCTTCGCATCTTTCAAGTGATTCAAAATCAAGTGATTCAAGAAGTCCATCGGAATGGAGTTTCTTCATATGCTTCACTCTGATATGACCAAGACGACAGTGCCACATATAAGTCGAGTTATCGCTCAATTTCAAACGTTTAGCTTCAATGTTATTAATATGTGTATTTCCACTATCGAGATTCAATAAGAATAGACCATCTATCAAAGGTGCATGTGCATAAAACATATTACTCATATAAATCGAACAACCATTGTTCTCGGATTTAAACAAGTAACCGTCTCGCAATAAACAAGATCCCGATATAATGTTCATGCTCAACGCAGGCACCAAATAACAATTATTTAAGTATAAAACTAATCCCGATGGTAGATGAAGAGGTAGCGTGCCGACCGTGATCACATCAACCTTTGATCCGTTTCCAACGCGCATCATCACCTTGTTCTTCGCTAGCTTCCGTTTATTCTGCAGCACCTGTTTCGAGTTACAAATATGAGCAACCGAACCAGTATCAAATACACAGGCACTACTACGAGTACTAGTGATATACACATCAATAACATGTATATCGGATATACATTTCTTCTTGATGTTGCCGTTCTTCAAATCCGCCAAGTACTTTGGGCAATTCCGCTTCCAGTGACCCTCTTGCTTGCAGTAAAAGCACTCAGTATCAGGCTTAGGTCCAGCCTTGGTCTTCTTCCTCGGTGCAGTAACTTTCTTACCACCCTTCTTGAAGTGTCCCTTTTGCTTAGACTTGCCTTTCTTGAATTTGGTGGTCTTATTGACCAACAACACTTGATGCTCTTTCTTGATCTCCAGTTCTGCAGATTTCAACATGGAGAAGAGTTCTGGCAACGTCTTGTCCATGTTTTGCATATTGTAGTTCATCACAAAGTTCTTGTAACTTGGTGGTAGTGATTGGAGGACACGATGTATCCCCAAAGAATTAGGAATCACTATACCCAAACTTTGGAGTTTGTTTGTGTGCCCAGACATCTTAAGCACATGCTCACTGACGGAGCTGCCCTCTTCCATCTTGTAGTTAAAGAACTTTTCAGAAGCCTCATAACTTTCAACTGCCGCGTGAGCCTCAAATATCATTTTGAGTTCACGGACAATATCATGTGGGTCTGAATTCTCAAACCTTTTCTGAAGCTCTGATTCCAAACCATACAAGATAGCACACTGAACTATGGAGTACTGATTCTTTCGAGCGAGGAAAACATTCTATACCTCATCGGTAGCATCAGCTGCAGGCGGGTCACCCAACGGTGCATCCAGCACATAGGTCAAATTACCAGCATTGAGGACAATCCTCAAATTGCGGAACCAATCCGCGAAGTTGCTTCCATTGTTTTTCAACTTTTCTTTCTCTAGGAACGCATTAAAATTGATGGTAGGGGCTGCCATTGATCTACAACATATTTGCAATAGTTTAGACTAAGTTTATGACAAATTGAGTTCTAATTAATAGTTAAATTAATCTAGGTGAACTCCCACTCAAAACAATATCCCTCACATTGTTTTAGTGATCACACGAAGCAATCCACCACATCAAAACCGATCATCACGAGAGTTGATGTAGCTTCAATGGCGAACAATCGACATGTTCATCATATCTACTATATGATTCATGCTTTACCTTCCGGTGATCCGTGTTCCAAGACCATGTCTGTACATGCTAGGCTCATCAAGATCAAACCTTAGCTTCCGCATGAGCAAAACTGGCTTGCTCATGTTGTATACACTTGCAGAATCTAACACACCCGATCATCACGTGGTGCTTCGAAACAACAAGCTTTAGCAACGGTGCTAACTAAGGATGAACACTTTAATACTTGAAATTTGTGTGCTTGAGGGATCATCTTATTATGCTACCGTTGTTAACTAAGCAATACAAGATGCATAAAGGATTAACATCACATGCAATTCATAATATGTGATATGATATGGCCTTTCTTCTTTGTGCTTCTGATCTCCACCTTCAAGCACGAACATGATCTCCATCATCACCTGTATTGCATCAAGGTCACTGACGCTGCTCCATGGTTGTCGTCCACCAGCTTCAACTATAAACAACATCGAATCCTTAAGTGTGTCTCCCTACGGTTCGTGAATTATGCGGACATGATCGAGAAACTTCTCCGAACAATAACAAATAGAGGAATCTGGAAATTCATATGGCTCCCACATATTTCTACGATTACTTTGCGATCGAATGAACCACTTACATACGATACCAATTTCCCTTTGTCTCACGATAGTTTACTTATCCGAGGTTTTGATCGTCGGTATCTCTGCATACCTAGTTCAACCTCGTTACTGATAAGTACTCTTTTCTCGTTTCCGTGGTATGTGATCCCTTGTGAGACAGTCACATGCTTGCAAGCTAATTGGATGAAATTCCACCGAGAGGGCCCAGAGTATATCTATCCGTCATATGGATGGACAAATCCCACTCTTGATTCATGTGTCTCAACCCATACTTTCCAAACACTCAATGCCACCTTTATAGCCACCCAGTTACGGTGTGGTGTTTGATGTCATCAAAGCATCCTTCCGGTGATGGTGATAAACATGATCTCATGGTCGAAGGAATTAGGTTACTATGTATTAGAAAGCATATAGCAATTGAACTATTAAAATGACTTGATCTTTATGCTACGCTTATCTATAGGAGTATGTCCATCATACCATTCTCCTAATGATATGATCTTGTTGTTAATAACATCTCAATGTTCATGATAGGGAAACCACAATCATATATTAACCAACAAGCTAGTATTATGAAGAGGCTTTACTAGGGACTCTGATTTAGTTTACAAATCACACAAGTATTAATGTTTCCTTGTTAATACTATTATAGCATGAATGTAAACATTTATCATAAACACAAAGATATAATAATAACTATATTTATTACTGCCTCTAGGGCATATCTCCAATATTGAGTCCATCGGTGCTCGCACCAAGCCTGATGTTCCTCGAATCTCCATCGAATTCTAGGAATTCGAGGTCCAATGCCTTCCACTGGCTAGCATCTGAAGGGTGCGTCAGCAGCTCATCCTTTTCGGGGTCATCATCGTCATCTCTTGGCTTCTTCCTTTCTGCATGCCATCGCATGAGCTTCGCTTCCTTAGGGTCCGCAAAATAGCACTGCAGACGAGGAGTGATAGGAAAGTACCATACCACTTTTCGAGGTGCTTTCTTCCCTTTCTTCTATCGACTCAGGCCGTACACCGGACATGTGGTATTCTCCGCGTCCTCGCCCCGATAAATGATGCAATCATTGATGCATACGTGATATATAACGTGCGGTAGATTGAGAGGACAGACGATTTTCTTGGCGTCCTCGATACTAGTTGGACATGTGTTCCCCTCCGGGAGACGATCGTGCCAGAATGCCATCATATCGTCGAAGCTTGCATCGCTCAATTTGTGTTTTGCCTTCATCTCCATAGCCTTGAGCGTTACATTCAACCGGGTATCATCGGGCCTGCATCCTTCATACAATGGAGTAACCGCGTCTTTCTCAAGTTGCGCAAGCTTTGCTTTCTCTCTAGCGGCAGCCCTGGTGTTACTCGTCTGCTTGAGAAGCAGCTCTTGCACATAAGGGTTCCGCACCCAGCCTGATGTTGTTCCATCGTCGTCTCCTCCTCCGGCATCTAGATCATCATCATCCCGGTCTGCTTCCGCACCTTCACCATCTCTAGGAGACTCTTCATCATATCGCCCGTTCTCGCCGTGATGATGATCATCGTCATGTTGCCCACCTTCACCGTCTCCATTGTCTTCGTCATCTCTTATCCAACGAGTGTATCCATCCATGAAACCATGGCGGAGCAGGTGCGCCTGCAGATTCCCAGAATCTGGGTCGATCACCCAGTTGAGTTTGTATCTTCTGCACGGACATCTTATCTCCGTCTTGTTATTTCGTATCATGTCGGCCGTCGCACATTTCAAAAATCTAGCCACAATGTCTTCGCTCATTATGAGCACCATTTTGGCCTGCACGGTGTACACGGTACAATTAGAAGTCTATTAGAACCACATAATCAATGCATGCATGCAATGGTCGATAGAAAATTTCGGCATGACCTATCCTAAAATTAGGACCTTTGCGAAATTCCAAAGTCTTGCCAAAATGGAAATGAATCAATATTTTGGCAAAACAAATGGCAACTTGTTCACATACAAACACAAGAGAGAGAGACCGATCCATACACACATGAACATATCGTTATCCTCTCCATACACACATGCATGAGCATCATCGATACTCTCCATATACACACACATATGACCATCGATCCTCTCATACACACATCATGAGCATCGATCATCTACATACATATGAGCATATCATCCATATACACATGAACACATCCTTACATGGACAACTTACTGAGATGAGAGACCAATCGCGATAAAGATGGAAAGGAGAGGTGCGCGCGAGACCGTAGAAGGAGATGAGAGACCGGAGACCTTCATCTATTACTTATGTAACATCCAAGGCAAGTTCTACATGATAAAAATGGTGAATGGGTGGAGAAATTGAGGTGGGAAGGAGAAGGATCCCGACTAGATCTAAGGAGGAAGAAGAAGGGGAAAGTGAAGTGTGGGGTGGTGGATGATCACACATGTGCACACAGAGTGGAGCTGCCAAAAAATCGCCACATCCGTGGCGCACTCGGCCCAAGTGCGCCACAGGGATTAGTAACATCCGTGGCGCACATGCCATAGTGCGCCACGGATGTGTCTGGCCGTTTTACAGAACAGAGGGGCATGCGCTTAGGCGTAGCGCACCCCGCCAACATGCACCACGGATAACACCAACAGGCGTAGTGCACCTACCCTACGTGCACTACGGATGTCTGGCGTGCGGCCAACAGGGCCCTGGCCCACACATATCTGTGGCGCACTATGGTCATGTGCGCCACGGTTGTTCTAGTTACTAGTAGGGCACTGCCCATAGGTGAGCCACGCCTGTTTTAGCCGTGGGGCACTTCAACCATGTGAGCCACGGATGTGCTGATTACCTATAGCCATTTTCCTAGTAGTGTAAGAGAGGGCGTCACATCTCACTAATCCCCTACATCTCCCACGCCTATGGGGATTTACTCATATATGAGAGGAAGATAGATCAAAGGCATAATAATATTACAAAGGGAAATCATTTCAACTTTACCTTAGCAAGCCCGCAATATCGTTTAGAGATCAAATCAAATACAAATCAAGACAAGATCAAAGTATCAAACCCTAATCTTACTAGTGCCAATCTCTCTCTATATCTCTACAAGTGGGAATGATGGTGGACTGAATGGATTACGGGCTAGAGATATTGGAACAATGAGGCAATGTTCCTCTCCTTCTTCAGATCTGATCTCTCCTCTTCTGGAATGGTTTGCGGCGGCTACTTTCTATTTTTCGTCACTCCTCCAATATAGAAGTTGCTTGTATTGATATAACAAAGGCGCCAGAGTATCATACGGCCTGGCGGTACGGGCATGCTCCGACAATACCAGTGGTCGTTACATTACCTAGAAACCTCTGATGCAGGGGCTTTAATTGAGGATTTGATTTTTTGGTTGTAAATAGCTCATAAATTATCCAAGATCTTCTATATATATTTATTACCTGAAATTAATCACAACAAAACCAAGGTTTCACTAATTCGTAATGTTAACATTAGTTTGAAAGATAGAATCCACCGAAACCTGGAAGAAACAAAGGAAAATCATTGGAAAAAAGTGTCAGAATTTGGATCTATCAGACGTGTCGATCCGGGTGTTTTCCCATGACGTGGATGATGATAAGGATATTGTGGTTGGCGTCTCAGGGGGCTCTACCACTTATTATGACTGCTCCGATGATCCGGGCACAGATGCCGCTGCCACTAGTAGGAAAAGTCCTATCTATGGGTGGAATACCCATGGTGCATGTCGATATGGTGCTCCATGGATAAATATCCATGGCGCACGACTAGTTGTAGCGCCACTGATATGGGCATACCCCTGGCGCACGGGTGGGAAGGTGCGCCACTCATACGTGGGCCCCAAGGCCGGTTTTCACCCCCGTCCATGGGTGGCATGCCCATGGCAGACGGAACTGGTGTGTGCCACGGACATGGTAGGTATCCGTGGCGCATGGTGGTACAGGTGCGTCACGCATATATATGGGCCCAGGGATTTGAAAAGGTGGCAGGTTATCCGTGGCGAACGCCCCTTCTGTTCGCCACTGACAACCAACATCCGTGGCGCACGTGCCCTAGGTGCGCCCGAGTATGTCGTGCCAATCATAAAGGTGGCACCTTCACCTACCTACCACCACAACAAGCACCAACATTTCTACCATAGATCTAGCTCGGGTTTCTCCTCCTCCCCACCCCATTTTCTCCAATTCTTACTCTATTTTAGGTTCCCAAACCCCTTTGGGTTTAATGGATATATAAAGGGACTGCTGTCCACCATGTAGATCCATTAAAGCACATTCTCCTCCACTTCTCTTGTCTCTCCATCAAGTTTGGCTAACCACGCCACACATGGTCTCTCTCGCGTGGTCTCATCTCGCTAACTTGTGTAGTATGTGAGGATATAGTTGGATGGATACATGCTGGTTTGTGTGGTGTATGGATACATGCTTCTTTGTAAGATATATATGTATGTTTTGTATGCGGGGCTTTTTCGTCGTTACTCAGGAGATGTTTGCATGTATATGCTTGTGTTCTTGTATATGCTTTGTGTAGGTGCCGGTGTGGTGCATGGATGTTTGTCGAAATGTTGATTCATTTCTGTTTTGGCAAAATTTTGCACTACCCAAATGTCCTATTTATAGAGAATGTCATGCCGAATTTTTCTTGTGACCATGTACATATTTTCATGGTGTGGTTCTAAATATTCTCTTTTGCTCCATACTGCATATGCAACCATGGTGCGCCACATGAACGAAGCTATGGTGGCTAGATACAAGGCACGCACGATGGCCGTCATGATTTAGAACAACATGATCGAGATTAGATGTCCTTGTAAGAGATGCAAAATTGGGACCCTAATCAAATCTCATTCCGGGACATTGGAGAAGCACTTGCTCGTGGGTGGTTTCATGTCTGACTACATTGATGAGGACGTCAACAATGGGGTACCGGCAGGAAATAGTACGCGAAGACACCAGACTTGATTATGATGAAGAAGATGCCGAACATGATTATCATGAAGGAGATGCTAGTGGACATGATCATCATGAAGGAGATGCTGAATTTGATGGTGGTGGAGAAGACACGGACACGCAGACTCCGCTAACTTCAGCTTTACGGAACCCTCATGTTCTAGAACTACTCCTTAAGGAGATGAGCAACACCAAACATGATGCTAGAGAGAAAGCCAAGATGGCGCAAATTGTTAAAGACGGGATTACTCCATTGTATCCTGGGTGCCAGCCCGAGCATACACGCCTGAATGTAACCCTCAAGGCTCTCGAGATGAAGGTGCAACAAAAATGGACCGACATAAGCTTCGACGATATCATGGAATTATGGCAATATAAGCTTCCCGAGGGGAACACATTGCCAAGAGGTATCGATGAGGCCAAGAAAGTTGTGTTCCCTCTCGATCTATCGCATGTAAAATACCACGCATGCATCAATGATTGATCACTTTATCGGGAGGATTACAAGGATAGAACCACATGTCTAGTGTGCGTCCATGCATGATACAAGAGAGGAAATAAGAAAGTTCCTCGAAAAGTGGTATGATATTTTCCTATCACTCCTCGTCTGCAGCGGTATTTCGTAGACCCTAAGGAAGCGAAGCTCATGCAATGGCACACAGAAAGGGAGAATCCCGAAGATGATCCGGAGAAGGGCAAGATCTTGACACACCCTGCATATGTTAGCTAGTGGAAAGCATTGGACATGGAGTGCGAAGATGAGTTTGGGGACGATGCCAAGAACGTTAGGGTGGGTATGAGCATGTAACATCCTAGCATTAGAGCATAGAAATAAGCTGAACCCAGATGTGTGCATTGCATTTATGCATAGAAAATCTGAATAATTTTCGCGCTTTTAAATAAAACTTGTCAAAGTGATTGAAGCTTCTCTCAACTTGATGGAATTGAAGTTGATCATCAAGTTGACTATGATAAGTTTCAATATAACCTTTGCTAAAACCTTATTTGGGTAAACATGATTTGATCTAAGGGTAGATCAGATATAATAAAATGTTACTCATAATACATTGCTTAAATAATTAATATCTGATCCTTAAGGGATCATACCATAATATTCAACACAACAAATCATAAGTGCCAAGTTAATATTACACCTAAAGTAATAAAAAATGTAATGACAAATCCTGACTTACCTTATTCTTATCTATTCTTACTATGGGTATCATGGTAATACCTAACCTTCACTCTTTAGTGAGATTGGAAGGTAAGAAACTAAGTCTAGATCAATCACCATATATCATTCTTTCTATATAAATCCTTATCATATCTATTGAGTTATATTCCATTATTTGTTGTTCATCAATGTTGAGAAATCAACTATTGATTCATCGGATCTCAATCTATCAACTCTTGACCATATCATAGTTTACACTTAAGTGCCTATAAAGAAACAACTAAGTAGAGGTAAGTAGTAATGCTAGTCTTAGATATTATCTATAGGATGGGAGTGGCTGAAAAAGAATAAAATCAATGTGATAATTGAAGGAGTTAAACTCACTCCTGGTTGGATAGAAGAGTTATTTGAAATGGGTTATAGGTGGTAGTAAAGAAGATTACTAGGATGAACCATGAAGATAGTTACCAGTACTAATTCTATTAGACCAAGTGAGCATAGTCCATGAATAACAGCCTTAATCCAATTAGAGATATTGAGAAGATAATTTCAATAAAAATGTAAGGTTGTATTAATGAAGTCTTCATTGGAAAATTGGAAACCTAAGCTATAAATGATTCAAGGATTATAATGATCATACTTGCTCACCAAGATTGGATACTTATATGAAGTATAAGTGATATTGGTGGGTAGAACATGATTAAAACCCTAGTATAGATAAGTTATCCTAGAGTAGTCATTACAAGCCACATTAATATAATGTGAGGTTGGAGTGTAAGTTATTAGAGTAAAGTAAATGTAAGATAGTATGATTCAATTAAAGCTAGTATAGCATGGAGTTATGGAAATAGTGTTATTCATCTTAAAGGATAGTAAGATTTAGAAAATGGTAGTTGGATGCATACATCTATTAGAGATATATTAGTGATGGATGATTAAGGAAGATTATGAGTGGAGTTTGAAGGAACTACTTGTTGGATGGAAGGTTATCAACAGTAGAGTAGTGGATATAACCAAGTATGGATATGAGGAAACTATAAAAGCTTCAATGTCAAGCTCATTGGATTTATCAATGAGTTTAGAAGAATAATAGGTGAATAAGAATAGGTTTTTGTGAAGTAAAGCTCATCATTTTAACCATGATGATAGATAGGAAGAAGTAGTATATCTAGGAAAGGAATTCCTTAATTAGAAGTCTAGAATTATGAATTATGGAACGTAGTAATTCTTGGTAAATAATCAACTTTAAGTCTTAAACTAAGTATAATATCCATTTCATATTATGAATTCCTCATCTTATATCTATATCACTTAATAGGAATATTTTCTTATAGCAAATTACATAAGCACATATCTGAAAATTCCAATTATCATAATTATATGTGCTTAAGAGTATCTTTATCAATTCTTCTCCATAAAAAATTTTAGATGTAACTTTCTATTTTAAAAGGTGTTATCATTAAAGATCACCAACAGAAGACAATATGCATAGCTATTAAACCTTTACTCACATCAATAAGGGAATATAAGTAAATTAAGAATCCTAAACTCTAGGGTAAGCACTTCCAATTCAAACCCTAACTTCTATGTTAATTATAATAAAAAATATATCCACTGTTATTTACTAAATTCATGGGAATAATATTAATCATATTAATTCCCTTGAAATTCTATTTATCAAATAAAAATAAAGGATCACCATATAAAATATCCTAAATATTATGAGTTAATGAGAATCAAATCTCATGATTTATTAATAATGCATCCTATAATAAGTTTATGGATATTAGCCCGATTAAATACATATTAAAGCCTTACAAATAATAATAGGAAAAGTATATTCATAAAGAAAATAAAGAAAACATAACATTAATCAATAAAAGTTCACAAATGATACTAAATACATTTTAGTATTACTACAATTATCCAGCAAATTAATTCTACAAAGAAAAGTTCAAACCAATGATTATATACAAATCTGAAAAGGAAAACAGAAAATAGAAAAAGGGAAAAGAAATAAAAACCAAAACCTGGCCGTGGCCCAACTCCTCTTTCCTTATCTAACGCCCATGTGCATCCTACAAATGCCCAATAGCCAGCCCAACTCTTTCTCATCTGTGACTGACAAGACGGACCGAAGAAGGACTGCGGGTTGAGCTGAAAGCTTCACCAGGGGGTTTTCCGCAAAAGCAACGTCATCGTCATCCTCACACACAGGCAGCTCGCTGGAGGAGCTCGCCGCCGCTCGATGTCGTTGTCAGCCGTGCGTCAAGATACTCGTCGTCGTTCCAGAGGGGGATAAGAAGGCCACTGCGACGCCCTACCTCAATCCCTATCCACCATCCCTCCTTATCCTCACTGATTCGAATCGGGCCGAAACCCTAGCTCACCGGAGCCAGACCTCGCCGTCGAACCGCACCTCCCCACACTCTTCCAAGTAGCCATGGAGAAGCCCCGTCCTTCGTAGATCCTCTGGATGAAATCATGCATCAAAGGGAACACTCGAGTAGACGAATTTCTCCGTTCCTCTTTGCGGCAGTTCATCAGAAATATTGTCGGAGAGCCCGCCTCCGACCACGCCTGTCCTCGCCGACCTCTCTATCGTCATCATGGTGAGTTTCTGAACCTTCCAGTATTCTTAAATCACCTTATCTCGATGTGAATCGCCATCACACCTTGTGCCATCGTTGGCCACCGTCGGAGCTCGTCACAGCTGAGGCTCCGATGACCATTTTTGAGCGGTGCCAGCACTTTAGGGTTCAGCGAGTTGCGCTGATTCGAACTAGGTTAATTTCGTTTGCTAGGGCACAGTAGATCGTCGCCGGCGACCACCCACTGACGACAGTGGTGGTGCTGATGCCATAGCGACGTCACGCCGACATCACCCTGGCTGTGTCATCGAGTTTGACCCAGTCTTTGTCTCGCGTGGCCGATGACATGTCCTAGGGACCATATGTCATTGTCCAGGAGTAGAACTAGGGTCGGTAACAAACACATTTATTAATCTGAGAGCTGAGGTGGCCTCTGGCCCACTAGTCAGTGACTAGGGCTAGGTATGGGTGCGGTGTAAAAAGTTATTTCCCGTTTAAGAAATAATAAAAGATATAAATCCAAATATACATATTCCAGAAATTCAATAAAATTATTAAAACGTGTTAAATCTATAACTTTTGATTTATAGTTCAGAAAAATATGTATAATATATGAAAATGTTTAGAAAAATAAAATCTATAACTTAAAACTATTATTAAACATTATTATGTTAACAATTTAAATAATTATTATTTAATAAAGATTTTAAAGGTAATAAAACTTTGATAATTCCTATTTTAATAATGGTAAATGTTAAGAATATAAGTAAATACCAAAAATATTGGAAAAATAAAAACAATATTTTAAAAACTATAATCATGTATTATTATTTCACTTAATTCCATATTTATTATTAATTAAATAATTATAAAGTAAAAATAATTATGAAAATCATATATTATTATTTATAAATCACAAAAATAAATGTAATATACCAAAATGATCACAAAAATAATATCTACATGTTAAAAATATAATATTCCACTTTTGAGTTAAATAAAAATTCAAATACTTTAATAACTCAAATTTGAACTTATTTATTTAATTGATAATTCATATAAAGGTAAATAAAAATTTCTAATATGTCTAAAATTAACCAAGTGAGTCTAATAAATAGTATTAGTCTTCAACATTACTAATATGTAGTCCAAATAGTTTAACACATTTTAATTACAATTTTATCGAATTATCCTCAACCATAGGTGTGTAATATTTTCTAAAGAGAATCCTTTTCAAATATAAAATCATCAAGAATAAATTGTAGTTAAATAAAAAATTATTTCCTTTATTTTAATCACAAGTTTATCAACATAATAAAACACTATAGTGAACTCATAAGAAATTAAGTAACATTACTCCATGATTTACAAACTATGACCACTCATCCATAAAAGGGGTAAGTGATACGATTCCATTATAAAATAAAGAAAACCACCACATCAAAGAAAAATATAACCATTCTTAAGTAACCTTAAGGCAACATTACCAAGTACACAAAGTACAAATGTTATAAGCATTATACTTTCAAACTATCTATGTTTTGAAGTTAACTTTAGTCTACAAGACTCTAAATATAATACTATAAACAATGTTAGACGTTTTATAGTTAACTTTGGTCTGATATAGTTAAGTCATAAAGCATCTCAAGCCCAAACTATTCAAGCAAGCACAAATAACATCAACCAGACTCAACTAACCACAAAGGTTGTTTAGACATTAGAAAAGAAATATTTTCTTCAAATGTTATTCTTTTTTCCACTTCAAAAAGAACTCTATTATATAAGCAATCTTGAGTAGAATCTCACATTTGTGTGTGTCCTATTGTTTTATGATATTGTAATTATATGATTGTTTCACACACACTCACAAGCCTTAATAAGAAGCACGAGTATAAAACTCATCCAAAAGTATAACACATTTCAAATACATCATTTATAGTACACAAACACTAAAACAACGTTATCCCCGGGATTCGCGTTTATAAAATGCATCACATTACTTAAGCATAAGAACATATAGCTTCTTTAAACATTAGTCCTTACCGGACCAATGATGCTGATTTCAGATATTGGATCGTATATCATCTTGAAGACCGTGAGTGCATAATCTTGCAATCACAAAAGGCAAGTTCACGCTTTCTCATGTCCTTTGGTTATTTTTTGTAAAGTATTTTACAAATCCAATGTGGACATCACCTGCATTTCAAAAAGGTTCGAGAACACTATTTTCATAATAATGCGATTATAGGTTATTACCATGAGGTAATAACTTACTATAAAAGTTCCGGTGGTAAAGGAACATATTATCTAGGACTTAACA
Organism: Avena sativa; assembly: GCA_916181665.1. Classification (NCBI taxonomy): domain Eukaryota; kingdom Viridiplantae; phylum Streptophyta; class Magnoliopsida; order Poales; family Poaceae; genus Avena; species Avena sativa. The sequence goes on along the minus strand of OV702293.1, from coordinate 87,980,790 downwards.
ACCAATATCGCCAGTGATTCTTGCGTCGTATATTACACGTTAACCATGAGATTTGGAATGGGACGGAGAAGTCAGATGTATCTTCTTCCTCTCGCATGAAGACGGATATGCAGGTCGTGGCTGTTATCCTCGTAGCGTGCATATTAAATGGTAATTCATAGAGGATATGCAGCATATGGGTGGGAACCCTCAACGTCCCACGATATTTCTAACATCTAACGGTTTGTACAAACCAATGCCATAATCCAATATGTGGGCATGGTGTACACCAAGGAGGCATGCGAGGTCGCGAAGGCGGCAGTGATTGGCTGGGATCATCTTCTGGGCCCCACATCATGGAATTGTGGACGGGAATAAGCTGCCCGGTTGTGCAACAAAGAGTTGATCTCTCATGGGTAAAGTAACACACCTCTGCAGAGTGTAAGAACTGTAAATTGTTACTCCCTATTCCGGGAAGGAGCTGCGAACGCGGCCGGAAAGGAACTCCATGAAAGTTCTGGTAAACCCGTGAAGGCTGACGGACATAGTCTTTCAGAATAAAATCAACCTTTGAAGAAATGTTTATTAAAACTTGCATTGCCTACGACCTATGGTCTGTGGCTGTAGTTATCGTGCATCAAACACTCCTATTCTAGTGAACTTGCTGAGTACGCTCGTACTCAAAGTATCTTCTTAACCCTTGCTAGATTCTGAAGCCTGGATAGACAACATCTACATCAAGTTATGCTCCAGGAATCATCATCCAAAGCTAAAGCTCTTCCACAAAGACAAGGAAGTCAACAAATGCCTCAACTCAAGTGAAGACGAAATTACTGATTAAATAGGAATATACTATCTAACCGAAGAACCTATTTCTGTAGTGCATTGCAGTAACATCAATGTCAGCCCTTCAGTTAAGATACCATTCTTAGTAGCATATTAGTTCCTGTGTTGTTCATCTTTGATCCTTCTTTGTAAGAAGTTCTTTTTCTCTCTTTAACCTAGAGTGTTCTTTGGATCTTGGGTAAAGAGTGAGTTGTAACCTTTAGCCATGTATTGGACCCGCTGTGTTTCTGTTGTGCCATTCTGAGGGATGTAATACTAGTGAACGGTGTTTCATTGGTGTTATTTCAACGACTATAGTATACTACATCATGCAGTGGTATGCTGGGTCGCCGCAGTTGGTATCAGAGCATATGCTTTGACCTTATGTTGGAAACTTAGTAAATGGGTACAACCTGTAGGACTTATACTGCAATAATAAAGAGTTCTCTAATGATATGAGGGATATTCACTTGAGAATAATCCTGTCATGTTACTAGTGCGATAATTCTTTAGTAGAATTGCAATCCCGATCATTACCAAGAGTTTTAACTCTATGTGACAGATGATAATTTCTTATCTACAGTTCCACATGGCACCTCGATATCCACTCCGGAATGTTCAAGTGATGAACAAGACGTTGGATGATTACGGAGGGGATTGGACAGATAATCTCCGACAACTTCTATGGAGTTTGGAATGTGAATCGAGACTTCTGGTCAAGATTTACAGTTACTATGATGGGAAGGTATTAGCTAAATACCGTGTCATGATCATGTTACCCAAGAAGTTAGGACTTAAGGGAGAAATGCCATCAGGATAGGCAAGGTGCATGGCATCTGTATATCAGATTGCCGTAGCAGCAGCCATAACCATGATCCGAGAACAAAAATCTCAAGCTTTAGAAGGTAGTACTCATACCATTATACCACATGAAACCTCAAACCCAGAGCATGAGTTACATAACTTTACTCTAGTTCAAGCAGAATCTACTCTAGCTGTAGAGTATATAGATCGTTATCGGTCTTTTCTAAACACTTATCATAACACTCACAAAGTCTTAGTTTAGGAACTAGATATGGTCATTGAGGATTTTACTGATCCTGATAAAGCAGTGGCACGTAGGAAGAAGTTAGATAAAGAAGCTAGGCATCCCAAATACATACCTTCAGGAGAAGTGTATGAGGAAACTGAGTTTGATGACCCAAACTCGGAAAATTATGCCTACTACCAAAATGAATTCAATCCACCTGAAGACCTATGGACCAAGTACAACTCCGAACAACAGGAATGGAATAGAGTTATTCCAAATAACCCTGATCCAAACAAGTATGGATGGGAAGTAGAATCTCAAGGTGGAACCATAGGAAATCCTATACCTTCTGATACAGGTATTGAAGAAGAGACCAACTATAACCATAGAGAGCCTTATGGACCATATGGGGGTGATACCAATCCAATCGACTTAGAAGAGTATTCCGATAGCTACTATACCAATATGTAGGACTATATCCAAGAAAAAGCTAAGGAGCCAACTTACTATGAGGAAGTGTTGCCGGAAAACCAGGAATATTCTATAGAGGATTACACCAACTCTAGTCATTTTTCAATGACTAATCTCAGTCTCGGTACTTCTAATCAAGAATACGCACCTCCTGGACGCTCTTATGCTCCAGAAGGCAGTCGTAGGACTTCACGTCATCATGGACGAAACTCCAGGAAGCACTAGAGGAAATGAATGTAAGAAAGGAACGACATCCCAAGGGATGAGAGATTGAATAAGGTACATAGAAGGTAATGCGTATTGTAGTTTGAAAGGTTTGCCGAAATAAGTGAGGATATACTCACAAGAACAAGAAATTCTTGTAAGATAGTTGTGTAAATAGGTGTGGAGAAAACCGTTGGGACATCTAGTACATTTGTAAATTATTTAAAACCTATGTATAATACATGGTATATGCTTTGTTGTTTATCTACTTTTGGATCTTCTCGAATCTTCTTGATTGACTAGATCTATACATAAAGTTAATTAGGTGTGCAAATGCATGATGTAACACCCAATTATGACTTGATGTTATAGATCTACATAGGAACGGGAATTCGTGTAAGGGAGTGACGAGTTTCAAAGATCAAAAGGAAGACTTACTTCAAGGATGAAGCAAGAGATAAGGAGTATTAACACCATTTGGAGGATAGATAAAACATAGACTATTCTTAGTCAGATTCAAGAAAGAAATTTAGTGTAAAAGATGTATGGAGCAACAAGAAGTAATAAACTTAAAGCTCATTCAAAGTAGGTAAGATGCTAAGAAGTTAATAAAGTAGTTACACCAAGTTCATGGCAGTATCATGAACAAGTACAAATATGAAGTTGTGGAGCAAAATGATATGTAAGCTCTGACAATTCAGAAAGAATGCCAGTAGTAGGTTAGAAACCGTAGGGTAATACATACAGCCTAGGATGATCCATAGCTGGTAATTTGATCCATAGTCGGCATTCCGATCCATAGTTGGTATCTTGTTTGCAGCCGGTGTGGTTGACATAGTTAACCAGATCATCTTAATGGTTGCATAAAGAGCATAAAATTTGGCCTAAAGTTAAATAAGACATAAGGAAGTATAAACATTTAAGGCGATCGTGTTTCAAGATGCTTCGCAAAGTCAGACTTATCCCAGCGAAAATGTCCAATATAAAGTACATCAGGTAATGCTGAAAGATCTGCTTCAGAGATCCACCACTGTGCGCATACAACGTATAATCTTTCATCAGACCCTAATTAGGTAAAGTATAAACTGAACAGAAACCAACATTCTAGTTATAAAGCCAATAAATGCTATATATACAATTTAAAGACTATTAGTAAACCCTAAGGGGGAGAGTAGACATTATGAATGAAAGTTGAAGAAGTACTATAGGTAATAATGAAAGATTATCTAAAAACTTAATAAACTAAAAGCTTGAAGGTGATAAAGGTTAATCCTAACCGACTAATTCTAGAAGAAATAACTCTTAAGTAACCCTTAAGAAGTAATAGAGAACACCCAATTGGACAAGTATTGAGAATAAGAAATTCCAATGGGTATGGACGAATTGAGTTCAAATCCAATCTTGAAAGGAGTACCAGTATCAACTATACTATGACAAGAATAGAAATATAGTCTTCTAAGCACAAACACGGGCATATAGAAACTTAAAACTTGTTTTAGTGAGACTCTCTAGACTATATTTAACATAGTAATAAAGTTTGATGAAAAAAAGAATTGGATTAGGATATCTAATCAAGTTATAGAATACTACAAATAATTACATTTAAAGTCATCATGGAGTGGAGAAATGTAGCAACCACTACAAGTCAATTCCTTACTCTGAAATGTGAGAGTTTGCGAACTTTGAGGATGAAGTTTATTTTAAGGGGAGAGTCTGTAACATCCCAGCATTAGAGCTTAGAAATAAGCTGAACCCATATGTGTGCATTGAATTCATACATAGAAAATCCAAATAATTTTGCGCTTTTAAATAAAACTTGTCAAAGTGATTGAATCTTCTCTCAACTTGATGGAATTGAAGTTGATCATCAAGTTGACTGTGATAAGTTTCAATATAACCTTTGCTAAAACCTTATTTGGGTAAACATGATTTGATCTAAGGGTAGATCAGATATAATAAAATGTTACTCATAATACATTGCTTAAATGATTAATATCTGATCCTTAAGGGATCATACCATAATATTCAGCACAACAACTCATAAGTGCCAAGTTAAGATTACAACTAAAGTAATAAAAATGTAATGACCAATCCTGACTTGCCTTATTCTTATCTATTATTACTATGGGTATCATGGTAATACCTAACCTTAACACTTTAGTGAGATTGAGAAGGGAAGAAAGTAAGTCTAGATCATTCACCATATATCTTTCTTTCTATATAAATCCTTATTATCTCTATTGAGTTATATTCCATTATATGTTGTTCATCAATGTTGAGAAATCAACTATTGATTCATCAGATCTCAATCTATCAACTCTTGACCATATCATAGTTTACACTTAAGTGCCTATAAAGAAACAACTAAGTAGAGGTAAATAGTAATGCTAGTCTTAGATATTAACTATAGGATGGGAGTGATTGAAGAAGAATAAAATCAATGTGATAATTGAAGGAGTTAAGCTCACTCCTGGTTGGATAGAAGAGTTATTTGAAATGAGTTATAGGTGGTAGTAAAGAAGATTACTAGGATGAACCCTGAAGATAGTTACCAGTACTAATTCTATTAGACCAAGTGAGCATAGTCCATGAATAACCGCCTTAATCCAATTAGAGATATTGAGAAGATAATTTCAATACAAATGTATGGTTGTATTAATGAAGTCTTGATTAGCCAATTACAAACCTAAGCTATAAATGATTAAAGGATTATAATGATCATACTTGCTCACCAAGATTGGATACTTATATGAAGTATAAGTGATATTAGTGGGTAGAACATGATTAAAACCCTAGTATAGATAAGTTATCGTAGAGTAGTCAATACAAGCCACATTAATATAATGTGAGGTTGGAGTGTAAGTTATTCAAGTAAAGTAAATGTAAGATAGTACGATTCAATTAAAGCTAGTATAGCATGGAGTTATGGAAGTAGTGTTATTCATCTTAAAGGATAGTAAGCTTTAGAGAAAGGTAGTTGGATGCATACATCTATTAGAGATATATTAGTGATGGATGATTAAGGAAGATTATGAGTGGAGTTTGAAGGAACTACTTGTTGGATGGAAGGTTATCAACAGTAGATTAGTGGATATAACCAAGTATGGATATGAGGAAACTATAAAAGCTTCAATGTCAAGCTCATTGGATTTATCAATGAGTTTAGAAGAATAATAGGTGAATAAGAATATTTTTTGTGAAGTAAATCTCATCATGTTAACCATGATGGTAGATAGGAAGAAATAGTATATCTAGGAAAGGAATTACTTAATTAGAAGTCTAGAATTATGAATTATGGAAGGTAGTAATTCTTGGTAAACAATCAACTTTAAGTCTTCAACCAAGTATAATACCCATTTCATATTATGAATTCCTCATCTTATATCTATATCACTTAATGGGAATATTTTATTATAGAAAATTACATAAGCACATCTCTGACAATTCCAATTATCATAATTATATGTGCTTAAGAGTATCTTTATCAATTCTTCTCCATAAAACATTTTAGATGTAACTTTCTATTTTAAAAGGTGTTATCATTAAAGATCACCAACAGAAGACAATATGCTTAGCTATTAAACCTTTACTCACATCAATAAGGGAATATGAGTAAATTAAGAATCCTAAACTCTAGGGTAAGCACTTCCAATTCAAAACCTAACTTCTATGTTCATTATAATAAAATATATGTCCATTATTATTTCCTAAATTCATGGGAATAATATTAATAATATTAATTCCCTAGAAATACTATTTATCAAATAAAAATAAAAGATCACCATATAATATCTCCTAAATATTATGAGTTAATGAGAATCAAATCTCATGAGTTAATAATAATGCATCCTATAATAAGTTTATGGATATTAGCCCGATTAAATGCATATTAAAAGCCTTACAAATAATAATAGGAAAAGTATATTCATAAGGAAAATAAAGACAACATAACATTATACAATAAAAGTTCACAAATGATACTAAATACATTTTAGTATTACTACAATTATCCAGCAAATTAATTCTACAAAGAAAAGTTCAAATTAAAGATTATATAAAAATCTGAAAAGGAAAACAGAAAATAGAAAAAGGGAAAACAAATAAAACACAAAACCTTGTCGTGGCCCAACTCCTCTTTCCTTATCTGACGCCCGTGTGCAGCCCACAAAAGGCCAACAGCCAGCCCGGCTCTTTCTCATCTTTGACTGACAAGTGGGACCGAAGAAGGACTGCGGGTTGAGCTGAAAGATTCACCAGGGGGTTTTCCTCAAAAGCAACGTCATCGTCATCCTCACGCACATAGGATACTTGCTGGAGGAGCTCGCCGCCGCTCGATGCCGTCGTCGTCAACCGTGCATCAAGATACTCGCCGTCGTTCTAGAGGGGGATAAAAAGGCCATCGCGACGCCCTGCCTCAATCCCTATCCACAATCCCTCCTTAGCCTCACTGATTCGAATGGGGCCGAAACCCTAGCTCACCGGAGACACACCTCGCCGTTGAACCGCACCTCCCCACACTCTTCCAAGTAGCCATGGAGAAGCCCCGTCCTCCGTAGGTCCTCTGGGTGAAATCTTGCATCAAAGGGAACACTGGAGTAGACGAATTTTGCCGTTCCTCTTTGCGGCAGTTCGTCGGAAATCTTGTCGGAGAGCTTGCCTCCGACCACGCCTGTCCTCGCCGACCTCTCTATCGTCATTAGGGTGAGTTCCTGAACCTTCCAGTATCCTTAAATCGCCTTATCTCGACGTGAATCATCGTCTCACCTTGTGCCATCGTTGGCCACCCTCGAGGCTCGTCGGAGCTGAGGCTCCGATGACCATTTCCGAGTGGTGCCGCCACTTTAGGGTTCAGCGAGTTGCGCTGATTCGAACTAGGTTAATTTCGTTTGCTAGGGCGCAGTAGATCGTCGCCGGCGACCACCCACTAACGGCAGTGGTGGTGCTGACGCCATAGCGACGTCACGCCGACATCACCCTGGCCGCGTCATCGAGTTTGACCCAGTCTTTGTCTCGCGTGGCCGATGACATGGCTTAGGGCCCATATGTCATTGTCCAGGAGTAGAACTAGGGTCGGTAACAAACACATTTATTAATCTGAGAGCTGAGGTATGGGTGCAGTGTAAAAAGTTATTTCCCGTTTAAGAAAGAATAAAAGATATAAATCCAAATATACATATTCCAAAAATTAAATAAAATGATTAAAGCTTGTTAAATCTATAACTTTTGATTTATAGTTTAGAAAAATATGTATAATATATGAAAATGTTTAGAAAAATAAAATCTATAACTTAAAACTATTATTAAACATTATTATGTTAACAGTTTAAATAATTATTATTTAATAAAGATTTTAAAGTAATAAAACTTTGATAATTCCTATTTTAATAATGGTAAATGTTAAGAATATAAATAAATACCAAAAATCTTGGAAAAATAATAAAAAAATAAAAACTATAATCATGTATTATTATTTCACTTAATTAAATATTTATTAAATAATTATAAAGTAATAAGAATTGTCAAAATCATATCTTATTATTTATAAATCACAAAAATAAATGTAATATACCACTTTTGAGTTAAATAAAAATTCAAATACTTTAATAACTCAAATTTAAACTTATTTATTTAATTGATAATTCATATAAAGGTAAATAAAAATTGCTAATATGTCTAAAATTAACCAATTGAGTATAATAAATAGTATTAGTCTTCAACTTTAATAATATGAAGTCCAAATAGTTTAACACATTTTAATTACAATTTTATTGAATTCTCCTCAACCATAGGTGTGTAATATTTTCTAAAGAGAATCCTTATCAAATATAAAATCATCAAGAATAATTTGTAGTTAAATAAAAACTTATTGCCTTTACTTTAATCATAAGTTTATCAACATACTAAAACACTATAGTGAACTCATAAGCAATTAAGTAACATTACTCGATGATTTACAACTATAACCACTCATCTATAAAAGGGGTAAGTGATACTATTCCATTATAAAATCAAGAAAACCACCACATCAAAGAAAAATATAACCATTCTTAAGTAACTTTCAGGCAACATTACCAAGTACACAAAGTACAAATGTTATAAGCATTATACTTTCAAACTATTTATGTTTTAAAGTTAACTTTAGTCTACAAGACTCTAAATATAATACTATAAACATTGTTAGACGTTTTATAGTTAACTTTGGTCTGATATAGTTAAGTCATAAAGCATCTCAAGCCCAAACTATTCAAGCAAGCACAAATAATATCAACCAGACCCAACTAACCACAAAGGTTGTTTAGACCTTAGAAAAGAAATCTTTTCTTCAAATGTTATTCTTTTTGCCACTTCAAACAAGAACTCTATTATATAAGCAATCTTGAATAGCATCTCACATTTGTGTGTGTCCTATTGTTTTATGATATTGTAATTATATGATTGTTTCACACACACTCACAAGCCTTAATAAGAAGCACGAGTATAAAACTCATCCAAAAGTATAACAAATTTCAAATACATCATTTCTAGTACCCAAACACTAAAACAACGTTATCCCCGGGATTCGCGTTTATAAAATGCATCACATTACTTATGCATAAGAACATATTGCTTCTTTAAACATTAGTCCTTACCAGACCAATGATGCTGATTTCAGATATTGGATCTTATATCATCTTGAAGACCTTGAGTGCATAATTTTGTAATCACAAAAGGCAAGTTCACACTTGCTCATGTCCTTTGGTTATTTTCTGTAAAGTATTTTACAAATCCAATGTAGACATCACCTGTATTTGAAAAAGGTCCGAAAACACTATTTTCATAATAATGTGATTATAGGTTATTACCATTAGGTAATAACTTACTATAAAAGTTCTAGGGGTAAAGGAACATATTATCTAGGACTTAACAACCAATGTCGCCAGTGATTCTTGCGCCGTATATTACGCGTTAACCATGAGATTTGGAATGGGACGGAGAAGTTAGCTGTATCTTCTTCCTCTCGCATGAAGCCAGATGTGCAGGTCATGGCTGTTATCCTTGTAGCGTGCATATTAATCGGTAATTCGTAGAGGATATGCAACATATGGGTGGGAACCCTCAATGTCCCACGATAGTTCTGACATCTAACGGTTTGTACAAACCACTGCTGTAATCCAATATGTGGGAATGGTGTACACCAAGGAGGCTTGCAAGGTCGTGAAGGGGAAGTGATTGGCTTGGATCATCTTCTGGGCCCCACATCATGGAATTGTGGACGGGAATAAGCTGTCCGGTTGTGCAACAAAGAGTTGATCTCTCATGGGTAAAGTAACACACCTCTACAGAGGGTAAGAACTGTAACTTGTTACTCCCTGTTCCGGGAAGGAGCTGCGAACGCGGGGGAAAGGAACTCCATAAAAGTTCTGGTAAACCCGTGAAGGCTGACGGACATAGTCTTTTAGAATAAAAGCAACCTTTGAAGAAATGTTTATTAAAACTTGCATTGCCTACGACCTATGGTCTGTGGCTGTAGTTATCGTGCATCAAACACTCCTTTTCTAGTGAACTTGCTGAGTACGCTCGTACTCAAAGTATCTTCTTAACCCTTGCTAGATTCTGAAGCCGAGATAGACAACATCTACATCAAGTTATGCTCCAGGAATCATCATCCAAAGCTAAAGCTCTTCCACAAAGACAAGGAAGTAAACAAATACCTCAACTCAACTGAAGACAAAATTACTGATTAAATAGGAATATACTCTCTAACCAAAGAACCTATTTTTGTAGTGCATTGCAGTAACAGCAATGTCAGCGCTTTAGTTAAGATACCATTCTTAGTAGCATATTAGTTCTTGTGTTGTTCATCTTTGATCCTTCTTTGTAAGAGGTTCTTTCTCTCTCTTTAACCTAGAGTGTTCTCTGGATCTTGTGTAAAGAGTGAGTTGTAACCTTTAGCCATGTATTGGACCCGCTGTGTTTCTGTTGTGCCATTCTAAGGGATGTAATACTAGTGAACGGTGTTTTATTGGTGTTATATCAACGACTATAGTATACTACATCATGCAGTGGTATGCTGGGTCACCGCAGAGCACCAATGGACTAAATCCCTTTGGAAACCAGAGTAGCACGCATAGAACCTGGCCCATGTTTGTATGGTCGTACAACCTTCCCCTAGCTATACACGAAGCAGAGGTATGTACACATGAGTATTCTTATTCAGGGGCCAAAACAACTGGGTATCGACATGCATCTCTATCTTGGGATGTTGAAAGAGGAATTATCCACTCTATGGGAGACACTGGCCCGTATGTGGGACGCCTACACATGATAATATTTTCCTCTGCGAGCCGCGTTGCTCATGACGGTGCTGGACTATCCTGGTCTGGCATATGTGTCATGCCAGGTGAACCATAGATACTGCACATGTGTCAGGTGCATGGAGAAAACCCCGCACATGCAGCTATCGAAGGATCCCGAATCTTCAAAAACCATGTTCCCAGGGATTCGAAAGTGGCCCGTGGAGAAAACATGGAGATATGTTCAATGGTAAGGATAAGATCGAAAGATCCCCACCTAGGAGGAGCAGCGAGGATATCAAAGACTTGCTGTAAAAAGGAAAGAGTGCCCTGCGCCAGGAAAGAAGCGTCTGAGGACAAAGCCGTTGCTGGATGTATGGAAAGCAAGGTCTGTTTTTTAGGACCTGTCATACTAGAAATACCTCCACACACTCCATATCCTTGACCTCATGCACATCACGAATAACGTGTGAGAGAGTCTGATTGGCACTATTGTCAACATGCCGGAGAGGACCAAAGACGGGACAAAAGCAAGAAACGACCTGATCAAGCTGGGCATCAATCAAGAACTTCATGGAGGACGTGCCAATAATGATGATGAGGCTCAGACGCAGGAGACTCAAGGTCGTCAGCGCAAAATGGCTAAGATGAACGACTACTACTTCCCCCTTCTTGCTTCACTCTGAGTGAGGAGGAGCTCCAGCAGTTTTTCAACCTCCTCCTCGGAACCAAACTTCCTATCGGTTAAGGAGGGAAGATATCCCGATATCTAGACGAAACAAAGAAGAGGTTTTCTGGGATGAAATATCACGACTTCCACATGCTGATGAAGCAGATATTTCCAGTTGCGATCTGAGGATAATGAATGAGCACGTACATGAGACACTATTTGGACTTTGCAACTTTTTCGACATCATCTCTAGGAAGTCGATCGGTGTGATGTAGCTCAAAAAGCTACAAGAAGAGATCGGCGTGATACTATGTGAGCTCAAGATTTACTCCCCTCCCCCGCATTCCACGACATCATGGTGCATCTGCTGGTCCACCTCATGGATGATATCATCCACCTTGGGCCAATATTTCTACACAACATGATGCCGTTTGAAAGGCTAAACGATGTTCTCAAAGGATTCGTTCGCAATAGGAACCGTCCAAATGGAATCATAGCCAAGGGCATCCTGACATACGAGTCCATATCATTATGCCACAATTATCTACGAAATAAGGACGACGACCCAGTTGGTCTGCCAAATAGGAGGCACCTCAGAAGGCTCGATGGATATGGTCAGCGCTAGGGCCATGCCCCAATGCATATCAATGACAGGGCACACCGAATCGCCCTACAACACATTAAATTGGACAAACCATGTGTGCTAGAGCACAAAAGCTTAATTGAGAAGACGTTTAGGGACACGGGATGATGACGTACAACGGGACACATGACTAGAGAGCATAACTCCAGCTTCATGCATTGGTTCAAGACAGAGCTACTCCAGCTTCATCATGGTCAGATGCCTTCTACGGATGAGGAAAACTCATGCTCGTCTTGTCAAAGGGCCCCGCGATGAACGTGAGGACTTATCAGGCCCACGACATCAACGGTTACACACTCTAAACCGAGGAAAAAGACAAGAACAATAGATATCAGAACTCGGGAGTCACGAGGGTATCCTACCCGGCGAGAACGTCTAGGTGAAAAATGAGACATTGGTACTGGCAAGCCATGCGGATCAATGCTTCTACATTACCGATCCTGTAAAGCCTAGCCGCGTTGTTGTCAGGAGGGGGAAAAGGAGCATCATAGAAATGGAGGGAGCGGCCACCGAGCAAGACTTCGACAAGTATGGTGATCCGAAGATACAAGAAGAATTCGACAAGTACTTTGACAAGCCTAGTGCTACTGCAGGAAGAAGGAAGACCACCGTATCCGCTAAAGGTTGTCCGTATACGAGAAGAAATCCCCATGTTCCTAGGCTAAACTATTCACACGAAGTGACGTTTTTTGTGTGTGTGATGTGTGTACGCATTAATGAAGTCGACAAAACTATACATTGTACGTGGTTTTTTGGAACAATCATATACATGATATGTGGTTTTTCAGAATAAATTTTTTTCTACTTGCAATTATATACATGTTCTTACTTTTATATTTGTAAATGTTGAATTGTTCATATTTTAAAAATACTAGACAATTATTTTCTGAATGAGTAAATATTATTATGCCCAAGAGTAATTCCAAACTTTGTTAAATATATATTTCAAATCAAAGAAAAAAATGGGGGTGCCAAGATTCGAACCTGGCACCTACGTGCAACTAACCACCTTAGTAACTAGTAGGACATGCTCGTGTTGTCGGTGGCGCACCGATTCGAGATGCGGCACGCAGTTTCAACACTTACCCAAAAAATCCATAGCCCGCCCCCCTTCCTCTCTCGCTCTTTCTCTCCCCTTCCTCTGCTTCCCCAACCTTCCCCGCCACTGCCGCCACCGGAGAAGACAACGCCGTGCCCACCACCAGAGAAGAGGCGTCCATTGCAGGCCTCCCTCTGCTGAAGTTGTGTCACGTCGAAGGCGGTGTAGGAGCTGGTCCCGTGGAGGTCCAGCGCTGCCCAGCATCCCCACCCACACCCCCTCTCCGACTCAACGCCTCCCTCTCCAACTCTCCATACAGCCCATCCGCCTCAACTGCCACCAGGTATGTACTGCGCCGCCTTCCCTATTTTCCCTGCCTTCCTTATTTTTTGTTGCAGTCCTATATAAAACCCTAGATTTTGGTATGGAGGTGGTTAGAGATGCAGAGGGGGATGGGATGTCACCTTATTTGTGACTTGTGGCATTGACTATGAGATGGTGCAACTAGTTTTTGAATTGTGATGGCCTCTGTGAGAGGTTCTATATGAATCCATGATGTTTGACTGTTAGGTGACCTCTGTTCGGTCAGTTTCTTCAGTTTTGGGCTAAGTAGAAAGATATTTATCCAATGTTTGTGTGTTAAGACCAGAGAGTGGGTGAATTTGTTCGAAGAAGAGAAGGAAATAGAGAGAGGTCCCTGTCTCTGTTCAGGTCTCTCTATCTTTGCCCAGGAGGGGATAGGTAGAATTAGATCAGGAGTATATTTATTTTAAGAAATAGAAACCTGTTTTTAAGTGATATGGCGCACTTTAACAACTGGCACTACAAATCTATTCTATATTACTTGTAGCAGCCTACACATCTACGGACGTCGATTCACGTGTCAAATCTGTAGTATTGTTAGTTCCTTTCTTTATTTTGCATTACCACTTTTTCATTAGTTCCTTTATTTTTCTTTACCCCATATGTTCCCGCTGTGCCAGTTCAATCGTCTTTTTCAAGTATCAGGATATACATCATGTCTGCCAAATGGATGAAGTTGTTGAGTATCTCTCTACCCGTACATGGCAGACTGGTTATTGTCAATTTCAAACTTGTGGGAGTTATTATACACTAGGGACTTGTAGGAACTGTGCAGTGAACCACTTTTGTGTCGGACGGTGAGGGGAGGAGGCACAGCAGAGAGTCCTTGCATGCTACTACTTGCTGTGTTCCAAATAATATGATATCCTAGCGCCAAAACGTGGAATGGAGGTAGTAACTAGTAGTCTTAGATTTGCTTCACCGAATCTATTTTCCCGTTCTGCATGTCTTGTAATCATGAGTGTTTATATACCTAGCAATAGTATCTAGTACTGTCACTATAAAAAATCTGCTCACTATTAACCTTTTCTTAACGATCATGTATTTTTTTCATAGATCTATGATCATTCTGAACTAGTTGGTCGTAACAAATTTAGGAGGGTCCAAACTTTGAAAAATAATAACTAATTTAGTCAAGAAGGCTATGATGTCGTAACACAAAAAGGTCATATACAAATAGAACTGGTTTGAAGCCTTTTATTTGGTAGACTACGACCAATTTAAATGGTCGTTATGGTTAAATTCTAAGAAAAAAATTACAAAATTGTCAACTCAGCAATATCACATTCATCTAATGTCCATATGTCATTTTTCACTTGGCATCTGGGACCAGCTGGCGTTTGGAAATTATTTTCAATCCTCCTGTGCTTCTGCTGAGCTTCTGGTCCAGATGGACCCCTTTGTTTCGTCGATTACTAGCCGTAGCACCCTTCCCACAAGCACCTGTAGCCACCGCCGTCGGCCGCCGTCGATTTCCCTGTTCCGGTGACCTAATCCTAGCGGCGCTGCCACCATAAGGTGCCCCTTGCTGGTCTCGTTCGATTATCCTAGGTCTCGCAGCCCCGCTGGCCGTCCTTCGCCGTCGCTGGTGCTCCCCGACGCGCTCTTCGGCGAGCCTACGTGGTGCCACCGTGGCGTCGACGTGGCGCCTGCGTGTGCGTGACGTGGGCGCTGACCAAGCCCCGCCTGCGTGGCTAGTTGACATGTCCCTGACCCCACCCGTCTGTGTCTGGGGCTAACCCCAGACCGGTGTAAAAAGTATTAGGACCTTGTGCTGATGTAAGCATGATACAATAAAGCCCTTTTCTTTTATCTTAAATGTTTTCTGTTTTTATTTTGTAAATTTGAAATATATGACGTGTGGGGTCTAGATGTAAGTGAGATAAACATATTCAGAAATGTTTTTTGTTTCCATAAAATGTTAAAAGTAATTTCAAAATGTAAATTATTTTGTAATATTCCAAAAATGATTTAAAATGAATTAAAAATTGGAGAAATTCATAACTAATTCATTTTAAATCAGAAAAATACAAATAATATACCAAAATGTTCAGAAAAATAAGATCTGTCCAATAGAGCTATAATCATGCATTGTTAAGCAACTCTCATTGCAAGTATAATTAGAAGAACAAAATGAACCCCATAGGTGATTCCGAGGATCCCCCTGTTTAGGGGTTGGACCCATCGAAACCCCGATTAAATCACCAAGCATGCTTTAAGGGTTTATTTCAATGCAATTTAACTTGTCATATCATCATCCTTGCTTGAGCATTGCATCGATGCCATATGTTGATTGTTTCCCCTTCCTTTTCGGTGTTTGGTTCTTTCCCGGTGGAATACGATATCGGAATCGAGATCGAGATCGAAGCCCGAGATCAACACCATCGAAGATCGAAGACCAATACTTGACCAACTGTAATCAAGTCAAGTACCAGATGTCCGAAGCTCTGCTTTCTAGATATCAACTGGCAAAGGCAAGCGAAGCCCCACATATGATATAATCCTATATTTTCAAGCATTTCAATTCCTGCCATGTGCATGCGATTCTAAAGTCTTTTATCGATAGATAGAGTAATCCTATCTGATACATGTTACCTTTGAATCCTATATTCCCTGATCCACTACTCCTAGCATAACTAGGGTTTGGCTTGTGAAGCTTTGCTAGAGCTGTTACATCTGTTGTGCTTAGCCATGCTTAAATGTTACCACTGGTCCGTCCAGTTGATGAATCAGAGCTGCAAATGAACCTAGTATGATAGGATGATGTGGTATGATCAGAGATGGATAATAAACATGCTAAGGCTTGTATGGGAGGCCATAGTGAGTTATGGTTTTTGCAGTCCCATACTTGCCGCTACTAGGACTTGAGTTCTTGCGTATGGACCAAGACGAGCGTACAGCCACACGGGGGCCTGGAAACCCCCTCGACCAATGTAACATCCCAGCATTAGAGATTAGAAATAAGTTGGACACAGATGTGTGCATTGCATTCATGCATAGAAAATCTGAATAACTTTCGCGCTTTTAAATAAAAACTTGTCAAAGTGATTGAAGCTTCTCTTAACTTGATGGAATTGAAGTAGATCATCAAGTTGACTGCGATAAGTTTTAATAGGACCTTTGCTAAAACCTTATTTTGGGTAGATCAAATGTAATAAAATTCAAACCTAATACATTACATAATGATTTATATTTGATCCTTAGGTGATCATATCATAGTATTCATTATAATCACTTATGAATACCAACTTATGAATATAACACAAATAATGTCGTGGTGGTGGCATGGCAGATGCCATGGGTAGGCTAAAGTATGGGGCCAATGGATGCTAGAGGAATCTGGGGATGGAAGATGTAGTGATTTCTAAACTCAACAGTTCTACAAGTAAATCTCTATTCCTCTTCTCAATGAATACAAGTGCTCCTAGAGTTGTCTCATAGAGAGGAAGAACACTAATACACGAGCCTTCCGGCGTTGAGAGGAAGAACACTAATACCGCATATCCCCTTATAAAGGGGTTCCTTGGTTCCTTCTAGGGCTGACGTGGCAAGCATATCCTTGGAATATGCTTGTCCCAATATGGTAACTCGGTGGCCTCCTTTCTGTGTCCCCCTTCTATTGGCGACAATGTTCCAGAAACCTTCACATGGGCGCCTCGGGCTTCCTCACTGTCACCTCCGTGACGTTCATCTGCCCTTCTGCTGCTCTGCTTCTTGTCCTTTGCGCTTGGCTCTGTCTAGATTCCTCCTAGCCAGTGACTAGGGTTTGACTATAGGCACCTCCTTCTCCTACAAGGTTCGCGTTATTCATCCTTGTCTCCCATAACTTTTTTTTGAGGGTAAAACAGTAGGGAAAAGTACCCCACAGCAATTTTTTTATATATCATAGAGTGTTACAAAAAAAATATTTACAAGCTCAAGCCACCTCAAAAGAGGGATAACATCCTAAGCAGCTATCTCCTGTCTAAATTATTTTCAATCCAATCTTTGAGGCCCTGATAATTCTTCTTCTTAATTCTATACAGGACCCATCTTAATTCCTGAGCGACAATAGCCCTCCATTCCTCAAGCGAAGCATGCTTGCTGTTGAAGATTTCATTGTTTCTGCATATCCAAATGCCCCAAGCTCCAAGTATAATAATTTCCATTGCAAAAGGGACTTTAAGATCTTTTTTAATACTGGCTAAAGCTTCAAAAAGATTTTGATCAGTCACTTGGACATGTGAGATTTCAGCCCAGCAAGCTCTTGCAAAAGGGCAGTCCCAAAATAAATGTAGAATGGTTTCTTCACTGATGCAGCCATGAAACACACATTCATAGGATGCCAGAGTAAAACATTTCCTTTTCAGAAGGTTTCTTGTGTTTAGCCTATCAAGAAGCAAGAGACAGAAGAAGAATTTGTGCTTTTGTTGACAAGAGGACTTCCACAACCAGGAGAAATGTGGCTGCACAGGTTGGCAACCAGATAGAGAATAATAAGCCTTTTGGACTAAAAAATTACTGCCCCAAATGTAACTCCAGTTGTCAGCTCCCCCCTGTCTGCCAGTATTAAGAATTTGCTCAAGGCTTTGATATTCCTGGTAAGCTTGCTGTGACAGAGGGAGGTAAAAATGATCTTGAGTATTATCTGTCTACAGGAACTCATTGACAGAGATGTGTGGATTTTTTGCATAGGAAAGGAGATGAGGAAGCTTATGCTGCAGACAACCATCATTCCACATATCAGACCAGAGAAGGGTGGATTTTCCATCTCCCACTAAGCACTTTGCAATTCCTTTAAAAATGTCAATCAATTTCAGATGAGCTTTCCACCAAAAGGATCCCTCTAGACTTCTTCCAGGGAGTTTACCATTACAATAATAAGTGTTCCATATAAGGTGAACCCATGGGATATCCTTGTGATTATAAAATTTATCCAAATTCTTCAAAAGAAGTGCTGAGTTTTGGACATTAAGGTCAAGCACTCCCAATCCCCCATGGTTCTTGGGCCGACAAACTTTCTTCCATGCTACAAGAGCTTTACCTCTAGCTTGAATATCAGATGTTTTCTTTCTCCACAGACATTGTCTCATATATTTAATCAACTGTTCCTTAATAGTGACATGAAGATCAAAACAACTCATGTAATATATGGGAAGGGAAGATAAGACAGATTTAACTAGCTGCAGTTTCCCCCCATAATTAAGAAAATCAACAATCCCACACAACCTTTTCTCAACTCTCTGAACAATAGGCAGGAAATGTTCCACTGTAGGCTTATTTATACTTAAAGGCAATCCAAGGTAGGTGAATGGCAATGAGCCAGTGAGGCATGAAATAGTATTGGCAAAGTGCCCAAGCCTCTCAGAGTCCATGTTAA
Organism: Avena sativa; assembly: GCA_916181665.1. Taxonomy (NCBI): domain Eukaryota; kingdom Viridiplantae; phylum Streptophyta; class Magnoliopsida; order Poales; family Poaceae; genus Avena; species Avena sativa. The sequence goes on along the minus strand of OV702293.1, from coordinate 87,961,934 downwards.
TTGGCATCATACTAGATTTAGAATAATTAACTTTGAGTCAAGTGGAGAGAGCAAAAGTATGAAGAAGGGCCTTAAGGCACAGAAGTTGCTCAGAATCAGCTTTAAAGATTAATAAAGTGTCATCTGCATACTGCACCACAGGGAAGTCAGGACAGAACACACCTTCAATGGGGAGGGAAAGAAGACCAAGATTCATTGCTTTATTGAGGATGCTTTGGAGAAGATCAGCAGCCAAGACAAACAGGAGAGGAGATAAAGGATCCCCTTGTCTAACAACTCTTTTGCAATAAATTTTTTTCCCAGGCACTCCATTTAATAGAACAGAGGAGGAAGCTGGACCAAAGATTAACTGAATCCAAGAAATCCATTTATCACCAAAACCTTTGGCTTTGAGGATACTGATAATTGCAGAGTGCTCAATTCTGTCAAAAGCCTTTTCAAAGTCAAGCTTAAGAATTGAAATTTCTTCTTTGGACTTGTGGCATTGATCAAGGAATTCAAATGCTCAACCTAAACAATCTTGGATAGATCTTTGTTTGAGGAAACCATATTGATTCTTGTGGACAAGCTTAAGGATGACCTTCTGCAGTCTATTAGCCAGAATTTTGGTTATAATCTTGAAGACACTATTTAGCAAAGAAATAGGCCTAAAATCAGCAGGAGTCAGAGGAGCTGCAATTTTTGGAATGAGGGTGATAAAAGAGGCATTAATGCTTTCCAAGGAAGTTTGTCCCTCATAAAAATCCACAAGGAGTTGTTTCATATCATAGAGTGTTACAAAAAAAATATTTACAAGCTCAAGCCACCTCAAAAGAGGGATAACATCCTAAGCAGCTATCTCCTGTCTAAATTATTTTCAATCCAATCTTTGAGGCCCTGATAATTCTTCTTCTTAATTCTATACAGGACCCATCTTAATTCCTGAGCGACAATAGCCCTCCATTCCTCAAGCGAAGCATGCTTGCTGTTGAAGATTTCATTGTTTCTGCATATCCAAATGCCCCAAGCTCCAAGTATAATAATTTCCATTGCAAAAGGGACTTTAAGATCTTTTTTAATACTGGCTAAAGCTTCAAAAAGATTTTGATCAGTCACTTGGACATGTGAGATTTCAGCCCAGCAAGCTCTTGCAAAAGGGCAGTCCCAAAATAAATGTAGAATGGTTTCTTCACTGATGCAGCCATGAAACACACATTCATAGGATGCCAGAGTAAAACATTTCCTTTTCAGAAGGTTTCTTGTGTTTAGCCTATCAAGAAGCAAGAGACAGAAGAAGAATTTGTGCTTTTGTTGACAAGAGGACTTCCACAACCAGGAGAAATGTGGTTGCACAGGTTGGCAACCAGATAGAGAATAATAAGCCTTTTGGACTGAAAAATTACTGCCCCAAATGTAACTCCAGTTGTCAGCTCCCCCCTGTCTGCCAGTATTAAGAATTTGCTCAAGGCTTTGATATTCCTGGTAAGCTTGCTGTGACAGAGGGAGGTAAAAATGATCTTGAGTATTATCTGTCTACAGGAACTCATTGACAGAGATGTGTGGATTTTTTGCATAGGAAAGGAGATGAGGAAGCTTATGCTGCAGACAACCATCATTCCACATATCAGACCAGAGAAGGGTGGATTTTCCATCTCCCACTAAGCACTTTGCAATTCCTTTAAAAATGTCAATCAATTTCAGATGAGCTTTCCACCAAAAGGATCTCTCTAGACTTCTTCCAGGGAGTTTACCATTACAATAATAAGTGTTCCATATAAGGTGAACCCATGGGATATCCTTGTGATTATAAAATTTATCCAAATTCTTCAAAAGAAGTGCTGAGTTTTGGACATTAAGGTCAAGCACTCCCAATCCCCCATGGTTCTTGGGCCGACAAACTTTCTTCCATGCTACAAGAGCTTTACCTCTAGCTTGAATATCAGATGTTTTCTTTCTCCACAGACATTGTCTCATATATTTAATCAACTGTTCCTTAATAGTGACATGAAGATCAAAACAACTCATGTAATATATGGGAAGGGAAGATAAGACAGATTTAACTAGCTGCAGTTTCCCCCCATAATTAAGAAAATCAGCAATCCCACACAACCTTTTCTCAACTCTCTGAACAATAGGCAGGAAATGTTCCACTATAGGCTTATTTATACTTAAAGGCAATCCAAGGTAGGTGAATGGCAATGAGCCAGTGAGGCATGAAATAGTATTGGCAAAGTGCCCAAGCCTCTCAGAGTCCATGTTAATTGGCATCATACTAGATTTAGAATAATTAACTTTGAGTCAAGTGGAGAGAGCAAAAGTATGAAGAAGGGCCTTAAGGCACAGAAGTTGCTCAGAATCAGCTTTAAAGATTAATAAAGTGTCATCTGCATACTGCACCACAGGGAAGTCAGGACAGAACACACCTTCAATGGGAAGGGAAAGAAGACCAAGATTCATTGCTTTATTGAGGATGCTTTGGAGAAGATCAGCAGCCAAGACAAACAGGAGAGGAGATAAAGGATCCCCTTGTCTAACACCTCTTTTGCAATAAATTTTTTTCCCAGGCACTCCATTTAATAGAACAGAGGAGGAAGCTGGACCAAAGATTAACTGAATCCAAGAAATCCATTTATCACCAAAACCTTTGGCTTTGAGGATACTGATAATTGCAGAGTGCTCAATTCTGTCAAAAGCCTTTTCAAAGTCAAGCTTAAGAATTGAAATTTCTTCTTTGGACTTGTGGCATTGATCAAGGAATTCAAATGCTCAACCTAAACAATCTTGGATAGATCTTTGTTTGAGGAAACCATATTGATTCTTGTGGACAAGCTTAAGGATGACCTTCTGCAGTCTATTAGCCAGAATTTTGGTTATAATCTTGAAGACACTATTTAGCAAAGAAATAGGCCTAAAATCAGCAGGAGTCAGAGGAGCTGCAATTTTTGGAATGAGGGTGATAAAAGAGGCATTAATGCTTTCCAAGGAAGTTTGTCCCTCATAAAAATCCACAAGGAGTTGTTTCATATCATCCTTAATAATAGGCCAGCATTGTTTCATGAATTCATTATTAAAACCATCAGGGCCAGGAGATTTGTCATTTGGCAGATCTTTAATGACCTCTTCAATCTCCTCATCAGAGAAAGGTTTTTCCAAAGCATCCTTTTCCTCTTGCCTTAAACATTCCCCAGCCAAGTCATTAAGATTGAAGTGCATTTCAGGCTTATCAGAAGTACCCAATCTATCTTTAAAGGAATTCCATAGGAGATTTGCTTTGCCATCATGATCATAAATCTCATCATTAGAAACATCCTTAAGCATGGAAATGTAGTTATGCCTAAAACTTATGGTAGCTCTGGAATGAAAGAATTTTGTGTTTTCATCACCCAACTTAACCCATTTCATTTTCCCCCTCTTTTTCCAATAAGTATTATGGTCTTGTAACAGAGAAATAATAAGATTTTTCAGAAGATCCCTGAGATTCCATTCTTGTACAGTAAGAGTTCTCATTTCCTCCATGACATCTAGAAGATCAATGGTGGCATTAACATTGCAGATTTGTGATTTCAGGCAAGGCAGATTTTTTGCCCAGAGCTTCAGCCCCCTTCTCACATTTTTGAATTTAGCATTGATTTTTTTTGCAGAATCCTGAAATCCCACAGGAATATTCCAGGCATTTTGAACAATAGCTTTAAATTCCTTATGATGCATCCAATGATTTTCAAATCTGAACACCTGGGCTTTGGGAATCATTGTGCCAATGGAAATGACACAAGGAAAATGATTATAGGTAGGTTTTGTAAGAGGAGCAACAAAAGTTGAGGGAAAACTTTGGGTCCAGGAAGCAGAAGTAAAAAACCAGTCCAACCTTTCCAAAAGGGGTTCTTTTTGCATGTTACTCCAAGTAAATTTTCTACCTTTAAGGGGTAGTTCTATGAGACCCAAATTATTAATGGCTTCATTGGAGAGAAGCATACCATTCACATCCCCACCCAATTTGTTTCTATTAGAAGGCTGTCTACAGAAGTTGAAGTCACCCAAAATGAGCTAGTCCATATCATCAGGCATATCAATATTTCCAAACCAGTCCAAAAAGTCAGCCTTTTTTTCAGGTAAGCATGGCCCATAAATATTTGTGAGGATCCAGGATTCATTGGACAAGAGAGATGTCCAGGTGATGGAGATGGAGAACTCATTGTGGAAGGAAAGATGCCCAGAGAACAGAGAACTATTCCAGATGGTGATCAAACCTACAGAGGCTCCTCTGGAGGGAAGAAATTCAAAATTGGTAAATTTTGGGGGGCAGAAATTTTTGATGTAAGAGCTGTCAAAATCTTCTCTCTTAGTTTCTTGAAGACAAATAATGTCACAGCCAGACTCCTCAATTTTATTTCTGAGAGAAATCCATTTTTTTCAGAGTTAATACCCCTGATATTCCAATTCAAGACCTTCTAAATTCTTTTATTATTCATTAAGAAACCAGATGTAAGTAGAGAGATGGGGTGATATAAGTAATGTAATCACCCAAGTGTGGAAACAACAATCACATAGGCAAAAGGCAAACCGTATCATAGCACCACAGACAGATTCCACAATAAGTACCAAACACATGAAAAGATCACAAGAACAGATCACAGGACAGGGAGTCAACAAGACTCCAGAAAAAGACTTAGTTTGATACATTTAAACACTCAAGAGGAGGGCTTCTTCTTGGCTTGCTGTCCACAGGTACCAGCAGCCCTAGTTTTCTTCTTTCCTCTAATGCTCAAGCCAGATGAACCACTTCTTTGATGCTGCCTTTCTGAGGAGCCTTAACTGCCACTTCATTGGCCTTCCCTTTCTTGAGCAACCTCTTCTCCAGGTCCCCATCCTTAACCTTGCAGAAAGAGGCAGCAAGATTTTTAACCACTTTAGGATTCAAACATGGAGGAACAGCATTGCAAACCAGACAATCAGCAATAAGACAATTTAGGTGGCTTTTAAAGCCCCCATTTAGTTCAATAATTCTAGGGCTCCTTGTCACCTCAGTGTCAACAAGAGGCTCCTTGCCCTTTCTCTTTCTGTCAGGGGTGGAGGGAGAGCAGGAAGATTTATTATCTTCAATGCCCAAACAAGAAGGAGCCATCTGGGAAAAGCTCTCATTAGGGATGATGAAAGAAATGGAATTCTCCTCAGCAATAGGCTCTTTAATAATTTCCCATAAAGGAGAAGTAAGGAAGCTCTTGACCCAATTAAACTTCTCAGGGGTAGCAAGCATGAGTGTAATAAAGTTAAACCAACTTACAGGGATATCACACTTGAGAGAGCCCATTGAAGAAGAGTCCTTCTGAATATGGGGAGCAAAATAATTTTCCCAGAGATCCAAGCCTTGCTGGGAAAAGCCCTGCTTTGCAATGTGCACATCAGGAATGGAAACAAAAGTTCTCACCATTCCCACATGAAGATGTGCCTCATTTGGAGAAAGAAGATGTTGATCCTCCAACATCCAATCTTCATTTTCAGCAGCCACTGTACTTGAATCCATAGGGCTCCCCACCCTCTCCTCAGCATCTGAGTTTGCCTCATCATCATCAACCAGATAGTTTTGTAAAATATTCTGAAGGCCTTCACCAATACCAACTCCTAGGGGTCCATCAGCCACACCCAGATCCTCAGCAGCCACAGGCTCAGCATTGATAGACTCATCATCATCAGACTCCCAGTCTTGGACAATGATAGCACCTGTAACCCCACTGTTAACATCCTGAGGTGGAAGATGTTGGTTGTCAACAGGCATGTCTTCACCAGGAGCAATGACAGGGCCTTGAACAGGAGCAGCAGCAGCTTCCCAGGGGCCCCAACCTTCATTATTATCACCTTCAGGAGCAGGATCCTACACAGGGGCCAACCACTGACCCCAACCACCCCCAGGAGCAGGGGGAGGGGGAGGAGGGGGGATTTGGGGCCCAAAGACAAGGCCATGAACAGGAGCAGGATGTGGGTCCTCATTGTCATCTGGAAGTGGGTCCTCATCAGGTGGGCCCACCCCAAGCAGGTCACTTTGCAACACTTCAACAGAAAAAGTCCATGATTCAGACTCCACCAAGTCGCCAATGGTAAACCTTACACTCTTGGGGATTGCAACCAGGTTAGTAACACGAATCTTTGCAAGAATCCTACCTTTTTGGTCTGGGTCCCTCTCCCATAAAAGAACCTTCCCAGTGTCAGCAAAAACTGCATTCAGATCCTCAGTATGCCAGTGGTCTAAAGGAGGCCCAAGTAGCATCACCCAACATTCATTATTGAATTGAGCCCTCCTCCAGTTATCCCCCTCATTGTGCTTAACGAAAGAAACATGCACATCTTGAAACGGAATGGGGCTAGCCGCAATGAGTCTATCCCGATCACAAACATGGTGAAACTACACATAAGCAGACCCGAAGGGACAAGCCTGGACATCTCTAAAGTGAACACGAACCTCACTGTTGAGGAAATCAACCAGGACATCACGAATATTCAAGAACGGAACTGGACCAGGGGGAGGGGATTAATGGTAGCAATGGCATACTGTTCATGCGACCTCGACCTCCGTGGCACCACCACCCTTTTGACACGATTCCGCCCAGCCACCTGCATAATCTGGAAGCCATTCGGCAAGAAAGGAGCAGGATCAATCGGGATGTTCGCCATTACGACACTCTTCGCCGGCGACGAGCAAGAGGGGAATGGGGTTTCAGCGGACGGTGGAGTTGAGGAGATAGGGGAAATGGCAGTTGTTTTTTGCAAAGAAGTGGCGAACTCGTGAAAACTGTTGTGAACAACGGGCCGAGAATGGGTAATTTCCTGGGCCTTGAACCACCACTTGTAAGAATTGTCGGGCCAAATACAATTTGGGAAAGAGGGGAATTTCAGAAAGGGAAGGAGACCAGGCAGTTTAAATGCCGCGCGATTGGCGCCCCCTGAAGACCCGACCGGCGTTACAACTGGTTTAATACCACCATCAGCGAGCACCTGTGCATAGGATCTGTCTTGAATGCTTGATTTGAAATCACACTTAATATGTTCAGCAAACACAGGCGAAGAAACCGCAACCGGTGCAGGAAATTGGAGCCGCTGGAAAACCGAATCACCTTTATTGGAAGGCTTCAACGAAGGAGATTTCTTGGAATTTTCTTTTTTGTACGTGACAACTTTCCATTCTCCAGCAGATTCTTTATAAAACTCTCTTTCTTCATGAATCCAATTTGGACCCGCATTACCCCAAAGGTTGACATGGATCATAAAAGATGTACATGAAAACTTTGAAATATTGTAGATTTCAAAACCCACCTCCCTTGAAGCAACCGAGAAACGAAAAGTTCTATCTTGCAAAAGCTTCACCTGGAATTTAGAAGCCTGACCACCAAAGCAAGCTTGGAGAGCAAGACTAACCGTATGGAAATCCAACTTAAAATTTGCTCTTCCAAAAGAACAAACCAGATAAAAAGGTCTCTTTCTGAAACCTCCAAGGAAATTAACTTGATGCCTGAATTTATCAAAAATCTTCCTCTCAAAATCCAGCCCTAATGAAAAATCCAGGGCAGGTCGACTCAAAGATTCATCCTTGAAAGCACACACCGAAGGGAGGTTCTCGGTGAAATCCAGCATTTTTGGCACTATCTTCTCAACATTGGAGGAAAACTTCTTAACCAAAGGGCTGGGCAAAATCTGTGCGCTGATGACAACCCTCTTCACCTGAAGATCAATAGAAATACCCGAGGCCACAACCTCACCTTGAATCAAGTATCTAGCATCAATCACTACCTCATTGTGGTTGAGAAGCACCAGCCTTTTAGACCTCGGAAAAAGCATCAAAAAACCTTTCGAAGGCTCAAGATCATCGGTCGACAAAGAGGAGCAAAGGGCATGCCATTTAAAACCAGTATCCTCATCTGTTCTAGAGATGGTAGGAGATATACCAAGAAAACCAGATGAAGGATCCAGAGAATCATTAACACGAGAGAGATGAGAGGGGAACCTCAAAACAGATCCAATAGAGATCTGCTCCCCATTTTCCAAACATCTACCCTCAAGGGGGGAGCCTTTGGCGTTGAGAAGAACCAGCCAAGAATCTGCCGAGAGAGCGAGAGAGCCTTCGAGAAACTTACCACCCGTGGTCACACCAGAGTAGGTGATCTTCCAACAACCCCCTGAGGAATCCATGCAGAGCTTTGCCGGTGAGACGCCGGCGAAGGCCGGAGGCCGACCAACGGTCACCTCAGAGGAGCCTCATGCCTCGGAAATCGTGCGGGTTCCTTTTGACTGGCGTCGATGAGAATAATTGTGTGGGTTCAATGGTATCGCATAACTCGGCTTGTCCTTCACCTGTATTCGAATTAGTCAGAGTCATTTGGCCGACTTAACTCATATGTCAGCCGGATAAGGCATTACTCATTCTACATTTGTCATGGCCCTGCTTATCTTGGCCGAATCTTACATGATTCGGCCGACACAATCAGTAATTTGGCTTACGACAAGGGAGATTCCTTTCGTCTTTCCCCTGCCTTGACCCTATCCAGGGTCACCTCCCCAACATTAGTCCCCGAAGCTGGTGTGGTCCTGCCGAAAACCTCGGCCGGGCCACATCAGTTTCCCGACATTCTTTCCTCTTTATTTCCGAGTTACTTCTTTCTGTTCGAGGTATCCGCGCAGCTTCCTCGGTTCGCCTCTTCCTACGTGTACTACTCATCATTGCTCTTCTTGTTTTTTGTTCCGCTACAGTGTCCACTGACAAGCTACAGTGATTACTGCGCCCGTCGCGTCGGCGCAGTGACGCCTCGAGTACCGCATCGGTCAGTAGGCCCGATCCTCTCCTGTGCCGTGTGGCCTGTGGTGTGGCTCCACTAGCTGTGCACAGTTTCGCGATACACGCAATTATTTGGGTATCGTGGCATAGCCATGATCCCACTACGGTTACTGTGGCGCGGTTATAAAGAGGGGAGAGGGGTTTGGGCAGTTCACTTTTCCCCTTCCTCTCTCCCTCATCTTCTTCCTCGCGTCGCCGCTCTTCTGCGTGTTCCGGTGCTTTCGCCTTTGTCGTCCTCCTCGACGGTCATGCCGCCGTTCTCCGGCTCCTGCGACTTCACCGCCGTGCCCTCGTTCTGGTGCTCTCACCGGTGAGTTTTCCAACGGTACCGCCGCTAGGTCGTAGTGCTAGGAATTCCTGTTTTCTAGTTTCCCCTCGGTGGTTCTTCTTCTGTTCCTCCGCCATGCTTGTTAGAACCACGACGGGGCCCTGCGTCTCTAGGCCTCTCCCCGTTGCTAGTCTATCCTCCGTCGACTCCTCCGACGAACCTATGTCTAGTTTTGCCAGCGGAGCCCTTGTTGAGGACGATGACTTTGCGTCCGGTCCAGAACGGGGTTATTGGCAGGGTTCCACTGTTACTCGTCGCGAAGTAGAGTGGTTGATTAAGACGTGCCGGATTCCCGCCGAGGTAATCTCTCGCTTTCCCGGCAAGGAATCCTCTCCCGTACTCAACGAAGGCGAGTATGTAGTCTTCATGTCCCACTTTGCTCGTGGGTTCGGCCTCCCCCTTAGCGATTTTGCTAGGGGGTTCCTCGATTACTTCGACCTCCAGCCGCATCACCTGCCGGCCAATTCTATTGCCTCTTTGTCAGCTTTTATCTCGGCTTCGGAGGGGTACTTCGGCCTTTGTCCCTCCGTACATGTTTGGTCCAAATTCTTCCAAATCCGATCTAATGTTGTGCCGGACAAATCTCTTCATCCTCTGAGAAATCTCTTACCCAATGCGGGGCTGCGTCCATTACACCTCGGAGAAACTCTGAGTTCCCGCGTGTCGCCGGCCTTGAGTCTTGCAAGAAATGGCATATATCGTTTTTCTATGTCAAAAATACTAGGAAGGAAGATAAGATTCGGATCCCCGCTTTTTCTATCGGCCCCCCTTCCAAGAAGAACTGGAACTACAACCCTAGGAAGATCCATGCTCTAGCCGAGGCATTTGAGATTCGGCTCAAGGAGTTGATCCGCGCCGGGCTCCGTGGTGAAGATCGGATGACCGCATTCATCAGCAGCCGAATCTGCCCTTTTCTGCTTCGCTCTCACAAGCTTTGTTACATGAGTGATCCTCTCGATCCCAACCGAGTTTCTACGGTTGAGATCGACGATTATCACATTTATAAGCGTGTCCGAGCTATCTTCAAGACCGATATGCCGGAGGAATGGGGATGGGGACTGAAGCCATTCACTCGCGGGAATCCCCCTCCTCAGGTAAATTTACGCATTGGTGTTTGCTTCCGAGTCGCCTTTGTGATTGTTCTTTTGCTAATCCTACTCTGTTTTTCTCTCGCAGAGGTTTACGGAGCAAAAGACAGAGTATGCCGACGTTTTGGCTCTTCCGTGGACTGCAGATCGTAATACCCCGGACAACGGGGAAACTGACTCAGAGGAGTTTGTCCCTAAGTCGGATGTTGCTCCGGTTCGTGCCCGTGGCAAGACCTCGGCCCACGCGGATGAAGGTGACTCGGATGATGTCCAAATTTCTGAGGTAGTTGCCGCGGTTCCTATCTCTTACGCATTTCCGACTCCTTCTTTCCCAGCTAATCCAGCTAGTCAGGTGCACGATGCCGAGCCTCTTGCTTCTCAAGCTCCTGCTACTTCGACGAAGTGCACCGCTTCGTCAGATCCCTCTGGTGCTGCCCCCAAGAAACGAGTAAAGAAGTCTTCGCAGCATATCCCAAGGCGTAAGACCATGCCTGTGGTTACTGGGTGAGTTTACTTTCATTTGTATTTCTTGTTTCTCTCTTTCTGTCTCTTGACTCGACTTTTTTGTCTTTCGTAGAGCTCCTCTCTCCGCAAAGCCTAGCGGTCCGAGTATGACGAGCCATACTACTCAGCAGCCTTCTCCTCCTCCTCCAAAAGATACTCGGGTTCCTAGTCCCTCTCGTGTTGATTCTCCTCCTACGCCGATCCATATGTCGCCTCGACAAGATGTGCCTATTGCCCCCACCGTTATTTCCGACATAACTCCCACACCGGATCACCCGGTTGAGCCTGTTGCCCCTCTCAAGACCACCGAGGTTTCCCCCCATGATGCTTTGATCACCACAATCCCAGCTACTACTCCAACTCCAACCGAGGATATCACCACCTCGGCCCCCTTGCAAATTTTAGTTCCTCCTACCCCCCAGGGCGTGATTCCTAGTGCTAAGGTTGCTGCCCCTGCCGAAGCCTCTACTAAAAGTAGGAAGATTGTTGTTGCTAAACCTTTGGCATGTCAGAAAGGGCCAGCTAGCTCTTCTCAACCCAACATAGCTGATGCACTTCGCAAGGGAGCTTCCTCTGCTAAGCCTGGTGTCACCCCTGGTGCCGACACTCAACTTACTCTTCACAAGAGTCCGGCGACGGCGGTGGTCACAAAACGGGCCCGAGGTAAAGTGTTGACTCCCACTGAGAGCGGAAACAGCCTCGGCTCTTTGGTGGAGTATGCCAAAAACTGGAACGCCGCCGATCAACTGGAAGGCAATCCGAGTAGCCAACCATTTTAGCTTTCCAACATTAGCAGTCGCTTGATTGTCCTTGATAGTGACAAGATGAATGAGGCAAGTGCTTTCGTTGATACTTTGTCTATCATTCAAATGGTATTATATACACACTAGTCCCCGAAGCTTGCAAGCGGATAACTTGTTGTTCGTTTGGAAGCTTTGTCAGGCCTCAAATGCATTTCTTGCTAAGTTAACCCCCTTCGTCACTCGGATTATCCGTGATATCCTAATCAAGTTTTACTTGGTTCGGATTTGCTTTAGCTTTGAATATCTAGCCACTTTTATCCAAGTCAAGTTACACTTCGGTTGGATCTGCTTTAACTTTGAATATCCAGCCACCTAGATCCGAGTCAAGTTTTACTTGATTCGGATCTGCTTTAACTTTGAATATCTAGCCGCCTAGATCTGAGTCAAGTTTTACTTGATTCGGATCTGCTTTAACTTTGAATATCCAGCCGCCTAGATCTGAGTCAAGTTTTACTTGATTCCGATCTGCTTTAACTTTGAATATCCAGCCACCTAGATCCAAGTCAAGTTTTACTTGATTCGGACCTGCTTTAACTTTGAATATCCAGCCGCCTAGATTCGAGTCAAGTTTTACTTGATTCGGATCTGCTTTAACTTTGAATATCCAGCCTCCTAGATCCGAGTCAAGTTTTACTTGATTCGGATCTGCTTTAACTTTGAATATCCAGTTTTGTAACCTTCTATTATATCTAGGTTGCCCATGATCGGCGGACAGCCGAATTTCAAAGGTTGCTCTTTGCCTACAAGAAACTGCAAGAAAAATATGAGAAGGTTGTTCCTGTAGTGAAGAAAACTGGTAATTTAACAAATCTATGTATTTTTCCTTAAGTTCGTAACATTTTTGGATTGTCGTGCTAATTCACTCTTCGCTGGTGTGTAGCTAGTATCAACAATCTGAATACCCGCCTTACCAAGAAGGTTGACGCTCTTGAAGGTTGGTTCCTCGTTTTTGGTTTTTAATTTGCTAATTCCTGTCCGAGATAAATATTGGGTTTCTTACAACCTTCCCTCTTTGGTATAGCCGAGTTACAAACACTTGCAGCATTGCATCAAGAATGCATACCTATGCCTGATATGATGCTGCATTTTTTAGAGCAAGCTGCCACTCATTCGGCGTAACTCAAAGAAAAGGATGATGAGATAACCCGGTTACATGCCGAGGTTGAGTCTCTCAAGCTTTCCCAGAAGTCCGAATTGAAAAAAGTTGATCAGGAATTCTCTAAAGAAAACAATCGACTGAGCTTATAGTTGCAGAAAGACAAGGAACTTCTTGACGTTGTCGAGCTAAAGAACCGGGCGATGAGCGAGGAAATCACTCGTTTCGAGAAGAGTAGGGTCGATTGGTCCCTCGATCTCCAGAAAATGTTGACTTACATCGATCGTAAGTCTCCGCCTGTGGCCGAGTTATCTTCTTCTCTTTCTTATTTTTAACTGATGTGATTTCCTTTTGTGTAGATCATTTTATCGAAGCGAAACCAGTGAGCACTAAGGCTGTGATTGCTGCTCGTGAGCGCCGAGGTGTCCCCGTTGCTCCGAGTCAAGAATATTCGATGGAAGACTTCCTGATTGCTGTCGGTGCTGCTATTGGACCAATGAAGATTATGGGAAGAGATCTGGTGCAAGCAGCTATCCGGGCCTACCATGTTCTTTGGCCGAACACCTCTGGAACGCCTGAGATTAATGAAGTTGAAGTGCTTGTGTCAAGGCTGATGGCATCTCAAACCCAACTTAACCTCTGGAGGGAATCTGCTGGGAGGGCTGGTGCTGACATGGCCCTTACGGCCGTGTTGTCTTGCTATGAAGATATCTCCCTCGATACTCTGATGCATCTGCACACTGGCTCTCCTTGGGTTGAAAATCCGGATTTTATTGCTCGCCGTCAAGCTCGTGCCTTCCAGCTTATCGAGTATGCTGACTTGCATAATTGGATCGAAGGGCCGAGTTTTCTTCCCAATCTGGCAGATGATGTCGAAGCTGAAGATGCATCAGTTGATGACTCGGCCGATCAGGATGAACCAGAGGGTGATTCGGATAATTCCCGCGATTCAAACGAAAACTCGGATGAGGATGGCGATGCGCGATCGTCCTCGAAAGGGACTGAGAACTCTCGAGCTCAAACTGATGTCTCTCAGCAGCCGGGGCTTGTCCCTGAGGTTACTATGGCTTCTGTTGAAGCCGAGGTAACTTCGGCTAAGGCGCCGGCTACCTCGGAGCGCCCAGTTACTGAAGATACCCTTTTGAAGGAGACCGAGGTCCCTCCGCCAGCGTCCGATATACCCATGCCCGATGCTCCTAACAATGCTATTGCCCCTTAAGGGTGATTTGGCGTTTTTCGTTGTTTAGGATCAAAAAAATCTAAGTTGTTTTAAGTCCCCGGTATGCCGGGTGTATGATGGCTGTGGAACAATTGTCCGTCTTTTGGTGTGGTGTGAACCTTTTTGCCTTGCGCCGCTGAGGCATTGGTGATGGTAACTATTGTTATTTCATATAAGTAAATTTAACTACTTCACTGCTTTGCCCAACTTTAATTTCATAAAGCCGGATCGTATTCTCCCATGTGGCTGACCTTCATTCGGCATTTATTTTGCTTGCCCTTCGTAAACTTGGTTGTGTAGTTGTTGTTTTCGCGATTTTTTCTTGAAGTACAATGCTCTAACCTCATAGATTGTCTTGTATCCCTTATTATACTTCGACTTGCTAAGGTTGTTACATCTAGAAGTCGTTAGTTGTTTCCTCCTTGTTATTCCTTTGTTGATCGAGGCGAGCTTACATTGCATCCTATGAGTTATGATCACCAAATTGGGTAGTCCCCGAGTTTCTGCTGAAGTTATCGAGCTCTTGTGTGTATGTAAAAAATTAATGGGTGGCGTAGGTCACTTCCGAGGTATCGCTTGAGTTGGTGATGGTTCATATCCGTTAAAAAAACATCGAATGATATGAAGCAGTCCCCAAGTTATAAACTGGGTTGCCGAAATATAGTTCATAACTCAATGCAGAGAACCCCACGGGACAGTCCCCGAGTCACTGCTCGAGGTGCTGAGGTTTACTGCATAATTCAAAAAATGAGAAATAATTATGGGGCACTCCCCGAGTCACTGCTCAAAGTGCCGAGGTTTAATGCATAATCCAAAGCAAGAAATAACATGATGCAGTCCCCGAGTCACCGCTCGAGGTGCCGAGGTTTAATACATAGTCTTAAAAAATAGAAACAGCATGGTGTAGTCCCCGAGTCGCTGCTCGAGGTGACGAGGTTTAATACATAGTCTTGAAAAATAGAAATAACATGGTGCAGTCCCCGAGTCGCTGCTCGAGGTGCCGAGGTTTAATACATGCTTGATATTCCGACTTGATGCGTCACATCGCGACGTACAACATGTGGCTTCTAAGTGTAGAACGGGCGAAGTAAGGCTATGTTCCATGGTCTTTTTGATTCGTCTACGGATTTATTTGTCTTGTTCTTCTCTGGTGGATGAGCATCGATCAGGTAATATGCATCATTGTGCAATGCTTTACTCACGATGAATGTTCCTTCCCATGGGGGTGAGAGTTTGTGCATGCCGGCTGTGCATTGCACTAGTCGAAGAACCAAGTCTCCTTCTTTAAAAACTCTTGGATTGACCTTTTTGCTATGATATCGTCTGAGATTTTGCTGATAAACAGCTGATCTTGATAATTCCAATTCCCTTGCTTCTTCTAGTAGATCCACCTCATCTTGCCGTGATACTCTGTTTACTTCGGCCGTTGTGTATTGGATTACTCTTGGCGAGTCATGCATTATGTAGGCTGGAAGCACAACTTCTGCCCCGTATACTAGAAAGAATGGGGTATACCCTGTCGACCTGTTTGGGGTGGTCCTGAGGTTCCACAGTACTGCTGGAAGCTCCTCAATCCAGCATCCTGCCGACCTTTGCAATGGTTCGATAAGCCGGGGTTTTATTCCTGACAATACCAGTCCATTTGATCTTTCTACTTGCCCGTTTGATGCTGGGTGAGCCACCGAGGCAACATCTAGTATTATGTGTTTTTCTTGGCAGAATCTAGCAAAGGCATCTTCAGCAAAATTTGTGCCATTATCCGTGATAACACTATGTGGATATCCATATCTCAAGATAATATCTTTGAGGAATTTTACCGTTGTTGGTCCATCACATTTTCTTATTGGTTTCACCTCGATCCACTTTGTGAATTTGTCCACCATGACTATAATGTGAGTCATTCCGCCTCGGGCTGGCTTGAACGGACCTACCATATCCAAGCACCATACAGAAAAAGGCCAAGTGATTGGTATCGTCTTTAACTCGGACGAGGGCAGATGTATCTTGCTGGCGTATCTCTGGCAACCCTTACATTTTTCTACTAATTCTTTTGCCTCCATCAATGCCGTCGGCCAATAAAATCCATGCCTAAATGCTTTGGCCACTAAAGCTCTGGATGAGGCGTGATGCCCGCATTCTCCCTAATGTATATTCAAGAGTATTTCCTGCCCTTCTGCCGAGTCAACACATCTTTGCAGTACGCTCGTGACGCTTCTCTTATACAGCTCATTATTTATGATTGTGTAAGCTTTTGCTCTTCTTACTATCTGTCTAGCCAGTACCTCATTGCTCGGCAAGATTGCCTCCTTAAGGAATGAGAATATGGGTTGCGCCCATATCGGCGTCATTTTCTCCGGGATAGTTTCACTGTCGATTTCCATATTTTCCGCCGACATAACAGCTTCGTACTTTTCTATGTTTGTCCGTGCGATGGCCGGGTTCACCTTTAGAAAACCCGGGTCACATTCTTTGTCGATTTCCATTGGCACACTTCCTTCTATCAGTTCTGCCGAGATACGAATTGACTCGGATTCTGGTGATGGTGTAATCGATGGTTTTCTCAGGTGCTCTAGGGCAATGCCCAGGGGA
The DNA here is from genome assembly GCA_916181665.1 of Avena sativa. Classification (NCBI taxonomy): domain Eukaryota; kingdom Viridiplantae; phylum Streptophyta; class Magnoliopsida; order Poales; family Poaceae; genus Avena; species Avena sativa. Next base: position 87,945,507 of record OV702293.1, on the reverse strand, counting down.
ATTGATTGCCTAGTTGATCCGAGTTTTGACAGTGTATCTGCAGCGTCATTTTCCGCCCGAGGTATATGGTGAAATTCGAATCCATCGAAATAACCACTGATTTTTTGCACATGAAATCTATATAGGGCCATATTCGCATCTAGTGCGTCCCAATTTCCTGATACTTGCTGTACTACCAGATCTGAATCCCCATAACATAGGATCCGACGTATACCAATCTCTTTTGCCATTTTTAACCCATGGACGAGTGCTTCATACTCGGCTACATTGTTTGACGCGGCGAAATGTATCTGCAACACATACTTCAGCTGATATTTTTTCGGCGAAGTTAATACTATCCCTGCCCCCAAACCATTTCTCAGCTTGGATCCGTCAAAATGCATTTTCCAATAATTCAGATCTGGTAATGGTGGTTCATATTGTACCTCGGACCAATCCACAAAGAAGTCGGCCACTGACTGAGATTTGATTGCATCTCGCCTATCAAATTGCAGAGCATAAGGTGATAATTCGATTGCCCATTTTGTATTCGGCCACTTGCATCTTTGTTGCTCAATATCTCGGCTATGGGTGCTTCACAAATCACTTTTATCGGATGTTCTTTGAAGTAGTGTTTGAGTTTTTTCGCCGACATGTATACTCCATAAGCCATCTTCTGGTAGTGCGGGCAGTTCTGCTTGGAGGCCGATAGTACCTCTCTTAGGTAATATAACTGCCTTTGTATTGACTTATCCCCTTCATTCCGTTCCATGACAACCACCACACTTACCACTCTGTTAGTGGCGGCTACATAAAGTAACATAGGTTCTTTTGAAAATGGAGAAGCCAAGATTGGTGCTGTGACCAACATCTTTTTTAACTCATGAAATGCATTATCAGCCTGTGGTGTCCAGATGAATTTATCAGATTTTTCATCAGTTGATATAGAGGTAATGCCTTTTCCCTAGCCGACATACGAATCTACTCAGCGAAGCCAGGCATCCTGTGAACTTTTGTACATCGTTTAGACACCTCGGCAGTTCTACTCTTTCAACTGCTCGGATTTTAGTTGGATTTGCCTCTATACCTCGGCTGGACACGAGGAAACCGAGTAATTTTCCAGCCGGCACACCGAAGGTGCATTTTCCGAGTTAAGCTTCATCCGGAATCTTCTCAAGTTTGCGAATGTCTGCAGAATATCATCAAGGAGCGTTTTGCTCTCTTTGGTTTTTATAACCACATCGTCTACATATATGTTGGGAATATGCCCTAGAGGCAATCATGTATGATGATATTTCCCATTGTATTCATAAAGATATTAAGTAGTCCTTGTATAAACATCTGATGTGTATCATTGAATATGTGATTCGGTTGTGGAACTATGCATTCATGTTGTTTGTACTAAATATCCTTGGTCATTGAGGTTGTGTCGGACACACAACTTAGACCAATGTGAAAGTTGGCTTGATGACTAGGTTCCACTTGTCATGGGCATGGAGATGCTATTCCAACTTACACAGACTAGGATAAAGAGTTTAGCGAGTCAGATTGACCCATATTGAGGTACAACGAACAAGTTGTCTTTTGTATATCTCAATCAATGTAATTCTTAGACATGAGGTTATTGCATAGTCCAAGTTGAGGATCGCCGACTTAGGTTCTGTCAAACGCTGATCCGTAACTGGGCAGCTATAAAGGCAGAGTTCGGGTCGACTGAGAATCAAGCTGTGTGATGTGAATAACCAAGATGGGATTTTGCCCCTCCACCTGGAGAGATATTCTCTAGGCCCTCTCGTGAGATATGATTCGGAAAGCATGGCCATGCACGACTCAATTAAGTGTTAACCGAGGCGATCGACTAAGAGTTAGTCGGGTGAATCACTTATCTCGGATCGAGAAGAGAGTCGGACTATTTAAGGGATGACATATATTCGCCTATAGTCTGACAAGGTATATCGTGAGGCAAAAGGGACTCGGACGTAAGTCGCATTGGAAAGGCAAGTCGTCATGACTCTTTGGTACTTGGGAGTCGGCATGTTCTGCTAGCAGCCGCTACCGACTAATCGATTGAGAGTCGGACTCCAATCATGTCCAAGTAGCCATGAGCCTGCAGGGTCACACACTTAAGAGCGGGAGCAAGTTCGGATTGGATCTGAACCTGTAATCTGGTTGGGTTGGACCTGAACCGGATTAGGACTGAGTTAGTGAGTTGGACTCACGGTGACTAGTGTTATATGGGCTTTAGTGAATGGGTCGCGCGAGCAGAGCCCACGTTCACTCCCTATATATAGTGGAGCACCGTAACCCAGAAGGGTTAATCGTTGTTCGGTTAGGTCATTCCATGTGTTGGAAACCCTAGCTCCACAGCAGTCCTTCCGCCGTAAAGAACCTAGCAGTTCGCCGCCGGTGCTCCCCCTTGTACGTGTGGATACCAGCAGAGGTGTTCTGTGATCAGCACCAGGACGATCGGATCATGAGGACTACGCTGCATCAACTAACGCGCTTCATCAGTAATCGGCAACTGCGCGTCTAGTGGTAAACCTCGTGTCCTTCTACCTCAGCTAGATCTTGGGATCACCACGTTAGAGGAAAAGTTTTGTTTTATCTCTGCGTGTCCCAACAGTGGTATCAGAGCCATAGCTTCTGGATTTAGGCTCGAGATCTCGCATATGTGATATGCGGTAGGCTGTAGATGAGATCTATATGCTGTTTTGGTGGTCGATCTATGAGATAGATCGGTTTTGTACGAGGTTGATTGGATCAACTGTACTCGGGGAATGGTAGATCTGATTTCCGTGATCATACTGCTGAGGTCGTGGAATGACATACCCCTACCGGTCGGCTTCCGCCATCGGGGTAGACTGTGACACGTAAATCCAGAGGCGATGATCGAAGATCAAAAAGTTTGATCGAATCGGAACAATGGTCGGAATCCATGCCCGGATCGTAGATGAGATCTACGTTTTCGGAAAAATCGTCGGGCGTCGCCCTGTCGTAGCACATTAGATGTCGTTGCGAGATTCACAATGCCGGTAGATATTGTATCTATGCATAACTTGTTTTTGCAGGAAGTTGTGAATGGTATGGTTCATGTGCATGTGATGTATGTGTGTAATCCATACGTGATCTGCGAATCACGGTTTTTGTCAGCCGGCTGGAGCCTAGGTGCTGTCATTTTATTGTATAACGACCTGCGTGTCGGATTCTCTATGTAATTTACTTTACTAAGCTAGTGTAGCTGTTTGGAGAACCCAGAAGACATGCAAGGCGTTGTACATGTCGGCGACATGGAGTAAGACGGCAAGTGCCAAGAGTTGGCACGAGTCATATTACAGGCTTTGTGGAGATGGAGATCGCCATGAAGAGAGCCATACCATTTCACATTATAGATGCTTTATTTTGTGTTATTGTTATGTCTCACTTTTGCCTCTATTAGATAGTCGGTAAAATTTAATCCCTTAAAGAAGGTCTAGTCGGTTTTCCCGCCAGTGTTTGCACCATCACAAGTCGGACATTTTTGTTAGTGGGCTCATAAAATTGAGGTGCTGCCAATTCTTTCCGACTAGGTGGGTTCGAGTCGGACTCTTACTGCGGAAACACTCAGTAAGCTAGACGGGTCTATCACAACGGTTTTGGGGCTCGGGGAAAAGTCGGATGGGAGTCGGGGCATGTGATGCCACCCGTCCAACAGGAGTCGCATGAGATGCGATTGACAAGGAGTTGTCTACCTAGATCACTTGGCAGCTAGCGGTGATGCTCAAGATCACTAGCCGACTTGCTTATTTAGGATCCTGAATCACTAAGCAACCATCAGAGGGGTGTTGGTTCTAGTGGGAGCATAAAATATTAAAATGTTTAATATGCTTGCCCTTTTATGAATACATGTCTTAAGTGTTTTTCATATTTTCTGTTGTAGATCATGGCACCAAGTAGCAGTCACTCTCAGATATCCGGTTTTGCGTTGAGAACCATTCTTGAGAAAGATAAACTGAATGACACTAATTTTACCAACTGGTATCGAAATCTGAGAATTGTTCTCAAACAAGAAAAGAAGGACCATGTCCTAGACAACCCACTTCCAGATGAGCCAAATGAGAATGCGACTGTCGCTGCCACCAATGCCTACCGTCGGGCTAAGGATGAGTCCACGGATATTATCTGTCTTATGCTTGCTCACATGGAACCGGACTTGCAAAAGCAGTTCGAGCATGTTGAGGCCTACGATATGATCGAAAGCCTCAAAAGTACGTTCCAGGCTCAGGCGAAGACTGAGAGGTATCAAGTCTCTCAGGCTTTGCTGAGTTGCAAGCTTAAGGATGGTGATCCACTGAGTCCGCATGTGATCAAAATGGTTGGTTACGTGCAGTCTCTGGAGAGGCTTGGCTACCCCATTAGCGAAGAGTTCGCTATGGATATAATTCTAAACTCTCTTCCTAGTGCATATGGGCAGTTCATTTCGAACTACCACATGCATGGTATGGATAAGAAGCTCACTGAATTGCATGGGATGCTCAAGCAGGCAGAGGCGGATCTCAAGAAGGGCGCCAGTCAAGTGTTGATGGTGTAGAATAAGGCTAAGTTCAAGAAGAGTTCTTGGACTAAGAAGAAGGCTAAGTCAGGAGGAAAGCAGGCTCCGGACCCGGTCCCAAGCACTTCCTCAGGGACTAAGCCATCTCCTTCAGCCGGATCCACTTGCTTCTACTGCAAGGCGGATGGCCACTGGAAGAGGAACTGCAGCAATTACTTGGCCGACAAAGCCAAGAGTGGAGGTATGACTTCCGACTCAGGTACACTTGTTTGCAATGTTATATACATATATCTTGCTGATGCACCTAATAGTTCTTGGGTATATGATACCCGATCAGTTATTCACATCCGCAACTCGTTGCAGGGACTAGTAAGAACTATGAGCATAGCAAGAGGCGAGGTTGATATTCGAGTCGGCAACAAAGCAAGAGTTGCTGCGTTGGAAGTCGGCACGATGCAACTTCATTTACCTTCCGGATTCATTATGGAACTGAATAATTGTTATTATGTTCCAGTGCTTAGTCGAAACATTATTTCTGCTTCATGTTTGATGAGGCAAGGCTATGAGTCGAATATCAAGAATAATGGTTGTTCTTTGTATTTGAATGATATGTTTCACGGCTTTGCACCTGTCCAGGACGGGTTATTTATTTTGAATCTTGATGGTGAGTCGGTTTATAACATAAATGTTAAGAGGTTGAAACCAAATGATCTGAATATGACTTAATTTTGGCACAGTCGGCTTGGTCATATAAGTTGGAAACGCATGAAGAAGCTCCATGATAATAGACTCCTAACCTTGTTCGACTTGGAGTCATTCGAGACATGCGAATCTTGCCTACTCGGCAAAATGACCAAGACACCTTTTGCAAAGAGTTGCGAAAGGGCGTCCGACTTGTTGGGACTAGTACATAGTGATGTATGTGGACCAATGAGCACGACAGCTAGGGGTGGTTATGAGTACTTCATTACCTTCACTGATGATTTCAGTAGGTATGGATATATCTACTTGATGAAACACAAGTCCGAAGCCTTTGAAAAGTTCAAAGAATTCCAGAATGAAGCACAAAATCAACTCGGCAAGAAAATAAAGTTTCTTCGGTCGGACCGAGGAGGCGAGTACATGAGCCATGAGTTTGATGACCATCTGAAAAGTTGTGGAATAGTTCCTCAACTTACTCCGCCAGGAACGCCACAAAGGAATGGTGTTTCAGAAAGGCGGAATCGAACCTTGTTGGACATGGTACGATCAATGATGAGTTGGAAAGATCTGCCTTTATCATTTTGGGGTTATTGTCTAGAAACAGCGGCGTTCACACTAAACAGAGTACCCTCAAAATCGGTAGAGAAGACACCACATGACATGTGGACAGGCAAAAAGCTGAGTTTGTCTTTTCTTAAGATTTAGGGTTGTGAAGCATTTGTCAAGCGACTTCAGTCGGACAATCTTACGGCCAAGTCAGATAAATGTATTTTCGTGGGGTATCCGAGGGAAACCTTGGGTTACTACTTCTACAACCGAGAAGAGGGCAAAGTGTTTGTCGCTCGGAACGGTGTCTTCCTTGAGAAAGAGTTTCTTAGTCGGGGAGTAAGTGGGAGCACGGTGCAGCTCGAAGAAATTCGAGAGGAACCGTCTAGTAGCGAGTCGGCAAAAACCTTGGAGGTTGAGCCGATCGTGGCAGTTGAGCCGCCAGCAGCACCTTTACTACGAAGATCGGCAAGATTACGAAGTGTTCGTGATGTGTTAATGTTAGACAGTGATGAGCCGGAAAATTATTCGGAAGCGATGGTGGGATCTGATTCCGAGTCATGTCTTGGAGCCATGAGATCCGAGATAAAGTCCATGGATGAAAATCAAGTTTGGAACTTGGTTGATCTGCCAAACGGTGCATGACCCGTCGAGTGCAAATGGGTCTTTAAGAAGAAAACTGATATGGATGGAAATGTTTCAATCTATAAAGCATGCCTTGTCGCGAAGGGGTTCCGACAAGTTCAAGGAGCTGATTACGACGAGACTTTCTCGCCTGTAGCGATGCTTAAATCAGTTCGGATCATGTTAGCTATAGTAGCCTATTTCGACTACGAGATATGGCAGATGGATGTCAAAACGGCTTTCCTTAATGGAAATTTAACCGAGGACGTGTATATGATACAGCCCGAGGGTTTTGTTGATCCGGCTAAGGCTGACAAGGTGTGCAAACTTCAGAAATCCATTTATGGGTTGAAGCAAGCATCTCAGAGTTGGAATATTCGCTTTGATGAGGTAGTCAAATCGTTTGGCTTAATCAAGAGTGATCATGATTCTTGTTTGTACAAGAAGTTTAGTGGGAACAAAGTAAAATTTTCTAATCTTATATGTGGATGACATATTACTGATTGAAAATGATGTCCAGATGTTGCAAGAAACCAAATAATCATTGGAAAGGAGTTTCTCAATGAAAGACTTGGGTGAGGCAACATACATCCTCGGAATCCGGATCTATAGAGATAGATCAAGGAGGCTCCTTGGATTGAGTCAGAGTACTTATTGGGACAAAGTATTGAAGAAGTTCAACATGGAATCGTCTAAGAAGGGGTTCTTACCGATGTCCCATGGTGTAAAACTTAGCAAGACTCAGTGTCCTTCGACAATTGATGAGCGAAGTCGAATGAGTGCGATTCCATATGCTTCTGCAGTCGGACCATCATGTATGCCATGATTTGTACTAGGCCGGATGTTTCCTATGCTCTAAGTGTTGTGAGCAGATACCAGGCTGATCTTGGAGAGATCCACTGGACAGCGGCTAAAAATATCCTAAAGTACTTGAGAAGGACTAAGGATATGTTCTTGGTTTATGGTGGTGAAGATGAACTCAGTGTAAAGGGTTACACGGATGCGAGTTATCTTACCGACTCTGATGATTCTCGTTCACAATCTGGATACGTGTTTATTATAAACGGAGGTGCTGTGAGATGGAAGAGTTCCAAGCAAGAGACTGTGTCTGTGTCTACAACAGAGGCTGAGTATATTGCCGCCTCGGAGGCAGCAAAGGAAGCTGTTTGGATGAGGAATTTCCTCATGGATCTTGGTGTGGTTCAGGGCTCGTCCGATCCGTTAGACGTGTATTGTGACAACAATGGTGCTATTGCACAAGCTAAGGAACCTAGACAACACCAGAAGAACAAGCACATACTCATGCGGTACCACCTGATTCGCTAGTTCGTGGATCAGGGTGATATCAAGTTATGCAAGGTACACACAGATGCAAATATTGCAGATCCGTTGACAAAGCCGTTACCACAGTCGAAGCATGAGGCGCACTTGAGAGCCATGGGCATTAGATGCTTAGACATGTGATGTCGGAAGATTGACTCTAGTGCAAGTGGGAGACTGTTGGGAATATGCCCTAGAGGCAATCATGTATGATGATATTTCCTATTGTATTCATAAAGATATTAAGTAGTCCTTGTATAAACATCTGATGTGTATCATTGAATATGTGATTCGGTTGTGGAACTATGCATTCATGTTGTTTGTACTAAATATCATTGGTCATTGAGGTTGTGCTGGACACACAACTTAGACCAATGTGAAAGTTGGCTTGATGACTCGGTTCCACTTGTCATGGGCATGGAGATGCTATTCCAACTTACACAGACTAGGCTAAAGAGTTTAGCGAGTCAGATTGACCCATATTGAGGTACAATGAACAAGTTGTCTTTTGTATATCTCAATCAATGTAATCCTTAGACCTGAGGTTATTACATAGTCCAAGTTGAGGGTCGCCGACTTAGGTTCTGTCAAACGCTGATCCGTAACTGGGCAGTTATAAAGGCAGAGTTTGGGTCGACTGAGAATCAAGCTGTGTGATGTGAATAACCAAGATGGGATTTTGCACCTCCACTTGGAGAGATATTATCTAGGCCCTCTCGTGAGATATGATTCGGAAAGCATGGCCATGCACGACTCAGTTAAGTGTTAACTGAGGCGATCGACTAAGAGTTAGTCGGGTGAATCACTTATCTTGGATCGAGACGAGAGTCCGACTATTTAAGGGATTACATATATTCTCCTATAGTCTGACAAGGTATATCGTGAGGCAAAAGGGACTCGAACGTAAGTCGCATTAGAAAGGCAAGTCGTCATGACTCTTTGGTACTTGGGAGTCGGCACGTTCTGCTAGGAGCCGCTACCGACTGATCGATTGAGAGTCGGACTCCAATCATGTCCAAGTAGCCATGAGCCTGTGGGCTCACACACTTAAGAGCGGGAGCAAGTTCGGATTGGATCTGAACCTGTAATCTGGTTGGGTTGGACCTGAACCGGATTAGGACTGAGTTAGTGAGTTGGACTCACGGTGACTAGTGTTATATGGGATTTAGTGAATGGGTCGCGCGAGCAGAGACCACGTTAACTCCCTATATATAGTGGAGCACCATAACCCATAAGGGTTAATCGTTGTTCGGTTAGGTCATTCCATGTGTTGGAAACCCTAGATCCACAGCAGTCCTACCACCGTAACGAACCCAGCAGTTCTCCGCCGGTGCTCCCCCTTGTACGTGTGGATACCAGCAGAGGTGCTATGCGATCAGCACCAGGACGATCGGATCGTGAGGACTGCACTGCATCAACTGACGCACTTCATCAGTAATCCGCAACTACGCGTCTAGTGGTAAACCTCGTGGCCTTCTATCTCAGCTAGATCTTGGGATCACCACGTTAGAGGAAAAGTTTTGTTTTATCTCTACGTGTCCCAACAATATACTTATACATTTTTTACTATCTGGTCACGTAGACACTTTTGCATGCATCTTTGGTATGTTGCTCCTGCATTACGCAGGCCGAATGGCATGGTGCGATAGAAATAAGCCCCGTACGGGGTAATAAACGCAGTCTTTAATTGATCGGCCAGATTTAACGGTATCTGGTGGAAACCAGAATACGCGTCTACAAAAGACAACAGCTCACAACCAGCGGTCGAATCAATGACTTGGTCTATCCTAGGTAAAGGAAAAGGATCTTTGGGACACGCCTTGTTTAGGTTCGTGTAATCGATACACATTCGCCATACGATGGCTATATTTGGGTCATCCTTTTTCTTTTCTACTAACACCGTATTTGATAGCCAATCCGGATGAAGCACTTCCATGAAGAACCCGGCGCAAGGAGCCGAGCTATCTCATCCCCAATTATTTTTCTCCTGTCTTCGATGAAGCGGCGGAGAGGTTGCTTCACCGGCCTTGCTCCTAGCCTTACATGCAGAGAGTGCTCAGCCAACTCCCTCGGCACACCTTGCAAGTCTTGATTCGACCATGCAAAGATATACCGATTCTCATGGAGGAAGTTGGTGATCTCGCCTTCCTATTTGGCATCTAGGCCGGCACCAATCGTGATGGTGCACTCTGGGAACTGCTCATCTATCTAGATCTTTTTCGTCTCTTTAGTCGACTGGAAAGTAACACTTCCATGGGGGTTGGATAATGCCGGCATATTCAGCTGTGCCGATTGAGCCAGAGCCGCTACCTCCTGAATCCTCCTTTTTTCTCTTGCAATCACCAACGACTCGGCCAGGTTTTATCCGGCCGAAGCACACTCCATTGATTTTCTGTAATCTTCGGCTACTGTTATCACCCCCTGTGGCCCGGGTAACTTCATTTTCAGACAAGTAATGTGGCAGCTGCTCATGAATTTAGCCAGTGTTGGTCGTCCGAGTAAAGCATGATAGCAATTTTCTAGGTCCACCACTTCAAATAATTCTCCGCTCTGCAATTCTCCCTTGTGCCGAATAACACATCTACTCGGACTTTCCCAATGGGTTCACACGAGAGACCCGGCACTATTCCATGGGACGTGGTTCTTGTGGATTGTAACATATTCTGTGCTATTCCATGTTTGTGCATTGTGTCCTTGTACATAATGTTGATACTACTCCCATTATCAATGGGTACTTCTGAGAATTTCACATTAATGTTGGGTCCGACAAATGTCGGATCTAGTACCAGTGCATACGACCCTGGATTCGGCATTATCTTCGGGGGATCTTTTATGCTCCAGGTTATTTCCTGATCGGACCAAGGCACGTATCTTGGTGCTGCCAGTATAACATCATTCACTTCCATATGCCAGCGTTGTACACTCTGCATGTCTTGCTGTTCTGTTGTGAACACACAATATGATTGATGATGCTCCCTGTAATCATTACGTCAGTTGTTTCCGGGGTTTGCCCTTCCATCTTGACCTTGATTTATCACTTGATGCACTACATCCCTCCGGTCCGAGTTATCATACCTCGGAGGAGGTGGTGGTAACATTAACTTCTGCGCATTTGCTCCGGTGAGCTATGGTTGTTGCTGCTGATGTGCTTGATGAGGAGGTGCTTTCATGCACGTCGGGTTCCCCATTGCATTTTTCATCCAAGCACATTGACGAGTTGTATGATTAGCCGGCTTGGCTGGGTTTGGAGTGTGGAACTTACACGGTTGATCCAACATGGATTCAAATGTGTACTTCGGCCTTTCCTGCCACTGCTTCTTCTGTTCTGGTGTCCACTGCCTTTTCCCTTCATTCCTCGGCGTCCACTGCTGAGGACCATTCTTCTGTCGCTGACTGTTTCCATGACTCGGTTGATCTTGTACCACCGCTGCCACCTGATTGGAAGCATATCTGTAATCTGGCCTCTCCTCCCTTCTTCTACCTCGGAATTTGTTGCGCCTCGATGATTCGGATGCATCTCTTGCATATTGATCTTGATGCTCCCTAAAGCATACGAATCTGCTATCCTGATGGTCTCTGCCAACGTGGTCGGCATATCTCTTTGCAGCCTTTGCCATAATACACTTCCATATCGGCAGCCTTTGCCATAATACACTTCCATATCGGCAGCCTTGAGCAAACCAAGCTATCGCTTGAGACTCTATGACTCCTTCGAATGAGTTTCTATGGTTACACCACCGAGTCAAGAATTCTCTATCTGTTTCATTCGGCTCCTGCTTGCACATAGCCTGTTTGGTCTTTTATAGGTATTGGTGAAGTTACTGACAAACATTTCTTCAAAATGTAACCAACAGTTGATACTGCCCGCTGGCAGATTGTTTAGCCATACTCTAGCTGGTCCTTCTAGCATCTGTGGGACGTATCTCACCGCCCATCGTAGGTTTCCGCTAGCTATCTTCACCATAGTGGCATAGTCAATTAACCAATCTTGTGGTTTTGTGCTCCCATTGTATGTTTTCGTGCCCCTTGCCAATTGAAAGTTCGGCACCGGTGGTTTGCCCATGATCCGAGGTCCGAAGCACACCAGACCAGGCGGACCCTACTCCTCCAATAACTCGGACCGATATAACCTGTCCAGTTTTTGTCTTGCATCATTTGACGGCAAGTTTCTGTAAATGATCCTCTCTTGTATTCCATAATGGTTATTCCCACCATGTTCTGCATGCTCCATATTCGAGTAACCATCATTGTACCTCTCATTTTCCTGATTATGGTGACCTGGTCTCACTTCTCGCTCTTGCCGAGGATCATACCTCGGCTGAGGATCTGGTGGAGGGTTTCTCCTTCCCTACACTGGGTTATTGTTCTCATGATTTCCCCTTCCAAGGTACCTGTGCCCTTTGTTCGCACGGTCGGGGTTTCTATCTCCACTGTTACCTCGGCTGCCATTGCCTCTGTTATCATTGACCTTTCCGGCTACTACCGGATCATACAGAACAATTTGCTTATTTCTTTTTCCTGAAGTCATCGCTCTATCTTTTCCGCGTTGTTTCCGGGTGACGATGCTGCTGCCGCAGATAGTGCGGGTGCTGCTCCGGCCGAATGAACCATACGCGAAGCTCCCGGTCTTGCCGGGTTAGCCCTAAGCATTTCCTCATTCTGCTGGTTCGCAATGCGCACCAGCTCATTCACTCTTTCTTGTTGTTTCTGCTGGGCTTCGCCGCTTAATCCTTCTAGCTCCAAAGCAGCAGCATTTGTCGCCCTTAGGTTCTTTGCCAGGGTACTATACCTCGGCAATCCTAGATCGACGGAATCACCTTCACGAGCTTCATGCTCTTTGTTGATATCATTCCTAAGGTTCTTTCCTCTCAGTCTCAATTCATCTACCCGTTCGGGGGCCACATCCAGTTTGTTTGCCTTAGAATACTCTCGGAGGGTCCTGTTCAAGAACTCCCGCAAGGCCGACACCTTTTTTTGCCTCTACCAGTACTTTTTGTCTAGTTTCTTCTAACTCCGCCTAGGCGTTAGCCGGATCAAGTATCGGTGCCACAGGCGTGGTTAGATTATCTATAGTTTCCTGGAGAATATTCTCTGGTCTCTCCAGAGGCGGCCATCTTACCCTTGCCGCCTTTGGGGTCATCCCTTGTACCTCGGCTGACTTGGTTGCTGGCAGATCTACCTCGGTGGGCTGCAGAGCTGTCTGCTTTGCGGCCATCTGTCCTCCTGCCGCCGGGTCCTTGCTTGGCCCGGCGCCTTCCCCTGCCGCCGGTGCTACGGCTGTCACCATCACCTCGACGCTACCAACAGGGCGTGCGCCACGCAGACCGTTAGCAGAGCTGAGGGGAGGTTCTCCTGCTTCAATGACTCGGCGAGGATAGACGCAAGACATGTCAACGCCGACGTAGACCCTGTGCATGGCCAGGTTGATGAGGATTTCGTTGCGTGGAGGCTCTTTCCTCCTGAAGCTACCCGCATTATCACTGACATAGTCCCAGAAATCAAATCTCTGGACTAAGCCAGAGACAACCCGCTCGCCGGTGTGGATGAAGTTTCCCGTCCAGATCTTGACTCCAGCTAGCACCGCTGCTGGCCCCACGGTGGGCACCAACTGTCATCGTGGTGGCACGACAGATTCCATGGGTAGGCTAAAGTATGGGGCCAATGGATGCTAGAGGGATCCGGGGAGGGAAGATGTAGTGATTTCTACACTCAACAGTTCTACAAGTAAATCTCTATTCCTCTTCTCAATGAATACAAGTGCTCCTAGAGTTGTCTCATAGAGAGGAAGAACACTAATACACGAGCCTTCCGGCGTTGAGTGAATCGATCCCCCCTCAGGAGCCCGCGTCTCCCCTTATAAAGGGGTGCCTTGGTTCCTTCTAGGGCCGACGTGGCAAGCATATCCTTGGAATATGCTTTTCCCAATATGGTAACTCGGCGACCTCCTTTCTGTGTCCCCTTCTATCGGCGGCAATGTTCCAGAAACCTTCACATGCGCGCCTCGGGCTTCCTCACTGTCACCTCCGTGACGTTCGTCTGCCCTTCTGCTGCTCTGCTTCTTGTGCTTTGTGCTTGGCTTAGATTCCTCCTAGCCAGTGACTAGGGTTTGACTATAAGCACCTCCTTCTCCTGCAAGCTTCACGTTATTCGGCCTTGTCTCGCATAACTCAGCTTGGCCTTCACCTGTATCACTACTAGGAAATCCTTCATCAGTGGTGCATCAGTATTGATCTTCTGTGGCGCATGGTTGGGACGCCACTGTTACGTCGCCATTGATGAAAACTTCTGTGGCACATCCCGAAATGCGCCACAGAAGACATGATACTTCTGTGGCGCATTTCTGTTGATGTGCCACAGGACTATGTTCAGTGGCGCATTATGGACAATGCGCCACTGAAACACTATGCGCCACAGAAGGTTAAAACGATGCGCCACTGGTTTGAGTATCAGGTATTAAAAAATTTTGAAACTTTTCCAAATATACAATATTATACAGAAACAGTATATTTGACTTAGTATATGAAAACAAATATAATACAAACGTGAATATAGTGCCATCACACTACTTAGAGCCCGAACGAGATAGACAAGTGATCATCACATTACAATACAAGTCAAATGAAGTGGTTTGTTACAAGTGTTTGTTACAAAGTTCACCGTCTCGTCACATTACAAATGAAGTATTCATCTCGCCTACACTAGAATCAAATAGAATACAAATATGACGATGGTGAGCAAGAGCAAGAGCACTAGCAATATCTTCATCCGGTTCTCCTTCCATAGGTGGTTCCTCCACTTGGCTACCGCCTCCTCTCGAGTCGCGTATCCTTTGTAGTTGTTGCCGCTAAACTTGTTCACCTGTTTCTGACAGTCCTCCCACTCATCGTAGACTCCTGGAACCCAACCCTTGTACACCACGTACCACTTCGTCATCTCTATAGATAAGGCATATTAGTAAATCATGCAACAGAAAGAACTAAATTGGTTCACATGCATATATATTCACATAAACTAAAGCAAAAGATCAGTAAAGATAGAAGATAGCACATCGATCATAATCATAGAACTTCGACGACAATGACCACAATAGTGAAGTTTACAACATACGACCACGGTAGTATATAGTTTGTGACACAACACTACACACAGACATCATGATAATTCTAGGTGCACACATCGATCAATGTTGAGAACTACTAATGCTCGGCTTCGGGAATGGTATATAGCCATCCTTCGTCATCCACGTCCTATTGTCACCCTGTTGACGAAGAATACTTTCAATCTCCCTATTAGTCAACCCTCTGTTGTGTTTTAGGACCCCTCCCCTCGTGTTGACATCTTCCACGATGATTTCCGACAACTTAACCTGGATGCGATGGAAGTATTCTCTAAGATCATCATCGTCCCTTCGCGCCAAATTTTTGGCCCATGCTCGGAAACTAGATGGCAGAGTTAGGTTCTGACAATCCCGGACAAACCCTTTAAGGTGATGCATGGCTTAGAAGGCCTCATTGGCGCCGCCAGTAGCCGGCTCCTTGACGCAGGGGAACTCGAGCACATGATTGAACACGTGCTTGTCATCCTTGATACATTCCCCCTTGTTGACGAAGGGGCATCCCTTTTTAGCGTAGCCCTCGAGAGCCTCATTCAAAACACCCCTTATTCTGGTGTAGTCATTCTTCTTCTTACTCGCTGAGTCGAAATACGATGCTATCGAGTACTTTGTGCAAATGACGATGAGTGTGCACTATTTGTCTCTACACAACACGATTGAAACGGGATGTTGGAAAAGGGCAATGGAAGAAAGCTATAAGAAAGCCTAAGTTAACAATGCTTGGGGGTGTGTGTACTTACTCGGGAAAGAAAGGCAAAAGAAGCGTGTTCGTCCTCTTGTGGTCCACCATGAACTTCTCGAGATACGCCGTCGCCTTGGCACGCGTCTGAGAACCTTCCCTCAACTGGCTATCACGCATGTAGTAGGGATCCACTATCGCGAAGTAGGGGGTCTGCTCTCTCTTGGTCTTCATCACCAGATTGAGCGTGAATAGGCGGACCATGTTATAGTCCAGCCGTTTCGAGAGAAACAACTTGAAGACGTCCTCGTACGATATGAAGAACACATCCGCGGGGGCTTCATGGACGAAGTCCACGTCCGATGGCACCTTGACAGCGAAAACCGGGTAATTTGGATCTTTGTCTTTAAGAAGAATGCCCTCTAGTTTCTTGATACTATCACTCAAAGCGAGCATATGTCCACCAGCAAGGCGAAGCAGATCCGGAATCAGTATCGCTACACCGGCTATATGTATCCTGGGCAAGCCATCCTCGCGGGCTGGTACGACGTCATCCTTAGCACGGATCCTCTTCAGAGGAGGTTGGCTCTCAGCTTTCTTACCTCTCTTCCTGTGCTTCTTCGTCTTCTGAGCAGGCTCCTCCACTGGGGATGCTAAGTGCTTAACGGCCGCCTTTTGGAGTGTGTCAGGGCTAAAGACGAATCCAACTGGTTTCTCCCATTGATCGGCGGCCGGAGGCGTCTCTTGAGATAAACCTCCGAAGACCAGGCGTTGCGTGCATGTAGTGGGACGCCCAACTTGACACTCGCGAGCGATGAAGGGTTCTTCATCCACAGCAGGCATGTACAATCCTATGTCGGCGCCGGTGTTGATGTAGTCGTCGATGTTGACAAATTCTTCATTATCATCGTTGTTGCCGCCATGTGGTGATGGTGGTGGCGGGGGCGACGGTGGTTGCGTTGCGACGGCGGCATCGCCTTGGGGCGGCCCACACGCTCCCAATAGTTGTTGGTGGCGACTGGTGGTGGCAACGATGGCAGGTGGCTTCCTAGGTGGTGGCCGGATGATCGAGGTGGCGCCGGTGACAGGTGGCATCCGAGGTGGTGGACGGGCGATCGAGGTGGCGCTTAGGTGCCCCGTAAGATGATTCTGACTCTTCGGCCATGTCAAGGGCCAGCCGTGGCATTCTGCAAGGGTCTTGTGTTTGTCGGCTCCCTGAGGTTAAAAGGGGGGGTCCATGTCATCGCACCCTGGCAACACCCGAGCAATCCGGACCCTCATCATGGCATCGTCCATTGCATTGTTGTGCATCGTGCGGTTCGCCGGTTGTATGATATTGCCCTTGGCAACATCCTTCAACTCACCGTCGGCAACTTTGTGGAGCAGTACGCAAGCAGCGTCCTGAATATCTACACATATGTGTTGGGCATCATGATCGAGGTGGAAATCACCAAAGGCGCATAAAGAAGATGAAGCGGAGTATGATATTATTTACCTTGGTGAGGGCATTGAGCTTGGCTAATGTCGACACACGGCCGATCCCGGCGGCAGGCCTATCATCAGCATTCTCCTGCGGTACTAGTGCCACCGTTGGCTATGCGATACTGGTATTTTTGGCGGGAGCAGCAGGGGGCAGTTGTGCGACAACAAGCTCTTGCGGCTGCGCCATGGTGATGGTGGCCGGCGGGGTCACCAAGTCCGGCGACGCGTTAACGTTGATGCTCGAGTTGCTGCCGCTAAAGCTGGGCACGTTTATCGGCCCCTGTCGACCTCCCGCATTCCAAACAGCTAGCCCCTCCATCAACCCAGGGGGGATGATCGTGCGAAGCATCTCCTCCAATCACTTGTCCATTGCTTTTTCGTCCACTTTTGCCTCTAATGTCTTCACCTTGAACTTCAGCTCTTCAACCTTGGCTTTATCTTTAGCCGCCGACTGGTTTTTCCTCTCCCTCCTCTTCTTTGCGTCCTCTTTGTAGTACTCGGTAACCTTCATGCTTGTACCGAAGCCGGACACACGGCCAGCTGATTTTGGCGGCAACTTCTTCTCCCCCTTCTTGTAAGTGTTCGTCGCCCTGTTAAAAACAGTGTCCCATGGCTCCGCCGCCGAATCTTGGGACGACAAGTCCTTGCTAGCGTTCAATTCCTTCTCCTACAGAGATACAAGGAGAGGTGAACCCATGCATGCATTTAGATTCTTGGCTTAATTATTTTAATGAGAGATCCACAGTAAATTCCTTACCAGCTCATTCTCAAAGGCCTTCACATCCGGGTCGTTGGTGACGAACTCCCCTGTAACAGGGTCCAGGTAGTAGCGGGCCCAGGCAAATTGTCGGATCTGCAGGTCTATAATTTTATGCCATGGGTTCTCTTTACCCAGGCGTTCAAGCTCGGCGTCCTCCTTGTCCCAAATGGGCTGTTTCCGTCTGTATCCACCGCTTCCAACCCGGTGGTTACCTATGTCCTTCTCTCGCATAGTCTTTCCCCACTCAGTCCATGCTTTAGAGGCAGCGGTATCTAAGTCCGCCTTGAATATCTTGAACTCTTCTTCGTCGAGCATCGGATTTTTCCTACTTATAGTCTCCCAGCTTTCACCTTTGTCAATGCTGTTCTTTACCCGGGTTTTCCAGCTGCTCAAGGCGTTGCTCATCTTTGTCAGTTCTAGTTTGTTCACCGGGTTCTTATTACTCTCCAGGTTTCTGAACTTCTCTGGGAATGTGTATCGCTTGTGAAGCTTCTTAAGGAGGTTCTCGACCAAAGCATGATTACGTCGGATGTGCGACGTGTTAATCTACATGCTTTCCCGGACGATGCACCCGAGTTGCATGTCGTACCCGCAGGCAATCGATGAAGGCGCAATGGGTTGTCCACCTTCTGTGACCTCGGTGAACTTATCACAGACGTTGGCGAGCACTTGCGGCTTCCGATCCTTAATATCCTTCTTCTTCTTCTGTATGGTGTCCGGGTTGCTGCTACCACCATCTGTGCGCTCGCCACCATCCGTGGTGGTGTTACCCTCCTCCCCGCCTTCACTAGTTCCATCGTAGTCGTCGTCGTCACCCTCGTAATATGGATCTTCCTTGCCCCCAGCACCTCCGACGACGGTCGTCGGTGGTGGTGTCATTCTCATCTCCTCCGCCTCCTCATGCTCTTGGGACGGCCCCCAGAACGATTTGTTGGCCTCTCGGGCTAGATCCTTGACGCTCATTTGTTTAGAAGGACCGGCCTCATCGTTAGTCGACATGTTTGCGCTTTATTACTGAAAAAAGAGGCAAAAAGTTAGCACAAATATAGATCGAAAAATTCGGCATGACCTTTGCTAATTTTTGGACCTACGAGTGCCCATTTCTCAACCGAAACGGAAGTGAATCAACACTTCGGGAGAAACGGGCAACTCAACTGAAATACCTGCAAGGAAAAATACCCCAGCCCCATTGATAACCCCATTGGCACCATCCATAATCATCCAACACCATCTCATTCACAAAATAAACAAACCTATGCAGCACCATCTCATTCACAGTTTCAAATGAATATACAAGATCAACAGCACCACAGATCATAAACAGCATAATATCTATAACTAGCAGCATAACCAGATCATAAACAGATCATAACCAGTAGCATAACCAGATCACCACAGCAGCATAACCAGCAGCATAACCAGATCACCACAGCAGCATAACCAGAGCATAAACTGCACCATAGATCATAACCATCCCAGAGTTGATCAGAACCATCCCAGAGTTGCTAGCTACCAGAGTTTCAGGCATGTACAATAATCTTTACTCACACAGAACCATCTCCACAACAATGCTTAGACTGAATTTTAGATTTCATGAACACACAAGAAGTACATTTCCCTAGTCACTCAAACTTTTAGTTACAGCAAATTCACTCAAAATAAAATGACAAGTGTAATGAATCTGTGAGTGGTAGTATATCAACAAAAAATCAGTGTTAACAAAAGCACTGTGAGCACAAAGCACTGTGTTCACAACAAGATCTGTTTCCTCATCATATAGTACTAGCACTGTGAGCACAAAGCAGTACTAGTGGTATTGTGATCGCTGAGACTCTGGGAAGTCTTGAATTCTAATAATAATCATAGTGATTAGCCATGTTCATCGATCAGTAGCACTGTAAGCCAAAAGCCGTACTGCAATTATTCTAATCGCGAGACTTGAGGTCTTGAATTCTAATGATCACGGTGATGGTGGTTGGCCATGTTCTAGCAGTGTAAGCACAAATCCGTACTGCTGCTATTCTAGTCGCGAGACTTTGAAGTCTTTGAGTTCTGCTAATAATCGCAATGGTTGGATATGTTCATTAACCAGCGCTAAATCAGGAGCAGGGTGTGCTAATTAACGGATAGCACATGTGCTATTGGCAACTGTAACAGACATTATTGCCATGTGGAAACGGGAGGAACTTATCAGCTAAATCAACACAAACGACAAGCAGTAAACTGAATGGTAGAAAGGTGGTGTTAATCTATTATGATGGTTAAGATGGGGATAATTAAGCGTCTCATGTGGATAGCTTGTACAATGGTAGTAATATATTATGTATGCAGAAAGTAAAATTAACATTTGTTCCTATAGAGTACTTCTCCTTTTTTTTAGCTGACAATATGATGAGGACGAATCTGGATGGTAGAAAGGTGGTGTTAATCTGAAGCTAAGTTTCTCAAAACTGGGATTTGACTTATCAATCTGCCAGCATGTCATGAAACAAGTTTCTGCATTTGGTGCAACAATGTCGATGCATCAACGTTATACAGAAGAATTAAACTACTACCACACATCTTCTTGCCCTTTCTCTTTCGAACAAACTAGGATCATTTTCATTAGGCCAAATTATCAGTGAACATGAGGATGTTTCACATGCTAATTTTTTTAGAGGAAAAGGGCATGCACGAGTGTCATTGGATCGAAGCTAAGTATTTACAACGTATTGCATACAAGGTTTAAATCACAAACATTCCACAACCAAGATCAACCACGATCTTTTCGGAGACTACCAAGCCTGGCGGTGGCGAGATGTATACTTGTGGTGGCGAGATGGTGCAGGATGGGGAGGTGGTCCTGGCGGGGGACTGGCCTGCTCCTCCTCCACACAAGGCCTGGCCTGCTCCTCCTCCTAGGGCGCACGGGCTCCTCCTCCTGCGGTGGCGAGATGGCGCGGCTCCTCCTCCACGCACGGCGGCTCCTCCTCCACGCACGGCGGCTCCTCCTCCGGTGCGGCAGGCGGCGCTTGGGCAGGTTCGCTGGGACGGGTTGGCGGAAAGTGAAACGGATCGAGGTGGGGAACGAATTCTGAACAGTCCATTTGACTAAGTTCGGAAGTTCTGTGGCGCATACCGATAGAATGCGCCACAAAAGTTGATTTCGCACTTAGTCAAAATGAACGCACGACTGTAGTTTGACATGAAACAAACAGTAGCTCAATGGTTGTGAGACAGTTATTGGACATGAGCACCTGGCAGGCAGGTTCGAATCCTAGCTGCATCAATTTTTTTTCTTTATTTGAAAATTATATGATACAAATATATTTAAACCAAGCACATACACATATGTATATTTATTCAAAAAATCTCCCCGAATTATATTTATAGATGTGAATTTATACGCACACGAATATCACGATATATGTTTAATTAGTCTCTAACTAATACACAAAAAAGATCACACATTGTCGTGTGATATTTCGAGCTAGCTAGCTAGCCTCTCTTCACAATCTTCTTGCCTTTTTTCTTCGCGGTTGAATACTTTAGCCCGGGCACTATGAGATTTCTTCTCGTGAACGGACAACCTTTAGTAGGTAGTGTGGTCTTTCTTCTTATTGTAGTAGTAGCAGTAGGCATGTTGAAGTACTTGTCGAACTCCTCTTCGATCTTCGGATCGCCATTCTTGTCGAAGTCTTGCTCGTTGGCGGATCCTTCCATTCCGATGATGCTCCTCTTGATCAACTTGGCTAGCGAGTATCCATGGCTCATTTTTCGTGGAGGCATTCTTTGCCGACTTGGCATCTGGTATAACGCAGGTGGTGAAATATCGGCCTTCTTTTTCGACATTCTTGGCCCATCTAACACGGAACATCGATACCATCTCTCCATATTAGTCGATCTCCCATATCTCCTCGATCCTTCCATAGAATATTTCCATGACAGTAGTCTCGTCATCGGCGAAGGACATCATAGTAACTCCTGAGATTTGATATTCGCTATTCATGTCCTTTTCCTCGGTGTAGAATCTGTAACCGTTGATGTCGTATGACTGATAGGTCTTTATGTTATGCGCTGGGCCCTGTGACAAGGAGAATATGAGTTGTTGATCCTCCGTAGAAGGCATCTGCGGGGGATTGTCCAGCAGCCTTTTCTTGAACCAACCCATGAAGGTGGAGTTGTGTTCTCTTGTTACGTCTCCTTTCTTCCTCGGGCAGGCCCGCTCCACGTACTCCCGCTCGATCAAGCTTTTGTGCTCTTCCACCCAAGGGATGACCAATTCAATGTGTTGTAGTGCGACTCGGTGTGCCCTGGCAAAGTCGACGCGTCGATTAGCAATGCCGACATGCAGTGAGCGGTGGCCCTCGCGGTGACCATACCCAGCGAGCCTGCCGAGGTGCTTCTTGGTGGGTATTCCAACATCCTCGTTCTCGGTGGTTAGATAGTTCTGGCAGAAAGAGATGCACTCGTAGATCAGAAAGCCCTTGGCTATGCTTCCATCTGGACGGGACCTGTTGCGAACGAACCCTTTGATTACACCGTTCAGTCTTTCAAACGGCATCATGTTATGCAGGAATGTCGGCCCGAGCTGGATGATGTCATCCACGACATGGACAAGTAGATGCACCATGATGACGAAGAATGCGGGCGGAAAGTAAATCTTGAGCTCGCATAGTATCACCGCGATCTCTTCCTGTAGCCTGTCAAGCTGCTTCATGCTGATTACTTCCTAGAGATGACGTCGAAAAAGTTGCACAAGCCAAACAGCGTCTCACGGACGTGCTCGTCCATTATCCCTCGTATGGCAACTGGAAGTATCTATGTCATCATCACGTGACAGGTCGTGGGACTTCATACCGCTGAACCACTTCTTCGCTACGTCGAGATACCAGCTTATCTTGCCCGAGTAACCATGAGGAACTTTGACTCCTAGGAGGCACCTGAAAAACTGCTCGATCTCCTCCTGACACAGAGTGAAGCAGGAAGCGCGAAGCACAACCACCTCATTCTTCTTAACCCTTTTGCGGCGACCCTGAGTCCCTTCCGTTTGATCGTCATCATCATCACTATCAGGGTACTGAAGCTCCTTCTTGATGTCAAGCAATTTCAGGTCATTTCTTGCTTTCGGGCCATCCTTGGTCCTCTCCGTCATGTTGAGGAGAGTGCCAAGCAGACTCTCGGTAACGTTCTTCGTGATGTGCATTACATCGAGGCTATGGGGCGTGTGGAGGACCTTCCAGTACGGAAGGTCCCAGAAAACAGACCTCGCTTTCCATACACCCAGAAGCGGCTTTGTCCTTGGTCGCTTCTTCCCTGGCGCTGGGCACTCATCCCAATTATTCAGAAGCTCCTCGATTTCTTCACCGCTCCTCGTACGCGGGGCTCTTTCGAGCTCGTCTTTACCATTGAACAGGTCACCGCGTTTTCTCCACGGGTGATCCATGCGAAGCCACTTTCGAGTCCCTTGGAACACGGTTTTCGAACACCCGGGATCCTTGGGTTGCTGGAGATGCGGGGTCTTATCCATGCACTTGACACATGCATTCTGTCCGTGGTTCACATGGGCCGATACATATGCATAACCACGATATTCCTGCACCGTCGTGAGCAATGAGGCTCTCAGAGGGAAATATTCTTTAGTGTAGGCATCCCATGTATGGGCTGGCGTCTCCCACAACATGGCTAACTCCTCTTTCAACAGCCCGAGATAAAGATGCATATCGACACCTGGCTGTTTTGGCCCCTGAATAAGAATGCTCATGTGTACGTACCTTTGCTTTGTGCAGAGCAACGGGGGGATGTTGTACGGCCATACAAACACGGGCAAGGTGCTATGCGTGCTACTCTGGTTGCCAAAAGGATTGAGTCCATCGGTGCTCATACCCAGCCTGACGTTCCTTGCATCGCCCCCGAACTCTTCGAACTCGATGTCCAATGCATTCCACTGGCTAGCGTCTGAAGGGTGTGTTAGGATCTTGCCCTTCTCTGGATCATCTTCGGGTTTCTCTCTTTCCGCGTGCCATTGCATTAGCTTTGCTTCCTTAGGATCTACGAACTATCTCTGTAGACTGGGAGTGATAGGAAAGTACCATACTACTTTTCGAGGAACTTTCTTGTTCCCTCTCTTGTACCGTCCATGGCCACACACCGGACATGTGGTTCTCTCCGCGTACTCGTTATAATAAAGTGCGCAATCATTGATACATGCGTGGTATTTAACGTGTGGTAGGTCGAGAGGGTACACGATTTTCTTGGCCTCCTCTATACTTGTTGGCAATGTGTTCTCGTTAGGAAGACGATTGTGTCAGAATTCCATGTTAGCATTGAAGCTCACGTCGGTCCATTTGTGTTCCGCCTTCATCTCTAGAGCCTTGAGCGTTACACTCAGGCATGTATCCTCGGGCCGACACCCAGGATATAATGGAGTCATCCCATCTAACTCCATTTGCACCAGCTTGGCTTTCTCTCTGGCTGCACCTTTGGCGTTGCTCGTCTCCTTGAGAAGCAGTTCCTGAACATGAGGATCCCTTAACACCGAAGTTAGCAGCGTCTGGGTGTTCGCTTCTTCTCCTTCTTCATGATGGTCATGCATGTCGACATCTCCTTCTTCGTCATGATGATCATGCTCGTCGCCGGTATATTCTTCGTCATCATTACCATGCCCGTCGGGAGACTCTTCGTCTTCTCGCTCGCCCAAGTCTTCATGATGACCAACACCATTTACTTCCAGCTCCTCATCGAAGTCGTCACGCATGAAACCGTGCCTAAGCAGGTGATCCTCCAATTGTCCAGAATCAGGGTCGATCCAGCGCTGGAGTTTGCATGTTAGACATGGACATCTTATCTGGGTCTTGTTGTTCCGAATCATGTCCAGCTTGGCGTCTTTCTTATACCTAGTAACTCGACCTTCGCTCATGCTGACGACCATGGTAGCCTGCACGGTATGCACATATAGATCAAAAAGACAGGCAATAGGTTAATTAGAAATATACACACACAAAACACACATGCATGGTCATCGCCGGAAAAATTCGGCATGACCTTTCCTAAAAGTAGGACATATGGGTGGTGCAAAAATTTGCCAAAATGGAAATGAATCAACATTTCGGCAAACATCCATGCACCACACCGGGACAGAGACAAGAAAAAACAAGAATCTTCTTCCCATACAAGCATTCATGCACCAGACAAGCTTCATGCACAAACATCATCTTCGCTCCATGCATGCATCGCATATACACACCGCCCGCGTGACAAGCTTTACACCTACAAAACATGCATATTCATGGCCAATTACTCACCGGGTAGATAGAATACCGACTTGAGAGCGCGATGTGAGAGAGTGTGGATCAATAGATCTATAGAGAGATGTGGAGGAGAAAAGTAGGTGTGTTTTAGATCAACTAGTTGGAGGAAGACTTTCCCTAGCCAATCTATCAACTATAGTAGGTTTAAATACAACAAAATGTAGAAAAGTATAGACACAATGGGGTGGGAGAGAGGAGGAAGACGAGCTGGGAGGAGGGGGGAGAAGGATGTGAAATGGATGGTGGGAGAGAGGAGGAAGCAAAGCTGCCACCTTTGTGCAGATCTGGTCGAAGGGTTCTGTGGCGCATACCGCCCGTATGCGCCACAGAAGTTCAATATTCTGTGGCGCATAGAGGCTACATGCGCCATAGAACCTTGGCCATAGGGTGCAGTGGGCCAAGTGGGCCCTGAGTCAATGTTCTATGGCGCATGGCCAACGAATGCGCCACAGAACCTGTGGGCCCGGCACGCAGGTTTCTGTGGCGCATACTGTGGTTATGCGCCACAGAAGTTTAAACTTCTGTGGCGCATGTCTGACCCATGCGCCACAGAACACAGAGGCATAGATCTGCACCAAATAAAGGTGGCAGATAGAGCTCTTTAATGACACCCCTCTATATATATGCCACACTCCCTGTCCAAAGCAACATACCTGCCCTCATGTCTTCTTCCCACAACTCGTCGGAAGACTCGCTGGAGAGCACAGCCCGCTCGCGTTCCCTGCAGCCTACTCGCAGTGGAGGGGCGAGGTCGAGGGGCAGTGCTCGGAGTCATCCGCCGCGGGATTCAGAGGTCAACCTAATCGAGGAGGAGGCCAGACTGCAGCACGAGGCCCTCTACAACAAGGCCATGAGGTTGTACGCCGTGCTCGCGTCTCCGGAGAAGAGGGCGCGCATGGCGTAACCAATCGGGTGGCGGCCGATGCTCCACCCCAACGTGTCCATGGAGGACCACGTCCGCAGGCTGCAGGCGCACGTGAACAGGGAGGTTTGGCATCTTCCACCGCCATCGCCCCCACCAGCTCTTTGAAGGGATTTGCAATGTTGTAGTTTGTGTATTTGCAATGATGTATGGCATTGTTGTTTTGCTGTTCAAGGCTATGCGCATGTGCATTTTGCAACGATGTATACCACTGCACATGTCTATCTACTAGTTTGTCTAGTATATTCTACCTATTCCACTGGTACTTGTTTAGTCGGGAAAAGCAAAAGAGGAAAATAATCTGATAGGCACGAAACTTTCTGTGGCGCATACTAAACACATGCGCCATAGAAGTTTGTTCTTCTGTGGCGCACAGGCAACAATGCGCCACAGAAGCTTGTACATAGGTGAGCAGAGAGTGGGGCCCACATATATCTTCTGTGGCGCATATCGCAATATGCGCCACAGAAGATATAAACTTCTGTGGCGCATCACCCTGTATGCGCCACAGAAGTTTGGTTAGAGCACGGTGAGACCCCGCCTGCTGTGGGTCCCACCAAACTTCTGTGGCGCATATGGAGTAATGCGCCACAGAAGATTCATGGTCCCACGGCTAGTGTGGGTCCCACCAAACTTCTGTGGCGCATTGCTCTGGATGGTGCGCCACAGAAGTTTGGTGGTTCTGTGGCGCATGTCTCCGGATGCGCCACTGGGTAACTTTTGTGGCGCATGTCTCCGGATGCGCCACTGGGTAACTTTTGTGGCGCATGGTCAGGACCATGCGCCACAGAAGCTATGCCTATCTATAGCTAGTTTCCTAGTAGTGTATTCGAATTAGTTAGAGTCATTTGGCCGACTTAACTCATATGTCAGTCGGATAAGGTGTTACTCATTCTACATTTGTCATGGCCCTACTTATCTCGGCCGACTCTTACAAGATTCGGCCGACACAATTAGTAATTCGGCTTACGACAAGGGAGATTCCTTTCGTCATTCCCCTGCCTTGACCATATCCGGGGTCACCTCCCCAACAAATAATAATAATATTACAACTATATCTTAATCTCATCTACTTATACCATGAGTATCATGGAAATACCTAACTTTAGCTCTCCAGTGACATTGAGTAGGAAAGAAACCAAAGTCAAGATCATTCACCATATATCTTTCTTTCCATATCAATCGTTATCATCTCTATTGAATCCTATCTTTATATTTTTTTTTCATCAATATTGAGAAATCAACTATTGATTCAGCAATTCTTAACCTATCAATTCTTGACCTATCAACTCTTGTACTTACTATAGCATTCACTTAGGTCTTATAAAGAAAGAAGTAAGAATAGGTAAGTAGTGATGCTAGTTTTAGATGTCATCTATAGGATGGGAGTGATTGGAGGAAATCAAATCAATATAGTAACAAAGAGGATTACAAGGATGAAGTCTAAAGATAGTTACCAGGAGTAGTCCTATTGGATCAAGTAGGTATAGTCAATGAATCATATCTCTTAATCCAATAGAGCTAGACAGAAGATAATTATATTACAACTGTAATGCTGTATGAATGAAGCCTTGACTAGTCAACTGGAAACTTAAACCATACTGGATCAAAAGATTATAATGATCATGCCTTAATCATCAATATTGAATGCTTATACCAAGTATAAGTGACATTAGTGGATAAAACATGATTGAACCATAATATAGATATAGTATCCTAGATTAGCCATTACAGGTCATATTAATATAATGTGAGGTTGGAGTATTTGTTACTAGATTTAAGTAGAGACAAGATAGTATGATTAAGGTGATGTTAGAGCAACATTGGATTATAGAAAAAGTAGTTTTCTCATGGGAAATACTAATACTTGGGGTGAAGTAAAGTTATATATATAGCTACTAGGGTAATATTAGTGGTGGATGATTAAGGAAGATGATGGATGTAGTTAGAGGTAACCATATGTTGGATTGGAGGTTATCAACAGTAGAGTAGTTGATATACCCAAGTATAGATATGAAAAGATTATGAAAAGCTTTAGTGTCAAGCTCATTAGTATTACAAATGAATCTAGGAGGAGAAATTATGGATAAGAATATTCTGTAAAGTAAAGCTCATCATGTTAACACATGATGATGGATAGGAAGAAGTAGAGTAACTATAAATGGAATTCCTTAGTCACAAGTCCAGAATTATGAAGTATGGAATATAGGAATCCTTGCTAAATACTAAACCCTAAATCTAAGACCAAACCTAATATCCACTTTCTATGGTTGATCTATCATTTTGTTTCCACAATGCTTTATAGGAATATTTTCCTATAACAAATCAATTAAGCACATCTTTATCATTTCTAATTATCATAACCATATGTGCTTAGGAGCTATTTTTATCAAATCCTTTTCATGAGACATTCCAGATAACATCATTCTGATCTCAAACATAAAGATAATGTGTTTAGCCATTAATCTTTATTCACATCAACAAAAGATTATAAGTAAATTAAGAACCCTAAACCCTAGGGTAAGCAATTACAATCAAGAACCCTAAACTTATTAATGAGTTTTCTTATCAACATCTCATGAATACTCTATTAATATTTATTGAACAAATTCTTTGATCCATCTCTCTAACCATTTATTCCATATGAGTATGGAGTAAGTAGGAATACCATAATTATAAACCACTCTATATTTTACTATGTGATTAAATACATAAAAATAAACCCTATGACTATTACTAAACATCTTAAAACTTCATTACTCCAAATCAAAGTGAAAATAATGTTATAGTTATTTTTTAAGATCTTAAATAAATCCTAAAGCCCTAAACCCTACTTACTCTATTTAATGAAAGAATATCTATATAATTATAAAGTTAGAAAATAATAAATAAAGCATGCTGTTAAAATGCTAAATTAATACCAGAATTTGAAATACATTTTAGTATTCCTACAATTATCCAGCAAATTAATTCTACAAAGAAAACTCAAATCAAATGTAGAAATATAAATCTGAAAAGCAAAACAGAAATAGATAAAGAAAATAGAAAGAAAAGAAAAAAGGGGACTAGGCCCGAGTAGCAGGCCGGCCCAGATCTTCTCCCTACCTATCCACCGCGTAGTAGTAGAACCCCTCTTCCTCCACTCACTTCGTCACGGCCCAACAGAAGCTCGGTCCAGATAACGTTTTGTTCCTCGTATCCGTCGTCTTCCTCCCCTGCGACAAGCAGCTCGGTGGCGCCGCCGTCGCCGTTCACCAGCATCGCGATGCCCACCATCACCCGCCGTCTTCTAGAGAGGAGATAAGGACGCCATGGTGAAATTCTTCAATCCCATCCTCATTTCCCCTTCCCAGCAACCTCCCTATCTTCGGTTCCTCAAACCCGAAACCCTAAGCCGATGAATCGCCGGTGTTCCAAGCTTCCCCGGGGCAGTACAAGCACGCTGTGAGCGCCGCCTTGCTCCCCTGTGTCGATTGGCCGGAGGAATTGAGCCGAAGTTCTCGGAATCGAACCCCCAGATCACTTCTTCCCGAACTCCGACCAAGCTCCGCCGTGGCTCCATCACCGTTACAGGCTACCACAAGCCTCGCCATTAACCTCTTCTGCTTCCTGGTGAGTTCACGAATCCCCAGTGCCCTCTATCTCGTCTTCCCGTGATCTCTGAGCATGTCCACGTCGTTGGACTCGGTGCGCCGCCGCCAACCGTCGCTGTACTCCCCGCTCCGATGACCATCAGCGGGCGGCGCCACCCCATACGGGTTCTGCATTGTCCACTGCGTCGAAACGCTCGAACTGCACCTCCTAGAAATCCCTCTGCCGCCGTTCCTGAACGCAACTCTAGTGAGGCTCCGACGTCCACAGGTGGCAGCTGATGTGGCCACGGGCCCATCTATCTGTCTCTTTGGCTAGAATAGCTAGAGGTGGAAAAAGTATTACTGGTCCACGCTAGCGTGGCACACCAACGTGGCCCTGAGCCCCACCTGTCCGTGACTTAGGGTAAACCTATTATGGGTAAGAAAAGTATTTTCTGTTTAGAAAAAATTGATAAACCCAATATAAATTCAAGTATCAAATTCCAGAAATTAAATAAAGGGATTAAATCTCGTTAAATCAATAACTTTTGTTTTATAAATTAGAAAAATACATATAATATTTGAAAGTGTTGAGAAAAATAAAATCTACAACTTAAAACTATTATCAACTATTATTGTAATGATTATTAAAATAAATATTATTTAATAAAAGTTTTATAAGTAATAAAACTTTGGTAATTCATATTTAAATAATGGTAAATGTTAAAAATATAAATAAAATACCAAATTTTTTAGTAAAATAAGAATTATAATTTAAAAACTATAATCATGCATTATTACCCCACTTAATTAAATATCTATTGTTTATTAAGTGTTTATAAAGTAATAAACCTTATTAAAATCATATCTTATTATTTATAAATCAAAAAAATAAATGTAATATACCAAAATAATCACAATAATAATACCTACATGTTAAAAATGTGATATTGCACTTTCGAGTTAAATAAAAAGTTAAACACTTTCCTAACTTGAATTTAAACCTATTTCTTTAATTAATAATTCATAAAATGAAAAATAAAATTTGTTAATATTTCTTAAATTAACAATTAAATTTAATAAATAGTATTAATCTTAAATACTAACATTATGAGGTCAAAATTATTTAACACCATTTAAATGCAATCTTATTGAGTGATCCTTCAACCATAAGTATAAGTTATTTTATAAAAGAATCCTTATATAATATAAAATCTCCAAGAATAATTATAATAAGATAAAACCCATTCTTTATATTAACCACAAATTTATAAACAAATCAAAACACTATAAGTGAGTTCATAAGTAATAAATAATATTGTTTACTTATTCACAAACATTAACCACACCCTTATAGGGAGGTAAATTCCTTCATACAATTATAATGGAAAGAAACCACTACTCCAATAGAAGTAATGCCATTCTTAAGTAACTCTAAGGAAACAATATAAAGTAATACACCCTAAGTCTACCTACAAGTTACAAGTTACTTATAGTTACCAAGCTTTAAGTATAATGCTAAAGACTTTATTATATGTTTTATAGTTAACTTTGGTCTGTTATAATTAACATATAAAGGACCTTAATACCAAACCAACCAAGTTAAAACCAAGATAGATAAGTCTCAAATACAAATGCTGACATTATTCAAATGAAGTAATTCTTTCTTACTTAAAGGCTATAACTAGAAAGAACACCTCATAAGGTTAACTTAAAAGCTTAAATGCTTCTGCTTAGATGAGTAAAATTTTCTTCAAAAGTTATTCGTTTTGCCACTTCAATCAACATATGACAATTAATAGTAAACACCTTACTTTATACCGTACTTGTATAATAAGATTGTAAATACTTAAAGTTCTTTACAAGAGACATTACTTGTAAAGTAAAACTTGAAGATAAACAATTAAGATGTAAGCAACCTTATGTAGCATTCCATACTATGTATTTTGTTATTGTATAAATACATGTTGTTTTCCACACACTCACAAACCTTAATAAGAAGCACATTTAATCTAAAAGGGCAACACACTCCAAGGAAACCCTTTCCAGTATCCAAAACCTAGAACAACGTTATTCTCGAGATTCGCGTTTATCAACTTGCATTACATTGCTTATGCATAAAAGCATCTTGCTTCTTTAAACATTTGTCCTTACTGGACCAATGATGCAGATTTCAGCTATTGGATCTTATATTGTCTTGAAGACCGTGAGTGCATAATCTTGCAATCACAAAAGGCAAGTTCACACTTGCTCATGTCCTTTGATTATTTTATGAAAAGTATTTTGCAAATCCAGTGTTGTCATCACCTGCATTTGAAAAAGGACAGAAAACACTATTTTCATAATAATGTGATTATAGGTTATTTACCATGAGGTAATAACCTACTATAAGAGTTCTGGTGGTAAAGGAACATATTATCTAGGACTTAACAACCAATGTCGCCAGTGATTCTTGTGCCGTATATTACGCGTTGACCATGAGATTTGGAATGGGACGAAGAAGTCAGCTGTATCTTTTCCCTCTCCCATGGAGCCGGATGTGCGGTTTATGGCTGTTATCACTCGTAACGTGCATATTATATATGGTAATTCATAGAGGATATGTAGCATATGGGTGGGAGCCCTCAACGTCCCACGACAGTTCTGGCATCTGAATGGTCTGTACTGCCAATTGCCGTAATTCAATAGGTGGGCTGGCGTACACCAAGGAGACATGCGGGGTTGAGGAGACGGCAGTGATTGGCTTGGGTCTTAGTCTAGGCCTCACACCAAGGAAGTGTGAACGGGTTCGTGGACCGGATGTGCAACAAAGCTAAGATCTCTCATGGGTAAAGTGACGCACCTCTGCAGAGTGTAAGAATTGTAACTTGTTACTCCCTGTTCCGGGAAGGAGCTGCGAACGCTGCGGGAAAGGAACTCCATGAAAGTTCTGTTAAACCCGTGAAGGCTGATGCACATAGCTTTTCAGAATAAAATCAACCTTTCAATAAATGTTTACGAAAACCTGCATGGCCTACGACCTATGGTCTGTGGGTGTAGATATAGTGCATCAAACACTCCTTTTCTAGTGAACTTGTTGAGTACGCTCGTACTCAAAGTATCTTCTTAACCCTTGCTAGGTTCTAAAGCCAGTAAAGATGATGTCTACATCAAGATATGCTCCAGGAATCATCATCAAAGGCTAAAGCTCTTCAATGAAGTCAGCATATACATCAATTCAAGTGAAGATGAAGTTGCTAATTTGATAAGACTAGAATTTCTAACCATAGAACCTACTTCTGTAGAGTATTGCAATAGAAGCAATGCAAGCCTAGTTGTTCAGCTGCTAATTATATAAGTATGATAGCTATGAGTTATTTATTCCTGATTCTTTTTTGTAAGAAGTTTATTTCTCTCTTTTTAACCTAGAGTGTTCTCTGGATCTTATGTAAAGAGTTGAGTTGTAACCTATAGTCATGTCTTGGACCTGCTGTGTTTCTATTGTACCACTCTGAGGGATGTAATACTAGTGAACAGTATTTCATTGGTGTTATATCAACGACTATAGTGTACTACATCATGAAATGGTATGATGGGTCACCGCAACCACCTAACTAGCTGAGTAGATTCCATGAGTCACATAGTTCAGGCGTTCCATTCGACATATGCATTCTGGCTCTTCTCGAAGGAGGTGAAGGAGGTGCATTCATGCAGGTAGGTAAGCGTGGAAGGGAATTGGAGTTGCCCAGCATCTGTAATCTCAAACCCTGTTCACATCATTAGTGACCGACTTCGGGAATCGACCCGTTATGGCGGCATCTCCCTAGTGCGTGACTCATGGTCTCGGCAAAAGCAAGGTAAAGGTCATGGTCAACCACTCTCTGCTGGACTTCCTAGGAAGAGGGCTAATGCTAACTGCCATTAAGAATCAGTTAGTACGTGTGGGTAAAGTTGTACACCCCTGTAGGGTTAAATCTTTTTGAAAAGCTGTGTCCACTGTTATGGACGACTTGGAAACCAGATTCAAAGATCATACAGAACATGAACCTAGTCGTAAAACTTGGCAAGTTGATCAACGTGTTCTTAAGGATGCTTCCTCATGGGTACCAGGGGTGGTCCTAGATAGGTTCAGCTGATGATTATTCGGTGGATATCAAGAGATGATCAAAGTTAGAGATACCGCTCTCTTATCCCCTTTTAAAATATTTTGATTAGTCAAGATTCTTCTCCCTCTTGTTTTACAAAACAAAGATGGCTTTATGCAAAATAACTCCACCAGCAATAAGTCTTGTGGAGTACACCCTGTACTCACCCTTGCTTTGTTGATACTTTTGCAACAGAGTAAGTGTTACCATTGAAGATGAGTTCTTCACAGCATCGACATCGACTAGTATCTTGGAGTTCCCAGTCGGCAGTCTGGGATCCGTGGATTGGACGTCGTCATTATGCTTAAGGCCTCTTAGGCCATTTGTTAAGTTTGCTATACTTAATAGCATAATTTGCCTTTCCGTTGTTTGATGTTTCTGGTCAATAACCTCTGCTTGTTATATTTTGGTTCTTTGCTCAGTTATGAGCTTGCTGTAATATTTTTTGTGTCGTAGGATCACTATTGTGTTATGAATTCTCTCTCTGTATGCTTTCGAGATTTTGGTTAGGCTTATGTTCAGACGAAGGTCTGGGATTTGTCTAGCCTTCATCCCAGGGGTGTCACACTACTCAAGCCCCATTCCGTTTCGGGGAGAGGGTAGCGATGTCGAGGAGCTCAATGGGCCGGTCGCACCACCTTCCTTTGCCTGGTTCGACCGACGGGTGGTCCAGGAGATCGTACACCATGCGCTTGGCGGCCTGCGATGTTAGACGCTCGGAGCGGCCGTGTGAAGACGCGGAGAAGGACAACGACGTGGCACCACGCGAGGAGGACATGGCATCCCACGACGGGTGGTAGGATGATCCCCCTTCATCCTCCGTCCACGGGGTCTACTGAGAGGCGGCTCACCGTGGGACATGCGCCGTCTGAGCCTTTCTCGCCGAGCGTCACAGGGAACGCTTGGAATGAGTCTCGTCGTGAGTCGACATGGCATCAGGGTTGATGAAGTCTTTGAAAGCATGCCTCGGCGCCCAACCTGGCGTGCCAAATGTTGGAGATTTGTCCCAAGAAGTAAAATAGGGCCCACCGATCCCTTGGTTCGAGAGGGGGCTAAACACACGGTTCCAATAAGTCATGGCGACGGTGGCAACGACAGAGCAAGAAACGACAGAGAGGTGACACGGGGTTTTTTACCCATGTTCGGGACCCCCATAAGGAGGAACATGTCAACACCCGGATTTTAAATCCTAGATGCCTGTTATGCCATACATCGCAATCCCAGGATTACCATTTTTGCGAGACATAACAGAATTGGATATCATAGTACATCATCCATTACAACCGTACATAAGTTCTTACACAAATAGGGATCTCATTATCCAGTTCTTAATACAACATCAAGCAGCAGAATACGTAATGATAACGGTAGCGTAGGCAAAGCTCCATCTTCGGGGTCACAGGCAATGCTAACGATGGGAGATGATCCTAGTTGTCGTAACCTTCCTGGGGTCCATCCTGGCTATTCCCGTGGCCAGACTATGAAGAGGAGTACTAGGATGAAGGACTTCAGGAAGGTTACGACAACTAGGATCATCTCCCGTCGTCAGCATTGCCTGTCACCCCGAAGATGGAGCTTCGCCTACGCTACCGTTATTATTACGTATTTCCGCTGCTTGAGTTGTATTAAGAACTGGATCATCAGATCCTTATTTGTGTAAGACCTTGTGTATGGTTTGTAATGGATAATGTATTGTGGTATCCAAATCTGTTATGTCTCGCAAAAATGGTAATCCTGGGATTGCGATGTATGGCATAACAGGCATCTGGGATTAAAAATCCGGGTGTTGACAAGTTGGTATCAGAGCCATCCTGACCATAGGAGACCCTAGTTAGACTGGACGTTTGAATCAAAAACTTAGTTTCAAAACCAAAGGAAACAAATATTTACAAAAACTTATTCCCATTCTTATAACTTTGTTTCTTTCATGAAAATTCATGTTCCTCAAAAAAAAACTCTTACAAAATACATAAAATTTGACACACTTGATCACTCTACTAACTTACTAATCCTATATTCTTCTAGATGGACGTGAAGTATAGCAAATTTTATCAGTTGGGGAATGGAGGAGACCTCATCTTTGAACGGGATTTGGACCAGCTTTCAGAACTTCTGGAGCGTCCACACCCCGAGTTCTTCGGAGCTCAGCTCAATGATCAAGGAGGAGAAGATCTGCAGTGGCTAATTGTGTCTCCGAGGAAAGATTGAACCTCCCACTGCCGAGGGAATTCAGTTAACCTTAAGAGAGAAGAAATGGCTAGATGGACTTGCCAGGGCCATGCAGGAAGCTCTTGCCCGTCTGTGTGGGCAGAGTATCAACCAGATCAAGGGTACCCGCTTTGAGTTTTGCCCAAGGCGTGATGCTATGGGACAGCCACTGGAAGCCCCATACCACCACGAGCTAAAGACTCAGTTGGACCACCTTAGCTTCATGATGTACGATCATCATCAGGAATTGGATAATTGTCGTGACTACTCCAACCACATGTCCGCCATCATCAAGACGAAGGATCAGACCATCGCCATGCTAGCGAAGGATCGCAAGTCTCGCCGCCGTCATCTCGACAAGAAGGAGAGCATCATTGCTCGTCTTCGCGACCGTATCTCAGATTTGGAAGAGACCATCCACGAGAGAGACATGTAGTTGGAGGAAAGAGAGAATGCCGGAGAGGATCTTCGTGGAGACCCCTACTCCTATCTCAGCGATGATGATGATTTTCTGGAGGATCAGGCTATGGACTTCTTCACCGATGAGGATGATTTCACCTTCATCGATGACGATGATGAGGATGACGATTACACCGACTCCAAGGAGTAGTAGCACTTGAGCACTAGCGTAGAGAGTTGTATTCGGTCCCACTATATTGTAGTTTCCAGAATGGTTCTTCAAACCATCTGTTTTTCTTGCTTTGTGGTGTGTGTTTGTATCATGTGCTATGAATGAATGAATGGAAAGAAAGTTGCTAGAAAATCTGAGTCAAACTTTAAAAACTTTCCAAAATCCCGGAACCTTAGAAATTTCCCTCTTTTCTCATGATCTATCTCAATCTTCAGATGCCACGCGGAGGAAGTGGTTCATCCCCGGACCCAATGTTGCAGATCCTACAAATGTTGGTTTCGGACCGCGAAGCTGAAAGAGCCGAACGTCAAGCCAACCTAGCCACCCTTCAGCAGATAGCCCAGCTAGCCCACGACAATCAAGGCCAAGGAAATCAGGACAACCATGGATCTAAGCTCAAGAATTTCCAGAACACCAACCCACCCGTTTTCACTAAGTCAGAAGAGCCCTTAGACACTGATGATCGGCTGCAAACCATGGAAAACAACCTGGAAGTCGCCGGAGTGGAAGCCAACGAGAAATTTCTGTTCGCCACTCACTATCTAGCCGGAGATGCAAGAGCATGGTGGAGCAGCGTTCGTGCAATGACCAGAGGACAAATGATGACCTGGGAGGAATTCAAGGTCAAGTTCAGCAGAACCCATGTGCCACCAGGTTCGATCAAGAGAATGAGAGATGAGTTCAGAGAACTGAAGCAAGGAAGGATGACCGTAGTGGAATACCATGACAAATTCTTGTCATTAGCTAGGTATGCCCAGGATGAGATCGACACCGAAGCCAAGAAGAAAGAGAGATTCTTGAATGGTCTGCATGATGAGATGCAGACGATGTTGGTCAATATCCCCTTTGCTGATATTAAAGCTCTTGTCGACACTACCATCCAGATGGAAGGAAAGATCAACCAAGCTAATGAGAACCGCAAGCGTCGCATGATGCATCAACCAGGAACTCATCAGACCCCAAAGTATCTCCCTAACCCATCTCCAGGATTTGCCCCGAGAACCAACAGACCCCCTATGAACCGTTCGACCTATCCCAACAGTAGAAACCCAAGGACCGGAGGAAATCACAACAACCCCGACAACTCTAACAATTTCAACCATGCACCACCCAAGTTCAAAAACAACAATGCTTCTGCCAACACCAACACTGCCCCGAGGACTGGAAGCAATGTTGTGCCAGTTGCAGCAAAGGACAAGTCGCAAGTGACTTGTTATGATTGTGGAAATAAGGGTCACTACTCCAACGAGTGCCCCAAGAAGAATGCCACAGCCCCCAATACAAATGCCCCAGCTCAGCAACAGCGTCGTGTTCAGCCCGGAAGAAGGTTTGCCCTAGGGAATTCACTCAACCGCAACGGTCGTCTTTTTCTCATGCATGCTGAAGAAGCCCAGGAAGCGCTAGACATCGTGCTGGGTATGTTTTCTGTTAATTCAGTACTCGCTATAGTGTTGTTTGATTCTGGTGCATCGCACTCATTTTTCACCGAAGAATTTTCATGCACTAGTAAGATTCAACCAACCAAACTGAAGCATGTTATGATTGTTCAAATCTCCGGTTCAACCACCAAAGCTTGGCAAATTTGCAAAGCCGTCCCCATCCAAATCCATGGCATAGATTTTTATGCTAATCTGATAGTACTCGGAACTAAAGGTTTGGAAGTAGTACTAGGAATGGATTGGATGTCCAAACATAAAGGATTAATTGACTTGTGCCAAGAAAGCCATAACCATGACCAGTACAGCCGGAATATCAGTCGACCATGTATTTGAGATCTTACCTCGTCAATTCAAGTGCAACAAGAGTATAGCCCAACCTACCATTGACCAAGTCCGGATAGTCTGTGAATACCCCGATGTATTTCCAGATGTTTTGCCCGGTATGCCCCCAGACCGGGATATCGAGTTTATCATCGAACTAATCCCCGGAACAGGACCCATAGCCCAGAGACCATATAGTATGAACCCGTCTGAACTAGCAGAACTAAAGAAGCAACTAGATGCCATGTTGGAAATTGGATTGATTCAACCAAGTGCATCACCATGGAGATCACCTATTTTGTTCGTGGTCAAGAAAGATGGAGGTAAACGTTTGTGTACGGATTATCGGAAGTTGAATGATGTCACTATCAAGAACAAGTACCCATTGCCCAAGATAGAAGATCTGTTTGATCAACTGACCGGTGCCAAAGTGTTTTCTAAGATTGATCTTAGAACAGGCTATCATCAACTCAAGATTTGCGCAGAGGATATTTCAAAGACTACCTTTACCACCAGATATGGATTATACGAGTATACTGTCATGTCTTTTGGATTAACCAATGCCCCCGCTTATTTCATGAATCTCATGAATAAGATTTTTATGGACTTCCTGGATAAGTTTGTCGTTGTTTTTATCGATGACATTCTAATTTATTCCAAATCAGAAGAAGAACATGAGCTACACCTAAGGACCATTCTTGGAACCCTTAGAGAGCATCAGTTGTATGCCAAGTTTAGCAAATGTGAATTCTGGTTACAGGAGGTAGGATTCCTCGGTCACATTGTATCAGCCGGAGGAATTGCCGTTGACCCGGCAAAGGTAAAAGATGTAGAAGATTGGCAAGCCCCAACAACTCAAACCCAAGTTCGTGCATTTCTCGGATTGGCGGGATACTACCGCAAGTTCGTAGAAGGATTCTCGAGTATCGCAAGACCCATGAACCAATTGATGAAGAAGGACAAGAAGTTTGAATGGACGGACAAATGTGAAGCGAGTTTTCAATAACTCAAGAGGAGATTGATTTCATCCCCAATCTTAATCATGCCGGATATCATGAAGCCCTTTGATGTGTATTGTGATGCATCCAAGATCGGTCTCGGATGTGTGCTAATGCAAGAAGGCAAAGTTATATCTTATCTATCTCGACAACTTAAACAACATGAGCAAAATTACCCAACCCATGACCTCAAATTCGCAGCCGTAGTTCTAGCCCTGAAGACATGGAGGCATTACCTGATGGCAAACCGTTGTGAGATTTATTC
This sequence comes from Avena sativa, assembly GCA_916181665.1. Lineage (NCBI taxonomy): Eukaryota > Viridiplantae > Streptophyta > Magnoliopsida > Poales > Poaceae > Avena > Avena sativa. The sequence continues at coordinate 87,906,004 of OV702293.1, read as the reverse complement.
GGATCACAAGAGCCTGAAGTATATATTCACTCAGAAGGAGCTGAATATGAGACAGAAAAGCTGGATTGAGCTAATCAAGGATTACGATCTAGACATTCACTATCACCCTGGAAAAGCCAACGTGGTAGCATATGCCCTTAGTAGATTGCCGTGCCGCTTGAACTCCATGATTTTGAAGGAGCAACCAAGCTTGCCCAAGGAGATGGAAGATTCCCGAATGGAATTAGTGAGTGAAGGATTTTTGGCGAGCATAGAACTTCAACCCACTTTGATAAGACAGATCAAAGAGGCGTAGAAAGGAAATGCTAGTATCGATGGAATCAAGCATCGCATCGGTACAGGCAAAGTACCCGGATTCACCGAGGATGAAGAAGGAGTTCTGTGATACAAAGGACGCCTTTGTGTACCAGCAGATTCTGAGTTTAAAGAAGTTATTCTCAAGGAAGCTCATGATACTCTTTATTCTATCCACCCCGGAGGAACGAAGATGTATCAAGATTTGAGGAGAAATTTTGGTGGCATAAGATGAAGAGAGAAATCGGAAGCTATATCGCCAAGTATGATATATGTCAGAGAGTTAAGGCGGGACATCAAAGACCCGCAGGATTGTTGCAACCATTGCAGATTCCTGAATGGAAATGGGATTCCGTTGGAATGCACTTTACCACCGGATTACCTACTTCTAGTAGGGGAAATGACTCTATCTGGGTCATAGTAGATAGATTGTCCAAAGTCGCCCATTTCTTACTAGTCAAGACCACATATCAGAGTTTGAAGCTAGCAGAGTTATACATCGCTAGAATCGTCAGTTTGCACAGAGTCCCCAAGAACATCGTATCGGATCGAGGAACTCAGTTTACCTCGAGATTCTGGAAGAAAGTCCAAGAAGGTTTAGGAACCCGACTAGATTTCAGCACAGCTTATCACCCTCAGACCGACGGACAAACGGAGCGAGTAAATAAAATACTCGAAGATATGTTGAGAGCATGTCTGTTAGAGTATGGATCAAAATGGGAAGATTGTGTGTCATTCACAGAATTTTCATACAACAACAGTTATCAAGCTAGTTTGCAAATGGCCCCATTTGAATTCATGTATGGAAGAAAGTGTCGCACCCCTTTGAATTGTTTGGAAGTAGGAGAGAGTCATATGTTCGGACCCAACATCCTACGAGAAGTAGAAGAGAAGGTTCACAAGATTTGTGAGCACCTCAAGACCGCCCAGTCCAGACAGAAGAGTTACGCCAACAAGATACGTGGAGACCTCGCCTTCAACATCGGAATTTTTGTGTATCTGAAAGTGTCTCCATTGAAGGGAATGCAGCATTTCCAACTAAAAGGAAAGTTAGCCCCCAGATATATCGGCCCCTTCAAGATTCTAAACCGTCGAGGAGAAGTGTCGTATCAATTGGAACTGCCCGAAGAGATGTCAGCCGTGCACAATGTGTTCCATATCTCATTACTTCACAAGTGCCTCGAAGTCCCGGAGAAGACTGAAGTGTTCAAGAACATTGATCACCGGACCATAGAAATCAACGATGACCTAACCTATCCTGAAGTACCCATCTGTATTTTGGAAGAAGCTTTCAGAACTACCAGAACCTGAAGCATCAAGTTTCTCAAGATTCAATGGAGCAACCACACAGAAGAGGAAGCTACCTGGGAGCGCGAAGATCACATCAGGATGGAGTTTCCCGATCTCTTCAAATCCTAGGTAATATTTTCGTCCTTTTTCAAATATCGGAACGAGATTTTTTTTAAGGGGGGGAGGTTTGTAACATCCCAAAAATACTAAACTTGGATCATCAAGCTCTAATCATCAAATTTAGGGTTAACAAAAACTTTTCTAATTAAAAATATGAAAGCATCCATATGTGTGTATTAAAATTTGGATTCTTTTGAATTGCCATGGTTCTGTGTTTCTTTGCTTGTAAAATGATTCTTAGGTGAAATAAACATCATCTAAACAATCCCCAAACTCTTCCCAAAGACAAACAAGTCAAAATAAACAAATTAGGTGAATGGTCATTTTGGCCAAATTAACTCCCATGCCTACTTTGGCTATCTCTAACTTTCAGAACTTAACAGAAACATGTATGGATCTTTGCACCCCTTGATAGTACTCATAATAAGGTACCAAGGCCCACTTTGTGATCATCAAAAAAATTCAAATGCTTAGTTTAAATGATAGTTTAAAATTGAATCTATTTCATATGGGAAGATCCCACTATTTCAAAAACCACTCAAACAAGCTCAAATTTCAAAACCCGAGCATCCACATAACCCTCAACACATGCCTAGCAGACCCACCAAAATTATTTTAAAAATTCAAAACTTAAGTTCTTGCGGCCATTTCATCAAACAGGTTGCAGATTCAAATCAACAAAATCAAAAACACTATGTTGAGCAGTGTTTTGGACCAACCTTGTTCCCTCTCTAGTTACAACTAGCCTTAGTACATCATCTAGCACCCTTAACTAACCTCTAGCACCACTGTGAGTTGCCAATGCCATCAATGGTGAGCAGGCCGAGCATCACCAGGTCACCCCAGTGTGGACAACAAGCTAGGAGAAGAACTAGCCGTGCCAACCTTGTCTAGCATGCAGCCCATGCCTCACCGCCCCCTCTCAGCCAGCCCTAGCTCGAAGACAGAGACCAGGACCGCCAGGAACACCGCGTCCGCGCTGTTGTCGACCATGCCGATGAGCATCCTAGTGCACGCGCTATTCCCACTCAACCTGACCACCTCGAGCCCTTGCCACTCGCCAGCGTGCACCCCACCATCCCAGGAGACCACCAGACATGTTCGTTTCACCGCCCGTACCCCGTAGCCACCGCTCGCCGCAGAGTTCGCCGCCTCTACGTCACAGAGCACCGCATGTTCCCGACCAATTGCCACCGCCCCTACACACGCATTTAAGCTTTAGAGCATCGCCAGGAGACCACCCGTCGATCGCCAACCTCGGCCATGCCTCTAGCCGCCCGTAGCCGTGTCTCCACCGTCGCCTTCCCATCCCTCTCGGTCTCGCCGTCGAGCCTATAAAAGGAGACGAACCCCGCTCGATTTCTTCACACCATCTCACTCCCCTCACCTCACTGATCATTCCACCTCTTAGCCGGAGCACGAGGAGCAGCAGTTCACCGGAATTGCGCCGGAGCAGGCCGCCTCTGGAGAAGAAGGGAGCTGTTGATTTCGACCATCCCCAAGCTACCGCGACAACCCCTGAGTTCGCCGTCGTCGACTTCGTCGTTTGCCCGCCTGGCCGTCACCACTGGAACCCCGGTATGCCCCCTATGCACCCCCACCGGGCCGCTAGGGTTCGAGCTTGCCGGTGACTTGTTCATCGTCGATGACGACCCTCAGCCGTCGATCTTCATTCTAATCCAACGCACCACATCGCCCCGTACCGCTTCGCGTTTTATGAGCCACTGACCAGTAGACCTCCCCTGTCAGTTGAGCCCCGTGCTGCGGAGTGACACTGGGCCTTCCCAATAACCCTTCCCGCACAGCCCACTCGTTTGAATTTAGATTTTTCTATTTTCATTCAAACTCAGTTCTATACCAAGTTTCAAAAATCAACCCAGCTCGATTCATTAAACCAAATTGCATGAAACCAATTTTGTTAGAAAGGTACTGAAATGCTTAATCCAAGCCCGTTGGAGTCAATTCATTTGGATCTGTAGATCACCCTTGGTAAAAATAACAAGACAGAAGCTTTTCTGCATTCAAACATTTTTCAAATTTCAACCATAATAGCTTTTGAGTTGATTCCAACTCTAAAAACTCACATTTGATCATACCTTTCAGAATATATAAAAACATATTGGTTTACTTATAGAAATAATGTTCAAGTAATAAAAGAATGCCACATAGGCATTTCTAGTCACTTATTTTATTTAAAATAAAAGGTTAAACCTTATTAAATTGTGACACCACTTTAAATCACATTCTCATGTACTGAAATATGTGGTGATGAAATGTGTCAAGATGATCCCATGTTTGGTTGGGAGAATATTAAATCTTAAGTAGTATTTCAATGAGGAGAAATTATTTTTCTAAAAATAAATAAATAATGCAAATGCTTTAATCTCGAATGTTAGTGGTGATGCTAGATCATCTATATAACCCTTTTGTGTGATGATTGAAAGTAGTTAAGTATTGTTTGGTGATTGTGTACCTCATATTTATTTATAGATGCTAGTACTGACCAAGGATACGAGGAGGAAGGAGGATACTACGAAGAAGAAGCCAAGGAGAACTTCAACCACTGCTCTGCACAAGGAAAGCTAACACTTGCAAGATACTCTACTTTAGCAAGCCTAATACTACTAGTTGATTGAGCAAGTTAACACTTGCAATTACGAAATTTAGATAACCTAGGCAATGCACTAAGCATGCTTGGTTAGACATATTTGATGATACCCCCTCCTAGTTTTACTTGCAAGCTTTCTACTTTATTTCTTTATCAAAGATATTACTTAGAGTCTACTTAAGTGACTTGTAGATTCTAGGAATAAAATTGAAGGTTGCATAAAGAGAATTAAATTTGGCCTAAGCTAGATAATCTTGATGTCAACCTAAGGCATGAGATTGAACTTAGTTAAACTCCACTTGTTTACCACCCCTCATTAGTACTCACCCTCACTTGTAGATGCTAGTGCTAAGCATAAAACCTAATCAACTTTAGATGGGAATACTTGGTGGAAAATGGTTATGAAAACCTTAAAATGATGAGTCATTCTACTGAGATGTTTTGACATGTGTTTCCGAACACCAGATGATTTGGATGATGAAAATGTTAAGGCATGAGCCTTAGCCCCTTATAAAACTGATGGTTATCTGGATGCGATACCATTCCAATTTTACCGTACAACCGCAATACCTTAGTATGGGTTCCCTCATGGCCAAGGTCTGAGCTGAGGCTACCTTGTGAAGATTGTCCACCTGTGCAATACCCAAGATGACAGTTGGTCATGGTTGGGAGGCCAAACTCAAAGGAGAGGTGCCTATACTAGAGCATGTAATGGAAAGGTTAGGATTGATTATCCGCATACTGAGTATGGTGAATTCAGGTTTTGTTCCTGACGGATGTATCGAATGTTGTGGTGAAAGTGTACAATCTATGCAGAGTGTCAAACTATTCAAATAGCTGCGTCCGCGGTTATGGACAGTTGGAGTGCCATACTGTTCCCCCGTCAGATGTTTTCAAAATGACTTGTGAAATGAATTGAGATTTTGACTTGACCACAATAGAGTTGTGATATGAAATACAAGTTCCCACTTAGGTGTTATAAAATTTCAACTAGCTTTTATTGCTTCTGAACTTAGTAGAGGTAAATCTGTCTTCTTGCAAAACAACCCTAGAGCTTAGTGTCCTACTACAAAAACCCCCTTCACTTGTTAGTATTAGTTTGCGAGTACTTAAAGAGTACTCATGGATTTGTCCCTGGCTATTCCCATGGCCAGACTATGAAGAGGAGTATCAGGATGAAGGACTTCAGGAAGGTTACGACAACTAGGATCATCTCCCATCGTCAGCATTGCCTGTGACCCCGAAGATGGAGCTTCGCCTATGCTACCGTTATTATTACGTATTTCCGCTGCTTGAGTTGTATTAAGAACTGGATCATGAGATCCTTATTTGTGTAAGACCTTATGTATGGTTTGTAATGGATAATGTACTGTGGTATCCAAATCTGTTATGTCTCGCAAAAATGGTAATCCTAAGATTGCGATGTATGGCATAACAGGCATCTAGGATTAAAAATCCGGGTGTTGACACCTATGAGGGGGAGGAGTACATCAGGCCAAGGAACCCCTACGACACTAGCATCGTCGACCCGTGGTTAGAGGTAACTAGGGTTTTCCCCCTTCCCTTTTTCTTCCCCTATTCCCTTTTTTGGATGCTCGATCGTGTGTTATTAGGGTTCGGTTGTTCGTAATTTCAATCGTTGGATGCTAGGTATTTTTATAGAAGCTAATCCTCTTGTGTGAGATCTCGTAATTTAATGAATCCCCCTGTTCGTATTTCAATACTATTTTATTTGTCCTCCAATTTGTAGTTAAGGGATTCCCTAGTTAGTACTAGCACCGATATGTAGTTGCGATCAGTATTTGATTTTGTTTGATATTAGGGGATTAGAGAATTTAACCCACTCGGTTAATTTATGTGATTAATTAGTCGATCTCAATCTGTTAATTTATGAAAATAATCAATCCCGATAATCAAGGTATCTCAATCATTTCCTTATTGCACGCTACTATTTTGTCCAATAGGTGGATAGCAGCCACGTCTACAGCAACGACGAGTCCAAGGACACCAAAATTCGTCAAGTGCTGAGGAGCCTAAAGGTTGGCCAGTATGCCGAGTACTTCGCCGGTGACGTCTACAGGTGCCGCTTCTGCACTAGGAGACTCCTCACCATCGACTTCAACTCCCTCATGAAGCATGCCAAGTACATGACCACCTACGGCCAGACCGTGAACGTCCACGCCTACATAGCCAAGCACCAGGCGCTCAGTTTTCACGTGCGCAACCTCCATAAGGTGTCCGTCGAAAAGTGTCGCATGCCCCCAATAAACACAAGGCGCCCAAATTCAAGGGATAGGGCAGCAAGAGGGAGGAGGCGGAGGCCCTCCTAGCAGATGCCATGAGGGGCCACTGATCCTTGTGTTGTTGCTGTTGTTGCTGTAAACCAGCTTCTTTTGTATTATGTGTGTTGAACTTGTCTATTGCTGCTACTAAGCAGCCTAATTGTCGAACCTCGTTAAGTACCATACTATATATCCTATATTAGATGCTTTATCTACATCTACTTTGTTTACTAAATGTATTTATGGTGCTGGTTAGATTTTCTACTCTAGATTTGCTACAAGATTGGGAAAAAAACAAGGGCCAAAAGGAACAATGAATGAAGAGCAAAGATGATATAGATTCGCTACCTTAGGCGATAGGGAGCACGTAACTACCAAATGCACCCACATGGTCCCACACTATATACCCCATAACGTGGTCCCAATCAACCGGCCCCATGTAGTCCCACATGGCATGCCCCCACACTTCAGAATAACGCGTTTCCAACCAACGGGCCCCACGTGGTCCCACACTGCGCGGCCCTACACATCAGGCAATGGTCAACCTGATGGCAAATGCCGTTCGAGATCTTTGATGAGTTTCAGAGAAGGAGAAGGGCAAAAGTGAGGAAAAAATAAGCGTTTGGGGAAATGTGAGTACAACTAATGAACCAGGGGCACAGAAATAGAAATCCCTATAAAGAAACAGATGATGCTAGCATGAATATTAGATCCTCATCCTTAGTACCAAAGTATCTAGGTGCTAGGTGGTTAAGAGTAGATTTTTATATTTTGCTATATTGATGCTTGCTTGTTTAGATTCTTCTATATATCCATACATGCAAACATTAGCACTTTATATTCTACTATATTAACATTGTTGCTTGCTTGTTTATATTCTACTATATTAACAAAATATATTGCTACTTGCTTGTTTATAAATATTCTTGTTTATATTCTGCTATAATGGTGATTTTAATGAAATGGTGTTGTGAATTAGATAAGTGGTTTTTTGAGTAGCTTATAATGGTGGTGGCAAACATTTTCTGTATATGCTTGTATTAATCAGTGGTGGTGGTGGACATTTTCTGTATAGTGTCGGTGCCTTTTTTTTCCAATTATTGAGGAATTCCAAACTAAGTGCCCATTACTCCTGAATGTTGATTCATTTCTGTTAAGGAAAGAAATGCGAACTCCTAGGTAGCATTTTTTACAGTAGGTGTTGTCGAATTTCCCGATTGATTTCTTGTACTAAGTAGTTGCATATACTTGTTTAGTGAAATCGTGTCGACTGAACACGTCAATGATGGGGCCAGCCCGTCAAAGCAAATGGGTGTCAAAGAAGAAGCCTGGCAGGCCAACGTGCTATTTTGGCGCTTTTCCTAGAGGGCAGAGGAGGAGAAGGAAATAGCTGCCATGGCCGACAATAAAGATAGAGAAGGTGACGACGATGTTGGAATGAGTGAGGGCAATGAGGATGGCACCACCGATGCCGGTGAATGCACCGATGGCACCGAGGATGAAACCACGAATGTCGGTGAACGCACCAACACCGGTGAACGCACCAACCAATAAAAAGAAGGCCGTGAGGAAGAATCTGGACCTTCCAACACTCGGCAAAGAGCTTGAGGAGTTCGCCGAAGTGATAGAGAGCGGTGCACCCATGGAACCTGTAGCACTTGCCGCTAGGTTTGGTATACAAATCAGGTGCACTGTCCAGGATACCATGACACTCAACACGAGGAACCTCCGAGATCCCAGCAATGCGCATTTCCTCTAGCTTGTCATGCATAAGCTTCATAGACGCTACAAGTTCCCCCATGATTAAGACAGCCTTGAGCTCAAGAACAATGAGATGAATGAGCTGGCCCTCATGAATATGAGTACCTCCTTGAGAAGCTGGAGAACCCGGGTGAAGAAGAGGATTGACAAAAATGAAAGATGGGAGGAGATAAAGAAGCATGCGGCATTGCTCGACCACGAGGGGATTTCAACATGCGGGGTCTGACTTCCCGTACGAGTAAAACGCTGGGTTCAAGTTCCATGTAATCGCACGGGTTCGCAAACTTGGGCTGCCAAACACTAAGAAGGCCCATTTTGAGCCAAATTCGTCCAACACCTACCAAATAGAAACTTTCCATCAACTTTCCCATGCAGGAGACGTTTGGGACCTCCATGTCACTATTCTGTCCGTGATGTGAGTGCCAAGTCGGCAACCACGTAGGAAAAATGAGGAATTAGACCCAACGCCTTAGAGCATTGACAAAATTCACAAACTCACTCACTCTTTCACATGAACCCTAGCGCCGCCGGCGGCAAAATCCACCCTCCACCCAGAATGATCCCTTGAGACATTTTCCTTTCGGCACCAAGTAGTTGCGCCCTCTCGCCGATCCCGAGCTCTAATGCTGCATGATGTGTCCATCGTTCCAAGGCTCTAGCCCGCCTCCGCCGTCGGACGAGTTGAGTAGCATGGAGGATGCAGATCATAATAGCACGGAGGATGGCAGATCATCATACCCTGAAAGTAGTGTTGGATGCATGTAGGTGAGCTACTCTTCTCTTTGATTTTCGCACTAACTATAACTGAAGCTATATATTAACCTGAAAGAGATAGATCGCACCAAGAATTGTTTGCTGGCCGAACGCTGATAGACAAGTTCTTATTTTTTGTCCCCAAATTTCTCTCAACTAGGGTGCCCCTAGAGATCCCTTATGTGGTTTCGGTACACGTCGGTGCCTACCAAACGCAATTAGCACTGACACATATTTGCATTATTCCTGGTATGGTTTCTACCCCACGTAAACATATTGAAATGGGCCGATGCATACTGCACGGGTCAACTTTATGGATGAACAAGGCAGGAAGGTTACAAAACGTGACAGTCAGATGTCCAGGTTGTTGAAACGGTGTCCGAGGGTTTGAATGTTTCTCTTGGAAAGTAGAATAGTGGATGTGGAAGCTGATTCCACTCCTAGTTGACCTTCTATTCAAGCTCAGGGTGGTCTAACTCAAAGCCTCGTTGATGTTAAGCAAAATATGGTTCCTCGTCTATGCCATGCTTCTACAGCACAACCTCCTCGTAGGAGTGCCCGTTTTGCATTGGTGCAAAATCCTATTGTGGATGCAGGTGATTCTTTTGTTGTGGAATCTTATGGTGTTATTGCTCAGCCTGATACTGACCGAATCCCTGCTGCTGTTGCGCAAACTACGGCTTCGGGAGGCCAGCCTGCTGTTGTGGAATCTGCTAGTGTTGTTGCCCAGCCTGCTACTGATCCAATCCCTGCCGTTGTTGCGCAAAATAAGGCTTCGGGAGGCCGCCCCACTGTTGTTGAATCTGCTGGTGTTGTTGCTCATCCTGCTACTGACCCAATCCCTGCTGCTGTTGTGCAAACTAAGGCTTCGCGAGGACGCCTCGCTATTGTGGAATCTGCTGGTGTTGTTGCTTAGCCTACTAGTGACCCAATACATGATGCTGTTGCGCAAACTAACGCTTCTAGATGTCGCCCCACTATTGTGGAATCTGCTGGTGTTGTTTCTCAGCCTACTACTGACCCAACCCCTGCTGCTGTTGTGCAAACTAAGGCTTCGGGAGGCTGCCCCGCTGTTGTGGAATCTGCTGGTGTTGTTGCTCAGCCTGCTACTGACCCAATACTTTTTGTTGTTGAACTAACTAAGGCTTCACGAAGCCACCGTGTTGTTGTTGTTGCCAGAACTGTTGTCTTGGGTGCTGGTCCTCCTTGAACCAATGGTGAAGTTCGGTGTGTTGCTGCTACTGTGGCTACTCGAAGACCTATTGTGGAGGAGCAAGCCCATGTTCTGCAATCTGATACCGTCATCAAACCTCCCGGTGGTTTCGGTCCTGAGGAAACTTGTGATGGCAAGGTACACTTTCGTATCAGTGTTGATAAGTTCACTGTAAAATTAGATGATGGCACAGAAAAATTCGTCGACGACATTGATGTAAATTTTGGCACATACGATCCTGAAGTGGTACAGATATCTGAACGGATAGCAGCATTACATGAGAAGGTGGAGTGGGGGTCTTCCTAGGAAGCACATTTGGATTTTTTGCTTACAATAACAAAAAGGCTATAGAAGTGAAAGTTGCCAATGATTTAGTCATACCGTTAAGTCGGATGAGACAAACTATATGGGAAGTGTACCTGTTCGCGTGCCTGCTAACGGTTGGGAAGATAAAGACGAACATGTAGAAAACATGATTGACCTGATGGATGGCCTCGCTCGTGGTTGTTCAAACAATAATATCTTTGAACAGAGGAGAGACTTATAGGGGAGAAACATAAAGAGGAGAAGGGAGAGCATCCCCAGAAACAACACCCTGTAGAAGGCCATCACTAAGAAGACCATGCCATAGAAGAGGACAGTCAAGAGTTGCATAAAAAAAGGCACCACACCGCAGAGTACACCCCTGAGATCCGGTCATAATGCAACACCAAACAGTAGCATCAAAAAAGATAAGAGGGCCAGCCCGGTGGTGAACGAGATGGTGAACACACCCAGGAGCAGCAACAAAAAGGATAAGGTGGCTCGCACGAAGGATACCACTCCCAATAGTGGCGGCAAGAATACTAGCTTATATAGGAACACGCCGCAGAGGTCCGACAATAATGCCGGCGCGAAGGAGAACACACCAAATAGTGGCAACAAAATGCTAGATTGAAGAGGAACACGCTGCAGAGGTCTGGAAATAATGCTGGTGCGAATGATAACACACCCAATAGTGGCATCAAAAGGGCGAATTCGAAGGGCAACACGCCAGAGAGGTCAGGCAATGATGCCAGCACGCAAGAGCGAACACCTATGAGGGGAATCAGGAAGGAGATCATGCCAAGGAGTAGCATTAAAAAGTTTAGTTCAGTGAGGAACACAACGCAGACGTCAAGCCCTAATGGGGCTACCATCATGGATGATATCATCAGGAAGGATTCCATCAGGAAGGAGGATGTACACAAGAAGAGCAAGAGGGTTCCGTATAGTTGATATGAAATAGAATTTGATTATTGTTTGTCAGCTGACGAACATGTGATGCATGACAGTGTAAGACCACCCCCTATGGTTGCATCAACACCAACAAAGCATCTAGGAGAAAACAGAGTTGCTGGGGAGGTAGATTGGGCCAGTTTTCCTGTCCATGTAGGTGCAAATGATGGTGCATCCCCACCCCTAGGAGTCAATACGATGTGTGCAGTACTAGGCATTTGTGAGGATGGTGAAGCTTTTTAATCAGATGTAGAAAATGGCACTGTGGAGCATCAAGAATCCGCTGATGATGAGATCGACGAGACACTTAAGGATGGGGCTGGCATTCCAATTCATGACTTGGGTCCCAACGTAGAAGAGATGATACATGGCCAAGATGATCCTATAATTTCGGTTGGCACCAAGTTCAGTAGCATGCATGAGTTTAGGATGTCGTTCCAACATTTTTATATCAAGGGGGAGTTCGATGTTCATAGACTAAAGAATGCTTCCTAGAGGTATGAGGCCGTTTGTAGGTTAAAGTGGAAGAACGGAGAGGTGGTGATACATTTTACATGGAGGATCGCAACCAGAGCCCTACCCACGCCAAAGAAAATTAGGGTATCCGGTCAATTAATGGAGCAAACCATTTCAACTTTATCATTTTTTACTCTATAATATAAGTAAAGTTGATGTGCAAGATCTAGTTGTCAACGTTGCTTATGCTGTAAATTAATCTGTGTTGCAGGTGAACAAATTGGGCCCTCCCCACATGTGTGCAATAGGGAGCATGCTGAAATCCTCGTTGGCCGATACGGAGTGGGTGGCTTTACAAGCTATGTTCATACTAAAGAAGAACCCTAGTGAGACCGCGAAGAATATTCAGAATAAACTCGTTGCTTAGTACAACATTGTCCTATCGTATTACATAGTTTGGAAAGGTAAAGAGAAATCTCTGAAAATTTTGCATGGGTATTGGACTAATAGGTTCAAGATGCTATACAACTTCAAGTATGAGGTACAATATAGGTGTACTTGGGGTGTTGTGGAGATCGACACTAAATCGTAAGGTGGTAAAACTTATTTCAACAGATTTTTCATGGCGCTTAACCCTTGCATCCAGCGATTCAAGGAAGGATGTAGGCCATATATGAGCATAGACAATACTATCTTAACTGGAAAATGGAAAGGCTGCCTGGCATCTTCAACAACATTGGATGGTCACAACTGGATGTTCCCAGTGCTATTCAGGCTGTTTGATATAGAGACAGAGGAAAACTGGGTATGGTTTATGAGGCTGACGCATGTAGTGAAGGAGGTGTTCCGTGACCTGAGGGTAGAGAATACCATGCCCACCTGATGCTCAACCTATACAAGCACTATGTAGGCAACGTATTTGGTTACATGTTTGCTGCTTCTAGATCTTACAAAGTTGGGCGCTATAAATATTCATCAGCAAGATTTTTGTGGAAGCCCCAGATCTTCCCTAGTACTTGGACGCACATCATTCGCAGCTATATAAGAGGAGTTATTTCAACCCTGACATCAAAGTTGATTACATAAACAACAACCTAGATGAATGCCTGAATAACTGGGTGAAGGACATAAAAGTCTGTCCTGTTCATATGTTGATGGACGACATACGGGGTATGATCATGAAGCTGTTAAATATATGGAGAGAGATTGGTTGGAGATTTAGAGGCCATATGATACCACCTGTTGTAAAGCAACTACATAAGAGAAGCCGAGGGCTTGGTCATCTTAGGGTTCTCCCATCAAACATCAGCAGTTGTGAGGTGGTTGATATGTCCAAACACAGCCACATGGATGTTCTAAACATCGAGCAGTGGGAATACACCTGCTTATATTAGCAACATACATGGAAACCATGCGACCACACATTTGTATTCTTGGTGAAGAAAAGAACTCTACCACATTTGGATCAATATTTGTCTGACTACTTCTCTTTGGAAAATTTCAGAGCTGTGTACGCTGGTTCCGTCAAGCCCGGTACAGACCCATATTAGTGGCCTCAAGTCCAACTAAGTTTTGAGCTGTTCCAGCCAGTAACAAAAAGGGGCAAAGGAATACCACATGTGAAGAGGTTTAAGAATTTTCTAGAGAGGGCGGGTTCGGCTTTTAGTGGTAGCAAGAATGGCAAAACCGATGCAAGACCTGCCGTATTATAGGACATAGAGCAGCGTGGTGTCCTCTTAATGCACCCAAACCTAGGTATGAGATGGTACCTATATAAAGTATTTTGGTCGTACTCTGTAGATATTAGGTGCTTAACTGTGTCCTGTCATTTTTGACAGAAAGCGCAAAGTAAGAAATATGACTACGGACTCAGTGATTTTGCTGCGGGAATAAAATAAAAAAAAAGTGGAGTGATGATGCTAAACACGATTCTGATGCTGCTTGGCCTGACTTCCCTCGATCCAGAGATGCAGAGTATGTGAAGTTAAGAAAACTAGCACCCAGGAAGAGGAGGAAGGTGGGCAATGAAGAAGACAGAGGACACCGAGGCAAACAAGTTGGCACCCAGGAAAGTTAAGAAGGCTTGCTAAGAAGAATCATAATAATCTGTTGATCTCGAACCCGTCTATGTATTGGGTAAAATTCTGGAGCTGTGTTCATGGGAATTGTCAGGCGAAACAAGCGTGTAGTGCTGTCTAAGAAAATATGAGTTATTTCACGTTCTTGTACTTCTCCGTTCATTGACTATGTCATCCCGCTCTCGTAGAAACGTGAGATTTGGTTATGGCTGAAGACACTTATTGAATCCAAAATTGTGAATGTGCCACTACTATCTATAAAATCGCAGCACCAGAGCCGAGGGGGTTGCTTCTCCAGTTCGATGGATGGTAGAGGCACAAACATAATTTACATAAGTGCTTACTGGTTGGGCCAGTCGGATTAAATTACTTCTTTTAGCATTACACTTATTAAAATATTTTGAGCTGAAAACAACTTCTAAGATGCTACAATCCCATGAAGCATCAATTTATTTCAGCTGCTGGAAAACTCCATGGCAACATAAACAACAAAGGAAACAGATAATGCCCATATAATGAGGAAATTGTTTCCACTTTTTGGCCTAATCTTTAGCTCATCTATCTCACCAGCTTGTGGATGAGTGCATATTTGCATCATGTTTTATATTATTATTTTGCATTGTAGTTGTAGGATCTTGGTATTTTATGGCGCTTGCGTGCATCTTTTATGTCTATTTTCACCAGGATCAGGATACGATGGACGCAATTCTTGGACCACTTGTATTGGAGCGAAAAGGAGTGCAAAAAACAATGTAAATCGCTTATTTGGGAAATATCAATAACACCAGAAGAAAACCCGAAGAAATTGGATAACACAGAAAGTTTAATGACCAACTATACGGCGGGAGGAACTTTTCTGGTCATATAGTTCCCGCTGTATAGTTGGCGCCAACACCGCCTCCTCAAATAGTTTCACCCCGTGCAACTGGATCGGAGAGATGACATACAAAACACCTAGAAATCACCAAAAACCTCACCTCCGAAAGGGATCTAGAGGGGGAACTTGCCCTAGGGATCCATCTTCGCCCTAAGCAGATCTAGGAGGCCAAGGCATCGATCTCCATCTTCATCAACCGCCACATCACCATCATCTCCATTCATCCCATCTAGATCTTGTTCTAATTCTAGCACTAGCTGTGGATTTAGACAAGAACTATTCTGTAGAGGGAGTAGGCCGAACCTTTAAATAACATAAGGTGGTGTCCCCTGTGTTTACAATGCTAGTCCCTGGATCAATAGCTAGCATCCACAGTTTAGATGTAATATCAAGAAACAAAGGTCATAATATAACTTTATAACCAGGAATAACATAATTTTATTACATCATACATAGCTCATTTGGCTATTACATTACATTGCAGCGGAATAACTATAGTCATGGGGTCCTTCATCTTCAAAGTGCCACAGGCAAATGGTGGTTGTAGACTTTGTAATCCTAATCAATCAATCTTCACTAAAATCAATCAAACCTGCAACATTACAAGTTACAACCACAAGGGTCAATACATTTGAATTGTATTGGCAAGTTTCACTACTATGTAGATTATAAGTAGATCCTATCATTACATGCAATTTTGGCTAAGTAGAGTTTAAGGCTTATTTGCACAAAGCAATATTTTATCCTATCTTTTTCAAAATGGTTTTGGTCCTTTGTCAAATCTCTTTTCCAAGAATCCCTTGAACTTCTTGGTAGACACTCAAGTGTTCAAGTCCTTGTCAAAATCCCTTGAGCTCCTTGGTAACCCCAAGTGCATCAAGTTTTATAAAATCTCATGAGTTCTTGGTAACCCCAAGTGTTCATGTTTTCATCAAAATCTCTTGAGTTCCTTGGTAAACCCAAGTACATCAAGCTTAACAAAATCTCTTTGAATTCCTTGGTAGACACTCAAGTGCATCAAGTTTTTTATTTTAGAAGTTAGAATGTCGAGATCTCCCATGGTTCAAACTTTAGTTGCTCAGTATTGTCCATAACCGGGGACACGGCTAAGTACTTTGATTTTATTATCTTCTGCAGAAGGAGTACACTTTACCCACATGTCACAATCCCATCCTTTTGCCACCAGTGGCCTACTGGATTAGTGCTCACCAAGATGGAGTACTGGCAGATTGAGAATCTGACGAAGTCTTTCCAAAGGGTCCTCCCATACACCATTGCTAGCTTGTCTTCAGCACCCATGAAGCATTCCAGATCCCCATGTCCAGTAAACTGAAGACAATGCATGGGTCTTCCCAATGTAGTTGACTAAGCCAGAGCCATAATAGCATGTGGTTGCACACAAAAGCCACAATTGGAGAAACATGTTCAATCTCTAAGTTTCCTAGGTGGGTTTTCTTTTGGAGCACAACACAAAGAGATCACCATAGACATGGTTCCTTTTGTTGCCACCTTCTCCAAAACTTAAAGTATCCTCCACCTAGGTGGTTCATTGAGTCCTTGTTTTATTATATAAAACACAAGTCTTTTTTTAACTTTGTAAAATCTCAACATGTATCTCTTTTCCCAATAAAGCATGGCTAAGCATGTACAACTACAATGTTTTCTCTAAGGAATGTATAGGGTATCCTATTAGGATTTAGCATAGCATAAGTATAAAATTATTTTCATGCATGTTTTCAAAATCCACTAAGTATAATGAAAATAGTAGGACTTTTAGATGATAGTGTAACTTGCCTTTTTGGTAGGGAATGATGGTTCACTCCTTGATCTTGCTAGTCTCACACTTTGCTAAATTCACTACAATCAATCAAGCAAACACCAAATCAACTAGCATTCCAAATAATCAACCAAACAACAATTCACACACATAATACTATGGGATCTAAGTCATGCATGTAAGCATGCAAGAGATGGTTCTAATTGCAAAGATGGTCTCCACTAGGATTCTAAACTTGTAAGTTCCAAATTGGTCATTTTCCAAAGTGGCAAAGTCATTTGCAAAAGGGTTTTGTCCATGAACCATTTTTAAATCCCTTCATTATTTTATGTGTTGGAAAACATTTTTCTCAATGCCACAACCTTAAGTGGTTTCATCAAATAAGTTGTTGTTTCCCAAAACTTGGTGTTTATGGTCAGTAGTTTTGATCCAAAACATTTTCCCAAAGTTTTTACTCCAAAACCATTTCCATAGCAAAACCATTATTTTTAAATGGCTAGAAATGACCAAATCAAGTTTTTATTCCCAAATTTTCACAAAAACCATTTTAAAATCCATTGGTTGGTTCCTAGGGTCAGTAAGCTCACCACAAACTAATTTGCAAAGGTTTTGACCTCAAAAACATTTTTGAATCATTTTTCTAAACTAAACAAGCAATCAAATGTTTCTGCATAATCAACCAATCTAACAGATACTATTTGCTGAACCAAAGGCATGGTTGGCTAGGGTTTGTTCCACTGATTCCAATGGTATAAAGTTTGTAATTTTTGGACATGTGGATCGAAAGTTACAAAGGTTTTAAAATCACAAACAAATCTGTATTCAAATTCAGTTTTAAACAGACTGGCGACACGCGGCGCTGTCTAACTGGACGGTACCGATTCGGCCGGATCACGTGCTGCAACCATTGGATCTAATCAAATCGTGCGGCACAGGATGCATACCCCTTCACGGTTAAGTGATCTAATCCTACTCGCCCGATCTAGGTCGAACGGATCTAACTGACTTGCCAAAGGCTGGCGGCGCTAGGACAACCGCGAGCGGCGGAGCGGCCAGATAGTGGCGGCGCTGGCGAAACAGGAAGCGACAGAGGGAGGGAGTAGGCTCACCGAGATCGCAGGAGGCTGGGGAAGCTCGACGTGTGTTCGACGTGGAAAGGGGCGCACGGGGTTTGCTGCAATTCCTCGCCGGAGCTTGCTTCAGCGACAGATGGCTCTGGACGTGGTCGGGGATGGTGCTGTGGTTCACCCCGCGACAAATCGAAAGCACGGTTAGATGCGTAGGACCAAGGCAAAGCTGTGTGCATGAACGAGAGGTGAAGGGGCGGTCGGAATCTACCTGGGTACTCGCCGGAGTTGAAGACAGACGCGGCGAGGTCGGAACTTGACGAAGGTGATGCTCTGGGGCGCCCGCGGTCGAACGAAGGATACAGGCAGATGCACCAGGGAGTGGTGAAGGTGTGAGCTTGGTCGGGGAGGCAGGAGGTGGCGAGTGTTGGCCGAAATTGGAGGAGAAAGCTCGTCGGAGCAGTGACGGTGCAGGGCAAAATAATCACAGCCTGGGGGCAGAGAGAGAGAAGCTTGAGGGAAAATGGAGAGGGAGAGTGGGCGCTTAAGAGGGCGAGGTCGCCGAGCGGAATCACTGCGGGTTTTACTGCGAATTAACGCGCGGCATCAACGGCAGAAACGGCCGGCGTGGTCGTCGCGAGGAAGGAGACGGGCTGGAGAAGTGGGGTCTGCTGGTCAGTGGGAAAAGGAGTGAGGGAAGGGTCCACCAGTCAGCGTCTGTTTAGGTTATAATCTGAGTACGAATCGTTTTTCTTCGGGGAGGGGAGCTGGGCTGGTTCCTGGGCTTATTGGGCTCTGTCGACTGGGCTGGTCCAGAACCAGTTTTTCTATTTTGAACCCTTTTTCTTTTTCTGAAACTAATTTCTGTTTTAAAATTCAAACAATCAAACATTGTCCTAATCAAATCAGGCAATCTCCAAACCTTGCACTATGAATTTTGTTCTGTTCAGTAGTATAAACCAAATTCCAAAACCAAAATAATATTTTAAATCTTTTTAGGTTCCATTCATTAATTAAAAATGGACAATGGTTTATTAATCATATAGGGTTTGATTTTATTAATAAAATCTCTATTTGAAAATCTAAATATTTTCAAAACCAATCAGTAGGTCTTATTTGAAAATACATAAATACTTGGAAAACTTATTTTAAATAAGTAAGTTTTGATGTTTTGGAAATAGTAAAACCTTTATTAATAAATCTTGCATATTAAATCCTTATTAATTTTATTTTAAATAAGCCTTTACTATTTTTATCAAAACAAAATGTTTTTATTTCAAAAGCTTGGCCAAGGTTTAATTTGGCTCTATAAAATAATTTCTTATTTTAAAATCTTTCCTTTTCTTTTGGAAACTAAATCCTTTTATTTAAAAGATTCAAAATAGTAATTCCAAAATATTTTATTTCCTCTATTTAAATGTTTATTCAATCCTTATTGGTTTGAAGTTCCATTTAAATTCAAAAAGTTTCTTCTGGCTCTGAAAATCAAACAAAGTTTTATTTTTATTCATTTATTTTCACATTACAAGATTTGGAAAATCTTGGGATGTGACATATTCATCTATCCTATTACCATTACCATTGCCATGATGTTGTTTGCCTCCATGTCTGAGTAGATCATTAGTTCTTGGGGAGATGGAGAAACCCTAGTATATGATTGAGATGAAAGAGATTATCATGTTATACATCATTATGTGTATGTGTTAATTGACTTCATCTTGATTTTGGTAGTTGTACACATCTTTAATATTTTCCTCTTATGAGGACATGATGAAGGGGATTACTTGTTGGTAGATGGAGGGATGGTAGCACTTACTATGACTATAAATTCGTTGTCATCCTTTACGTACTAACTTGGGGAAGTAAGGAGAGCTCATTATGCCATGTCCATGCCGCGTTAGAAATCCCTTAGAAGTGGGATAATAAGATTGATGTCGTTTATCCCTCAGTTGTGGTTATGAAGGATAATGTGAGCAGTGGTTGGTGCATATTCATCCATATATGGAGCTCCTCCCACATACATATATGTCATGAGAATATTCGTTATAATAATCTTGATTACTCAGTCTAAATTGCTAGCGGTGTATCCACCACTCCCCGAGAACGACTTTTTCCCTATTGCAGTTCCAAGCTTTCTTACACACGCGATTACTACTTTCTGCATTAAGTTTTACATTACTTTAGTTGCTTCGCTCAATCAAAAAACCAAAAACAGTTCTACTTTTCTTGCATCTTATAATTATTTCTGGAGTACTTCATTTAGTTTTAGTTAAAAGCATTTTAGTCTTTTGCCTACTTCTCCCTCTGGGATCTATATATTTATTTCGAAACTAGCTATAAACGACCTGTTCACTTGCAGTCATCAAGCTATTTCTAGCGCCGTTGCCGGGGAGCTAAGCGCTATAGGTCTTTTAGTTTTTGCTTATTTATTTTAGTCTTGCTAAGTTTTGTTTTGAGTTACAGGTTTCCACTAACATGATGGACTTTGAGCATTTGACTAGTGCTAACCCACTCAGCCACTTTGTAAAGCCCTATGATATTGATAAAAGAGACAACTCCAACAAGAAGACAAGGGGGGTTGAAATAAATCCTCTACTACTTGGTATTCTACACAAGAGGCAATTTAATGGTGATGAAGAAGATTTAATCCACATGAGCATATTGCATGCTTCAAACATATATGTGGCACTTTCCAATTACCGGGGTATATTGCTAATGAGGAAAGGGTTGAACTATTTAGTCAGACTTTGAGTAGCACAGCTCTCTGATGGTATAGATCTTTACCCCTAGAAGCCACTACTACCTGGGATAATTTATCTTGTGAATTTCTATCCAGATATTATGCATTATCAAAATCTATTGCATTCAAGCATCTTATGATGACTTGGAGGAACCGTCCTAATGGAGGACTAGTAAGAGCTTATATAAGATTTAAAGACTTACTTAGTCAATGTCCTCATCATGATTTGCATGAATGGTACTTATTGCATATCTTTTATGGCGGTTTAATTGAACCTAATAAAATTGAACTAGACTCTTGCACGAGAGGATATTTTATGAATCTTCCCATAACCAATGCGTGGTATTTACTCAATAGAATCCGTGATCATAGAATTTCATGGAGTTTTGGTCTAGGAAGTGAAGGAGGCACAGAAATAGATTATGATTGTATTCATGACTATAATAAGAAGGGCCATGTTAATGAATTATCTAAAGAACTTTACATAGATTCATATTTTGTGTTGCAAGTTGTTAAAGCTTTTATAGAACATATCAAAGCTCCAAACAAGGGTTCGGTCAAGTATGATCCACCACCCAAACCTGAGTTGAAAAAATAAGTTAAAGCAACACTGGTCTCCCTAGAACCGATTTATGAGATACCTTTTCCTAACACTGTGCGGAAGCATATTTTAGAATATGAACAGGTCAAAGAAGTACAGGAGAAGAAGGAAGAGGAAATTGTGCCGGAAATTGAAGAACATCTGGATAAAACCAAAGATGAAGAGGTAACCAAGGAAGCAATTATGGCTATGTATGCACATTGTAACATAGTTGAATTTGATGAAGATACTTTCGTATTGGTTGAAGTTAAAACTAAGATAAAATATGTGGGTAAGCCTATTCTTCCCTGTGTATTTAAAGAAACCTCGCATTATGGTTTATGTGATCTTGGCACCGCAGTTAATGTTATATCTTATGATTTTTATTTAGAAATAAAAGAAGAGATAGCACCGGCTACAATAGAAAATACTGATATGACAATCATGTTAGCTAGTAAATCTCTTAGAATTCCAGTGGGAGTAGTTGAAGATGCAACTGTCACAATTGGCAATAAAAAATTTCCTATTGAGTTTGTAGTTGTTGATATGCCAGCTCACACTCTTTTCCCAATTATATTTGGAAGAAACTTTTTGAGCATTGTAGGTACTATAGTTGATTTCAAAAAGGATATTATGTCTCTTAAGCTTGGGGAAGCGGAAAAGGAATTCCACTTTTCCAAATTTAAACACAAACCTCTACATATACAATAAGAAGAGAAAGAAAAAACAATTGAGGAGATGGAAGCTATCTTCTTTAGTAATCAAGAAGAAGAAACAAATGAAGACTCAAATTGTGAAGAAATAATTTTGGAGGACAGGTCCCTAGAAGAATTAGAAAGTGAATTCGATTCTCTTCCCATCTTAGGACATCCAACTCATGAAGCTGTTGAAGAGATAGAAAAGAGAGGGGACAAAAAATTACCACCCCCATAATTAAAAACTTTACCAGATAATCTTAAATATAGATTTTTGGACAATATTAATTAATTCCCTTTTATTATTAGCGCTAAACTTTCAGGGGATGAAGAAGAGGATCTCATGAAAGTACTTAAGGAGCATCTCAAGGCCTTTGGGTACTCAATGGATGATTTGAAGGGCATTAGTCCCATGATAACCGTCCATCAAATATACATGGAGAAAAGTGCTAAAACAGTTGCAGAATTTAATAGAAGGCGGAAGCCTAAAATGAAGGAAGTGGTAAGAAAAGAAATAGTATGCCTACTAGATGCGGGTGTAATCTAAAATAAAGTGAATGGGTATGTCTGGTTCATTGTGTTCCTAAGAAGGGCGGTTTTACTGTTGTTCCTTATGAAAACAATGAATTGATACCTACTAGAACTATTGTTGGACATAGGATGTGCATAGATTCCAGGAAATTGAATATAGGAACTAGGAAAGATCACTATCCTTTACCGTTCATAGATCAAACTCTAGAGAGGTTAGCAAACCACTCTCATTTTTGTTAGTTGGACGAATACTCTAGTTTTTCCCAAATAGTTGTTCATCCTGATGACCAACTTAAAACAACCTTTATTAGTCCTTATGGTTTACATGCTTACCGATGCATGCCTTTTGTTATATGTAATGCTCCAACTACTTTTCAAAGATGCATGACTGCTATTTTTGCGGATTTTATAGAACTAATAATGGAAGCCACAAGGAGTTATATATTTGACATCCATAAGTATGGAGCCATCAACAGGTTGCACAATAGGAATTTGAATTCCAAGAGCTTGGACTAGGTAGGTTACTAGTCCACCGATGCAAATATCACCTTTCTTTTTGTTGCTCTGGTGGCGGAGGTGCTAGAGGAATAGAGCTGCAAGAGTGGGACTCTGCGGTGCATTAGGGAAGAGTGCCTTGGTGATCATGGCCATGTCTGTATTGGACATAGAGCCGGTATCTCCTCTTCCTAGCAAAGTGTTAGCAAGAAACAAAGCAAATTAATGGATGGTTGGGTTCTTAATGGTGGACATCTTCTTCTGGTAGAAGTCCCTGCCACGATTAATAGAAATAACCTCCCAAGTTTCTCTAATCGAGACACTTTACAAGTTTGTTACACTTGATTCACCTTCTTGAGGGAATACATAAGCTTCACAAAATTGTTGAAAAGTAATTTGATATGGCAGTTGGTTAATGGTGAAACCAACCATGCATGTTTTACCTTTCTCCTTGTAGTAGTCGTAGAAGGAGGCGAGGAACTTATGAGTGAGATCGGCATAGGTGTGGTGGCTTGCATAGGCGAGGTTGGATAACCCTGCGTTTGCACACAAGTGGTCGAAGTCTTCCCTTAATCCTGCTCAGCTGAGAAAGACGTCATCGGCCAATCGTGTGGGCATCACCTTCCATTCTAAAACAATGGCATATTTGTTGTCAAGCTCGGCCCGGAGCCGTAAGCTTTCACCATGTTGGCACTTGTTCTTGCGAAAAGTACTACCGAGATTGTTCATCTTGATGCACAGAGAAGTTTCAACATAAAATCTTAGGCATATAGTTTGTACATGATATATGAATGATTCTACGTGGAGGAATTCAATCCTAACGTGAGAATTTAAAAGATAAAATCAATAAAGCTTGAGTTCACCCACTATTTCAATGTGAAGATTTCAACCATGGAATTCTAAAAACAAAGCATGGATAGGGAGAGAAACATACCGGTCTGTTGATTCCCCCACTCAAACGAACGAAATCCGCGAAGAATCGAAAGTTCTAGGGTGGTTTTGAGAGGTTTGGAGAGAGAGTTTGAGAGAAATAATGGTGGGAGGAAGAACCCTATCCTCCCCCGACCTGTTCATGTGGTCGTGGAAAACTATACAGCGTGCGCTATACGGCCGGGTTAAGTAGCTCCCACCGTATAGTTGTGGCGGCGGCGAGGGTTAGGGTTTCCTAACGCCAGATCACAACTATACAACCACAACTATACGGCCGGACCAAATGGTCCTGCTGTATAGTTGGTCGTCAAACCTTCTATATCCGAGCCGCAAGTTTTGAGAATTTTTTCAATACCTATACGGCCGCAACTATACAGCTGGAATAAATATTCCTGCCGTATAGTTGGTCGTTACAACTCCCGAAACATGCTTTTAGCCCAAATTTTCAGAGATGCACTTTTTATTCTGACCAATATGATTAAACTAGTTTCTACATATAAAACTCAAACTTTATTTTCTACTTTAAATCTATGATTATTCAATTGATATTTCTACTAATTTTTGATAGCTGCATCTTTACGGGCGTGCTTCGGCAAAAATGTCTATGAAAAATTTATAGGAATGCGATGAACATCTTATTATTTAACTCTACTTTATTGATATGATGGGTTGACTCTCATTAAGCATTTTATTAACAATGGTTGAATATTTCAACCCCTTTTCGGTTCTTGAATTCTTAACTTTGGTTGCCATTATCAAAGGCATTTACCACATGAACTCGTTTTGCCAGTGGAACATACCTATCTCCTACTTCTAGTTTCTTTGGAAACTACCGGATTACTTCAGCATCATAAACATTGAAGATTAGTTTCCCTTCAGCACAGTCAAATGAGGCTCCTGTAATGCTAAGAAAAGGTCTTCCAAGTATTATGGATGATTTTTCATCTTCCGGAATTTCAAGAATAATAAAGTCAGTGGGGATAACGGTTTCAGTTATCTCTTTCTTTCTATTAAGAATATCATGGATAAATTTATAATAGGCAGCCACTTTTATTGCATCCGCAAATGGAATTTCTAGACGAAGATCACCTAATGCCTTATTAAAAGAATCATAAATTACCTCATCTAGTGCATTCTTTTTGCGGTTTGGATATGGAAGTTTCTTAGTCTTATCTTTTACCTTTTATGGAGGATCAGGCTCTTTAGTTGCTTTATTTTATTGTTGCTTGTCTCTTTTCTTATTTTCTATTGCAACTACTTCATCTTCTTTGGTTGTGTCTTCTTCCTTTCTTGGATCAATAGTCTCTGCATCAGAGTTATAACTTTCATCATGTGCATCATTCTGCTCCTCCAAGGTTTGATCTTGTGTGTCTTGAGAAGTCTCATCTTGAGGATCCACCAATGTATCATATTCTTGGCTTGCTTTGAGCAAGGATTTTTCCTTTCGATCTTTTCTAGCTTCATATTCTGGTGGTCCTAATGGTCATTTAACAACTACACCTTTTCTTGTAACAAAATTAGTAGAAACAGGAATATTTATATCATCTTGAAGAAAAATTTGATAACCAGATGCTATTTGTTCACACTGAGTTTCAATCATACTAAGGTACTTGTGAAATAATTTTATTTCTTGACCAATTTCCTCATAATTTTCTGTGAGCTCGGCCAAAATCTTTTTATGTCTTTGAAATTGCTTATGCAAGTTATTGTAAGATTTGTCCTGTCGATGTTTCAATTCTTGAAAAACTTTTCTAGTTTCATCCTCTTTAGTAAAAACCTGTAACAAATCTAATTTCTTTCCTTAACAAGTTCAGAAGGTATACCTTTTTCTTTCATGGTTTTGCGTACTTCAAGCATAAGATCAGGATTTATACGAAGTATTCCCTTTTCCGGCTTAGTGGAAAAATCAGGATTATATAAAGAATCATTCTTAGCCCTAGTAGACATCAATTCCAAACGCGCTTTATTAGTTAAAGTATTATGATTTCTATTTTCGTGCCCTTGGTTCTTTAGTTGTACTCACTTTTTCCTAGCCGCTTAACTTTTCGTCACTTTTCCCCTCGCCATGTTAAGAAACCCTCGCGGGCGCTCGCAGGCGCTCGGACGGAGGAATACCGTCAGGTCAAAGGATTGACCATTACATGTTGACTGGTGGGACCGCGTTGGGATGGGTCGGGAATTGAGCGTTATGTTATGAGGCCTCGACCAGTTACATGCCTGACCGATGGGGCCGCGTTGGGACGGGTCCTGCATACGTGGTGAAGGGTGGGGCCACGTTGGTACATGTCTTGCATACGTGGTGAAGAGTGGAGCCGCATGGAGACATGTCGGACCGACAATTCTCGCTCACCAAAAGAATTCGCTCCCCCGAGCCTGGAATAGCTCCCACACCACCGTTCGGCTGCCCCGCTGTCGTGCCCTCCTACCTTATGTCGTCCTTGGCCCTAGAGCCGCCCCTCCCCCTAGCCGTGGAGCCTAATCCACCTCCGGCTCTGCTACCTCCCTTGCTAGATCTACCACTTTCGCGGAACAGTATGCAATGCCGGCTGGTGCACCATCCATCCCCGTCGAGCACGGAGAAGATTTTGTGAAATCGCAGGGATCTAACGCATGGATTCCATCTGGGTAAGCATCATTCTCTTCTGTGGGTTAATTATTGCCAGTATTTGAACGCGAATCGCTGGTGCTCAACTAACTTCCTTGCTTTTCGAATAGGATTGATCCAGTGATGGCGTAATTCGTGGTTGTGAACCATATCTCTCTAGATTTTACTTCCCAGCGGTGGTTTCAACCTCCATAACTTTTAGATATAGATAAAATATCCATAAAATCTATTGTAAATTCCCCTGGAGCAGTGGTGATTCAGTTGGATTGCAAGAGTGTTTATAATTATGAAACTCTCGCGCGGTCTGAAACTATAATCGACACAACTCTCGCACGGATAGCGATTCACTTTCAAATTAAAAAAAATTATACAACTCTTAATGTACAAGAGTGTTTATAATTGCCACAACTCTTGAACACTTTCAAATTAAAAAACAATATACAACTCTTAATGTAAAAGAGTGTTTATAATTGACACAATGCTTAAACACTTTCAAATTTCAAAAAAAATACAACTCTTAATGTAAAATAGTGTTTATAATTGACACAACTCTTGAACAATTTCAAATTAAAAAAATTATACAAGTCTTAATGTAAAATAGTGTTTATAATTGACACTAGTCTTGAACACTTTCAAATTAAAAAAAATACAACTCTTAATGTACAAGAGTGTTTATAATTGACACAACTCTTGAACACTTTCAAATTTAAAAAAATTATATAACTCTTAATGTAAAAGAGTGTTTGTAATTGACACTACTCTTGAACACTTTCAAATTGAAAAATTATACAACTCTTAATGTAAAAGACTATGTATAATTAACACTACTCTTGAACATTTTGAACTTGAAAAATTATACAACTCTTAATGTAAAAGAGTGTTATATCTTGAACACATTAAAATTGAAAAATTACACAACTCTTAATGTAAAGGAATAGGGTGTTTACCTTTGAACACTGTGAAATCGCACTTAATACGTGATAATGATGTACTAAGAAAATCTTCACAGATTATCATTTTCATAGAATGTAGGGATGTAATGCATAAACTTGCATATGGCAAAAATTATACACCTTTGAACTCTTTGAAATCGCACTTAGGACATGGAGTGAAATATAATGAAAAAATTATACACCTTTGAACACTTTCCCTTCAAATTATATTCAAAATCATTTGTTTATGGAGTTAAAGCATCAGTGGCAAACTCGTTATTTTGCATGGATAGAGGGTGCCCCTCGACAGATACAGGGATTATTCTGTCAGCTAGATCACAGAGGATCAATCAGAGGATCAACGGTTGGTGGGTACGATCCACGTGACAACTGTCTCGACCAATTAGAGCGTAGCAGCCAAGATGAGCACAGGTGTGAGAGTCTGTCACTAAGAGGGAGGGAAAATGAGTAGAACTTAAAAACCAAGGGAAAACTGACAAGGGGGTTCAAATATAAAACAAAGAGAGATTTAAAAAATGGAAAATGCTTCTTTTATACAATAAAATACATATTGGCATACATCAAACAATTTGAAATTCAAATATACATCAGTTTGACAATTATTGCCTCATTCAGACAAATTATGTTTTGGGGATGGATGTTTTGGGGTGAGGCTTGAGTATAAAGCCATCAACCTTCATAGATAGTAGGTTATTTGAGAAGTGGTGATTTAGGTTAAAACTTGATTTATCCACATTTCTTATGGTGGCAGGTCACATAATAAGACTCCCTGGATAGATTCCACTATGTTTTGATCTTTTTGAATTTGTTGTGCATAAAATGAATCAATTAGCTATCTAAAACCCATTTGTTGACTCTCTGTTGACCATCCACCGGAGGGTAAAACTGAGTATCTTTCACACAACAGTGTTAGTACTCGAGGTCAAAACTGAGTACAACTAAACTGCCAGTGCTACACTCGAGGGTATAACTGAGCACAACAAAGTGGCCAAGGTTAGACACAAGGGGGAAAATGTGAAACACAGTATGCGTGTCACGGTGCACGGGGCGGTAGAGGATGCGTGTGGCCATGCATGGAGTAGTAGAGAACGCGGTTACGCGATGCACGCTGGTGCAACGAGATGTCTCCTCCCTTCACCTTTATAGAGGCCTCCTCACTCTCACTCATCACTCACTCGCTCACTCACTCACGCAACCATCTCCACTGACCCATCACCTTCTGCAAACCCCCAAGAATACCCTAACCACGCCGGTGATGGAGAAGAACAGTGCGATGGCCATCGTCGCCTCCAAGGCGGCCGACAAGGAGGCCCATGTCCCTGTACTGGCCCTCGTCGAGGCATTGAAGGCAACCACCATCCCCATCTAGACCCCCGTCCCGCTTCTGCCGTAGCCACCGGCGAGGAGGCCCCCGTCCCCTTACAGGCCCCCACCGTTCTCCTGCAGATCCCACACGGCTGGTACCCCTACGGGGAAAACGATTACATCAAGCCGGAGAACCCCTTTGACACCAACTTAGCCGACCCATGGTCGGAGGTAACTAGGGTTTTCTGCCCTTCTTTTGTTCTGCCTCCATTCCCATCATTGGATTCTAGATCATGTGTTATGAGGGCTCCGCTAATCGGTGGATGCTAGGTATTTTTACAGTAGCTAATCCTCTTGTGTTAGATCTCATATTTCGATGAATTCCCCTAGTTGGGATCAGTACTAGCACCGATCTGTAGATGGGATCAGTACTAGAAACGATCTGTAGTTGGGATCAGTACTAGCACTGATCTGTAGTTGGGATCAGTATTAGATTTGGGGATTGGGGAATAATCAGGGAATCTCAATCGATTAATTTATGCAAGTAATCAATCCCAATAATCACGGTATCTCAATCATGTCCTTATTGCACGCTACTATTTTTTGTAATAGGTGGATAGCAGCAATGTCTGCAGCGACGACGAGTCCATGGACACCAAGACTCGTCAGGGCTGAGGAAGATGAAGTCCGGCCAGTTCAACGGCTTCATCGTTGGCGACGTCTACGGGTTCCCCTTCTGCACTAGGAGCCTCGCCACCGACTTCAACTCCCTCGTGATGCATGACGAAGACGTGAAGACCTACGGCCCGTCAAAGAACGCCAACGCCTTCAGAGCCCAACACAAGGCGCTCAGTTTTCACCTCCGCAACCTCTAGAAGGTTGCCATTGAGGAGGGTCGCATGCCCCCGATCAAGCCCAAGGCGCCCAAGGTTAAGGGACTAGGCAGCAGGAAGTGGAGGAAGCGCCACAGGGAGTAGGCGGAGGCCCTCCTAGCGGAGGCCATGAGGGGCCACTAATCTTGTGCTGATGTTGCTGTTGCTGCTGTAAAGCAACTTATTTTATTTTGCTGTCTGTGTTGAACTTGTAAGCTGCTGCTGAGCAGCCTAATTTTCTAACCTGGTTTAAGTATCGTACTATATAATCCTTTATTAGCTGCTTTATCTGCATATGCTCTGTTCATCTACATATTTATGGTGCTGGTTGGATTTGCTGATAGATTTGGAAAATAGGAGGGCCAAAAGGAACCATGAATAAAGAGAGAAGCTGCTCTAGATTCGCTGCCTTTTGGGCAAAAATAACAACTGTTAGCGACACAAAGGGGAAAAGACGCTCTTAAAAAGGGCAATCATAAAAATAACAAAAAAGAAATCTTTCAATTTAGGCGACAGGGCGCACGTAACTACCATACGCGCCCCACATGGTCCCACACCACATCCCCCAAAACGCGTTCCCAACAAGCCGGCCCCACACCATGGGGGGTCCTACTACGGGACCCGATTGAAAGTGGCCCCACCTGCCATCACGTAACGGGGGTGGGTCCTACTTGTCAGCACGTAACGACGAGGGTCCACTATGGGACCCACCTGAATGCGGCCCCACTTGTCAGCACGTAACGGCGAGGGTCTACTAACGGGACCCGAAGGAGAGCGAGTTTCAGACCGATGTAAGAGTTCCATAATAGGAGCTGGACAAAAGTGAGGAAAAACTAAGCGGGTGGAGAAAAGTGAGTACAGCTAACGAACCAGGGGCACGAAAATAGAAATCCCTAAAGTATTTATCGATCCTCTTGCTGATGAATCTAGCAACTCTCTACACTGGGTATTAAGACCATGGTAAAATAAGTGGCAAATAGTTGACTCAGAATAGCCATGATTAGGAATACTATTGAGCATTCAAAAGAATCTTTCCCAGCCTTGTGGGTAAGTTTCCTATATTCTTTCTAAGTTCTGTTACCTATGTAAAAGGATTAAACCTATTTATGAATTTTACAATGTAGTTTTACCAACATTTAATATAATGATGAGGGAGAGAATATAACCAGTCTAGAGCTTTACCTTTGAGAGACCAACGAAATAGTTATAGACGAGAGAATTCTCTAGACAGACCTTTTGGTCCAAGTGATGTTATCACATTGTCGAACTCTCTAATATCTCTTCATGGGTCTTCATCTTCCCTTCCACTGAAAGCTTTTTTCCTACAAAATTTTAATAATCTCACCATCAAACCGATATTCTCTAACTCGAGGATTAGGAAATTCTATTGATTGTTTATGAAATGCAGAATTTGGAGCACTATATTCTCTAAGAGTCTTCTCGGGTTTCTTGGGAGTTGTCCTATGAATGGACATGATTTCCATGAAGTAACTTAGGTTTTCAACTTCAACTTTATTCGACCTCAAAAGTTTTTCAATAATTTCCTCGTGCATTTGAGTAGCTATGCGATCAAGAAAATCTGGTAGATAAGCCCTACCAGAGCATGTAGAACCTTTGTCTCCTAGGGAGACCATCTTGTAATAGTAACACCTGAAATGTCAAGTGACAAAAAACTTAGCACTTAGCTCCCCCGCAATAGCTCCAGAAAATAACATGATGGCTGCAAGTGCACAGATCGTTTGTATCTAGTTTCGAAGTTAAGATGTCGATTCCATAGGGAGCCCAAAGGTAAGTGTTTATAGGTGAAGTCTCTGTCACACCCGAAGTTGTCACAAGTCTTTGAGTGAATTGACTGCAAGTGTTGAAATAAGAATAGAGTTTGGATAAAACGAAAGTATGTAAATAAAACTAAAATGTAAAGTTTAGAAATAAAAAGCATAAAAGTAAAGAACGATTTTGTTGTTGTTTTCTGCAGATGACAAATTAGGCATGGGAAGATTCAGTTCATGGTTATAGTGAATGTGCCAGGTGGATGAGTGATAAGTGTAACAATTATAATCTTATAAGTATGTGTCTAGGCGAGCAATCCATAATTAGCCGAAACTCCTCTTGGTAGATTTCATCCCAACTTCAATAATCCTACTAGCATGTTTACCACAACCATGGTCATTCACTAGACAATTAAGATCCTCCAGTTTGCTTAGCAATTAAGCTCCTTGGATCAAACTAATGCAATGATCTCGGTGGCTCCTCGTGATCCTCGAGTCAAACTAGTTTCCCATTGATATCCCCGTGTCATTCGGGGGTCGCCGGTCTGCTAGCAAACAAGTGTTGTGACCTTGGATCAATAAAGATCCTAAGTCCCTGTGATTTACATGGTAGTCCCTAAATCAAAAGCTAGCACTCATAGTCGATGAATATCATGTAAAACACAAAGTCATTATTACACGAGGAATCCAGAGTATGAGATTATTACAAATTTCCTTAGGATTAAGCTAGCTCAAATAACAGCGGAAACATAAAATATCTTGAGTCCGTCAATGCCGTAGGCTTGTTGAGTGTAGAATCGCGATCCCTACGCACCTTTCAATCTTTGGATTCTTCACATAAGACGTGCAGCCAACAAGTGGGTCAATACTTTGAAAGTATTGGAAAATTACACCAAGGAAAGAAAAAGACTAACTCTACATGCAAGGCTAGTTTATGCTGTGGAGTTCATTTGCTCAAAGCTAATTTTCTTAAGTATGGAAAAGGAGAGAGAATTTCCCTACTTTGTAAACATTTTGCTTAAGTAATATATGGTCGAATGGCACACGAGGATATTGCTCACCAAGTGTCCAAACAACCTAACACTTGGATATTACTCACCAAGTTCCCAAAACCCCACCCAATAGCGATATGACTCATGCCTTGGGTTTTTAGAAAAAATTAAGTTTTGGAAGAGAGAGAGGAAGATCATTTAGAGGCTCCATCCTTCAGACGCTCAAGTGTTCTTTTCCGTGAACTCGGCTGATCGATCAGATTGCAATACTCTCGAGAGTTTGTGCACTCTACCCGCAATCCACGATCAAGTCCTTTTATAGACAAGACCATGGCGAGGATTTCCCTTAGTAGCCCCCCTACCTTCTGGATCCAACCGTGCCAAGAACCTCCAAATATTGGTACCCAGGTGAGGTTTCCCACTAAGTACTAGGCCAAGACAGAGCCCATATGTATTGTGATTGCACTGGAAGCTTCTGAATTCTGAAACATGGCAGACTTACTTGATTCCTGGGCGGCCGTCCTCCACCAAAATCTCACCCTTTGACCCAACAACCATTCTTCCCAGAAGAAAACATAGTTTTATTTTGAAGTGGATTTGAGAAGAAAAGATCGCTCAAGAGAGCCTTTATACTTAGAAAATTTCTTGTCTTGCAAACCCCCCAACGGTACTTTATATATATATAGCATAGCAAGGACTTAGAAAAAACAGGGGAACCTATTAGGAAGGGAAAAACCTAAGTATAGAGCTACTCATGGCATACTACAAAAATCACCACACTTGCAAAATAATACTAAGAAAATTCTACTAGAACATCCTACACATGCTTACTACAGAGCTTTTGAGGATCACATGCATAGAATAAAAACTTGGACAAAAATATGAACAAGTGGTGTAACTTGCCTTGATCCGAGCAGCACTCTACACAATAGTACTCCTCAGCGCACTCCGAACAATCTATCAAAAAACAAACATAGATCTAATCACAACTTGCACAAAATAATGCCACGGAAAAAGTATGCATGCAACATGGTAATATGCAAGGTTGTGTTCTAATTCGACCAAGAAAAACATTCTGAGTTGGTAAAGTGTTGGGGATGTTGTTAGTATCACTTCCCCATAGATTTTAATCAATTTGAATTATTACTTTAATTTATAGGATTAAAAGGAGATCCAACCAACAAATCAGCCCGGAAACATATCTAAAGATCCTAAGCAAGGTTTTAGTATTTTAGACAGTAGGCATCGTAAAATCAAAGCGAACGCAACAAGAATCAACTATAATTATTTTTCTATGAATTAAATACTCCAATCTAGAGATTAAATCCTACATAGAAAATACTACTGCAAACTCGCAAAATTATTTTAGATCTGTGTTCTACACAATTTTGTGAATCCAACGGTATATTATACGCAATTTTTTGCCAAGTGGTTGAATTACTATGAATTTCCCAAGATTAGTAATTATTCTGCCTCTTTAAAACTAAAACTAAATTAATTCCGACGCTACTCAACACGTGTAGCGATGCTACTAGATGGCACGGGTAAGTTGCTGAGTAGGCGCTGAGGTGCGCGCGTGCCACGCGGTGCAGTGCTATTGGCCGGTACCGCTTTGGCAGCTCCTTCTAATCTGCTGCGTAGAATCCCGATCGGACGGCTGAGATTGGTTGGTGACTTACATGTGGCGGTGATGATGGCGAGACGGTGGTGCTCGACAGCGGTCCGATGGCTTCTCGAGGTCCCGTTCACGAGATCGGCTTCAATCTTCCCTTCCTCGTCTAGCCGCAATTCTCCGTTGGTCTCCGCGAACTCCGGTGATGGGTCATCGAGAAATCGTGGGCGTACTAGTGCTCTGCAGAAGGGGGAAAAGGGTAGAGAGAAGCGGCGAAGCACGGGTAGAATAATCAACGGAGAAAGAGGGTCTGGGGTGACACAAATCGTCGGTAGCTTGACCTTCCTGAGCGCAGCAATGGCGAGCAAGATCGACAGCGGTTCACCGTGTTTTAGCTAGGGTTTTCGGGGGGGGGGGAAACAACGAGAGGGGGTCATCTTTTTATAGTCCAGAGACTTGGAGGAGGGGGCGACCGAATCAGTTGGGATTCGGGTATATCCCAACGCGTTCGCGGCGGCGTGAACATGTTCGTCGCGGTGTCCAGGAGGACGACGACAGGGTGGGACCCAGCGTCAATGGCTACGCGCTAAGCGGTCTGCGAGATGGCTGGGAGGAGTGGGCCGGCCCACGCGCTGTGCGACGCTCGCTGCCAGGCGCGGCATTAGTTAGGTCACGGGCTGGCCTAGCTGGCCCGCTTAGGTTAGTTTTTTTTATAATTTTAACAATTTTTGTTTTACCAAAACCTTAATAACTTTTGCATAACAAGTTCAAATTTGGTGAAACCAGTTTCTAAATTTTTGTAAAAATGAGGTGGTCACCATAGGACCATAAAATAATGTTTTTAAATAGCTTTAGGAAGGCTAAGCATAGTAACCCCCTTCTTGCTCATAAAGAGGAATTTTTTTATTAGGGTTTTGCTAGGGTTTGGTGGTAGGTTTTTTTTGGTATAACTTTAATTTATATGATGCAATGGTGCAGGGATGATGCATTCTTCTAGTAACATATTAATATAAAATCTGGGTTGTTACAACAAGATTCTATCTATGTAGAACAAAGCATCAAGTTGTCTGGGCCCTTAATTGGACAATAGGCATTAAACATCCCACAAATATTTAAGCACGCATAATATAGTAATTAGAATCAACCACAGACTTGGTGGAAATTATATAGGCACATCACGTATCACCAATCCCCTACATCTCCCATGCCCAAGCGAACTTACTCACACATGAGAGAAGAAAGCATCATCGATATAATTAAAAAAGGGAGTTCTTGATATTACCGTGGAGATCCACAATAAGAAATAGAAATAAATCCAAAACAATTTAAGATGGGAAGAACAATCTCAAACCCTTGTCTTGAAAGGTGGAGATCTCTCACTCTCTCTCTCTCTCTATCTATCTATCTCTCTCTCAAGTACAATTAATGGTTATGAAAGTGTGGTGGCTGGGAGATCGAAGATGGTGGAGCGATATGAAGAACGTCTTCCCCTTCTTCTCCGGATCTATCCTTTCTATCTTCTAGATGGGATCAAGGCTCGTGTGTTCTATTCTTGTCCTCTCCCTCTTCACGAAATTTGTCCCTTTTCATAAGTCGAAGGAGATGGCAGCTATACGGCGGGAACTATATGGCCAGAAAAATATTCATGCCAGAAAAGAGACTTGCTTGTTTTCGCCTAAATATTGTGTTTTTGTTGTTAAATCTCTGTGTTGATGTTCAGAACCAGAAAGACACATTAAAATACAAGCTTTCTTTGCTACTAAAGTATTAGCATTAGTTAAAGCTAGAAAACCATCAAATCCAAACGAAAACCATCGATAGAAACCATCAAAACTGTGTCGAATCTCATAGCTATCAATATCTTCTCACCGCACAAACACATCATCTCAGGGTAGTAGTCGTAGGGCGTCTTCCAGTACCTGATGGGGTACCCTTCTAGCTACGTTGAGCTGACCCTGATTCCGCCCGAGACGAACTGCACGAGCTACGAGCCATGGGCTAGGGGAGCGAGGGTAGAGGAAAGAGGGGACAGCGGAGGAGCCTTGGATTTTAGAGTAGGGGAATGGTGAAGCGTGATTTATCCCACCCAGTAACTCGAGGAGAATCCTATTGTCCACTTTGGGCTGAGAGGTGGGGATCCTCCAAAGCTCGCACTTTTGTTGTTCAAAGGCCCTTTCGCGCTCATTGAATGAATTTTTTTGGCCTCATGCCCGCCAACATATCGTTGGGAGGCCTTGACAAGTAGCCAGCCACGCCTGGTCCCACAGTTTTCACCCTCCCCATACACCCTGGACAAGGAAAAATCTACCTGAGATTTTCATGGCTCGTGGTGGTAGATCCATCCACTCCAGCGCTTGCGGTCGGGCTTGCCGTGGCGGATAGAACCCTAAGTCCTACCGTCGCCGTATAAAATTGCCATCGTTTCTTCAGCTGAACGGCTACGCTGTGTCTCCAAGCTCGATAGTTGCCACCCCCGCCCCTTCATCATTGTTGATTCTGACAAGGAGGAGGACGTCGACAAAGCAATGAAGAACGCCAATTAAGACTCCTTGGTGAAGGGCAAGCCACGGGAGGGAGAGGATGTCACTAGGAAGGGCATGGAGGGGTCACCAATCGAGGTGGAATCCTATGACAGTGGTGTGATCTTGGTCTAGATCTTGTAATTGGTTATATTTAATGCGAGTACAATTATTGTAATGGGTTTGGCAAGCTGCAATGTGAATTATGGATAGCTGCGTTCAGCGCAATAACAGGTGCTCGTGCTTCCACAATAGAAATTATGTATGTGCCCTTTGCATGCGGCAGAATCCATGTAGTTTCCACTTAAACAAACCAGCAAAGTCGTGTTACAATCATCAGACAAAATGAAGAAAGAAAGGCATAAGATAGACAAACATACGCCCAATTTGTTCCAAGCAGACCCTACTATTGCAGACTTTAGACCACTTGGTCGACAAATACTATTAGATTTTGTTCCAAGCATTCCACACACACAACTGAAAATCCACGAACATGCTTTATCTTGGGCTCCTACTAGTTTAGACTTCAGACCACCTGGTTGACAAATAGTATTACAATTAAAGGTAGTGAGCTCAATCTAAACAAACCTAGTTTTCACACACATCCATTATCTTGCTAACCTTATCTTGATGCCCTTAATTCTTCCACTCCAGGGTTTGAATCGTCAGCGCCATCTTTTTGGCATACTCCTTGCACTTGGTTAGTTCTTTCTCTACCTTGATCCTCAAGGACCTATCTATATTGGTAGTTTTGACATCGTGGACTTTCTTCTTGTGCAGTTCAATCCTTGATGCAGTAATTTCTTTCTCTTCTTTAGCCTTCAGGACCATCGCCATGTCCCTCTCCTTCCCGACTTTGCTAACCTTGTCTTGCAACCTACCGATATCACGACGAAGGATTGGTGTGTCATCAAGGCCCATTAACTTCATCTCAGCACACTCAAGAAGTGATCTTACTAAGTCTTCTTTCAACTCAGCATTCTTCTCTGATAGTTTTTCTAGTGATTTTTGCATACACAGTGGCCACTCGGGATCTACCCATTTGACAACGCCGCAACTTTTGGTTGGACATGCTTCACCTACCCTTGACACCCTAAAAACCCCTGCCAGTGTTCCGTCCCTCGAATTCTACCAATTTAGCGCCACAAGATCATGTTTTTACAACGGGGAGGACTCTCTCCCTCCGCTAAACCGTGATAATCAGAGTCGTACAACGTCACAACGACATAGTACACCAGATGTACATGAGTAATCAGAGTAGATCTAGTTCAAAATAAAGAAATCCCCATAAAATATAAGGTATGAGATGACTCACATCGCTTTCACTGTCTCTGTGATCTTCACGCGTTTCCTCGCTGTCTCCCTGCGAATCCATGACGATAAGGAGGTGGGGGAGCGGGGTGGCGGCAGGAAAGGTCGCTGGTGGTGGGCGTGCCGCCTGCTAACGGCTAAGGGAGTATAGTTGAGTGGAGTGAGGACAGTGGCTTCAAGGGGAAGGAAGAGAATTAAAGAACGCCAACCCTACCAAAAAAATCAAACAGATGTTAGAACACAGACACATCTAACTGTAGGGGTTTGTAGCATGGAAAACAAAAAAATTCTACTCCATGCATACAAACAAGCCAAGATCTATCTACTAGATTGAAGCAACGAGTTGATTAGAGTACTCACACTCGAAGATTCCAAAGAGGTTAACGAGAGCAGATTCTCGTGGGTGATGTAGTCGTACACTTGCCGATCTCAAGATCGCCTAGACGATCCTTCCGGCGCTGCATTCCGGAAGCACTTCCGCAGTCGGTCACACGTTCGGTACTCGATGAAGACCTTCCTCTCCCTTATTCCAGCAGGCAGCGGAGGTTGTAGTTCTCCCCTCGCGATTCCAGAAGCACGACGGCGTGGTGTCAGAAATAGAGGGAAGATCCCGCGGGGCTTCGCCAAAGCCGATGCGAGAATGGTGGATCTGGAGTTTCCGACGATCTAGGTTTAGAAGGCCCGAGCGGAGGAGGAGGTGCCGGTGGCGGCTAGGGCGATGGCGACGGCCGGCGGCGACACGAAGCGGCGACGGCGGTGCACGTGTGGGGAGGGATGGAGTTGTGTGCTTTGGGGCAGCCCTCCCCCTCTATTTATGAGGGATGGCATCTTGGGAAAGGGGAGTTTGAATCCATACCCAAAACCAAGTTGGATAGAAGGAAGGACTCTTTACTTCTTCCACTAGGAAACTATTGTTCTAATTTGACTTTTCAAACCTCCCTTTTGACTTTCAATTTAGAGCTTTATTTTTCTCTCGCAAATGCCAAACCAAAGTGACCTAGGACATGATCCAATCATTCCACTTAACCATGACACATTCATTGACCATTCCCCTTCCGGTCCGGTGAACCTTCTAGACCCTTCTAGAACCTCTCCGATGAAAACATCAAAATCATTCCCAAACTCCGGAATAGGATTTTCCTGATGTGAATCTTATTCTCTGAACCATTCCGGATCTCCTCGTGATATCCCGGATCCCATCCGAGACTCCGAATAACATTCGGTTTCCCTACTGACATTCCATATCTACTAAACAACATCGAATCCTTAAGTGTGTCTCCCTATGGTTCATGAATTATGGGGACATGACCGAGACACTTTTACGATCAATAACCAATAGTGGAATCTAGAAATTAATATGGCTCCCACATATTTCTACGATTACTTTGCAATCGAATGAACCACTTACATACGATACTAATTTCCCTTTTGCTAGCGATAGTTTACTTATCCGAGGTTTGATCATCGATATCTCTGCATACCTAGTTCAACCTCGTTACCGATAAGTACTCTTTTCTCGTTCCCGTGATATGTGATCCCTTGTGAGCCAGTCACATGCTTGCAAGCTAATTGGATGACATTCCACCGAGAGGGCCCAGAGTATATCTATCAGTCATATGGATGGACAAATACCACTCTTGATCCATGTGCCTCAACACATACTTTCCGAACACTCAATGCCACCTTTATAACCACCCAGTTATGGTGTGGTGTTTGATGTCATCAAAGAATCCTTCCGATGATGGTGATTAGCATGATCTCATGGTCAAAGGAATTAGGTTACTATGTATCAGAAAGCTTATAGCAAATGAAGTATATTAAATGACTTGATCTTTATGCTACGCTTAACTATAGGAGTATGTCCATCACATCATTCTCCTAATGATATGACCCTTTTGTTAATAACACCTCTATGTTCATGATCAAGAAACCATGATCATATATTAACCAACAAGCTAGTTTAACAAGAGGTTGTACTAGGGACTCTTTTATGTTTACAAATCACACCAGTATTAATGTTTCCGGTTAATACAATTATAGCATGGTATGTAAACATATATCATAAGCATGAAGATATGATAATAACCACTTTATTATTGTCTCTTGGGCATATCTCCAATAGTCTCCCACTTGCACTATAGTCAATAATCTAGTTTCAAACGTTTGTGCATTCAACACATATGGCTTTCCGGTGTTGTATTTACACGATTGCTAGTGGTCAACTGATCTCCGGATCCGACACTTTTGGGTCCGTGTGTAATTGCATGTATTTGTGTCTCTACGCATCACTCATTCTCTAATGAGATGGCTTTGTATAAATTTGGTCCTTTGGTGAGACCTTTAGTTCCTTGGGGTTAAAACATGTTGAAAATATTGTCGTACAATATATCTTCATAGTACTATCCCGCTGTGAACCACACCTATTTTGATAACAAACTGCTTGACACAAATGCCCTCTTTTGCTGCTGTAATAGCAGTCATATACTTAGCCTTTTGTTGTAGTATCTGTCACACTATCTTAACTTTGGAACTCATCCAAATCCATTATGGAACTTACTTTCCATCATATTGTGCCACCCTTAGTTTAGATTGAGATAAACTTAATTTTTACTTCGTGACAAAACTAGTATCAATGTAATACTTTTACAATGAACTAACCATCTATTTGTCACTTCTACATAATAATATATTCTTAGTTATTCTAAAAGATCATAAGAATATCTTTACAATCGTCCAATAATCATCTTATCAATCATTCTGGTATACGCTCATAACATTTAGAGCATATGACATATCTGGATTTGTACATATTACAACATGATTGATAAAATACTCTTTGTGATTTTATCTATCAAGTATCAAAAATACTTAAATCTTTATTCAACCCTTCCTGTGCAACAAGAACCTTTCTTATAGTTTCTATATTGAACTCATTCAATATCTCATCTATGTACTTCTGGCACAACCATATTGGCATGACAATTTGTCCATATAGACATTGATGCCAAATATTCGGGTTCTTCCTAAGCCTTTCATCGAGATGACATTCTTAACCTGTGTTAATAAAAAAATACATCATTTCCAATCAACAATATGTCTTCCACATAATGTATTAGAAACATGTCTTAGCACTCCCACTTTAATTTCTTTCAAATGCAAGCATCATCATAGTCTCCGATGAAATTAAACTCTTTTAACAGTTTCATCATAGTGAAGATTCCAACTCCGCGATGCTTACTTCAACCATTGAAGTTTGCATATGCTTTTAGCATCCTTTGAATTAACAAAACCCTTTGGATCGTGTCATGCACACGTCCTAGGTAACCATTCTATTAGAAGAACTTATTTTGTTTATTCAACTACCACATAACAAAATTATATGTAGTGGTTGCTACATTAATCCTCTAGACTAAATATCGCTTAATGAAAGATCGGATCTTGTCATAGTCAATTATTTGAATATTGTCGTGAACTCTTTCCCGACATGTTGATAATTTCATAGATGTGAAACATCCATGTCTATTTCTTTATAGATCGAAATATGACTGTAGGGTATTGCACCTTTTCAGAGGGTCTTTCAAGTTCAAAGCTTGATCTCTCGTATATGGAACTATCACGGATTTTATGGCTTCAAACCATTTGACGGAGTCAGGGCCCATCATCGCTTATTTGCATGTAGTCGGATCATTATTATCAAATAATGATTTAACTCTCAAATCTTGGTATTTGATTGTTTACCCGACCTACTTGGTTCAATAGGAACATAGACCTCCATGACCACAACCTTTGAGGCACGTGAGCCATGAGCATTGTTTCTGCCTCCGGAACACTTTTTGGCATTGCGCAACTTTGCACATATAGCTAAGGTTCTTTTAACCTTATCAAAGTTCTATTGTCCTCCCACTTAACTTTTCACGGAAAATTCCTTTCTCAAAGAAACTTGATGGTCTAAGCGACAAACATTTTTGTCTTTGGTGTTATGGAGGAATAATCAACTATTATTCAAAACAACATACAAAGATATGTTCATCCGATTTTGGTTGCAAACATCTTTCTTATGCATAGCATAGCAATGTTTAAGAAAGGAGAACTTGGATTTTATCCCAAACCATAACTTTATATGGTGTCATTTCAACGGATTATGATGGAGCTCTTTTCAGTGGAAAAACGGTAGTCTCTAAAGCTTTAATCGTTAAAATATAATGGAAGTTTTATAATTTACACCTTTGATCTTACCATGTCACACAATGTTTCATTACATATCTCGAACGCTCCATACTCTTATGGTGTTTCGGGAAATGCAAATCCATGGAACGATTCCTCAAATCTAAGGTATTATGCTAAACTTGTAACTCAAATGTCTTCCTTTATGATCCTATCATAAATTCTTTATTTTCTTGTTACATTGATTTTGCACTTCATCTTGAAAGTTTTTGAACTTTTCAAATGTTTCACACTTCATCCTCATTAAGTAAATATTCATATATTCACTCAAATTTTTGGAGAAAGCGTATGAAGTTGAAATCCATCGCTCTTGACTACACATAATGGACTTCATACATCAAATATGTACAAATTCCAATAGTCTGGTCATTCGTTCCCTTTTGACCTATGAACGGAGTTTTAGTTATCTCTAGGAAAGTTTCACAAGCATCATTTGATCAAAAATCAAAAGACTCCAAAACTCCATCCACCTGGAGTTTCTTAATGTTTTCTTTCCAATATAATTTAAATGGTGATGTCACTTCCTAAGTGATCTTTCAATCAATTGTCTTTCGACATTTTTAGCGTTTATTTTATGGATGTGATTTATCCAACGACATTTGTAAATCATCCATCTTTTATGGATTACGGCAATTATTTGAACAACGTTTTTGTTCTCATAATACCCGACAAAACAAATCTTGAAGGCAAGCTTTTATGTCAATGAGAAACACATCAATACTTTATTTGTTCTCGATGAACATCATCACATATTGTCTTGCTAGTTACCTAGGCCATTGCAGTTCATGAATTGTGTTGTTTCATGTGACGATTCACACCAAAAAATTCAGTATCCAATACTTAAGAACCACATTGTTTAACAATCAAAGAATACAGCCATAACAAAAATATCCTCTATATAACTAAGCTGAACAATTCTAGTCTTTTCTTTTCTGCCATATATTTCTGAGATTCTCTTTCGGTATTTTCTTTTCTGTTTGAAAGAATCTATTAACATCAATAGTGGAGCCATACACATGACACATATTCCAAAGCATGTATAGTTAAATACCAATGTCTTTGGACTTGAACTTTGAAGTAGATCACCATCATCAAATACTTGGTCTTCTTTCAAATTCCATTCTTTAGTAATCTTTTAGTGTAGTAAACATTTTGCCCACATCAAATATTCATCCTCATCATGGAACTATTCATGATCAAGCTACTTTAGATTATAACGGTGAATTACGAGTATAATGTTGCTCTCTAAAACCTTTTGGAGGATTAAGACGACCAGCGTCTCCAACCTTTTTCAAATTCTCATCAAATATGAGAACATTACTTTTGCCATATTATACTCTATCATGTTGCAAGCAAAACTTCGTTTCAGATATCACAATATCTTTCACACATGATGGTTTCTAAAACAATTCTTTCAGCTCCCCGATAACCTTGATATTAAAACAATCTTTTGAATATCAAGAATCACGGAGACAAACATGATATTTATATATCAACACTGGAATTGTTACTCTTGATTTAATACTAATTATTAAACTTCAAGAAGTAACCAAAACTTACTGAAAGTTTGCAATAGGACTTCTAAATTTTAGATTAACTCTTCAAAGCAATACGATACCAGTTCGTAAAGTAATTAACTAGAATTCTATAGTTCTATTATCTCAATTATAACTAAGCGCAAGGTGGTAAACGGATGCCAATGACTACAACAACTATGCAAATTCACTTTGATCTAATTTATGATAAATAGTGTTCAACTTTTAACCATATTGCTATTGAACTCCCACTCAAAACAATATCCCTCACATTGTTTTAGTGATCACACGAACCAAATTTACTATACCAAGTCCGATCATCACGTGACATGATATAGTTTCAAAGGCGAACAATCATCATGTTCATCATATCATCTATATGACTCATGCTTTACCTTTCGATATTTCGTGTTCCGAGACCATGTCTGTACATTCTAGGCTCATCAAGATCAAACCTTAGCTTCCGATTGAGCAAATCTGGCTTGCTCCCATTGTATACACTCGCAGAATCTAACACACCCGATCATCACATGGTGCTTCGAAACAACGAGCTTTGGCAACGGTGCCTACTAAGGACGAACACTCTATAACTTGATACTTTGTGAGAGGGATCATCTTATAATGCTACCGCCGCGAACTAAGCAATACAAGATGCATAAAAGGATTAACATCACATGCAATTCAAAATATGTGATATGATTTGGCCTTTCTTCTTGTGCCTTCGATCTCTATCTTCAAGAACGAACATGATCTCCATCATTACCGGCGTGGCGTCAAGGTCAATGGCGCCGCTCCATGGTTGTCGTCCAC
This sequence comes from Avena sativa, assembly GCA_916181665.1. Lineage (NCBI taxonomy): Eukaryota > Viridiplantae > Streptophyta > Magnoliopsida > Poales > Poaceae > Avena > Avena sativa. The sequence goes on along the minus strand of OV702293.1, from coordinate 87,861,693 downwards.
CAGCATCAATTATTACAACTACTTTGAATAATAGACACGTAGGTCTAGATGAAACTAAAATACAACCATATGGCTCATGCCGGTTGCCGACTTATTATAAGGAACATTGCATACATCATATATAATCATAATCATGGCCATATCACATCACAGCACACCCCTACAAAACAAAGTTAGACGCCTCTAATTTTCTTTGCATGTTTTATGTGGTTTGGGGCTTTCAACAAGTGTCGTTGTAACTTCTAAACAAGAACCACAATGTTGATACTAGTATTGTCAATCACCCGTTGTAAATTGAATCTTCACTATGTTGGGAGAAACAGGCACCCGCAAAGCCACTTATGCAATACAAGTTGCATGTCCAGCCTGGAGCAAGTCTCATGAAGGATGTCATGTAAGGTTAGCCCGGGACGCTTCATCCCACCATCCCGCAAGATGGAAAGTACACAAGAAGCATGCATCAATGCCTCCAATGACCATTGTGTTCTACTCGTGCAACAGATCTACATATAGACACGACTCTGATACCACTGTAGGTGTTCATAGCATGGAAAACAAGAAAATTCTACCGCATGCATACAAACAAGCCAAGATCTATCTACTAGATTGAAGCAACGAGTTGATTAGAGTACTCACCCTCGAAGATTCCAAAGTGGTTAACAAGAGCAGATTCTCGTGGGTGATGTAGTCGTACACTTGCCGATCTCAATATCGCGTAGACGATCCTTCCGGAGCTGCGTTCCGGTAGCGCTTCCGCAGTCGGTTAGACGTTCGGTACTCGATGAAGACCTTCCTCTCCCTTGTTCCTGCAGGCAGCGGAGGTTGTAGTTCTCCCCTCGCGATTCTGGCTTTATGACGGCGTGGTGTCGGAAGTAGAGGGAAGATCCCGCAGGGCTTCGCCTGCTGGAAAGGGATCTAGGGTTATGGTGGATCTAGGGTTTCCGGCGATCTAGGTTTAGAAGGCCGGAGAGGAGGAGGAGGTGTCGGCGGTGGCTAGGGCGACGGTGACGGTCCGTCGGTGACTGGCAGCGGCGTGCGGCGGCGGACGGGTGGGGAGGGCTGGTGTTGTGTGCTTTGGGGCAGCCCTCCCCCTCTATTTATGAGAGGGAGGGAAGCTTGGGAGAGGGGAGTTTGAATCCATACCCAAATCCAAGTTGGATAGAAGGAAGGACTCTTTCCTTCTTCTACTAGGAAACTATTGTTCCAGTTTGACTTTTCAAACCTCCCTTTTGACTTTCAATTTAGAGCTATATTTCTCTCTCGCAAATGCCCATCCAAAGTGACCTAGGACATGATCCAATCATTCCACTTAACCATGAAACATTCATGGACCATTCCCCTTCTGGTCCGGTGAACCTTCTAGACCCTTCTAGAACCTCTCCGATGAAAACATTGAAATCATTCCCGAACTCCGGAATCAGACTTTCCTTATATGAATCTTAATCTTCAAACCATTCCGGATCTCTCGTGATATCCCAGATCCATCCAAGACTTCGAACAACATTCGGTTTCCCTACTTACATTCCATATCTACTAAACAACATAGAATCCTTAAGTGTGTCTCCCTACGGTTCGTGAATTATGCGGACATGACCGAGACACTTCTCTGATCAATAACCAATAAAGGAATCTAGAAATTCATATGGCTCCCACATATTTCTCTGATTACTTTGCGATCGAACGAACCACTTACATACGATACCAATTTCTCGTTATCTCGCGATAGTTTACTTATCCGAGGTTTGATCACCGGTATCTCTGCATACCTAGTTCAACCTCGTTACCGATAAGTACTCTTTTCTCGTTCCCGTGATATGTGATCCCTTGTGAGACAGTCACATGCTTGCAAGCTAATTGCATGACATTCCACCGAGAGTTCTAGAGTATATCTATCCATCATATGGATGGACAAATACCACTCTTGATCCATGTGCCTCAACACATACTTTCCGAACACTCAATGCCACCTGTATAACCACCCAGTTAAAGTGTGGTGTTTGATGTCATCAAAGAATCCTTCCGGTGATGGTGATTAGCATGATCTCATGGTCGAAGGAATTAGGTTACTATGTATCAGAAAGCTTATAGCAAATGAACTATATTAAATGACTTGATCTTTATTCTACGCTTAACTATAGGAGTATGTCCATCACATCATTCTCCTAATGATATGACCCTTTTGTTAATAACATCTCTATGTTCATGATCAGAAAATCATGATCATATATTAACCAACAAGCTAGTTTAACAAGAGGCTTTACTAGGGACTCTTTTATGTTTACAAATCACACAAGTATTAATGTTTCCGGTTAATACAATTATAGCATGGTATGTAAACATTTATCATAAGCATGAAGATATGATAATAACCACTTTATTATTGCCTCTTGGGCACATCTCCAACACTAATGTCTTCTATACGTGGCACACGGAAAGAGTGACACTTGCAGGTGGGAGCACGCATGATTATTAAGGAATATTACAGAACTGCGACTACAATACATTCGCTTGAAAAGTATGCTCTCTATATCAGACTAGTATTGATTGCGACTTACATTTAAGCACAACACAAGTTCTACAACTCTTTGTCGGTCTTTTCAATGTGAATGTAGAAATTGATCTGCTTGGCTGGTCCAACATCGACAAGGTACTTTGATGGCACACAAAGGACCAATCTCAGGTCCTTAAACTCCACCTCGCCCGGTGTCGGGCATCTCGGCACCACTTCTCTCACATGCATTGCATCGAACGACGGAGGCTGGGCATGAGAGCACCTAATCACAGTGTACATCGGCCATACCCACGAGACTGACCTGACGCATACCAGAGACATGAAGTTGGGCGTAGGGACGGTTCCTGGAACGCCAGGGGTGATTATGGGCCTAGAGACGGTTCCTATAACGCCAGCGGGGATGGTCAAGACAAAAACAGAGCCGTCCAGCCGGCGACATGCCAACTCAGGGAACGACACCTGCTAGTGGAGAATAATGGCGTAGCCATAAGAGAGCCTAATCACTTTGATCGGGTGATCAGTTGAAAGGTGGACCATGAGCTTTGCCGGCGGGCTGGTGTGGTTATAGCCGGGCTCCATGAAGCTACACGTGTCGTGCTGGCACGCGAGCTTGTGCCCCGGGAGTATATAGTAGGGGTAACGACGAAAGAATCCATGGTGGGATCACACGATAGCATACATTGCCAGGATGTTGTACGTGATGATCTCCTCTAGAATCAAGGGCTGGCGATCTGAGTACTTGCTGCGTGGCTCCCACATCTGAAGTTTGTCGAGAAATCAAAGAACATGTGTGCAGTTAGTTAAGCCGATAGCAGGAATTTGTAAGATAAATTCAAACACTAGTCAAATGATTTCCTACCTTAAGGTTCAAGTCAGTTGCTATCATCCGGAAATGGCACGCGAAATACGGTGGCATCGTTCGACATAGCGAGTCGGGGTGGAGAAGGGGGTATGGCTGTGAAAGAGACATGCTCAGTCACGAGCTCTATTGATATAGGGCAGAGGGAAGTGGAAATACTAATGTATTTGAATATTAAGTGCGGCGAATCATGTCACGGGATAGGCTACTCGTGGATCGGCCTTGCAAAGAAACATCCTAGCATCTAGGTGGCCCGATCGATCAGTCTGTAACCATCAGCATGAAGAACTAGTGCCCCGGGAAGGGGGAAAGGGGTCGGGTCTTCTAGAATACATGATCTAACGGTCGCCTTTGGCCACTAGGGTTACGATCGGGTGGTTGCTATTGGTCGTTAGGGTTAGGTCAGATTGTAACCTAGAAATTCAAGCCAGTCAACGGAGTTATCCTGTGTTTGACCAGATTTCAAATAACCATTACTCATTTAAAAAAATACCAACCTCCCAGGAATAGTGGTCTTCCACGATGTAGCATGCGTGTAATTTGCCTCGGGGCATAGGGCATGCTCAATTCTTGCACCTCCTTTACAAAATCACAGATTTTTTAGAGTCGGTAAACTCTGGATTTCTTCATGGAACCCAAAAATATATAGTTATAGAAGTTGCTTAGAAGGCCGAGAGGGAGCTAGGTGTCGGTTTTGGGATCAATCCGCATAGTGGATTCACGTTCTGGGCGGTGAGGGGGAGGTCTAGGGTTGAAAGCCATGTTAACTCGACGTACACCGTGTGCCAAAAGTCCCGGTTTGTCTTGTTTATGATTTTCTGGTGGTAATGGGTGACATACAAGGGCTACTCGAGCTGGTTTCATATTTTTTGATTTTTGATTAATTTCCTATTACCGGAGTTCGGGGGTGGGTAAAATGACCAAACCCGTCGGTGTGCATGGGCACACGAGATCCAGTGCAACGTTGAACCTAGGCACGTGCCTAGCCTAGGTACCCCATGGGGCACTCCATTTTTTTCCGAAAATTTGGAGTATCGATGGCTATTCTAAAGAGAAGCAGTATCATCTAATCTATGCCGCACGATTAGAATATGATCAACGACTCAGCGTCGTCATCTCCATCGCACGATTAGAATCTGTGCCGCGCGGGGGATTTTAACCCTACCTCTACGACGGTTGTCGTCGGAGGCTTACAAGGGCTCCAGCTAGGTCCGGCGAGGTGGGCGAACGAGTTGGTAGACGACGGTGGTTCGAATGGTGGTCGCAGCAGCTACTGTGCCGGCTCTTAGCAATGGCTCCTTTCCACCACAGCAGCGGCGGGCTCCGGTGAAATTCCGGTGATGTAATGCTCGCCATGCTCTGGGGATGGGTCAGAGGGAGTGTTGAGAGAGAGGTGAGTCGAGAGTTGTGCATATTGAGGCAGGGGGAGGGGCCTATTTATACCCCGGCGAGAGGAGCATTGCGGCATGGCTGGGGCTCATCGGCAACGTTGCTACAGGGCGCTATCGACATGGCTGAGGGCGTAGGTTGACACGGTTCTCTGCAGCGATTTTCATGCGCATAGTTGCACGGCGAGGCGCGGTCTTAATCGGACGGGCACGTCCATGCTCTACTTAGGTACCATGGTGTTCATCATGGCGTATGGTGGTCACGGGGCACGCGACGTCAAACGGCTGTGTCTAGGAGGTCGCAGGCGTCTCGGCAAGGGCACTTATACAAGGGTAGAGCAAGGCACGGCGTGGTTGCACGGGGCCGCTCGGTGCTCTGGTGTGCACTCGGCATGGAAGAGAGATAAATGGGCGAGGCTGTGCTGGATTTCATTGATCGAGGCGTATACTAGCGAGTGCGGTGAGGTCAGGGCTACCTTCTAGACATCGTGGGCGAGGGCGGCGAGGCTTGTGGCGTCATCTCCATGTCCGGCCAGCGTGGCATGCTCGGGTACGGGCTGGCACTAGTCCAATTGGCGAGTGAGAAAGGCTCCACTGCACGGACTGGTACTGGGGGTGATCGTGGTCTAGTAGTGGAGCTATGTCAAGTACAAAGATGATCACTAGATTGATCACAATAGTGTATATTTGATATATATGTAGTGTGCCTTCTAAATGTTTGATTAAATGGCCACATGAAATAAAAAATTTAATTTTCAAATTCTTTTTGGTGTGTGTGTTGGTCATATGCTTGAGTGTCTATGGTTGCAAAGGTTTGCCAAGTGAAGAAGCTTTGAGTAGTTTTTGAAAAATCGATATCTTTATGTCTATGATGGATTCAATTTGGAAATGTCCTCTAAAAGAATTTGAATTTGTTTCTGTAAGTTTTGCAAGTTACCTTGTATTCATTTTTACTTGGTCTAGCAAGGTGAGAAAAGAAATAGAATTGTTTCTATTTGAAATCATTTACTAGAGATGAACTAAGTGGGTTAGGTGTTAACTTTGGCAAAAATGACCATTAGGTCATATGCTTCACCATTTGATTTTCTTTTGATTTGATTTGGTTTGGATTTGACCTAGATGATATTGCTTTGATCCTTAAACTATTTCTCAACATATATAACAAACAAGAATGGCATTCCAAGCATTCATACATCATTAATAAACACACATGCATTTATATAGTGTTTAATAGTAAAAGCTTTTGTTAATCATAATTTTTGTTGATTGGAAATTTATATTCTCATTATAATGTTTTTTAGATGTTACAAACCTTCCACCCTTAAACAGAATCTCGTCCTGAGATTCAGGAAAAACTAGGAACTAAAGAGATTTGGAAACTCAGTCCTAATATAATCTTCTTGCTCCCAAGTGGATTCTTCTTTAGTATGGTTGCTCCACTGGATTTTGAGAAATTTGATACTCCTGGTCCGGGTGGTTCTGAAGGATTCTTCCAAAATACGAATGGATTCTTCATGATAGGTTAAATCCTTGTTGATATCCACGGATCTATGATCGATGGTCTTGAAAACTTCGGGATTCTCCAGAACTTCTAAACATTTTCGAAGTAACGAGATACGAAACACATTATGTATGGCTGGCATCTCTTTAGGCAGTTCTATTTTCTTGGTATTGTCGACGAGTACGCCATGGAGGGGTCCTCAAAGTGCGTGTTTAGAGACGTGGGATAAGGCGGACGGTTGACTGGTACGAGGTAACACATCTTACCCAGGTTCAGATCCCACGATGGTGGCGGAATCCTACTCCTGCTATAAATCACTATAATGGCAATATGTCGAGTTCTAGGGATCGGTTCGTTGTGCGAGGTATGATTTATGGCTTGCCCTAAAGGCTCCCATAGGTCCGGCTTATATAGTCTCCATGTCCTAGGGTTACAGGGAAAGTCCTAGCCGGACAGGTTACAGAGTCCTGCACTGCATACAACTAGTCTAGCGTGTCTTTCACTCCAAGGCTCTGGGTACATCGGTGACTCCTCCGTAGCCTTCCTTTATCCGGCATGGGCCTCCCTTCTAGATGCATCTAACTGGGCCGCCCAGCAGGCCATAGGCCTTGCTACCAACTATGGGCCACTAGGGTTATCCAGATAGGAGACATGCTATGAGGATACCCATATAGCATATCCCCACCAGTAGCCCCCGGAGGATTCCGAGAGCTTGTGTCGTCTTGCCTCTTTATGTTAATTGCTCCGTCTATGTGAATGTCGGCAAATCGTCAAGCAATATCTTGTATTCCTCCCAAGAACCCTGCAATGCTCTCCGTCTTCAACTTGTAAGTCAGAGAAATGTTGAATCTTCCATCATACTCTTCTCGCAGCCAGACTAGATCCGTCCATGCCGAAATATTCCGATGGGATGGTTCACCTGCCCGTGTCAGCTAGAGATACATAGACCATAGGTCAGTGACGCCTCGTAACTCACACATGCAGAGAACACAATCATGTCTTTTTTTCCCGCGTGAAGGATACGAACCGTTGACGGCGGTGGTTGAGAACGTGGCGAAATTTCTGCACACGCGCACACACACGTCGGCCATGCAACAACCATTCGATTGCTTGCAAGAATCTTGACGCTAGGGGTTATAAATTACAAATTTGGTGGATATTTACTTTTTCAGCTCATTCTTCCCCTATCGTCTTCTTCCTCCTGCGAGCATCTCCTCGAGCCCTCCGCGCGTACGCGAAAAACCCTAATCTCCCCAATCTCCTAGCCACCTCTCTCCCCTTACAATTGCGAGTAGCAGCTCCAACCCATCCATGGCGGCAACGGCCGATGCTGTGGCGAAGCCGGCGAGCTCTGTCCAAGTGCCCCAGAAGGTCTGGTGCTACCACGGTCCGCGGTGGTGGAGTCCACAGGCGATGACCATATTCCAACGATGCTAGAGCCGCTCGAGGAGGAGGGTGACTCCCATAAGGGGGAGTGGCGTGGCTCTGATATCACCAACATCGATATCAATGAGTAGCTTGTCAAAGGCTACCTCCCCGCAACGGAGGGGCTTGTCTGACAGGCGGCACCGGCCGGCGAGGTCACCCCTTCTCCCCAAGCCGGAGAGAAGGTGTACCTCAAAGCGCAATTGGTACACGGCGTCTCCCTCCCGATCTCCGACTTCTTCCTTTTTGTCCTTGGCTATTACCAGGTTTAACCTCAGAACCTATCCCCCAACAACATCCTCGCGCTTAGCAAATACACAGCGCTTTGTCAGGGTTATCTAGGGATTAGGACTAGGCTAGATCTATTTATTTATTTCATCACCGTCAAGAGGGAAGCCGGATCAAGCAAGGACGAGCTTAGGAACTACGAAACCATTAGCTTCAAGATCCGGCCTGGCCGGCGGTACCCCGACATCGTCGGACATGAGTCCTGCAAGAACAGGCAGCGGACGTATTTTTACAGCCTAGATATCCCTCTGGCCAGCCGAGAAGGAACGTACTCGGACTTCGTCGATGGGGCCACTGCTGAAGCCCCGACATTGAGATCCCATGCCACCCTTCCCTCCGACAACGACGCTTCCCGTGCCATAAGGCGGATATAGTAGTTTGTAGAGACGGGTCTGACTGGGTTGGACTTATCCATGTGCTGGTTCATCAGGCGGATCTGGCCTCTGCAGCACCGTGAGAAGCTGATGCACCAGTACACCAAGGAGCGGAAGGATAGCCTCCGCATCTCCGAGGACAACTTCTCGAGTGACTCCATCAAGCTCCGCATCAAGGACATCGTCAAGGTGAAGGATAGGAAGCGCGGCTTCCATCACCTACGACATGTTCGAGGAGGGCAAGTGCCTAGAGGTAACTGTTTATTTTCCGTGTATGACATGTACTCCAGTTCTTCTGTCTAGCCATTATCATCTCATCTAACACTTTGGGATTTCACTTAACAACTCAAAAGTCTAGAGGAGGATAGCATGGCTGTCCAAATCTATGACCCTAAGATGAAGGAAGTCACCGTCGTGTTTGACGATGATGTTCCGTTGGCGCGAAAGCGGAAGAGCTCCACCTCTACCGCTGCTAACGAAGGCAAGAAGAAGAAGACGGAGGGTGGATCCTCCAAGAAGTCCACTGCCGCCCTGGAGGCGGAGAAAAGAAGAATTACTGGGATCCCTTTCACCAAAGCACCCACTATTGTGTAAGCTTATTATACTCTGACATTGTCCATCGCTCGTCTTATTCCTGTACTTATACTTTTGCATGTTTCAGGAAGAAGGTCAGTATAAGTTTGAAGAAGACCTCCAAAACATCGGGGGCTTCTAAAAACATTAGAGATATGTTGCACCGAGATGTGTCGCACCAAGCATCTCCCACCATCGCCCCTACCACTCCCAGCGTACAGCCTGTCGCTGCTCCGACAAGCTCTCCGGCTAAGGATGCATCTTTCCCTCCTCCATGGAAGTGGACCTAGGTGTATACGTGGATCTTGTCCTAGTCGATGAGAAGGCGACACAAGAAAGTACTGCTTCCAAAATTGCTGAAGCTCCGGCTAAGGATGCCATCGGTGGTATTAAGACGTTGGTGGTAGGCAGAACGTCTATCGAAGGTGGCACCTCTGCACCCAGGACGTCCACAGAGCTTCCAAAGATAGTCTACCTGACACTTACACCGATTAGCTCAACTCTGGCTCCTGGTGCAGCGCCAACATCTCAGACTTGTTGTCTTGAGGAGCTCCTCAGGCAAGCTGATATCCTGCGAGGAAATAGTCTTTCCTTCAGCAAGATATTTGCCGAGAGTGCCACAAATCTCAAGATCATCGCACTTGTAAGTTTTATTTGCCTTTTGCATTTCATATGAGTATCCCAATGTAGCCCCCGAGGATTTAGACGGAAAACCATAGGTCTTTGCATCTGAATGCTCTAAGAGTGACCAAGCTATAAAACTTAACACTGTAGCCCCCAAGTATTTAGTTTGAATGATTTATTCCGACTAGATACTTTTTAGAGTAGCATACGCAGTGTTTGTAAACTTCAATACTGTAGCTCCCAATCCTCTACTTGAAACTGAATTCATTTTGACTAGATGCTTAAAGAAAGACTAAGCATTTTGCGGAGTTAAAAACTCTTACTATAGCCCCCAAGCTTCTAGGTGAAAACGGAGTCAGTTCCGACAAGATGCTTAAAGAAAGCCTAAGCATTTTACCGAGTTAGAAACTCTCACTGTAGCCCCCAAGCATCTAGGTGGATAGTTATCCTGCTAGATGCTCCAAGTAGACTAAGTGATATTTATCTTCTTTCCAGAGAATGAGAATGCTCAGAGAGGCGTTGCCAACGAGAAGTTCCACAAGATGCGCGTTGAGTTGGAAGATGAAATGGGTAAATTGCCTTCTTGAAGGAACAAATCACCAACAGCAAGAGGCTATTTTTCCTTTCAATTTCGCAATCAACTTGGTCTTGTGTCATCACTCTCCGACTACTCACTGTGTGTTGTTCTTTCTCCGACTTACAGAAACCGTTACCAAGGCCAAGGACATTGTTGAGCAATCCAAGCACATTGAGTTGCTGGATAGCAAAAACAAGATCCTTAAGAAGGAGATAGTTGACACTTTAATAATGCACGAGGAATCCATGAATGCCTTGCAGGAGTCCACCAACATGGAGATTAACCGCTTGAAGGAGGAGATTGTGATCCTCAAGGAGCAGAAGAAAGCTGCCGATGAGCAGAATCAGTGCAACCTTGAACCATTCAAGGTCCTCCGACAAGAATGGGATTCCATGGCGGAGACACTCCAGCAAGCCAAGGCGAGCATCTTTGGTAAGAGATTCTCCGTCTTGTACTTCTATAAACCAGTTACTCTAAACTTTTGTGTTTATTGAACTCATATGCTCCTTTGTCGGAAATGCAGCTCCTATTGGTTCAACCAAGTCGCCTCCTCCGCCAAAGGAATGCATAGTTCTCGCTGGCAACTTCGTCAGCATCGCCGTTAAGAAGGCCAAGGAGATTGCCAAACCCCTCAACATCAATATCAAGGCAGTGGACTCCGTGATGAAGTACTCGGAGATCTTGCGCAAAGCCCCCGAACATATCGTAAGCTGGAAAGCTCCATGTACCCGGGCTGGTGCAAGGATGTCGTTGGCAATGGTCAAGGCGCACTACGAGAATACCGACATCGACACGGTAACCTCATGTCTCCTCGACGTGGACGATGAAGGCCAGAAGATTGACCACAAGGCTATCTGGGCATCGCTCACGGGTTTTGACACCAGGGTTGCTGAGTTGGTCGATCACAACGTCTTCGTGCCGCTGGAGAGCATTGACGGCAACCACCAAAGCTCCTCCGAGTCCCTCAAGACCACTGACTTTGAAGAAGATGGCACTCCTATTGCCGACGATGCTGCCTCGAAGTGTCCTATGCCAGAGGAATAAAAACACTTTGTAATATTTGTTTCATCTGAATTGGTGTATGCGGAAAAACTACTATGTTAACTTAAGGCGGAAAACAATAGCTGTAAATTCCTTCTACTCAAGTACTGGTTCCAACATGTAAATATTTTTAAGCAAGTGCTGGCTTATCCATTACTCTGGTTTTTATGCTTGACCTTTCGTGAGTCGGAAGACTCTTAGTCGGAACCATGCGCTCAGGCGATGATGCCCAATGGCACCGTCAAAAACCTAAGCACAAAATCGCCGACTTCAAGTGCCAAAAGTCACTACTCCGGAATCCACATAAAAACAAGAAAAGAACGTGTAGACCAAAAAACTTAAGCTAACGCCCGTAGGCAGAATTTTCACAAGTGCAAATTCAAAGCTTGCGCATAAAGGTTTTATATGATCCAAAAACAAACACTAAAGGAGGTAAAGGACTCAGAAATATGAGTGAACCAGAGAGCTTTATTTCATTGATCATATAAGAGGTACATAGTAGATAAAAAATATGCTAAGTGTAAAAAGGACGTAGCTGTGCTTTGTTCCATGGACGATCAAGCTCCGGGTAGTCATCATCTGGGTCATGTCGCTTACTCTTATGATCATCGCTGGGTTTATCCTCAAGTTCACGATTCTCAACGAGGTAGTAAGACCCATTGAGAAGCGCCTTGCTTATGATGAATGGTCCTTCCCATGGCGGGGATAATTTGTGTGACTTCTTCTGCTTAAGTCGGAGCACCAGATACCCCTCTTTAAACGAGCGATGCCAAACGCGGCAGCTATGGTAGCTGCGTAGCTTCTAATGGTAGATGGAGGATCTTTGGCATGCCAAAACGCGCTCTTCCTCGAGAAGGTCCACATCTAGGCGTCTGGATTCTTCAGCGTCATCTTCGTCATAGGCGGCAACTCTTGGTGAATCGTGAAGGATGTCGGAAGGCAGAATGGCTTCTGATCCATATACCACGAATTAAGGGGTGTAGCCGGTAGATATGTTGGGTGTAGTTCGTAAACTCCACAGCACAGATGGTAATTCCTCCGCCCAGGCTCCATCTTCTCTATGTAGCGGTGCCTCTAGACGTGGCTTGATTCCCTACAGAATTAATCCATTGGCTCGCTCAACCTGACCATTGGACTGTGGGTGTGCCACCGATGCTAGTCAAGTCAGATGCCCTTCTCCCAACAATAAGCTTCCACTTATCCGAGTGACAAATTGCTGCCATTGTCGGTGATAATGCTATGTGGGAGACCAAATCTCACCACTAGATCCTGGACAAACCTAAGGGCAGTTGCCCCATCAAGATTCCTAATGGGTTTAGCTTCAATCCATTTGGTGAATTTATCAACTACTACTAGCAGATGCGTAAACCCACATGGTGCCGTCTATAATGGACCAACCATGTCTAGCCCTCAGACTGCAAATGGCCAAGTTATTGGTATTGTTCGCAATTCTTCAGCTGGAACATGGGGTTGTTGGGCATAATATTGGCATCCCATGCATGTCACAAAAAGCTTGTCGGCGTCCCGCTTCACGGTCAACCAGTACAATCCTTGCCGGAAGGCTTTGGAGACCAACGACCGAGGAGCGGAGTGATGCCCGCAATCTCTGAGATGGACCTCACGAAGGATTTCAATACCCTCTTGCTGGGATACACACTTAAGGTATACACCAGTGGTGCTTATTTTGTAGAGCTATCCATTGATTATGGTACCTTTGCTCGACGTACTAATTGCTGACTTTCGACCTCGTCGATGGGAAAAGTTCCATGTACGAGATAGTCCATGAATGGTTTTGTCCAAGCCGGAGGGACCTTTGTCACTGTGTGAACGAAAGATTCAACTCTATCTAGGTTCTCGGTGTCCGCTCCCTTCACGGATGGTGTCTATAGATGCTCCAGAAAAACGCCAGGCGGAATTTTTTTGCGCCCTGATCCAAGCTTTGACAGTAGATCAGCCACCTCATTTTGCTCCATGGGGACATACTTGACTTCGTAGCCTAAGAAGCTCTTGGCTATCTTGTCCACTTCATCTCGATATGCCACCATCATAGGGTTCCACGCATTCCAGGTGCCATCCACCTGCTGGGCAACCAAGTTGGAATCTCCACAGCAAACTATGCGCTTGCTACCAATATCCTTGGCTACGCGTAGTCCATGCTTCATACTCCACCATGTTGTTTGTAGCCTCGAAGTGGATCTGCAAAACATAGTGTAGCTTTTACCTGGTTGGTGACTGTAATAGTACACCAGCCCCCGAGCCTTTGAGTAGCTTTGATTCGTCAAAGTGCTTCACCCAGTATTCTGGCTCCAGCATAGGGGTAGCATCTGGCATCTCCATCCAATCTGCAATAAAATCTGCTAAGATTTTCGATTCGATAGCGTCATGTATCTTGTAGGTAATCTCGAAGGCGGCAAGTTCAATGCCCCACTTCGCGACCCTTCTTGTAGTGTCGCTGTTGTTGATGATGTCAGACAGTGGAGCTTTGCTCACAACTATGATAGGGTGATCCTAGAAGTAGTGGCTTAGCTTCCGAGAAGTAAGGAACACTCCATAAGCTAGCTTCTGGTAGTGCGGGTAATGCTACTTGGACTCCGTCAAGACCTCTCCTACATAGTAAACTGGTCGTTGAACTCCGTACTCATAGCCTGGTTCTTTCTGCTCTACCACGATGACGATGCTGATTACCAGGTTGGTGGTCGCCATGTAAATTAACATATGCTCCATAGGCTCGGGTGCTACAAGCATAGGAGCCGAGGATATTATCTCCTTTAGCTGCTTCAATTTTGCCTCTTCTTCGTCTGTCCACATAAATTTGTCCGCCTTCTTCAGTAACTTGTACAGCGGCAGAGCCTTCTCTCCAAGTCGGTTGACGAACCAGCTAACCGCTGCAATGCAGCCTGTAAGACGTTGTATGTCCTTCAGGCATGTCAGACGGTTTATGTTTAGGATGGCCTTGATATTATCCGGGTTGACCTTGATTACACGCTGGGAAATGATGAAGCCCAATAGTTTGCCGGCTGGAACCCCGAAGACGCAGTTCTTAGGGTTAAGCATCATGTTGTATTTCCGGAGATTATCAAAGGTTTCTTTTAAGTCGGAGATTAAGTCGTTTGAGTTTTTATACATCACCGCTATATCGTCCACATAGGCGTGAACGTTCTGACCAATTTGATTGTGTAGGCAACGCTGCATTATCTGCTAGTACGTAGCACCTGCATTTTCAGCCCAAAGGGCATCATGACATAGAAAAACGTGTCATAAGGTGTGGAGAACGAAGTGGCCAATTGTTATGACTTCCTCATCTTAATCTCATGGTATCCTGAGTATGCATTGAGAAAACACAAAAGCTCCAAGCCAGCCGTCGAGTCAATGACTTGGTCAATACGAGGCAAAGCAAAGGGATCTTTGGGACACGCTTTGTTCAAGATGGTGTAATCAAAGCATATTCTTAATTCTTTGGTTTCCTTTTTTTTGACAAGTACAGGATTGGCCACCCATCGGGTGTGAAGGACTTCTCAGATAAAACTAGCCTTAAGTAACCTAGCTATCTCCTTGCCTATGGCACGTCTCTTCTTGTCTCCAAAGCGTCATAGAGGTTGTTTCACCGGTTTGCATTTTGGATCAATATTCAAGTTGTGCTCGGCAAGTTCCCTAGGTACACCTTTCATGTCGGCAGGTTGCCAGGCAAAGATGTCCCTATTCTCACAGAGGAAATCGATGAGCGCGCTTTCCTATTTAGAGTCCAGGTTCGTCGAAATGGCGGTGGTCTTGGAGGCATCGCCTACCACAAGTTCCACCAGCTTGGTTTCGATGGCGGCCTTGAATGCTGGGGCGGAGTCAAAAATTTGCTTCTTCGACGCCGGCATCTCCGAGGCATCGACCTTCCTCTGGATCTCCTTGAATTCTTTGCTGTAGAGGACAGCTTCTGCAAAGGCTGCTACTCCAATCTCGCAGTCCCTTGCCTTGGTAAAGCTTCCGGATATGGTGATGACACCGTTTGGTGCAGGTATCTTGAGCTTGTTGTAGATAAAGCATGGCTTGGCGATGAAGGCGTGGAAGATGTCGTGTACGAATATGACGTGGTACACGCTCTTGAAGGGGACCACCTCGAAGGTCATGCATTCTTGGCGGTAATTATTAACATCGCCAAAAGCGACCTAAAATTGATGCACCCAAGGGACCGAGCCTCCCGACCAGGAACTATGCCATGGAACACGGTGCTGGTCCGCCTTAGGTTGGCCTCCGTCAAGTTCATCTTGTGCAGCGTATCCAGGTACATGATGTTGATGCTTCTTCCACTATCCACCATACAATTGGTGAACTCGTTGCCGTCAATCAGGGGGTTAATGACCATGGCGTACTGGTTCTCCATAGGGATGAGATCTAGGTGATCCTTCCTGTCCCAAGTAATTGGAATCTCCGACCAGCGCAGGTACTGGGGGACCGGGGGGAGAGTATCCATCAGTATCCTCATAGAGGTTTTTTGTTGTCACACAGTGGGGGTGCCAAGGAAAGTGTGGAAAATAGCCGCCTTCTTCTCGAAGGGGTTCTTGCCCTTGCCATCGCTCTTGGCGGCGTGCTTGGGGTCAACATCCTCATCCATGTCACATGAATCCTTGGACTCCTCTTCCTTCTTCTTCCCCTTGCCCTTGCCGCGTGGTTTGTCCTTCCGACTTCGCTTGTAATGGCGATTGGTGTGAGTGGCTTTGCCGTTGGCATCGAGGTATATAAGGAACAAAATATCACGGTACTCTTCATATGTTTGGGGAACACGGAGCACTGCCAAGGTAGTTTCACTACCTCGCTGCTGCCCACGACTAGCCCCCCGTCCTCGGCCACACTGTCCGCCATCACCTCGTCCTGCAAATGTCATGGCGACCATGTCGGAGGTTTGCTTTTCTTCTGGAGGGCTCTTCCGCTTGGTGTTGCTATTCTCCTAGCTTGAGTTGGAACGGAAGTTGCCGGCAGGGAGCCGTGAGCATCGGTGGCGGCGGCTGCGAACTCACTAGCCAGCTGGATCATCTGATTGAGATCTAGTCGGTGATTGTCCTGCAAGCGCTTAAACTTATGTCGGAGCAACATACCTTTCTCCAACCCATCGATGAAGGCAGCCATGACGGTCTGGGCGTGCACTCCTGTGCAGGAATTCTTCATATCTAGCCAGCAAGAGAGGTAGGCGCGAGATGATTCGTCTGTATCTTGCATGCACCGCTGTAGATCGCCAACAGTGCAGGGACGCTTAGATGTACCCTCGAAGTTCTTGGCTAACGCTTCTTGCATGTCCAACCAATTGTAGATGGACTTCTCCGGCAAGTCATCAATCCATTGTCGGGTCGTGCCCGCCAGCATTAGTGGGAGGTACTTGATGGCGACGTTGGGGTTACCCCCGGCAATCTCCACCGTGTTGTCATAATCCTGCAACCACGTAGCTGGTTTGGCGGTGCCATCATAGGGCTTGATGGTCTTGTCAATCCGGAAACCCTTGGGGTAAGTTGCGGTCCGTATTACAGGTCCAAAGCAACATGGTCCCAAGTATTGTCCTTCCCGGGCCTCGTGAATCTTGTCTAAGCGTGAACATGCATCGTATGGCTCCGGGCTTGCTCTTTTCATTTTGCCGCCAGGGATGGGATGCGTGAACGAAGCAGTCCTCCTCCTCCATGGTGGCTGCTAGGGGGCGACGGAGGTGGAGGTGGGTTAGCCTTCTTGCTGTTACCCTCCTAGGACGCATCACGCTTGTCGCAGTTGCTTGTCGGACGTGAAGGGTCGTGACGTGACCTGCTCTTGTGTCCTTGGTTTTGCTCTCCATCATGATGGGGCTGCTCCGTGTTGTCGCGGATGACGATGCCGCTTTGCCTGAGCGGAGGCATATCCGTGCGATGATGAGTCTTGGGGTCTTCGCGATGTCGGGAAGATCAGGGCAGTGGAGATGGGCGACGAGGATGAGACTTGGCTCCGTGGTCGGAGGATATGGGGATAGTGTCCTTCCTGTTGCGTGCATCCCTCCATTTTCGTTCTGATGAACCCGTCTAGGACCTGACATCATGAGGAGATCGGTCCCTTGGCGGCTTAGGCTGGCTAGACTGGCAAAACGCTGGGTCGGACTCAAGCCTCTGAGAGGTGGCCTTTTCATGCTGTTTCACTGGATTTGCCACAAGGTCATAAACCTATTCCACAGCTGCGGGTGATCTATCCTGCTCCAGAAGGGTCTTGGTGACGGCGAGGTTGAGAATAGGAGTGGGCATCACCTGACTGCCTTTGCTGTCAATGTATGGCTTTGCTTGTGGCGGCTTCGAGGGGGCCCATCCTAGGTTTTGCCACACACCAAGATCATTGATGACGCAAGCCGGAGCTTTCTTAGCCTTCTACTGCTGGAGCAGAGTCTTGTACTCAGCCTCCATGGCTCTAGATTTCTCTATTGACTTCTGCGTATTGGCCAAATCTCGATCCATCTTAGCTCCTTGCTCCGCGATGTCCTGCGCTTCCTCCAGTAGCTGCTGGCGCTTCTCGTCAAGCTGGACTACATTACGAATATGGGCCACGGCCATGGGCTCGACGAGTAGGTTGCCATACATCACTCTATCAACTGGTGTGATTTGGGTAGCAGTAGACGTAGATCCCGGAGGCGGCGGGTTTGCGGTGTTGTTGTTACTTGGACCGGTGCCAAGTTCCTACGGCTGTTGCACTGGTTTAGGCAGAGGGGGCATGGCCTTTGCGCGATCATTGTCGGCAGCAACAGGTGGTCCCTTGCCCTTGTCCAGCGCTTTAGGCAGATCTTGTCCGGGTTGATCTTCCTCCATCACGGTTCCGATAGAAACAAACACCCCTCGAGATGTGACAGCGCTGTTGGCCTGCTGGTCACGTTTGTAATCTTCCTCCATCTCCTGCATAGCAGAGTCTAGCTCCTCCGGGATGAAATCTATCTCCTCCGAGTCAGTGCTGATGTCGTCGTAGAGCGCGTCGAGCACGGATTCGGAGGGTGCCAGGGCTTCCTCGATGATGTGCGGTGGGGGTGCAACAGCAGCGATGACGACTGGAGGTGGTGCTGCAGCTGTGGCGACGACGACCGGAGGTGGAGGTGGCGGTGGATGAGGCGGAGGGGCACCATCTAAGAGTGCAAGCGCTATCTGGGTTGCGTCCTCAGCTTCCGCATAGTTGTTGACGGTGTTCACCATGCTTTTGAAAGTGAGGCGTCCTGAAGCCTACTGCCGCCTTAGCGTATGTTTTCACCCTCTCTCTACATGCAACGCGCCAGATCAAAGATGGTCACCAATCCGACGAATTTGGATCTCTACTGTCCAGACGAACGGGCGAAGCCGGCGGACTTGCAGCGATCTTCCACCGTTATATCCTACACAGGGGAGGTTTGGGTGGGCCTTGAATTTTTCTGGTCTTTGTCGGCAAACTCCAAAGAGAGATCCGACTTCGATCCTTCCGCGAACGTATCCTGCCCGTAGGCGGTCTGTGCGGGTCTTGACGCTCCTCCGACTTCGAGGGAACTAGTGCCTGAGTCAGTTTCGCTGATGAAGAGGTGGATGTCTCTGATGGGGACGATCGAGCATCTGGTAGGGTTCATCTTCGCCGGGATCCAGAACTCGTCGGGAGGGACGATCGAAACGTTGCCGAAGAAAAGAATGCAACCGATGGCTACGGTTTTGCCGATTCCCGCGAAGATCTTGGACTTCGCTCGCTGTAGAGCCTGAAGCGCCTCTTGCCCCACGATGGGCACCAACTGTCGTGGTATTGCCGACGAGTACGCCATGGAGGGGTCCTCATCGTGTGTGTTCAGATCCCACGACGGTGGCGGAATCCTACTCCTGCTATAAATCACTATAATGGAAATACACCGAGTTACAAGGATCGGTTCGCTGTGCGAGGTAGGAGTTGTGGCTTGCCCTAAAGGCTCCCATAGGTCCGACTTATATAGTCTCCAGGTCCTAGGGTTACAGGTAAAGTCCTAGCCGGACAGGTTACAGAGTCCTGCGCTGCATACAACTAGTCTAGCGTGTCTTGCACTCCAAGGATCTAGGTACGTCAGTGACTCCTCCATAGCCTTCCTTTGTCCGACATGGGCCTCCTTTCTGGATCCATCTAACTGGGCCGCCCAGTAGGCCATGGGCCTTGCTATCAACTGTGGGCCACCCGGGTTATCCGGATAGGAGACATGCTATGATGATACCCATATAGCCTATCCCCAACATCTATCTGATAGGATACTTCTCCTCAGTGACTTAAAATCTTGAAGGGTCCGATATATCTTTGTGCAAGCTTCCCTTTGAGTGGAAAATGCTGCATCCCTTTCAAGGGTGATACTTTGAGATACACAAAGTCTCCGATATTGAAGGTCAGGTCTCGACTCTCTTGTCAGTGTAACTCTTCTGTATGGATTGAACGGTCTTGAGGTACTTATGCATCTTGTGAACCTTCTCTTCGGCTTCTCGTAGGATGTCTGGTTCGAATACCTGACTCTCTCCTACTTGTGACCAATTCAGGGGGGGTACGACACTTTCTTCCATGCAAAAACTCAAATGGGGCCATTTTCAAACTGCCCCGATAACTATTGTTGTATGAGAATTATGCGGAAGGCAGGCAGTCTTCCCATTTAGATCCATATTATAGTACACAGCTTTCAAAACTTTGAGGTAAACTGGGTTCCTCTATCCAACACAATTCTCTTAGGTGTTCCATGCAGACTGACTATTCTTGCAATATACAACTCTTCCAGCTTCGAGCTTTGATATGTGGTGTTTACAGGTATGAAATTAGCTAATTTGGAGAGTCTATCTACCATGACCCAAATAGAATCATTTCCTCTACTAGATGTAGCCAAACCGGTAATGAAATCCATTCCAACCGAATCCCATTTCCATTCTGGAATTTGCAATGGCTGCAACATCCTGCGGGTCGCTGGTGTTCCACTTTGACTCTCTGACAGATATCACACTTGGCGATATAGCTTCCGACTTCTCTCTTCATCTTGTGCCACCAAAATTGCTCCTTCAAATCCTGATACATCTTCGTTCCTCCCGGATGAATAGAATAAATAGTATCATGGGCTTCTTGCAAAATGACTTGCTTCAACTCTAAATCTTCTGGCACACAGATACGTCCCATATACCACAGAACTCCTTCTTCATCTTCCGTGAATCCGGGTACCTTCCTTGTACCGATACGACGCTTAATTCCATCCATACTAGCATTTCCTTTTTGAGATTCCTTTATCTGACTGATCAAAGTGGGTTGAAGTTCGATATTGGCAAGAAATCCTTCACTAACTAGGTCCATTCTAAAATTCTCCAACTCCTCATGCAAACTTGGCTGATCTTTCTTAATCATGGTGTTTAATCTACAAGGTAGTCTACTAAGAGCATCCGCTACCACATTGGCCTTGCCGGGGTGGTAGTGAATGTCAAGGTCATAATCCTTGATTAACTCTATACATCTCTGTTATCTCATATTCAGCTCCTTCTGGGTGAAAATATACTTCAAACTCTTGTGATCTGAATAAATCTCACAACGGATACTGTAACACCCCAGTTTTACCTAATTCTTAATTAGGATTTGATTGTGCATTGCATAAGCATCATCTCTAAAAAATGCATGCAAAGAAAATAAATCAAAACCCTAAAACCCTAATATCCCCCCTTCTTTGTGACTATTTCAAATGGTTTCAAATATTTTGAAAATGGTCAAAAAGTTGTGAAGCCCAAAATGTTATAAGGGTCTCACATTATTTTTAAATGTTTTACAAAGTCTATGGCAATTTTTGAAATTCCCAAAACAGTTTTGTAATTGAAAATACAAAACAGAAATTGAAAAAGGTTTGTTTAAAAAAATAGGCAGCAGTAGCCAGCCAGGCCGGCCCAGCCCAGTTCGCATCTCTCCCTCTCCCCTTCTTTCCCTGCCGCCCTGTGCAGCAAACCGCAGCCCAGCTAAGGCCCAAGCGCAGCCCATACCCCTTCAGCTCCTTTCTCTTTTCTTCTTCCCCGAGCAGCCAGAGAAGCTGTTGCCTGGCAGCGCCGGTGCCATCCGATTCCGTGCTGCGATGATCGCCACCGCGCCGCAAACCAAACAAGGATAAGGAGCAACCGCCCGCCTCTCTCTCCCAGTCCTTCCTTATGTCTCGCGATCTCTCTCCTCTGCGAATCCCCAATCAAACTGGAACCATAGCCACAGTAACCTCGCGGCACCGTTGTTCTGGAGCACCTCGAGCCCCGCTAGGCATACCACGGTGACCGCCTTGCTCGCCTAGGTCGTTTGCCCCTACCCATTTGAGACGGTGTGGCCCAATATGCCCCAATCAAGACCTCGGTCTCCGACGACCTCTTCGATTCTGGCCACCCTGTGCCTCGACGAGCCTACTATCATGCCTCTAGTGAGCTTCTGGTACTCTTGGACAACCTCACTGTCTACCTCTCGCTTTGGTTCGGCCGCGCGTAGTAGCTCTGACGCCGCCGCATAAGCTCTCCGTTAGTCGTCTCCGGTGATCCTTATCCAGTGGAGCCGCCACCTTATGGCTCCTCGCAGCCTTGTGCATCTAGCGCGCCCTCTCTCTCGGCTCAGCGCGCTTCCCCGCGACCATCCCGTGCTCAACCTAGGAAGCTCACCGTCGGATGACGTCATGCCGACATCAGCAAGCTTGGGTCAACCTGGTCAAACCCGCCGTGGGTCCATTTTGCCCATGTGGCAGCTGATGTGGCCTAGGGCCTAGCAGTCATTCGCTATGTGTAGCTTCTGGACGGGTGTAAAAAGTATATAAGTTGTTTTAACAGTTTCAGAATTTGATATTAATATAAGAAATTCAATAACTTATTCATATTAAGTCGGAAAAATACAAATAATATATAAAAATATTCATAAAAAATGAGCTCTATCTATTAGATTTATAATCATGCATTGTTCATCAACTTAAATGACAAGTTTAATTAGAGAACTAATCAAGCCCTCTCATATATTCTGAAGTTTCCCCGAGTTAGGGTTTTCACCCCTCGGAACCCCGATTAAATGGTCAAGCATGCCTTGGGGTTACATTTCGATACAATTTAACTTGTCATATCATCATCCTTGCTTGAGCATTGCATCGATGACGTGTGTTGATTGTTTCCCTCTCTTTTCGGTGTTTGCTTCTTCTCGATAGAATACAATATCGAGGTCGAGATTGAAGCCCGAGGACAACACCATCGAAGATCGAAGATCTATGAACGATACTTGACCAACTGTAACCAAGTCAAGTACAAGATTCCCGAAGATCTGTTTATCCGTTATCAACTGGCAAAGGCAACGATAGCCCCACCATGATACAATCCTATGTTTTCGAAAGCATTTCAATTCCTGCCATGTTGCATACGTGTCACGACCAGGATCAGGGCTAGACAAATACCAGATCCTCATCTGATATAAACCTAAACTAAATTCCAAAACACGCAGGGAAAGATCGGTAACATTATAGAACATACAAACCATACATTAATAAGGTAAACTCTTAAGAGAGTTACAAAGCAGTCATACATGCCAAGGGTCACAGACCCATCATTACATCAAACAACGGAAGAAAACAAGTTGTTCTAAGCAACAACTTAGCAAAGGGCCTAAGAGGCCATAACAGAAGTAGCGACCCTTCCATAGATCCTAGGCTGCTGCCCGGGAACCCCGACTACTCGTCGACTTCGACGTAGAAACCACCTTCAGTTGGGGTAGCATCATCTATAGAAAACATCAACGAAGCAAGGCTGAGTATACGGTGTACTCCGCAAGACTTATGGCTAGTGGAGTTATTTTGCATAAAGCCATCTTTTGTTTTCAAAACAAGAGGGAGAAGAAACTCGTCTAGTCAAATCATTTTCAAAAGGGGATAAGAAGACTTCAACTCTAGCTCTTAAAATCATCTTTGATATCCACCAAGTCTCATCATCAACTGAACCACTCTTCCCGGACTACCCCCTCAACCACCCCGAGGAAGTATTCTGGATCTCACTTTAGTTGGCAAGTTTTATCATTCGGTTATAGTTTTCTATGATCACAGAATCCGTTCCCAAGTCGTCCATAACCGTGGACACGGCTTTTCGAAAAGATTATAACCCTGCAGGGGTGCACAACGTTACCCACACGTACCAACCGATTCTTAATGCCAATATATTAGCCCTCTTCTTTGGAGGGCCGGCAGAGAGTGGTTGGCCACGAACTTTACCTTGATTTTGCCGAGACCATGAGTCACGCACTAGGGAGATGCCGCCATAACGGGTCAAGTCCCGAAGCCGGTCCCTAATGATGTGTGCGGGGTTCAAGATTACGGATGTCGGGCATCTCTTGTTCCCGGCCATGCTTACCTACCTGTTATGAATGCACCTCCTTCACCTCCATTCAAGAACAACCATGATGTGTATGTAGAATGGAAAGCCCAAACTATGTGACTCATGGAATCTACTAGGCAAGTTAGTTGGTCGAGGGGGTTTCCAGGCCCCCGTGTGGTTCTACACTCTTCTTGGTTCAAGAGGCGAGAACATTAGGTCCTAAGGGTGGCAAGTATGGGACTACAAAAACCACAACCCACGTTGCCTCACATACAAACCTTAGCATGTTTATCATCCACTTCTGATCATATCACCACATCTTACCATACTAGATTCATTCGCATCTCCGGTGCATCACATGAGTGAGCATCAGACCACTACGCTTGGCTAAGCTTGACTGAACTGTGGCACTAGTGACTCTCATAAGCCAAACACTAGTTATGCTAGGAGCGCTGGATCAGGTAATATAGTTCACAAAGGATAACATGCATCAGATAGGATTACTCTGTCTACTGATAAAAGACTGTTTGAACCGAATCCATATGACGAGAATGAAATACTTTGTAATCATAGGATTCATATGTCTGAGTGGGGCTTCGCTTTCCTTGTCCGTTGTTGGACTGGTACTGCTCTTCGGTGGCGTTGACTTCAGCTTTGGGTTCGGTTCCTATTCGCGAGAACCAATCACCGGAAAAGAGAAAGCAACACTCAACACATGGCATGTGCAATGCTCATACAATATGGATGATATGACAAGTTAAATAGTGTTGAATTGAACCCTAAAGCATGCTTGATCACTTTAAAGGGGGTTCCGAAGATCCAAACCCTAAAACAGGGGAATCATCGGAAAAACCTGTGGGGTTCAATTGGTTCTTCTAATTAAACTTGCTATCAAAGTTTATTAAGAATGTATGATTATAGCTTAGTTAGATAGGTTTCATTTTTTAAAATGAATTAGTTATGAATTTCCCAAATTTTAATTCATTTTAAACATTTTTGGAATAGTTGAAATAATTTCCAAACTTGGGCCCACATGTCAGATTTTTAATCATTTTAGAAAATATTTACAGAAAATATTAAAACCCTGACAAGAAGGGCCCACCTGTCATAGATTTCTATTTACAGAAATTATTTACAAAACAATTAATGAATGAAAATGAATTATTGCATCATGATGATGACAGGCTGACGTCATCCAGAGCTTGATCCTCAGATCAAGGCTCGATCCACTGATCTAGGGCTCGTGGGACGACGGGGAGTAGCGCGCTGGAAGCGGACGAGTGCGGGGAGCCAAAATGTGGCGGCGCCGCTATGGATTGACCACCAGAGAGTGGCCGGCAACGACAACCAACGGCGGCGGCTGCAGACGCATGGCGATAGCTCGAACCAGAGAGGGAGGGAGGCGATGGGGAGGTCTAGGGGGACCGCAAGCTCACCACGAACGCGTCGGTGGTGACAGGGAGGCAAGGCGAGGTCAGACGGTGATGAATTGATGGTAACAACGGAGGCGTCCGACGGTGCTGCTTGCTCGATTCCGGCCAGAAGAGGTCGTCCCGGCTCGCGTGCTTCGAGGAGGAGGATGAGAGCGGCGAGGCGATGCTCCTGGTCACCTTGGCTGGGCGAGGGGCGAGGGGTTCCCGGTGGCTAGGGTTTGGCCCCGCGTGGGAAAGAGAGGTTAGAGAGGGGGAGAGTGCGTGCTAGGGTTCTCCGGCGGCGTCGGCGAGATATTCGTAGGCGCTGGCGGGTGGCGGCGCGTATCTTGGCGCATCTCCGGTGACAGATGGCGGGCGGCACGACATCGAGCTGGTTCCTCGTCGGGGACGAAGACGACGACGGAAAGATCGATCGAAGCGGTACGGGGCCGGGGACGGGCTGCTGCTGGGCCAGGATTGGGACCCGGGTGGGCTAGCTGCTGGCGCTGCTGGCGGCAGAAAGAGGAGGGAGGAGATGGGCTCGGCCTAGAGAGGATTAGGTTTAGATTTTTTTCCAGGAAACCTTTTCTATTTCTGTTTCCTGATTTATTTTTATATTTTGAATTTCAAACCTGTTTTGAATGATTTCAAATTACAGAAACTTTTATGAAGTATATAAAATAATGCGGAACCCTTTTATTCACTTTGGGTTCAACTCATGTAGTTAGTTTTTCAAATACAAAACTCATTTGAATGGTTTTCAAATAGATGGGGAAGTTAGGGTTTTAGGGTTTTATTTGTTCTTTCTTGATTAAACCGAAGTGAAAGTGTGATGCATGCATGCAATGCTCAAACATATCCTTATTTATATTACACAAAAGGGTGGTACGTCACAGCTCTACCCCACTTACAAGAATCTCGACCCGAGATTCCTAGGTTTTAGAAAAGAAGGCAGGGTACTCAGATCGAAGACAGTCTTCTCGTTCCCAGGTTGCTTCTGACTCAGAATGATGAGACCATTGAACTTTCAGGAACTTGATGGTTTGACAATGAGTCTTGCGCTCGGTTTCATCAAGAATACGAACAGGATATTCTTGTTAGGTTAGATCATCTTGGAGATCCAAAGTTTCATAGTCCACACCACGAATGGGATCTTTGAAGCAGCGCTTGAGTTGAGACACATGGAAAACATCATGTACCTCTGGAAAAGTTGAAGGTAGATCCAATTGGTAGGCAAGCTCACCCCGCTTGGAGAGAATGCGAAAGGGACCAACGTAGAGAGGAGCCAATTTGCCTTTGATATCGAATCCATGGACACACTTCAGAGGAGTGACCCAGAGGTAAACTTGATCACCAACTTCATAATGAACATCAAGATGATGACGATCGTAGTTGGTCTTCTAACGGGATTGAGCGGCCTTTAGAAGCTCTCGAATTATGCGAACTTGATCTTCTGCTTCTTGAATCCTGTCCGGACCAAAGAATTGTCTTTCGCCGGTTTCTGTCCAGTTCAGAGGTGTTCGACATGTTCTCCCATACAGGAATTCGAAAGGTGCCATGCCCAAACTAGATTGAAAACTGTTGTTATAAGATAACTCCGCAAAAGGAAGACATTTCTTTGAGTTCTTTCCAAAGGATATGACACAGGCTCTGAGAATGTCTTCAATAATTTGATTCACTCTTTCAGTTTGACCACCGGTTTTAGGATGATAAGCTGTACTGAAGGAAACTTGAGTTCCCATTGCTTGTTGGATACTAGCCCAGAACTTGGAAGTAAACAAGCTTCCACAATCAGATATGATATTCTTGGGAACACCATGAAGAACGACAATCCGGGATAGGTATAGCTCTACCAACTAGCTTGTAGTAATGCTTTCCCGAATAGCAAGGAAGTGAGAAACTTTGGATAGTCGATCAATAACTACCCATATGGCATCATGTCCCGATTGTGTCTTTGGGAGTCCAGTAATGAAATCCATACCAATGTCATCCCATTTCCACTCAGGAATTTTCAACGGTTGCAGAAGTCCAGTAGGCCTTTGGTGTTCAGCCTTCACACGACGGCAAACGTCGCACTCTACAACAAAGCGAGCGATTTCTGGTTTCATTCCACTCCACCAGAATCTTTGACGGAGATATCGGTACATCTTGGTACCACTAGGATGGATAGACAGAGGGGATTCATGAGCTTCCAAAAGGATTAGATCTTTGATTTTCCGATTGTTTGGAACCACTAACCGGTTACTGAAGTATAGAATACCTTGATCATTGACGGATAAACATTTAGCTTCACCGCTTGCAACACATTCTTTGATCTTGGTAACTTCATCATCTTGCTTTTGAGCTTCCTTGATTTGGTCCTCGAGAGAAGATTTTATTTCAAGGTTAGCAAGGAATCCACAAGGAACTACTTCAAGGTTAAGACGCTTGATTTCCTCGTAGAGAGCAGGTTGGGCTTGTGAAATCATCAGATTGTTGCAATAATACCTCCGACTTAGCGCATCAGCAACGACGTTGGCTTTGCCGGGTTGATAGTTGAGACCCAAATCATAATATTTGATGAGTTCCAACCATCGTCTTTGCCTGAGATTCAGATCTGGCTAGGTAAAGAGATACTTTAGGCTTTGATGATCCGAGTAAAGTTCACAATGGTTACCGATAAGGTAATGTCGCCATTGCTTAAGAGCATGAATAAAAGCATCAAGCTCGAGATCATGGGTTGGATAATTGTTCTCATGTGGCTTCAACTGCTGAGAAGCATAGGCCACTACATGAACATCTTGCATCAACACACATCCTAGCCCTTGAAGAGAAGCATCACAATAGATGACAAAGTCCTTGCTTGTATCCGGAAGGACAAGCACAGGAGCAATGGTTATCTTAGTTTTCAAAGCTTGGAAGCTTTCTTCTGCCTTTTCTGACCATTCAAATTTCTTATCTTTCTTAAGAAGATCGGTCATAGGGTTGGCTATCTTGGAGAAGTTCTCAACGAATCGATGGTAATATCCTGCCATTCCAAGAAAACTTCGGACTTCCTTGACTAAAGTAGGTGACTTCCATTCCAGAATGGTCTAAACCTTATCCGGTATGACAGCAACACCACTTGCAGACACAATGTGACCAAGGAAGACGAGCTCTTGTAACCAGAACTCACATTTGGAAAACTTGGCGTAGAGACGATGTTCACGAAGTTTAGTCAATACCAAACATAGATGTTCGGCATGCTCTTCTTCGGTCTTGGAGTAGATTAGAATGTCATCAATGTATACCACAATGAACTTGTCGAGATACTCCATGAAGACGGAGTTCATGAGCCTTATAAATGTGGTAGGGGCATTGGTCAACTCGAAGGACATCACTGTATACTCGTAAATACCATAACGAGTTGTGAATGCTGACTTTGGGATAGCCTCCTTTCTGATCTTGATTTGATGATACCCTGATCTTAAGTCCATTTTGGAGAAGACAGTGGCACCACTTAATTGATCAAAGAGGTCATTTATCCGAAGAAGTGGGTACTTATTCTTGATTGTCACCGTGTTGAGTGGATGGTAATCAACCACCAATCTTGGAATATTTGTATCCCGCTTCTTGACAAAGATAGTAGGGCAACCCCAAGAGGATGTGCTAGGTTGGATGTAACCTAGACCCTCTAACTCTTCAAGTTGCTTCTTCAACTCAACCAACTCATGAGGAGGCATGCGGTAAGGTCTTTTGGAGATAGGAGAAGTTCCAGGAACTAGCTCTATGACAAACTCCACACTTCGATCTGGGGGCATGCCAGGCAGCTCTTCAAGAAAGACATCCGGGAAATCACAGACTACATGGACATCTTGGACCTCGAGAGTGGGTAGGACATCCATGGCATACAACTCTGAGAAAGGATTAAGAACTACTAATGGAGACTTTGAACCATCAGTCCAATACTTGACAGTTATGCCAGCAGGAGAGGTCACAACAACTGTTCTAAGTGCACAGTCAGTGACGGCTTGATACTTGGTTAACTAGTCCATGCCCAGAATAATATCTATGTCAGTTGACTTGAGTGCAATGAGGGAAGTGAGAAACTTCTGATATTCTATATCTATCTCAACCCCATGAGTAACCCAGATGGTCTACCAACGAGACCCAGGAGTTCTAATCTCTAGAGGAGAGTCCATAGCTTGAAAGGTGATATCATGCATTTGCGCAAAATCTTGTGATATGAATGTATGAGATGCTCTAGAATCAAACAAGACTGTTGCAAGAATTGAATTGACATGGAGCGTACCAAGAATGACGCGTGGATATTCCTGAGCTTCCTCAACAGTGACATGGGTCAGACGACCACGTCTAGCACCTTGAGATTTGTCATTCTTCTTTGCCTGCTGATCATTACGCCCGGCAGCCCTTTGAGAACACTCCCTTGAGTAGTGACCAGGATGACCACAGGAGTAACAGGTAACCCCAGTGTGAGAACCAGCAGGAGGATGACAGTTTGATCCACCAGTATTTGGCTGTGGCTAACGAGAATTATTGCCATAAGACTTGGGTGCATAAGGTGCACGAGGCACATCACTATATGGAACAAAGACACCGCGCTTCTTGTTACCAGAGGAAGAATCAAGAGAATTTCCTTCTTCACGCTTCTGAGAGACTTCCATATCCTTCCTTTCATGCTCCAGAGTAAGAGCATAATTGTGCAGGTCCTGGAAAGACTGGAACTTGAAGGGAAGCAACTCATAGCGAAGTACAGGGTTAAGTCCCTTACGGAACAACTCTTGCTTATCTTCATCATTGGTCACATCCCTGGTTGCATAGTGAGCCAGGAGAGTAAACTCACGCCCATAGGTTTCAATATCCTTGCGCCCCTGAGTCAGATCCAAAAACTCCCTCCTTTTGAGATCCATGATGGGCTTAGGGATATAAGAGGCACGAAATGCTGCAACAAACTCCTCCCAGGTAACAACATGTCCCTGAGCTTGCAGATTCTGAAAACCTTCCCACCAAACACCAGCCTCACCTTCCAGTTGATAGGTGGCAAAGTTGACACGGTTAGCAGGACGGACTCGAAGAGCACTGAACTTGCGCTCTATGGTGCGGAGCCAATCATCAGCTTCAAGGGGCTCCTTGGAGTGGGTGAAGATTGGTCGAAAAGAGCGGATAAAATCTCCAAGTGTGACACAGTCGTCAGGACGATGTTCAGTGTTCTGCGCCACATCCTCCAGAAGGCGTTCATTCCGCAGACGGTTGGTCTGAATGTTGTTGAGAACCTCGGCCATTGTGGGAGGTGGCGGAAGTTCCTGATCACCATTGTTGTTTCCTCGACGGCCAACAGAACCACGAGTACCAGTCGGCATCCTGAGGAGAAAACAGAAACCATGAGAATGGATTCACCAAAAAGGGTACAACAAAGGATGGCAGAACCATATCAAAAGATCATGGTAGAGGTAACATGTGGATGAAAACTATATCAATGCATTAAGTATGGCAGTAGAACAAGCATACAAAATGTATACGCTACCAACTTAGATACAAACCATAACAATGGAATTCAAGCATGATATGATACCAACAAGTCACAAAAGAATTGAGAGCGAGATTAGAAGCATCCTTAGCAAAGTTAAAAACAATGCTTCAGTTGCACAGATATATCTTGGAAACTCTGAGCCTTGCAAGCAAGTACGGAGTACTTAGGAGAAAACAACCCAATCCCGTACATCCTAGAAATTTGAAATGATAGATGACAAGTGAAAACTTTGCAAAGCAAACAAGGTAAGATAACTCATCAATAGAACAATCTTGGATAAGGAGTAAAAAGAGTCCTATTCAGAGTTTTGAAAATAGTTTTTTTATCTTTCAAATAGTTTTCTCAAACTCTAGACTCAACGTCGACCAGCTAGAAGGGTTTCCTACAGGCAGTCCTGCTCTGATACCAAAATCTATCACGACATGGGATCAGGTCTAGACAAATACCAGATCCTCATCTAATATAAACCTAACCTAAATTCCGAAATGCGCAGGGAAAGATCGGTAACATTACAGAACATACAAACCATACATTAATAAGGTAAACTCTTAAGAGAGTTACAAACTAGTCATACAAGCCAAGGGTCATAGACCCATCATTACATCAAACAACGGAAGCAAACAAGTTGTTCTACACAACAACTTAGAAAATGGCCTAAGAGGCCATAACAGAAGTAACGACCCTTCCATAGATCCTAGCCTGCTGCCCGGGAACCCCGACTACTCGTCGACTTCGACGTAGAAACCACCTTCAGTTGGGGTAGCATCATTTGTAGAAAACATCAACGAAGCAAGGCTGAGTATAGGGTGTACTCCGCAAGACTTATGGCTAGTGGAGTTATTTTGCATAAAGCCATCTTTTGTTTTCAAAACAAGAGGGAGAAGAAACTCGTCTAGTCAGATCATTCTCAAAAGGGGATGAGAAGACTTCAACTCTATCTATTAAAATCATCTTTGATATCCACCAAGTATCATCATCAACTGAACCACTCTTCCCGGAGTACCCCCTCAACCACCCCGAGGAAGTATTCCTGATCTCACTTTAGTTGGCAAGTTTTATCACTCGTTTATAGTTTTCTATGATCACAGAATCCGTTCCCAAGTCATCCATAACCGTGGACACGGCTTTTCGAAAAGATTATAACCCTGCAGGGGTGCACAAATTTACCCACATGTACCAACCGGTTCTTAATGCCAATATATTAGCCCTCTTCCTTGGAGGGCCGATAGAGAGTGGTTGACCACGACCTTTACCTTGCTTTTGCCGAGACCATGAGTCATGCACTAGGTATATGCCGCCATAATGGGTCAAGTCCCAAAGCCGGTCCCCAATGATGTGTGCGGGGTTCAAGATTATGGATGCCGAGCATCTCTTGTTCCCGACCACGCTTACCTACCTGTTATGAATGCACCTCCATTCAAGAACAACCATGATGCGTATGTCGAATGGAAAGCCCAAACTATGTGACTCGTGGAATCTACTAGGCAAGTTAGTTGGTCGAGGGGGTTTCCAGGCCCCCGTGTGGTTGTACGCTCGTCTTGGTTCAAGAGGCGAGAACATCAGGTCCTAAGGGTGGCAAGTATGGGACTACAAAAACCACAACCCACGTGGCCTCCCATACAAACCTTAGCATGTTTATCATCCACTTCTGATCATATCACCACATCTTATCATACTAGATTCATTCGCATCTCCGGTGCATCACATGAGTGATTAGCATCAGACCACTACGCTTGGCTAAGATTGACTGAACTGTGGCACTAGGGACGCTCATAAGCCAAACCCTAGTTATGCTAGGAGCGGTGGATCAGGTAATATAGTTCACAAAGGATAACATGCATCAGATAGGATTACTTTGTCTACTGATAAAAGACTGTTTGAACCGAATGCATATGACGAGAGTGAAATACTTTGTAATCATAGGATTCATATGTATGAGTGGGGCTTCGCTTTCCTTGTCTGTTGTTGGACTGGTACTGCTCTTCGGTGGCGTTGACTTCAGCTTCGGGTTCGGTTCCTATTCGCGAGAACCAATCACCGGAAAAGAGAAAGCAACACTCAACACATGGCATGTGCAATGCTCATACAATATGGATGATATGACAAGTTAAATAGTGTTGAATTGAACCCTCAAGCATGCTTGATCACTTTAAAGGGGTTACGAAGATCCAAACCCTAAAACAGGGGAATCATCGGAATCACCTATGGGGTTCAATTGGTTCTTCTAATTAAACTTTCTATCAAAGTTGATTAAGAATGTATGATTATAGCTTAGTTAGATAGGTTTCATTTTTGAACATTTTGGTATATTATTTGTATTTTTCTGATTTAAAATGAATTAGTTATGAATTTCCCAAATTTTAATTCATTTTAAACATTTTTGGAATAGTTGAAATAATTTCCAAACTTGGGCCCACATGTCAGATTTTTAATCATTTAAAAAAATATTTACAGAAAATATTAAAACCCGGACAGGCAAGGCCCACCTGACATAGATTTCTATTTACAGGAATTATTTACAAAAAAATTAATAAATGAAAATGAATTATTGCATCATGATGATGACAGGCTGACGTCATCCAGAGCTTGATCCTCAGATCAAGGCTCGATCCACTGATCCAGGGCTCGCGGGGCGACGGGGAGTAGCGCGCTAGAAGCGGACGAGTGCGGGGAGACAAAAAGTGGTGGCGCCGCTGTGGATTGACCACCAGAGCATGGACGACGACGACAAACAACGGCGGCGGCTGCAGACGCATGGCGATAGCTCGAACCAGAGATAGAGGGAGGCGATGGGGAGGTCTAGGGGGACCGCAAGCTCACCACGAACGTGTCGGTGGTGACGGGGAGGCAAGGCGAGGTCGGAGGGTGATGAATTGATGGTAACAACAGCGGCAGCCGACGGTGCTGCTTGCTCGATTCCGGCCAGAGGAGGTCGTCCCGGCTCACGTGCTTCGAGGAGGAGGACGAGAGCGGCGAGGCGATGCTCCTGGTCACCTCGGCTGGGCGAGGGGTGCTCGGAGACGGCGGCGATTGGCGGTTCCCGGTGGCTAGGGTTTGGTCCCCGCGCGGGAAAGAGAGGTTAGAGAGGGGAAGAGTGCATGCTAGGGTTCTCCGGAGGCGTCGGCAAGATATTTGTAGGCGCTGGCGGGCGGCGGCGTGTATCTTGTCGCATCTCCGGCGACAGATGGCGGGCGGTGCGACGGCGAGCTGGTTCCTCGTCGGGGACGAAGACGACGATGGAAAGATCGATCGAAGCGGTACGGGGCTAGGGATGGGCTGCTGCTGGGCCAGGATTGGGCCCCGGGTGGGCTGGCTGCTGGCGCTGCTGGCGGCAGAAAGAGGAGAGAGGAAATGGGCTCGGCCCAGAGAGGATTAGGTTTATATTTTTATCCAGGAAACCTTTTCTATTTCTATTTCCTGATTTATTTTTATATTTTGAATTTCAAACATGTTTTGAATGATTTCAAATTACATAAACTTTTATGAAGTATAAAATAATGTGGAACCCTTTTATTCACTTTGGGTTCAACTCATGTAGTTAGTTTTTCAAATACAAAACTCATTTGAATGGTTTTCGAATAGAGGGGGAAGTTAGGGTTTTAGGGTTTTATTTGTTCTTTCTTGATTAAACCAAAGTGGAAGTGTTATGCATGCATGCAATGCTCAAACATATCCTTATTTATATTACACAAAAGGGTGGTATGTTACATTACGATTCTATGGTGGTCTTTCATCGATATATAGAGTATCCTTTCTATTGCATTACTCCATTTGAGCTTATATTACCTGATCCACTGCTCCTAGCATAACTAGGCTTGGCTTGTGTGCACTGTTAGAGCTTATATCTATGTCCTGCTTAGCCATGCATAGCT
Organism: Avena sativa; assembly: GCA_916181665.1. Classification (NCBI taxonomy): domain Eukaryota; kingdom Viridiplantae; phylum Streptophyta; class Magnoliopsida; order Poales; family Poaceae; genus Avena; species Avena sativa. The sequence goes on along the minus strand of OV702293.1, from coordinate 87,827,451 downwards.
GTTGAGTCTTGTTCATCTAGATGATGTATCAGATGCAGATAATCCAGTATGACAAGAGAACATGATGAGATGAGATCAGTGATATGAGATTAAACATGCTAAGGCTTGTATGGGAGGCCACGGTGGGATGTGGTTTTTCTAGTCCCATGCTCGCCACCACTAGGACCCGAGTTCTTGCCTCTTGAACCAAGACGAGCGTACAACACACGGGGTTTATGGGGACCCCCTGATTAACTAACTTGCCTAGTAGATTCCATGAGTCACATAGTTCGGGCGTTCCATTCGACATATGCATAGAAAACCTTTTGAAAGATTTGTCGGGTGAAGGTGCATTCATAACAGGTAGGTAAGCATGGGCGGGGTTGTTAATGGAGCCCCTGGTAAACCAACCTCGCCTCACATCTTTAAGTACCGGCTTCGGGATTTGACCCGTTACGACGGAACCATACTTATTGCATGACTCATGGTCTTGGCAAAAAGCAAGGTAAAGGTCATGTCTAACCACCCTCTGCCAGCCTTCCAAGGAAGAGGGCTAATCTTCAGTGGCATTAAGAGAAGGTTAATACGTGTGGGTAAATTTGTACACCCCTACAGGGTAATAATCTTTCAGAAAGCCGTGTCCACGGTTATGGACGACTTGGGAATGGACGTGATGATCATAGAGAACTTGAACCTAATCGTAAAACTTGGTAGATCAACGTGTGCTTAAGGATGCTTCCTCATGGGTACGAGGGGTGATCCTAGTTTAGGTGATGATGATTCGGTGGATATCAAAGATGATGATCAATATTTCAGAGATGTCGCTCTCTTATCCCCTTTTAAAATACTCAGACTAGACGAGCTCCTTCTCTCTCTTGTTTTACAAACAAAAGTGGCTTTATGCAAGACAACTCCACCAGCCATAAGTCTTGCGGAGTACACCCTGTACTCACCCTTGCTTTGTTGATACTTTTGGCAAAGTAAGTGTTCCCTAGAGATCAGTTTGGTACTACATCGACATCGACGAGTAGCTTGGGGTTCCCGGCCGGCATCCTAGAATCTATGGGCTGCGACGTCATCGTTATGCTTCAGGCCTCTTAGGCCATTTGTTAAGTTTGCTATACTTAATAGCATAATTTTCCTTCCGTTGTTTGATGTCTGTGGTCAATTACCTCTGCTTGTAATATTTTGGTTCTCTGGTCAGTTATGAGCTTGCTGTCATAAATTTTTGTGTCGTAGGACCACTGCTGTGTTATCGATTCTTCACTTGATATCCTCGATCTCAAGGTTAAGCTTATGTCAGACGGAGGTCTGGATTCGTTTAGCCCTGATCCCGGGGGTGTCACAGGTTTTGGTATCAGAGCAGTACCGACCGTAGGAAAACCTTGCTATTGGTCGATGTTGAGTCTAGTACTTGTGAAAAAACTATTTTAAAAGCTGAAAAGTATTTGCGAAAACTCTATTATGCTTATTTTTCTTCTTATCCAGTTTCGCTCTAACTCTGGGTCATCTTATCTTGTGTTGATTTTGGAAAAGTGTTGATATCTCTTCTAGTCTTTCAAAGCTTAGGTGCCTTCTAGGCATGTCGTTTCTCAACCAGTTGACCTAGTGTTGAGTTCTCTAGAGTTGTGTGTGTTGTTCCCCTTGCTCTATTTCATCTGACAGATTCCTTTCCATCATGATCTCTCTATCTTTTGGACCCACAATATTATATTGTTGGATCTGCAGTGTTCTGTTCTAGGCTTCGGGGTTTCCTTTCGCTTCGAGTGCCTCCTTTTTGTTTGTTGGGTACTTCAGAAGTCATTTCTTCTCTTGCAAGTTACCTCGTGATCACTATCTTGAAGTGTACGCTGTGTCACTCAAGTAGTAGTTACTATTTTCTCGGGTTTTAACCCTTGGACTTGAACTGAAGATCCCCGATTCTGCTAGATTATGGTGTTTTGAATCTAGTACATGAAGCTGATCTTTATTCCAAGATCCACTCCTTTGACCCCTGTTGTTAATGTTCACACATTACCTCAGGATGGCTGGTATTACCATTCTATCCTTCAAGCTTGTGGTTTCTGTCGTGATGTAATTGTGACAACTAAGGACTTCCCCTACCACTAGCCATGGTAGATGTTCCTTAATGGAACGAAATAGATCATGACAAGAGTACTCCTCGTGAGTCTCGCATCTATACTCGTGACTCTGCCATACATTACCTTTTTTTGCATTGGTTTTGGGAAGATCGTTGACTTATGCATCCACTTCTTGGGATTCTATCCTGAGCATGTTCTTTTCCTCTTGTTGTTTTCCGACCTTTGTCTGCCAGTTGGAAGCCAAGTAGTACATGTGCATTGGTGTCTTCCGATGCAAGATACTCTTGTGGTCCGTCAAGACAAACCATCTTGGGATGTCTAGGAGAAACAAACTCCAGTACCTTGTCATATCAAGGACCAGGTCAAAGTGTTGTAATCCATAGATTAAGAGGCATTGATTAGCTTCTGTCTGTTCTACCTTAAAGTGTCACACTCTTTTTATACTAAGAGGTCGTGCTGAGTTTTATGACCCCTTAAAGAAGTGATGCTTTTACACATTGTTACCCACCCTTACTCGAGATTTCTCTCTTGTGAGTGATGCGTGTGCGTAATAATGTGGCCACTCGATATTCTTAGCAATTATTATTGTTTTGAACTCTAACGACATTTGTGTCATTCTCAGCATGATTGGTTAACCCTGTCACTGAGCAAAGGATGATTGTGCTACCAAGTCCGCTATTCTTGAGCACTCGTTTCAATCAAAGAGTTAGGCTCGTGCCAAATGTTTGAGACTATGTCTCCTTGCGTTACAAAGCAAGTTACCTCTCGAACTAAGTAACATATCGGCGGTTTGTGATATTCTAGATGTCTTTCTAGAAGTATTGACATGTTTCCACATGACCGTGTTATCAGGTTTTTGAGCAAGCAAGTTCTCTGAACTGCTCTTATCTCCAAGGATACATACTGGATACCCCTAAACTAGTTGGTTGAGCTTAAACAACAACTTGGAGAGTTGTAAGACAAATGTTCTATCCAACTATGTTCCTTCGTAAAGGGATGCCTAGTTTTGTTCGTGTTGAAGAAAGATAGTATTTGCTTCGTGGATATGATATCTTCCCCTCTTTTGATTTGATTTGGGTTATCGTCAAATCAAACTCAGTCCCAAGGACTATATTGATAATGTTTCTTCTTGTGATTTTTCACTTGGGAACATCTTCATGTCTTTTGGTCTGACCAATACATCTGCCTTGTTCATACAACATACGAGTTCATCTTCTTGGAGTGCCTTGATAAGTTTGTTGTTGAGCCCATCAATGACATCCTTATCTTCTCCATGTCAGATTGAATACATATGGAACATTGGGCATTAATGTTGGAAACTTTTAAGAACCATCTTCGAGTCATCTCGAAGCAAGTGTTCTGGATGTTAGAAGTGACCTTCTCTAGTTTACGTGCAAACGTTGAAAGATGTTGCCGTGGATTCGAGTAGAGTTAGCTCCGTTCCCTAAGGACACATGTGTGTTTGATTGACAGTACCTTATATGTGCGCAATTGTCTTTTGACAAGTTGCTAAATACATGGGTCTGGTAATCTAGCTCGTCTTTTGGATCTTGACACTATAGTCCATATCTTGAGAATCTAGTAACTTTACCTTTGTGGTAAATGTTGCAAAATTTCTATTCGGACATGTTGGGTCTGAAGTATCATTTCACTTAACCAAAGCTGAATCTCAAGCAACAATGATGGTTGGTGATCCCCAAGGTTTTGACATAGATATCTTAGTAAATCTGGCAAGATTGATGTAATGGTTGACACATTTATCCGTAGAGATCTCTTGTCATATTCTCTTGAAGTTAGCAATAACAACCACCCTTCATGAGGCTTCTTCTATAATTAATTATAGGAGTTGTGCTTATGGTTTCCTTGTATCTGAAGTCCGACCTTTACTTGATGCTTCGTGTCTCGAACATCAAGGAGAACATTTAAAGTAGTGTTGCTCAATGTCTCTCGGTCGATCCTCCAGACCTTTTATGTTGGCAATCATTTTGTTGTGCTAAGTAATTGAAGTCTAAGAATGAAGTTTCTTTCTTCTCGTGTCATCAGGAATCTCCTTACCAATTCATCTTAGTGGTGCAAAGTGATATCATGATCTATGGAAAAGATTTGATAAAACTAGATGAATAAAGAGTTTCCTTCATTTCTTTCAGACATGTTTGAAGAGCGACTATGATTTTGGTAATCTGTAGTTTCTCTTGTTACATGTTTCTTGAGACACTTATGAGTCCTCTCCACCAAAACACCTTTCTGTCTTAAGCCTTCTGTTGAATGAAAGAGTGACCCTTCTGTTTCAAAAATAGTTCAACAGCTTGGTTTTGTTGATCCATATCTCTGCAACCTGAAATCTCTACTTAAGCCATTTAGTAGAGGTTCCCTATCAAAGTTTGTGGTTATGTTCTTTCTATTGGATGCTTTCCTCTTCAGTAGCTTAAACTCTTCTGTAAGTTCCATGGTCTCAATCCTTATCAAGACCATCTATGTAACAATTTGAAACATTCTCCTCTTGTTCCCTCCGCTACCTTTATGTGTTTCATGTTGTCATCTCAGATGTGTTTCTAAACACTCCATCCATGAGTTGACCATGAAATACTCGGTGTGTTGTTTAGTGTGTTTCCCTCTTACCCTTAGTGTGACCATGTTTCTTTATCTCTCTGTCTCTCTTCCTACCTTTGGAATCTCGGGTCGAGATTCTCGTAAGGGGGATAGAGTTGTAACACCCGAGCTTTACCTAATTCTAAATTAGGATTTGATTGTCCATTGCATAAGCATCATCTCTTAAAAATGCATGCAAAGAAAATAAATCAAAACCCTAAATCCCTAATATCCCCCCCCTCTTTGTGACTATTTCAAATGGTTTCAAATATTTTGAAAATGGTCAAAAAGTTGTGAAGCCCAAAATGTTATAAGGGCCTCACATTATTTTTAAATGTTTTACAAAGTCTATGGCAATTTTTGAAATTCCCAAAACAGTTTTGTAATTGAAAATACAAAAAAGAAATTGAAAAAGGTTTGTTTTAAAAAAATAGGTAGCACCAGCCATCCAGGCTGGCCCAGCCCAGTTTGCATCTCTCCCTCTCCCCTTCTTTCCCTGTCGCCCTGTGCAGCAAACCGTGGCCCAGCTAAGGCCCAAGCGCAGCCCATACCCCTTCAGCGCCTTTCTTTTTTCTTCTTCCTCGAGCAGCCGGAGAAGCTGCTGCCTGGCAGCGCCGGCACCATCAGATTCCGCGCTGCGATGATCGCCACCATGCCGCCAACCAGACGAGGATAAGGAGCAGCCGCACGCCTCTCTCTCTCCTAGTCCTTCCTTATCTCTCGCGAGCTCTCTCCTCTGCGAATCCCCAATCGAACTAGAACCCTAGCCATAGTAGCCTCGGGGCACCGTCGTTCTGGAGCTCCTTGAGCCCCACTAGGCATACCACGGTGACCGCCTTGCTTGCCTAGGTCGTTTTCCCTACCCGTTTGAGACGGCGTGGCCCCAGATGCCCCAATCAAGACCTCGGTCTCCGACGACCTATTCGATTCTGGCCACCCCGTGCCTCGACGACCCTACTATCATGCCTCTGGTGAGCTTCTGGTACTCCTGGACCACCTCACTGTCTACCTCTCGCTTTGGTTTGGCCGCACGTAGTAGCTCTGTCTTCGCCGCCGCGTAAGATCGCCGCCGGTCATCTCCGGTGATCCTTAGCCAGTGGAGCCACCACCTTATGGCCCCTCGCAGCCTTGCGCGTCTAGCGCACCCGCTCGCTCGGCTCAGCGCGCTTCCCTGCGACCATCCCGTGCTCAACCTGGGAGGCTCACCGTCAGATGACGTCATGCTGATGTGGCCTAGGGCCCCGCCGTGGGTCCATTTTGCCCACGTGGCTGCTGATGTGGCCTAGGGCCCAGCCGTCATTCACTGTGTGTAGCTTATGGCCGGGTCTAAAAAGTATATAAGTTGTTTTAACAATTTCAAAATTTGATATTAATATAAGAAATTCTATAACTTATTCATATTAAGTCAGAAAAATACAAATAATATATCAAAATATTCAGAAAAATGAGCTCTATCTATTAGAGCTATAAACACGCATTGTTAATTAACTTAAATGACAAGTTTAATTAGAGAACTAATCAAGCCCTCTCATATGACTCCGGAGTTTCCCCGAGTTAGGGTTTTCACCCCTCGGAACCCTAATTAAATGGTCAAGCATGCCTTAGGGTTACATTTTGATACAATTTAACTTGTCATATCATCATCCTTGTTTGAGCATTGCATCGATGTCATGTGTTGATTGTTTCCCTCTCTTTCCGATGTTTGCTTCTTCTCGGTAGAATACGATATCGAGATCAAGATCGAAGCCCGAGGACAACACCATCGAAGATCGAAGATTGACGAACGATACTTGACCAACTATAACCAAGTCAAGTACAAGATTCCCGAAGATCTGTTTATCCGTTCTCAATAGGCAAAGGCAAGCATAGCCACACCATGATACAATCCTATGGTTTCGAAAGCATTTCAATTCCTGCCATGTTGCATACGATTCTACTGTGGTCTTTCATCGATCGATAGAGTATCCTATCTATTGCATTACTCCCTTTGAGCTTATATTACCTGATCCACTGCTCCTAGCATAACTAGTCTTGGCTTCTGTGCACTATTAGAGATTATATTTGTGTCCTGCTTATCCATGCATAGCCGTTGAGTCTGGTTCATCCAGATGATGTTTCAAATGTAGATAATCTAGTATGATAGGAGAACATGATGAGATGAGATCAGTGATATGAGATTAAACATGCTAAGGCTTGTATGGGAGGCCACGGTGGGATGTGGTTTTTCTAGTCCCATGCTCGCCACCACTAGGACCCAAGTTCTTGCCTCTTGAACCAAGACGATCGTACAACCACACGGGGTATATGGGGACCCCCTGATTGACTAACTTGCCTAGTGGATTCCATGAGTCACATAGTTCAGGCGTTCCATTCGACATATGCATAGAAAACCTTTTGAAAGATTTGCTGGGTGAAGGTGCATTCATAACAGGTAGGTAAGCATGGGCGGGGTTGCTTGGAGTCGATGGAGCCCCTGGTAAACCAACCTCGCCTCACATCTTTAAGTACCGGCTTCGGGATTTGACCCGTTATGACGGAACCATACTTATTGCGTGACTCATGGTCTTGGCAAAAGCAAGGTAAAGGTCATGTCTAACCACCCTCTGTCAGCCTTCCAAGGAAGAGGGCTAATCTTAAGTAGCATTAAGAGAAGGTTAATACGTGTGGGTAAAGTTGTACACCCTTGCAGGGTAATAATCTTTCAGAAAGCCGTGTCCACGGTTATGGACGACTTGGGAATGGACGTGATGATCGTAGAGAACTTGAACCTAATCATAAAACTTGGGTAGATCAACGTGTGCTTAAGGATGCTTCCTCATTGGTACGAGGGGGTGATCCTAGTTCAGGTGATGATGATTCGGTGGATATCAAAGATGATGATCAATATTTCAGAGATGTCGCTCTCTTATCCCCTTTTAAAATACTCTGACTAGACGATCTCCTTCTCTCTCTTGTTTTACAAACAAAAGTGGCTTTATGCAAAACAACTCCACCAGCCATAAGTCTTGCGGAGTACACCCTGTACTCACCCTTGCTTTATTGGTACTTTTGGCAGAGTAAGTGTTCACTGGAGATCAGTTTGGTACTACATCGACATCGCCGAGTAGCTTGGGGTTCCCGCCGACAGCCTGGAATCTATGGGCTGGGACGTCATTGTTATGCTTCAGGCCTCTTAGGCCATTTGTTAAGTTTTCTATACTTAATAGCATAATTTGCCTTCCATTGTTTGATGTTTGTGGTCAGTGACCTCTGCTTGTAATATTTTGGTTCTCTGCTCGGTTATGAGCTTGCTGCAATAAAATTTTGTGTTGTAGGGTCACTGCTGTGTTATCGATTCTTCACTGGATATCCTCGAGCTCAAGGTTAAGCTTATGTCAGACGGAGGTCTAGATTTGTTTAGCCCTGATCCCGGGGGTGTCACAGATACCCATGAGGTAATGACGCCATGTCTTCAAGGCTAACACTACGGCTGCCAATTCTATGTCATGGGTGGGATAATTCTGCTCATGTTTCTTTAGTTGTCTATACATATATGATATTATTTTGCCTTCCTGCATCAACGCACATCCGAGACCAATCTTGGATGCATCACAATATACGTCAAAAGGCTTCGTGATATCCGGCATGATAAAAATTGGGGCTGAAATCAATCTCTTCTTGATCTCTTGAAAACTTTCTTCACATTTGTCTTTCCATTCAAAATTCTTGTCTTTATTCAATATATGGGTCATCGGCCTTGCGATGCTTGAAAATCCTTTTACGAACTTGCGGTAATATCCCGATAATCCAAGAAATGCGCGGACTTCGGTTGAGTGATTGGGGCTTTGCATTCTTCAACATCCTTAATCTTGGCAGGGTCGACGGCAACTCCTCCTACCGACAAGATATGTCCTAGGAATCCTAGTTCCTTTAACCAGAACTCACATTTGCTAAACTTGGCATACAAGTGATGCTCTCTAAGGGTTTCAAGGATGGTTGTTAGGTGCTGCTCATGTTCCTCTTCCGACTTGGAATAGATCAGAATGTCATTGATAAAAACAAAGACAAACTTATCCAAGAAGTTCATAAAAATCTTATTCATGGGATTCATGAAATAATCAGGGGCATTGGTTAATCCAAATGACATGACATTGTACTCATACAATCCATATCTAGTAGTGAAAGTAGTCTTTGGGATATCCGTTGCGTGGATTTTTAATTGATGATAACCAGTTCTAAGATCAATCTTAGAAAACACTCTACCACCAGTCAGCTAGTCAAATAGATCTTCTATCTTTGGCAGTGGGTATTTTTTCTTGATGGTGATGTCATTCAGCTTTCGGTAATCCATACACAAACGGGTGGCACCATCTTTCTTATCCATAAAAAACAGGGGATCTCCACGGTGATGCACTTGGTTGTATCAGACCTTTCCCCAACATGTCATCATGTTTTGTTCTTGAGCTCCACTAATTCAGCTGGGTTCATACTATAGGGTCTCAGCTATGGGTCCAGTTCCAGGAACTAGTTCAATGAAAAACTCGATATCCCAATATGGGGGCATACCCGGTAATTCATTTGGGAACACATCGGTGTATTCACAGACTACTCTGATTTGGTCTAGGGTTGATTGGACTAAACTCTTGTTGCACTTGAATTGACGGGACAGCGTCTTAGATACATGCTCTGCTGATACTCAGGTCTACTGTTCATGGTTATGGCTTTCTTGGCACAGTCTATTAATCCTTGATGTTTCCATATCCAATCCACTTCTAGTACTACTTCCAAACCTTTTGTTCCAAGTACTATTAAATTGGCATAAAAATCTATTCCATGTATTCTGATAGGTACGACCTTGCAAATTTTTCTACCTTTGGTAGTTGACCCAGGTATTTGAACTATCATAACATGCTTCAAATTTGTTGGTTGAATCTTAATAGTGCATGCAAATTCTTCTGTTACAAACGAGTGCGGTGCTCCAGAATCAAACAACACACTTGCAAGTACCGAGTTAACAAAAAACATACCCAGCATGACATCTGGCGCTTCCTCGGCTTCTTCTGCATTCATGTGGAACAGACGACCAATACGGTTGTGTGTGTTGCCTGGGGAAAACCCCTTTCAAGGCTGGACATGGCGCTGCTGCTGGACATGGTGCAGTGACATTGGGTTCTACAGCAAGATTCTTGGGGAACTCATTGGAGTAGTGACCCATGATCCCACATTCAAGGCAGTTTATCATTGACTTGTCCTTCCCGGCAATAGGCACAACATTGCTTCTAGTCCTTGGGGCAGTATTGTTGTTGTTGTTGGTGGTGGTGGTGGACCTTGGTGGTGCACGGTTGAAGTTATGGGGGTTACCAGGATTGTTGTTGTGACCTCCAGGCCTTGGGTTTCCTCCGCCACGATTGGGAAATTTTGAACGGGACATAGGTGGCCTATTGTTCCTTGGTGCAAATCCTGCAGATGAGCTGGGGCGGTAATTCAGGGGATGGTGTGGTCTAGGCTGGTGCATCATACGACGCTTGTGGTTCTCACTAGCTTGATTGGGTTTTCCATCCATCTGGATAGCAGAATCCACTAGAGCTTCTAGATCGGCAAAAGGAATATTAACTAACACTGTCTACATCTCATCATGCAAGCCATTCAGGAATCTTTCCTTCTTCTTTGATTCAGTGTCGATCTCATCAGGGGCATACCTAGCCAGATACAGAAATTTGTCATGGTATTCCACCACAGTCATTCTTCCTTGCTTCAACTCCCTAAATTCATCCCCCATCCTCTTGATCCTACCTACGGGCACATGAGTCCTGCTGAACTTGATCTTGAATTCCTCCCAAGTCATTATTTGTCCTCTATTCATTGTACGAGTGCTATTCCACCATGATCTTGCATAACCTGCCAGGTAGTGGGTGGCAAACAGTACTTTCTCCACAACATCTACTCCTGCAACTTCTAATTTGTTCTCCATTGATTGCAGCTAGTCATCAGCATCTAAGGGGTCTTCAGATTTACTAAACATAGGAGGATTGGTGTTTTGGAAGTTCTTGATCTTAGATCCATGGTGGTCCTGATTTCCATGGCCTTGGTTGTTAAGCGCCATTTGGGTGATCTGCTGAAGAGTGGTGAGATTGGCTTGACGCTCGGATCTACCGGCTTCTCGATCTGCCAATAGAATTTGCAGAATCTGAACCATCGGGTTCTGGGATGAGTTGCTTCCACCGGGGTTGCCGCGAGTCATCTAAAGATTGAGTTATATCATAATACAAGAGGGAAATTTCTATGTCTTATGGGTATGGTTCAAAAGCTTTAAACTTTGAGTATGGCTAAAGTTTGAAAACCACAACTCTTGTTCATTCATTCCAAACAACACATACAAACCACACATTGTAAACAACACATCACAACTACGAAGCAGATGCTTTTAAGAACCATTCTGTCATGCTACGATACCTCGGGACCAGATACAAACTCACACCTAAGAAAGTGCGCTAGTGCTACTACTCATCATCAGAACTAGTGGGTTCTTCATCATCTAGGAAATCTTGTTAGTGTGGAACTCCGTGTTGATGTCCTCAAGATAGTCGTCATCATCACTGAGGTATGAAGTGATATCCCCACAAATATCTTCACATTCCTCTTCCTTCTCCTAGTCATGGATGGTTTCTTCAAGGGTTGCCACCTTCTGGCAGAGGCGATCGATGATGCGGTCCTTCTTGTTATGCTGGCGATGAAGTGACTTGCACTCTTTAGCTAGGAGGGCGAGGGTCTGGTTCTTCTCAGTTGCAACAAGGTGCTTCTGGTTGGTGTAGGCACGGGCGTTGTCCAACTCCTTCTGGGTCACGTGCAGCATGAAGTCGAGGTGATCCACATGATGCTTCACCTCTGGATGTCCTGGAATGGCCAAGGGTTGTACAATGGAGTCACGTCTTGCGTAGCGAGCGAAGCGGGTGCCAATGATCTGGTTGATGTTCTGCCCACACAGACGGGCAAGCTCCTCCTTCCTGGCTCTATCTAGTCCATCCAGCCAGTTTTTCTCCCTCAAGCTGAACTTTATCTTCTCCGAGGTGGGTGTCTCCATCCAACCACTGTAGTTCTCCTCCTGGCTGGTCATTGAGCTGCGCTCCAAAGAACACCGGGTGCGGGTGTACAAGAAACTCCGTGAGCTGACCCAAGTCCATCTCGAAGATGAGTTCCCCTCCGTTGCTAAGCTGGTAGAACTTGTCGTACTTGACTTCCATCTATAAGCAATTAGGATGAGTAAGTTAGTGGGGCGATCAAGTGTGTCAAATTTTATGTAGGATTGCAAAAACTTTGAGCAACATATGACTCTCTTTTGAAAAGAATCTCAAGGATAAGAGTGAGAATAGGTTTTCATAAATACTCAATTTCTTTGGTTTGAAACTAAGTTTTTCAGACGTCCATTCTAACTTGGGTGTCCTATGGTCATGATGGCTGTGATACCAACTTGTCAACACCCGTATTTTTAAGTCCAGATGCCTGTTATGCCATACATCGCAGTCCTAGGATTAGCATTTTTGCGAGACATAACATAATTGATAGCACATTACATCATCCAGTACAAACCATAATAGTCTTACAAATAGTTGATCTTATGATCATGTCTTAATACACATCAAAGCAGCAGAAAATAACATAGTAGAGGCTCCAGCTTCATTCACAAGCAATGCTGACGATGGGAGATGATCCTAGTTATCGTAGACATCCTCGTGTCCATCCTCCGGTTAGTCCTCTTCGTAGTCTGGCCATGGGAATAGCCAGGGACAAAGACATGAGTACTTTTAAAGTACTCGCAAACTATCACTAATGTAAGTAAGACAATTCTAGTAGGAATCCTAAGCTCTAGGCTTATTTGCAATAAGCTCGTTTTATTTCAGAGGTACTTAGTAGTAAATACCTATTTTAGTTATCTAGATTACTCAAGAGGGAACCTAATTGCATGTCCACAACCCTGTGTGGTCAAGTCCAGGTGATATTTCAAGTCACAAGTCATTTTGAAAATATATGACAACGGAACAGTATGGACATCCAACTATCCATGGCCGCGGACGTGGCTATTCGAATAGTTTGACACTCTGCAGAGGTGGTACACTTTCACCACAACATTCGATACATCCATCAGGGATAACCCTGAATCATAACCTTTCAATTACACAACCTAGAATAGGAACCTCCCCTATGAGTTTGGCCTCCCAGCCATGGCCATTCGCCATCCCGCACACTGCATAGGTTGACATTCATATTCACGAGGTAGCCTAAGCTCAACCTCTTTCCACGAGGGAACCCATACTAAGACACATAAACTTCCAGTTAAGCCCTACCCAACTCAAGTATTGTGGTTGTAGAGTAAAGTTGGAATGGTATCGCATTCGAACCCAACCATCAGTTTTTATCAAAGTCAGGGAACATGCTTCATTCAGTATCATCTTCAACTCATTGTGTTCCATAACACATGTCAAAACATTTCAGTAGAATGACTCATCATCCCAAGCTTTTCATAATCATTTTCTCTAAGTGTTCCCATCTACAGTAATCAAGATTAGTTTAGAACTAGCATCTATCAATGAGGGTGTCATTATTGAGGGGTACTAATCAAGTGTAACTACCCACACCTAGTTATATGCTCTTGATGGCATCTTTTCTATTTATCCACTAATCACCAATTAATTAACTATGTGAGCAACTTTGATAAAAGGAAGAAAATATAAAGCTTGCAAGTAAAACATGGGATTGGTATAATCATAGTTGCATCAACATAGCATGCATAATATATCTTCCATATGCTAGCTTGCATAGTTTAGCTTTCCTTGGTTGGTGAAATTGTCGAAGTTCTCCTCTTCTTCGTAATAACACTCCTCTTCCTCGTACCATGGGTTGATACTAGCGTCTATAAATAAATACGAGGTACACAATCACCAAACAATACTTAACTACTTCTATTTAGCACACAAAGATCCACACTAGATGCTCTAGAATCATCTCAATCACTACATGAAATATTGACATGGCCTTATTTATCTTATTTTATAAATGAAATTTCTACTCATTGAAAAATACTTAAGATATTCACCAATTATAAAATATGGGATCATGTTGACACATGTCATCCCACATATTCCAATATTTGGTAGACAACGGCGCTCTGGCGTGCGCTTGGCATGGAGAGAGATAAATGGGCGAGGTTGTGCTGGCGTCTCCACTGGCTGTCGTTGAGCGAGGCTATAACATCTCAAAAATATTAATGAGGATATCAATTTCTAATTAATCAAAATTAGGGTTAACAAAAGCTTCTAATATTTAAACATTATATAAATGCATGGGTGTGTTGAATGTGTATGAATGTTTGCAATGCCATGTTTGTTTGTTGTAAATGATGAGAAGTGGTTTAAAGATCAAAGCCATATTATCTAGGTCAAATCCAAACCAGATAAAAAAAGAAAATAAATATATGAAGCATATGACCTAATGGTCATTTTTGCAAAAGTTAACACTTAGCTCACTTTGAGCATCTCTAGCAAATGATCTCAAACAGAAACAATTTCATTTCTTTTCTCACCTTGCTAGACCAAGTGACACTAAACACAATGGAGCTTTCCAATCTTACACACACATTTTCAAACCCATTTGAGAGGCAATTCAAAATGGAATATATCTTATGCATCAAGATAGTCATTTTTGGAAAACCAGTCAGACCTTCACCACTTAGAAAACCCTTACACCTAGAGACTACCAAGCTTAGGACCAGAACATCCACCAAAAAGATTTGGAAAATTCAAATATTTAGTTCTTGCGGCCATTTGATCAAATACCTGGTGATCACATTACAACCTCAACAACTATCTATTGTTTTGATCAATCCTTTGATCATCTTGTGACCTCACCGAGCTCCCACGACGTGCCCATAACTCACCCAATACCAGCCCGTGCATTTGATCTCATATCACTCGCCGTTCTGACCAGTGGAAATGGTACCCCGAGCTCACCCTTGCCACCCTGATGCGGACACGCTGCCATAGACCATGCCGCCCTCGCCCATGATGTCTAGGAGGTAGCCATGACCTCACCGCCCCTACCTGTGCAAGCCTCAACGAATGCCCGCAGAGACGCTAGCACAGTTGCGCCCATTTAATACCCGACCATGCCGATCGCCGCGCCAAATCACCGAGCAATCCCGCGTGCACACGCCGTGCCTCGCTCTCTCCTAGCGCCAATAAGTTCGCCGTGACTCCAGCGACTGCCCAGACATGATCATTTGACCCCACGCTCACCGTGACCACCATACGCTATGACGAATGCCGACGGTACCGCCATAGAGCACAGCTGTTCTAAAACAATGGAGACCACGCCTTGGCGAGCCACTGTGCGCATGACGACCACCCTGAAGCACCGCGTCGACCTACACCCTTGGCCATGCCAATAGCTCACTATAACAACGTCGCCGATGAGCCCGAGACTTGCCGCCATGCCCCCTTTGCCACAGTATAAATAGAGCCTCCCCCGGCCTCAAAACGCACACCATTCCACTCCCCTCTCACCCAGCAACCTCTCTGACCCATCCGTGGAGCAAGGGGAGCACCACTTCGCCGGAATTTCACAAGAGCCCACCGCTGCAGTGGAGAAGAGGAACCAACGCTAGGAGCCACCCCCCGGGCTGCCGCGACCACCAGTCGAACCGCCGTTGTCGACTTGCTCGTTCGCACACCTCGCCGGACCTAGCTAGATCCCTGGTAAACCCCAGACGACCCCCGCCATAGCAATAGGGTTCAGTCTCGCGTGCCCCGTGCGACGGAGACAACCACGCGGAGCCGTCGATCGCACTCTAATCGTGTAATCTAGATTGAAGGATACCGCTTTGCGTTTGGTTAGTAATTGACGGGTGGGACCAACCCCGGTCCAGCCCGCCGCGCACGTGTTGCGTAGTTGGGCCAGCCCATTAGCATTCTCGCGCGTAGCCCACAGATTCAAACTTTGGTTTTTTCTTTTATTTGAAAATCCTATGCTGTAGGTAACTTTAAAAATCAATTCAGGAAGTTTCACAAAACAAATTGAATGAAACCAATTTTTTAGAAAGTACATGAAAATATCTAATAATTCCCATGGGATTCAAACAGTTTGAAAATATAGATCACTCACAGTAAAAATAATAAGACAGTAGCTTTTACCACTTCAAACATTTTTCTAAAATCAACCATAAGTTATTTTTAGTTGATTCCCACTCTCAAAAATCACCTTGACTAGGACCTATTTGAATATGAAAAATATATAATTTTGCATACAGTAGTCCTGGACCAAATATAAAGAATGGCTTTATAGTCATTTCTAGTCACATAAATATTATTAAATGGCATTGATAAACTTTGCAATTTAGGCCAAGCAGATTAAATCACATTCCCAAGTATTGGAATATGTGGTGATGACATGTGTCAATATGATCCCCTACTGCAATTAGAGAATATTAAATCTTAAATAGTTTTTCAGTGAGTAGAAATTACTTTTCTAAAATAAGATAAATCAAATCTTGTCACCCCTTTCTCCTTGTAATGGTAAATATGATGCTAGATAATCTAGTGTGACTCTCAGTGTGTCAAATAGAAGTAGTTAAGTATTGTTTGGTGATTGTGTACCTCGTATTTATTTATAGACGCTAGTATCAATCCGGGCTACGAGGAGGAAGGATTCTATGAAGAGGAGGAAGAGAACTTCGACCACCTTACCAACCAAGGAAAGCTATACTAAGCATGATATACCATGCAAGCCTCACTATGCATACTATTATGATACCACCTGGATTATACCATTTCCCAGTTTTACTTGCAATCTTTAGCTCTTCTCCCTTTTATCAAAGTTGTTCAAGTAGTTAATTAATTGGTGATTAGTGTAAAAGTAGGAAAGATGTCATCAAGAGCTTGGACCTTGAAGTAGGTAGTTACACTTGATTAGCACCCCTCAAATAGTGACACCCTTATTGATAGATGCTAGTGCTAAACTAATCTTGATCACTATAGATGGGAACAAATGATGATGAAAACCTTTAAATGATGAGTCATTATATTGAAATGTTTTGTAACGTTTTATGGACACAATGAGCTGAAGATGATATTAAAATGAAGTACGTGCCCTGAGTTTGATAAAAACTGATGGTTGGGTTCGGGTGCGATACCATTCCAATTTTAATGTACAACCACAATACCCGAGTTTGGGTAGGGCTTAACCGGCAGTTTATGTGTCTAAGTATGGGTTCCCTCGCGGAACGAGGTGAGCTGAGGCTACCTTGTGAATGTGAATGCCCACCTGTGCAGTTCCCAGGATGACAGATGGTCATGGCCGGCAGGCCAAGCTCACAGGGGAGGTGCCTATACTAGGGTGTGCAATTGAAAGGTTAGGATTGATTATCCGCATACCAAGTATGATCATTCAGAGTTATCCCTGACGGATGTATCGAATGTTGTGGTGAAAGTGTACCACCTCTGCAGAGTGTCAAACTATTCAAATAGCCGCGTCCACGGTCATGGACAGTTGGATGGCCATACAGTTCCGTTGTCAGATGTTTTCAAAATGACTTGTGACTTGAAGTATGAACATGACTTGACCCCACAAGGTTATGGACATGGAAATAGTTTCCCACTTAAGTAATCTAGACAACTAAAGTTAGGTCTTCACTACTAAGTGCTTCGGAAATAAAATTGGCTTGTTGCAAACAAACCTAGAGCTTAGGATTCCTACTAGTTTTGTCTTGCTGCTTTAGTCATAGTTTTCGAGTGCTTAAAAGTACTCATGGCTTTGTCCCTAGCTATTCCCATGGCCAGACTACGAAGGAGAGTATGAGGAGGATGAACAGCAAGACGCCTACGATAACTAGGATAATCTCCCATCGTTAGTATTGCCTGCGACCTTGAAGATGGAGCGTCTATTACGCTATTATTCCGCTTCTTTGATTTGTAATCAGACTTGATCATGAGAGCAACTATTTGTAAGACTATTATGGTTTGTAATGTATAATATATTGTGCTACCAATTCTGTTATGTCTCGCAAAAATGGTAATCCTGGGATAGCGATGTACGACATAACATGCTTCTGGGATTAAAAATCCGGGTGTTGATAGAGGCGTACGCTGGCGAGTGCGGTGAGGTCAGGGCTACCTTCTAGACATCGTGGGCGAGGGTGGCGAGTCTTGTGGCGTCGTGTCCATGTCCTGCCGGCGTTGTATGCTCGGGTACGGGATGGCACTAGCCAATTGGCGAGTGAGAGAGGCTCCACTGCACGTACTAGTACTAGGGGTGATCGTGGGCTAGTAGTGGAGCTGTGTCGAGTACAAAGATGATCACTAGATTGATCACAACTTTGTATATTTGGTATATCCATACTATGCATGCTAAGTGTTTGATTAAATGGTCGCATGAAATAAACATTTTAATTTTCAAATTCTTTTTGGTGTGTGTGTTGATCATATTCTTGAGTGTCTCTGGTTGCAAAGGTTTGCCTAGTGAAGAAGCTTTGAGTGGTTTTTGTAAAATGGCTATCTTGATGTCTATGATAGATTCAATTTGGAAATGTCCTCTAAAAGAATTTGAATTTATTTCTATAAGTTTTGCAAGTTACCTTCTATTCATTTTTACTTGGTCTAGCAAGGTGAGAAAATAAATAGAATAGTTTCTGTTTGAAATCATTTACTAGAGATGCCCAAAGTGGGCTAGGTGTTAACTTTGGCAAAAATGACCATTAGGTCATATGCTTCGCCATTTGATTTTCTTTTTATTTGATTTGGTTTGGATTTGACCTAGATGATATTTCTTTGATCCTTACACTATGTCTCAACATACATAACAAACAAACATGGCATAACAAGCATTCATATATCATTAATAAACACACATGCATTTATATAGTTTTAATAGTAAACGCTTTTGTTAATCCTAATTTAGTTGATTGGAAATTGATATTCTCATTATAATATTTTTGAGATATTACATCTAGGTTTAAAAGCCATGTTAACTCCTAATTGATAGCCATCCGGGGGTGCAGCGTGTGCCAAAATTCCCGGTTTGTTTTGTTTATGATTTTATGATGGTAGTGGGTGTCATACAAGCGCTCATCGAGCTGGTTTCATATCTTTTTCATTTTGATGAATTTCCTATTGCCTGGGTTCGGGGCACGGGCAAAATCGACAAACCCGCCGGCGCGTGCAGGCATGCGAGGTCCAGTGCAACTTGAACCTAGGCGCGCACCCAACCTAGGTACCCCATGGGCCACCGCAAAATATATATTTACCTGAAAATTGAGCGCCCTTTCTAGGGTACATGTAGTTAGAACCCGCCATTACCGTGGCATAGCTTAGGAAAAATACAGTATATGCTTGCAGCATGATATAAATACCAAACTTATGGGAATGGCGGTCCACCATGACATAGCATGCTTGTAAATTGCCTCGGGGCCTAGGGCGCACTAAATTCTTGCACCTCCTTAGCACATTCGCCGGTCTTTCAAAGTTGGTAAATGGAAACTCTATGATTCTTCATGGAACCCTGAAATCTCTAGTTGGAGAAGTTTCTTAGAATGCCGAGAGGGAGATAGGTGTCGGGTTTCGAATCAATCCGCATGGTGGATCCATGTTCTGCACAGTGAGGGGGAGGTCTATGGTCAAAAGCCATGTTAACTCCTACTCGATAGCCATCCGGGGGGTGCACCATATGCCAAAATTTCCGGTTTGTCTTGCTTGTTATTTTATGATGGTAGTGGGTCACATACAAGCGCTAATAGAGTTGGTTTCATATGTTTTTGATTCTTGATGAATTTCCTATTGTCGGGGTTCGCGGGGTGGGCCAAATCGGCAAACCTGCTAGCGCGCGCAGACACGTGAGGTCCAGTGCATCCATGAACCTAGGCACGTGCCCAGCCTAGGTAACCCCATGGGGGACCCAAAAAAAATTTCCAAAAATTGAGGGCCCTTTCTAGGGTACCTACAGTTACAAACAGCCATTACCGGGGCGTAAGTCAGGAAAAATACAGTATATGCTTGCACCATGAGATGAATACCAACCTCCCAGGAATGGTGGTCCGCCACGACGTAGCACGCATGTAAATTGTCTCGGCGCCTAGGGCACGCTCAATTCTTGCACTGCCTTTGCAAAATGGCCAGTTTTTTGGATTCGATAAATGGAAACTCTAGATTTCTTCATGGAAACCTAAAATATATAGTTGGAGAAGTTTCTTAGAATGCCGAGAGGGAGCTAGGTGTCGGGTTTGGGCTCAATCTGCATAGTGAATCCATGTTCTGGAAAGCGAGGGGGAGGTCTAGAGTTGAAAGCTATGTTAACTCCTACTCGATAAACATCCAGGGGGTGCACCATGTGCCAAAAGTCCCATGTTGTCTTGTTTGTGATTTTATGATTGGAGTGGGTGTCATACAAGCGCTACTCGAGCTGGTTTCATATGTTTTTTGATTTTTGATGAATTTCCTATTGCCCGGGTTCGGGGGCTAGGCAAAATCGACAAACCCGCCGACGTGTGCAAGCACGTGAGGTCCAGTGCAGCCATGAACCTAGGCACGTGCCCAGCCTAGGTAACCCATGGGGCACCCTAAAACATTTTTTCCCAAAAATTGAGGGCCCTTTCTAGGGTACCTATAGTTAGAAAACGCCATTACTGGGGTGTAACTCAGGAAAAATATAGTATATGATTGCACCAACCTCCCAATGGCTGTCTACCAAGACATAGCATGCATGTGAATTTCCTCTGGGCATCGGTCGCACTCAATTCTGGCACCTCCTTTGCAAAATCTCTGGTTTTTTAGAGTCGGTAAATGGAAACTCTGAATTTGTTCATGGAATCCTAAAATATATATTTGGAGAAGTTTCTTAGAATGCCAAGAGGGATCTAGGTGTCGGGTTTCATCTCAAGCCACGTAGTGGATCCACGTTCTGGGTAGTGAGGGGGAGGTCTAAGGTTGAAAGCCATGTTAACTCCTGCTCTATAGCAATCCAGGGGTGCAGCGTGTGCCAAAAGTCCCGGTTTGTCCTGTTTACGATTTTATGATGGTAGTGCATGACATACAAGCACTAATTGAGATGCTTTCATATTTTTTCATTTTTGATGAATTTTCTATTGCCGTGGTTCGCAGGATGGACAAAATCGGCAAACCCGCCGGCGCATGCAGGCATGCGAGGTCGAGTACAACCTTGAACCTAGGCATGTGCCCAGCCTAGGTACCCCATGGGGAACCCCAAAACATTTTTTCCAGAAAATTGAGGGTCCTTTCTAGGGTACCTACAGTTAGAAACCATGATATAAATACCAACCTCCCAGGAATGGCGGTCCACCATGACGTAACATGCGTGTATATTTCCTCGAGGCCTAGGACGCACTCAATTCATGCACCTCCTTAGCACATTGGCCAGTTTTTCGAAGTCGATAAATGGAAACTCTGGATTTCTTCATGGAACCCTAAAATCTCTAGTTGGAGAAGTTGCTTAGAATGCCGAGAGGGAGCTAGGTGTCAGGTTCGAGATCAATCCACGTAGTGGATCCATGTTCTACGCAGTGAGGGGGAGGTCTAGGGTTGAAAGCCATGTTAACTCCTACTCGATAGACACCCGGGGGGTGCACCGTGTGCCAAAAGTCCCGGTTTGTGTGTTTTGTTATTTTATGATGGTAGTGGGTGACATGGAAGTGCGAATCGAGCTGGTTTCATATTTTTTGGTTCTTGATAAATTTACTATTACCGGGGTTCGCGGGGTGTGCAAAATCGGCAAACCTGCCGGCGCGCGCAGGCACGTGAGGTCCAGTGCATCCATGAACCTAAGCATGTGCCTAGCCTAAGTACCCCATGGGGCACCCCAAAACATTTTTTTCCAAAAATTGAGGGCACTTTCTAGGGAACCTATAGTTAGAAAACGCCATTACCGGGGCGTAACTCAGGAAAAATATAGTATATGCTTGTACCACGAGCTGAATACCAACCTCCCAAGAATGGTGGTCCGCCACGAAGTACAATGCATGTAAATTTCCTCGAGGCCTAGAGCACGCTCAATTCTTGCACCTACTTTACAAAATCGCCAGTTTTTCAGATTCGGTAAATGGAAACTCTAAATTTCTTCATGGAAACCCGAAATCTCTTGTCGGAGAAGTTTCTTAGAATGCCGAGAGGGAGCTAGGTGCCGGGTTTGGGCTCAATCCGCGTAGTGGACCCATGTTCTGGGAAGTGAGGGAGAGGTCTAGGGTTGAAAGCCATGTTAACTCCTACTCGATTACCATCCAGGGGTGCACCATGTGCCAAAAGTCCCGGTTTGTATTGTTTGTGATTTTATGATGGTAGTGGGTGACATACAAGCTCTACTCGAACTGGTTTCATATTTTTTTTATTTTTGATGAATTTCCTATTGCCGGGGTTTGGGGGTGGGAAAAATCGGCAAACCCACCGGCGCGTGCAAGCACGCGAGGACCAGTGCAACCATGAAGCTAGGCACGTGCCCAGCCTAGGTAGCCCATGGGACACCCCAAAACATCTTTTTCCCAAAAATTGAGGGCCCTTTGTAGGGTACCTATAGTTAGAAACCGCCATTGCCGGGGTGTAACTCAGGAAAAATACAGTATATGATTGCACCACGAGATGAATACTAACCTCCCGAGAATGGTGGTCTGCCATGACGTAGCATGCATGTAAATTGCCTCGGGGCCTAGGGAGCACTAAATTCTGGCACCTCCTTTGCAAAATTGCGGGTTTTTCAGAGTCATTAAATAGAAACTCTAGATTTCTTCATGGGAACCTAAAATCTCTAGTTGGAGAAGTTTCTTAGAATCCGATAGCAAGCTAGGTACCGGGTTTGGGCTCAATCCGCATAGTGGACCCATTTTCTAGGTAGTGAGGGGGAGGTCTAGGGTTGAAAGCCATGTTAACTCCTACTCGATAGCCATCCGGTTGGGTGCATCGTGTGCCAAAAGTCCCAGTTTGTCTTATTTATGATTTTATGATGGTAGTGGGTGACATACTAGGTTGACTCGTCGGTTGGGAGGTCTAGGGTTGAAAGCCATTATATTCTTGATGAATTTCCTATTGCCAGGGTTGGGAGTGGGCAAAATCGGCAAACTCGTTGGTGCGTGCAAGCACGCGAGGTCCAGTGCAACCTTGAACCTAGGAACGTGCCCATCCTAGGTACCCCATGCACCCCATAAAAAATCCGGAAAATTGAGGGCCATTTCTAGGGTACCTACAGTTAGAAACCGCCATTACCAGGGCATAACTCAAGAAAAATGTAGTATATGCTTACACCACGAGATAAATACCAACCTCTCAGGACTGGTTCCCGCCACGAAGTACAATGCGTGTAAATTGCCAGGGGGCCTAGGGATCGCTCAATTCTTGCACCACCTTCGCAAAATTGCCGGTTTTTCGGAGTCAATAATGGAAACTCTGGATTTATTCATGGAACCCTGAAATTTCTAGTTGCAGAAGTTTCTTAGAATGCATATAGAGAGCTAGGTGTCGGTTTTGGGCTCAACCTGGGTAGTGGATCCATGTTCTGGGCAGTAAAGGGGAGGTCTAGGGTTGAAAGCCATGTTAACTCTTACTCGATAGCCATCCGGGAGTGCACCGTGTGCCAAAATCCTGGTTTGTCTTGCTTCTGATTTTATGATGGTAGTGGGTGACATACAAGAGCTACTCGAGATGGTTTCATATTTTTTTGATCTTGATGAATTTCCTATTGTCGGGGTTTGGGGGTGGGAAAAATCGGCAAACTGTCCGGCGTGCGCAGGCACGCGAGGTCCAGTGCAACCATGAAAACTGAGGGCACTGAAAATTGACATGCCCAACCTAGGTACCCCATGGGGAACTGCAAAACATTTTTTCCTAAAAATTGAGGGCCCTTTCTAGGGTACCTACAATTAGAAACCGCCATTAATGGGGCGTAACTCAGGAAAAATACAATATATGCTTGCACCACGAGATGAGTACCAACCTCCCGGGAATGGTGGTCCGCTACGCCGTAGCATGCGTGTAAATTGCCTCGGGGCCTAGGGCGCTTAATTCTTGCACCTCCTATGCAAAATTGCCGGTTTTTCGAAGTCGGTTAATGGAAACTCTGGATTTCTTCGTGGAAATCTGAAATCTCTAGTTGGAGAAGTTTCTTAGAATTTCGAGAGGGAGCTAGGTGTTGGGTTTGGGCGCAATTCACATAGTGGATCCACATTCTGGATAGTGAGGGGGATGTCTAGGGTTGAAAGCCATGTAAACTCCTACTCGATAGCCATCCGAGGGGTGCACCATGCGCCAAAAGTCCTGGTTTGTCTTGTTTATAATTTTATGATGGTAGTGGGTGACATACAAGCGCTAATCGAGTTGGTTTCATGTTTTTTTATTTTTGATGAATTTCCTATTGCTGGGGTTCGGGGTGGGAAAAATCAGCAAACCCGTCGGCGCGCAGGAACGCGAGGTCCAGTGCAATATTGAACCTAGCACGTGCCCAGCCTAGGTACCCAATGGGGAACCCCAAAACATTTTTTCCCGAAATCTAAGGGGCCTTTCTAGGTTACCTATAGTAAGAAACCGCCATTACTAGGGCGTAACTCAGAAAAAATATAGTATATGCTTGCACCACGAGATAATTACCAACCTACCGAGAATGGCGGTCTTCCACGACGTAGCATGCGTGTAAATTTCCTTGGTCCCTACGTCGTGCTCAATTCTTGAACCTCCTTTGCAAAATTGATGGTTTTTCGGAGTAGGTAAATGTAAACTCGGGATTTCTTCATGGAACACTGAAATCTCTAGTTAGAGAAGTCTCTTAGAATGCTGAGAGTGAGCTTGGTGCCGGGTTTAGGATCAATATGCATAGTGAATCCACATTATAGACAGTGAGGGGAGGTCTAGGGTTGAAATCCCTGTTAACTCCTACTCGATAGACATCCGGGGAGTGCACCAATGCAAAAAAAGTCCTAATTTGTCTTGTTTAGTATTTTATGATGCTAGTGGGTGGCATACAAGGGCTACTCGAGCTGGTTTCATATGTTTTTGATTCTTGATGAATTTCCTATTGCCGGGGTTCGCGGGGTGGGCAAAATCGGCAAACTCGCCGGCGCGCATAGGCATGTGAGGTCTAGTGCATCCACGAACCTAGGCACATGCCCAGCCTAGGTACCCCATGGGGCACCCCAAAACATTTTTTCCCAAAAATTGAGGGCCCTTTCTAGGGTACCTACAGTTACAAACCGCCATTACCGCGGCGTAACTCAGGAAAAATACAGTATATGCTTGCACCACGAGATGAATACCAACCTCCCAGGAATGGTGGTCCGCCCCGACGTAGCATGCATGTAAATTGCCTCGGGGCCTAGGGCACACTCAATTCTTGCACCTCCTTTGCAAAATCGCCGGTTTTTCGGATTTGGTATATGGAAACTCTAGATTTCTTCATGGAAACCTGAAATCTCTAGTTGGAGAAGTTTCTTAGAATGCCGAGAGGGATCTAGGTGCCGGGTTTGGGCTCAATACGCGTAGTGGATCCATGTTCTGGGAAGTGAGGGGGAGGTCTAGGGTTGAAAACCATGTTAACTCCTACTCGATAGCCATCCGGGGTTGCACCGTGTGGCAAAAGTCCCGGTTTGTCTAGTTTATGATTTTATGATGGTACTGGGTGACATACAATGGATACTCGATCTGGTTTCATATATTTTTTTTGATTTTTGATGGATTTCCTATTGCCAGGGTTCGGGGGTGGTCAAAATTGGCAAACCCGCCAGCATGCGCAGGCATGCGAGGTCCAGTGCAACCTTGAACTTAGGTGCATTCCCAGCCTAGATACACGATGGGGCACCCCAAAACATTTTTTCCCGAAAATTGAGGGCCCTTTCTAGGGTACCTACATTTAGAAACCGCCATTATCGGGGCGTAACTCAGAAAAAAATATAGTATATGCTTGCACCACGAGATAACTACCAACCTCCCGGGATTTCTGGTCTGCCATGACGTAGCATGCTTGTAAATTTCCTCTAGGCCTAGGGCACTGAATTCTTCCACCTCCTTTGCAAAATCGTCGGTATTTCATAGTCGATAAATGGAAACTCTGGATTTCTTCATAAAACCATGCAATCTCTATTTGGAGAAGTTTATTAGAATGCCGAGAGGGAGCTAGATGTCGGGTTTAGGCTCAATCTACATAGTGGATCCACGTTCTAGGCAGTGAGGGGGAGGTCTAGGGTTGACAGCCATGTTAACTCTTACTCTATTGCCATCCGGGGTGTGAACCGTGTGCCAAAAGTCCCTGTTTGTCTTGTTTATGATTTTATGATGGTACTGGGTGACATACGATGCCTACTCGAGCTGGTTTCATTTTTTTTCATTTTTTATGAATTTCCTATTGTCGGAGTTCGGGGGTGAGCAAAAATGGCAAACACGCCGGCACGCGCAGGCATGCGAGGTCCAGTGCAACCTTGAAACTAGGCACGTGCCCAGCCTAGGTACCCCATGGGGCACACCAAAACATTTTTTCCTGAAAATTGAGGGCCCTTTCTAGGATACCTATCGTTAGAAACCGCTATTACCGGGGTGTAACTCAGAAAAAATACAGTATATGCTTACACCACGAGATAATTACCAACCTCCCGAGAATGGCGGTGTGCCACAATGTAGCATGTGTGTAAATTGCCTCTAGGCAGAGAGAGCTCAATTCTTGCACCTCCTTTGCAAAATCGCCGGTTTTTCGTAGTCGATAAATGGAAACTCGGGATTTCTTCATATAACCCTGAAATCTCTAGTTGGGGAAGTTTATTAGAATGCTGAGAGGGGTCTAGGTGCCGGGTTTAGGCTCAATCTGTGTAGTGGATCCACGTTCTGGGTAGTAAGGGGGAGGTCTAGGTTAGAAAGCCATGTTAACTCCTACTCTATAGCCATCTGGGGAGTGAACCGTGTGCCAAAAGTCCCGGTTTGTCTTGATTATCACTACTAGGAAAATGGCTATAGGTAATCGGCACATCCGTGGCTCACATGGTTGAAGTGCCCCACGGCTAAAACAGGCGTGGCTCACCTATGGGCAGTGCCCTACTAGTAACTAGAACAACCGTGGCGCACATGACTATAGTGCGCCACAGATATGTGTGGGCCAGGGCACTGTTGGCCGCACGCCAAACATCTGTAGCGCACATAGGGCTGGTGCGCTACGGTTGTTAGTGTCAACCGTGGCGCACATGGAGGGGGTGCGCTACGCCTAAGCGCATGCCCCCCTCTGCTGTGAAACAGCCAGAAACATCTGTGGCGCACTCTGCCTAGTGCGCCACAGGGAGTAGGAACATCCGTGGCGCACATGGCATAGTGTGCCACGGATGTTCCTACTCCCTGTGGCGCACTAGGGCAGAGTGCGCCACGAATGTGTCGATTTCTTTTGACAGCACTTTATGTGCACATGTGTGACCACATCCACCACCCCACACTTCACTTTCCCCTTCTTCTTCCTCCTTAGATCTAGTCGGGATCTTCTCCTTCCCACCTCAATTTCTCCACCCATTCACCATTTTTAGCATGTAGAACTTGCTTTGGATGTTACATAAGTAATAGAGGAAGGTCTCCGGTCTCTCATCTCCTTCTCCGGTCGACGCGCGCACCTCTCCTTTCCATCTTTCTCACGATCGGTCTCTCATCTCGGTAAGTTGTCCATGTAAGGATGTGTTCATGTGTATATGGATGATATGCTCATATGTATGTAGATGATCGATGCTCATGATGTGTGTATGGAGAGGATCGATCGATGGTCATATGTGTGTGTATATGGAGAGTATCGATGATGCTCATGCATGGGTGTATGGAGAGGATAATGATATGTTCATGTGTGTATGGATCGGTCTCTCTCTCTTGTGTTTGTATGTGAACAAGTTGCCATTTGTTTTGCCAAAATGTTGATTCATTTCCATTTTGGCAAGACTTTGGCATTTCGCAAAGGTCCTAATTTTAGGATAGGTCATGCCGAAATTTTCTATCGACCATTGCATGCATGCATTCATTATGTGGTTCTAATAGACTTCTAATTGTACCGTGTACACCGTGCAGGCAAAAATGGTCCGCATAATGAGCGAAGGCATTGTGGCTAGATTTTTGAAATGTGCGACGGCCGACATGATACGAAATAACAAGACGGATATAAGATGTCCGTGCAGAAGATGCAAACTCAACTGGGCGATCGACCCAGATTCCGGGAATCTGCAGGCGCACCTGCTCCGCCATGGTTTCATGGATGGATACAATCGTTGGATAAGCGATGACAAAGACGATGGAGACGGTGAAGGTGGCCAACATGACGATGATCATCATCATGGCGAGAACGGGCGAGATGATGAAGAGTCTCCTGGAGATGGTGAAGGTGCGGAAGCAGACCGGGATGATGATGATGTAGATGCCGAGGGAGTAGACGACGATGGAACAACGTCAGGCTGGGTGCGGGACCCTTATGTGAAAGAGCTGCTTCTCAAGCAGACGAGTAACGCCAGGGCTGCCGCTAGAGAGAAAGCCAAGCTTGCGCAACTTGAGAAAGACGCGGTTACTCCATTGTATGAAGGATGCAGGCCCGATGATACCCGGTTGAATGTAACTCTCAAGGCTATGGAGATGATGGCAAAACACAAATTGAGCGACGCAAGCTTCAACGATATGATGGCAATCTGGCACGATCGTCTCCCGGAGGGGAACACATGTCCAACTGGTATCGAGGACGCCAAGGAAATCGTCTGTCCTCTCGATCTACCGCACGTTAGATATCACGTATGCATCAACAATTGCATCATTTATCGGGGCGAGGACGCGGAGAAAACCACATGTCCGGTGTGCGGCGTGAGTCGATACAAGAAAGGGAAGAAAGCACCTCGAAAAGTGGTATGGTACTTTCCTATCACTCCTCGTCTGCAGCGCTATTTCGCGGACCCTAAGGAAGCGAAGCTCATGCGATGGCATGCGGAAAGGAAGAAGCCAGGAGATGATGATGATGATAACCCCGAAAAGGATGAGCTGCTGACGCACCCTTCAGATGCTAGCTAGTGGAAAGCATTGGACCTCGAATTCCCAGAATTCGGTGGAGATTCGAGGAACATCAGGCTTGGTGCGAGCACCGATGGACTCAATCCGTTCGGTAGCCAGAGCAACACGCACAACACTTGGCCCGTGTTTGTATGGATGTACGACCTCCCTCCATGGTTGTGCATGAAGAAGAAGTACATAAAAATGAGTATGCTAATTCAAGGGCCGAAACAACCTGTTACTGACATCAATCTGTATCTCGGGCTGTTGAAAGAGGAGCTAGCCACGTTATGGGAATCTGTAGCCAATACTTACGACGCCGTAGCACAAGATTATTTCACTATGAGAGCCGCGTTGGTCACTACGGTGCAAGACTATCCAGGTTGCGGGTATATCTCGGGGCAGGTTATCCAAGGATTCTGCGCATGCGTTAGGTGCATGGATAACACAAGGTATATCCAACTAGAGAAAGATCCAGGGTCATCGAAAACCGTGTTCATGGCGCACCGGAGGTGGCTCGGCAAGAATGATCCATGGAGAAAACATGGAGACCTGTTCGATGGCAAATCAAAGACCCGAGGAATCCCAGAGCGTAGGAGCAGCAAAGAAGTGGAAGAGTTGCTGAAAAACTGGAAATATTGTCCTAAGCCTGGAAAGAAGCGAAAGAGGCAGCAATAAGACAAGCCGTTGATGAAGGTATGGAAAACAAGGTCTGTTTTCTGGGAGTTGCCATACTGGAAGTTTGTCCGCACGCCTCATAGCCTCAACATCATGCATATCACGAAAAACGTGTGCGAGAGTCTGGTCGCCACCATAATCAACATGCCAGATAGGACGAAAGATGGTCCGAAAGCAAGGCACGACCTGATATGCTTGGGTATCCGGAAGGAGCTTCACGGAGGACGCACTACTCCTGATGATCAGGAAGATGACGATGATCATGAGTCGGAGACGACACAAGGTCGTCTGAAGGGTAAAACGTTCAAGAAGAACAAATATTACTTCCCTCCTTCTTGCTTCACTCTAAGCCAGGATGAGATCAAACAGTTTTTCAAGTGCCTTGTAGGAGTCAAATTTCCTTACGGCTATGCGGGCAAGATAAGCAGATACCTAGACGAGGCGAAGCAGAGGTTCAGTGGCATGAAGTCTCACGACTGTGTCGTGCTAATGACGCAGGTACTTCCGATCGCACTAAGAGGGATAATGGACGAGCACGTCCGTGAAACGTTATTTGGCCTATGCAAGTTTTTCGACGTCATCTCTAGGAAGTCGATTGGCGTGAATTAGCTCGGGAGGCTACAGGAGGAGATCGTGGTGATACTATGTGAGCTTGAGGTCTACTTCCCACCCACATTCTTCGACATTATGGTGCATCTGCTGGTCCATGTCGTGGAGGACATCGTACAACTCGAGCCGATGTTCCTCCGCAGCATGATGGCATTCGAAAGGATGAACGGACACATCAAAGGATACGTTCGCAATAGGTCCTGTCCAGATGGAAGCATAGCCAAGGGCTTTCTGGCCGAAGAGTGCATCTCTTTCTGCACGAATTATCTAGACATCGAGAACCCTGTCGGTCTTCCCGTCAACAGGAACCTTGGAAAGCTCGACGGATCTGGTCACCGAGAGGGTCGTCGCATACTTCATGCAGACTTCGATTTTCGACGCGCAGACTTTGATCGAGCAAACCTCGTCACGCTACAGCAATTAGAACTGGTCGATCCTTGGGTACAGAATCACAAAAGGTTAATCGAGAAGAAGTACAGTGACCGGGGCATATAGAGGACGCAGGGAGAAATAATCAAAGAGCACAACTCAGATTTCACGCGTTGGTTTAGGCAGATGCTCCTTGATAATCCCACGTGATCGCATTCTTCTGACACGGAAAAGATCATATTCACCTTGTCGCAGGGACCGATGCAAAACCTGGTGACCTATCAGGCGTATGATATCAACGGCTACACATTCTACACGGAGGAAAAGGACAACAAGTGTGATTATCAGAACTCAGGCGTAACGTCGGAATTCTACACCGATGACAACGTGAAGGAAAGATTCTACGAAAGAATCGAGGAGATCTGGGAGCTCGACTACTATGGAGAAAAGGTGCCGATGTTCCAAGTCAGATAGGCAAAGAGCGTCGAAAGAGAAGACCGGTATTTCACAACCATGGTTATACCCGAAGCAGCCAAATCCAAGGCCGCCGGTGCAAACGTGGCCGCGAAAAATGAACCGTGGGTACTGGCTACCAAAGTGGACCAATGTTTTTTTATTACCGACCCGACAAAGCCTAGCCGTGTTGTCGTGAGGAGAGGAAAAAGAAACATCATCGGAATGGATGGAGTCGCCAACGAGCAAGACTTCGACCAGTACGACGATCCAAAGATTGAAGATGACGACGACTACGATGCAACAACATACAACACAAGAAGAAAAAGGACAACCCTACCCAAAAAAGGTAGCCCGTTCGAAAGAAGAAACATTAAAGTGCCGGGGCTAATTTATTCAACCGCGACAAAGAAGGGAAAAAAGATTGTAAAACGCTAGCTTAAAAAATATTATAAAACGCGTGGTCGAAAAAGATTGTAATATTAATGGACAAATTATTATGACATATTTGTATTATGGACAAATTATTATGACATATTTGAATCATATTGGTACCACTTTTATGACATATATTAGCACCTTTGGGCATTTTTGGAATATTTAAAAGTATTTTAAAAACAAAACAAAACTTCTATGGCATATATCACCACTTTTGGGCATTTTTTGGAACATTTAAAAATATTTTAAAAATAAAAATAAAAAAGGTGGCACCAGGATTCGAACCTGGGTGCTCACAGGTTTAGAATAGAGCAGCGGGCGGAACCATTGTGATAAGGCAGTGCTAGTGATAACAATGGGGGTGGTAGCCCTCTTATTTGACTAGTCCTACGCACTTAGGCGTAGCGCACCCTAGCCAATCCGTAGCGCACTTGGACAGGGTGCGCTACGCCTAAGTGCGTAGGACTAGTCAACCGTCGCCCTCGATCCCCATCTCCTCAGACACAGATCCCCATCGTCCCCATCCCCATCGACGCGCCGCCGCTGCCGCCGGAGGTCAGGAGGAGGAGCAGCGAGCCACGCCGCCGCCGCTAGAGATCAGGAGGAGGAGCAGCGAGCCACGCCGCCGCCGGAGGTCAGGAGGAGGAGCAGCAATCGAGCCATGCCAGGAGGAGGAGCAGCAAGCCACGCTAGGAGGAGGAGGAGTTCGCCACGCCAAGAGGAGGAGGAGGCCGCCACACCGCCGGGCACGCACCGCCCGATCCAAGTACTCCACCGCGGCTCCACGCTGACGCAGGTAAGCTGCTGCGATGTCTCCCCCATCTTTTGCTTGCTTCCATTACCCCTGCTGCGAATCCCTAATGCCCCTGCTTCTCCTCCTAATCTTTTGCTTGCTTCCATTGCCTGCAATTGGTGCTCGCACCTTGTTAGAGCCTTGCTTTGCTTGTGGCGCGACATATGACTTGCTGAGGGACTTGCTGTGTTGCATTCTTCGGTCTCGAATTCGATACCCATAGACGATAATTGTAGCTCTCCTGAAACGAGGCTGCTTTATTGCAGAGAGAATGTATCTTGAGATTTCAAATGTAGAAAAAAAATGTCTACTCTAAGTTACAAAATACATATATATACATATTGCTAAAACGTTTACAGCAGAAATGAAGAATTCATTTTAGCACTAATGCGCTGATGTGTTCCTGTCTTGTTTGATCTGTTCAACATGGAGGAATGTCGAATACAGTTGAATGCTACCACGCACTGTTAGATTTGTAGTACCACTAGCTGAATTTTCTGTTTGTGTCGGTTGAATTTTATGTTTATCTTGCATGCTGAAGCGCAAAAAATATAACCTAATTAGGCTACCAGTAACAGGTTAAGTCAACAAAAACTTCAAGTGTCTACACTAGAAAAGAACATCCATCTGTCCAATCATGCATGTTTCTAAAATATAATATATATAATGGTCAGAACATGCTGTCAGTGTAAGAATATTACTTGAGATTGTTAATAATTTAGCAATATCTTACAGTTATACCCTAGAAAATGTGTCCCTTGAAGAGAAAAATGGTTAAAAACGTTTTCAGACTTAGAATAAAATTACACACTTCTTTTAGATCGCTAAGATCTAACTATCAATCTCTGTAGTGAGATATGGTAAAATGTTTCATGAATCAACATAACAAATAGCAATTGCTCTGGTATTTTATAGCATCAATTGTATCATTAAGAA
Organism: Avena sativa; assembly: GCA_916181665.1. NCBI lineage: Eukaryota > Viridiplantae > Streptophyta > Magnoliopsida > Poales > Poaceae > Avena > Avena sativa. Next base: position 87,794,533 of record OV702293.1, on the reverse strand, counting down.
CACAATAAAGCCACAATTTTTAAAGGACGGCTTTTACTCCTGCTTGACCTAGGTTCTGGACCAAGGCCAATCACTTGGAACTCCCAAGTCACCAGAACCAATAACATACCCTGGCGCTATATCAGAAACTTGATGGAAGGACAAAACAAGCAGGAAAATGAACTTACCAAATGGCGAATAGCTAGAGAGCACAATAATATGAGCAGATGCACGCCTGACTGCATACCACATTTGGGAGCTGCTACTCGATGACAAATATGGGGTTCTATATCTGTGAAGATATGGCTTAAATGTAGAGGTTTCTCCCTAGAATATCAAATATGATTAAGGTCAGAGTTAAAGTAGTGACAAGGGACAGCTAAGTTAATTTGGGAAACTTGCTCTAACTCTTTAGTTCAACATTTCACTACTACATTTTGCCTAGAGAGGTGGCCTGTGTGTATGTGTGTGACCGAGAGTTGTCCTCCTTGCTGCCCCGAGCAGTAGCAAAGAATGGCGTAGTAGTAGGAGTAGAGAATTAGCAGTAGGTTAGTTTATCTAAATTTTGCATCTTATGTAAATTTTGCATGAGCTTTGTCCTCAAGTTAGTAGTAGGTTAGTTTTTTTAGGTTTAGTTAGTTGCTGTCAAGAATTAGGTTACTATTAGCAAGCAGTAGGTTGTGTAGTTGCTGTCAAGAAATAGATTGTGTAGTTGCTGTTAGCAAGCAGTAGCTGTCATATACTTGCTGTCATATAATCCATACTTGTTGTCATATACTTGCTGTCATATAATCCATACTTGCTGTCATATACTTGATGTCATACTTGCTGTCATATACTTGCTGTCATACTTGTTGTTAATGACAGTTGATATAATCTGTGGTGATATAATTGTAGCACTTGAAATTGTGCTTGTGCTTGTATATGAAGCACTTTATTATGTATGTATGCAGGTTCTTGTATGAAATAAGTCCCGATTTTTGCCGGAATGTTGATTAACTTCCGTTTCGGCAGAAATCGGGCACTCCTAGTTTAAGAAAATTAGCAAAGGTCATGCCAGATTTTTCCGTTCATTTAACCAATTATTTGTTTTTTATTAGTGCGAAGATGTGTGACAACGACGAGGCTGGATGTTCTAAGCGCATCAGCGCTGAAGGAGAACTCAGACCTCCGAATAAACAATTGACATTCTGGGAGGCGGCCCAGCGGCTAGAAGACGATGAAGAATAGCATCCTTCGGAGAGCGAGGATGGTGAGATGGAAGACGCGGAGGAAGAAGCCAAAGGAACGGCGGACGATGAAACCACTGATGGCGGCGAGGGCACGGGGAGTGGTAGCAATCCTCCTAAGAAGCATAAGAAGAAGAAGAAGAAGAAGAAGAAGCCGAAGGACCAGCGCCCGAACACGGTCGGCACGGTCAGGGAGGAAATTACCGAAGTGAGCCCATCAGGGGTTCCTTTGGATCCCGCCCTTGTGTCAAAGGGTATGGGCAAGTTGCGGCGATCACCCGGACAACCATCTCGATCAACACCGAGAATCTCCGGGATAAAGATAATGGCCACTTTCGCACACTCCTCTTCGAGAAGCTGCACGCAAGATACAAGTTCCCCGCTAAGTACCAGAACACAAATTATCATGGGAACGAAGTAAACAAATCCGCCCTCACAAAGATGAGCACCGCCCTGGCCAGCTGGAGAACCCGGATAAAGAAGAATATCTATAAAGAAGGCAAAAGTCTCGAGGAGATCCAGAAGATTGACCCGCAGATCACCGAAGATCAGTTCCAGGAGTTCAAGGAGAGGTGTGAATCCGAAAGATCCCTGGCCAATAGTAATTAGGGAAAGGTGCTGCAGGCGATGAATATAGGTCATCACCATCTCGGATCTGGTGCATACAGAACCGCGGAGGCCAAATGGAATAAGGAGGACGAAGAGTATAGATCCAAGGGGATAGAAAACCCCTTTGCTAAATTCGAACCCGGGCAGGTTCGAAACTTCATCAGGGCCCGTTACCATGTGGACCCAAAAACCAAACAACTCACCGCGGATCCTACGGTGAAGGAATTCGAGGAAATTGTGGTAAGTATAATCTGATTACCGTAGATCAACTCGATTGCAATCTAATCGATGATCTAAATGATTCACTGTTACTTCTTCTGCAGGAGGAGGAAATTATTGCTAGTCATGGATCCCAGGGTTCCTCATCCCAGGGGTCGACGGCGGCCACCCGGTGGGATAACCCTTTTAACAGGGCGATGAACCGGGCCAAGAAAATAGAGCCGGTTACGAAGAAGCCGTCGTCGGGTGGCCGTCTGGCCGGCCTCGGGGATAAGAATTGGGTGGATCATTTTGGTCCACCGCCGAGGACGCATGTGGAGCCGTCGGGAAGGAGCGAGGAGGAAAACCGCGAGGTTCAAGAACTTAAGGCACATGTGGCGCGGATCCCGCAGATCGTCCAAGACAACCTGGCAATCACCCTCACGTCCTTCCTGCCTACCTTGGTGGAGTCAATAGCAAACTGGAGTGCGGGTGGTCGAGTAGGGCTGTGCCCGATTCCAAGCATGGTCAGCAGCCACTCGAACAACGCGGTGCCGACGAATCAGGCGAACTACGTGTTCGTGACTCCGCCCGCTAGCACCGTGGCGCCGCAAGTGTTGGTAACTACCCCTTCCATCACCGCGGCGCTGGAGTACATGTTTGTGCCCCCCTGCCATCGTCGCGGCGGCACCGGAGCTCCAAGCACCCGTCGGTAGGGAGAATACACCGGCGGCCAGCACCATGCCATCAAGCAGCCCTTCCGTCTCTTGCACGCCCGTCGCCGTATGCGGTGCATCGACATTAGCCGATCTCGATGCCATCACGGTAAACAAATTGCTTTAATTACCGCCTTTCATGCCATCTATTACTCTTATGGCATCTCTGACGACGCCGTACATGTTTTCCGCAGACGGATGTTCCTTGCACTCTCTTATGCTACGTGAACAACGAGCTGAGGGATGTTGCCAAGGGTACCATCATTCAACCCTTGCAGCACACGTTCCACTCAAGGCCGATGTCAGATAGCGTGCACAGGGTTAAAATTAGTCGGGTGCTAAGGGGCTGCGACGACCTGGAACCTCCCATTCAACCCCCAGGAGCGGATGAAGAAGAGTCGTCTGTCCTCAGAACTTGCTTCGGCTTATTCTTGCTATGGCCAAAGAGCATGATCCGTTTGGGGACGGCGTGGGCCATCACGCCACAGACAATAGCACCGCCTGTCGTGCCAGCAACAAGCGGTGGCAAGGCCACCTTACCGCCCTCGCCGTCACCTTCACGCGGTGGGTCGGATGATCATGTTGATGATATGCACATGGCGCAGGATCCGGCCGAGGATGACGAAGACTGGAATGATCACTTCTTCAACACTCAGTTTGGCAACGAAGAAGACCTAGCTGGTGGCCCCATAGAGAAAGCCACTATCACCAAGCGTCTGTTTGTTTCTCAGGAGACGCCTCCAGCTTGCGCCTTTACAGAGCCAGCTGATACAACCAACCGGTCCTTTCTTCTAAGCCCTGACACACTACATAGGGCGGCCGGTGCTCAGATTGCGGTGCCTGCCCGCTCTCCAAAAGGAAAAAAGGGCAGGAAAAGAAAATCTAGCAGCTCGAGCCAGCCGGTGGCGTCAAAAACTGCGAATCCGATCAGGTTTCGGGACGGGCCACCAAGACCCGAGGGTATTATGTGGAGGATTCATGTGGCGGGTGAGCCCATGCTACCTAAGAATTTGCGGAAGCTTGCCAGTTTGGAACTGGAGAGTGTGCATGACGGCGTGCTAACGATAGAGGGACGCCTTCTATCGGAGAAAGATCCCTCGCACCCGGTATTCGTGGTTAAGGTGCCACCAGGCTTGGGCTTCATCGACAATGCCCCTGCGGATCTGTTCTTCCTACGGTTCGACGACATCTTCAATATGTTCCACCTATACCCGCTGCACTATACCATGGTCCGTCTCTTTTCTCTAAGCCTGGCCATGCAGATCATTAGAGAGAACACACCGGGCATCGCTATAGTGGACCCCTACTACATGCGTGACGTCTGCTTGGGTTCCCCCGCCGAACGACGTATCGTGGCCTCATACCTAAAAAGAATCTTCGTGGCAAACAAGACAAAGGAATACATTCTCCTGCCTTACTTTCCCGAGTAAGTCGTTATTCACTCGCCACCGTCGATTGGCTTTATTAGATCATCATCATTCTTTTTCCAACACATTCCATTTGAATTTTTTGCGCAGAGATGAACACTGCATGCTCATCTCCTTATCGCCGAAGCATTCCCACGCCACGTATTTCGACTCGGGGAGTCTAGAAAAGAAGAAAAACTACGACAAGATCAAGGAAGTTCTGGATGATGCTCTCACTGGCTTTGCCTCGACGGAAGGCACCACCTTCGTGCGTACGAAGGTCAAGTTCGGCAGGCACGTCTTCAACCACGTAACGGAGTTCCCCTACGTGAAGCAGCCGGAAAACAGTAAGAAGGAAGCCTACTACGCACGCCATCACATGAGGGCGTTCCTACTTGACCAGCAGAATTCTACCCTACCAGATCATCTCAAACAATGGGCCGAAGCAAAGGCCAAGATCAATGATTTAGATATTCGACAAGAGATGTATCGCATCCAGCAGCAGTTTGGGGCAATCATCTTTCGTGATGTCATGACTTCGGGGGGGATCTTCTATGGAGGAAATGTCCCGAATAACCGTGACATAGAAGATCGCCTAGAGATGTAGGGTGACTATAGGAAGTTTATGACGAGACAAGGCGTCCTCCCGTTCCCTAAGCCGAGCCAGAAGGCTTGATGTTGGCCTAGTTCTGTGTGTGTGTGTGGCCAGAAGACAAACTATAGATGACCTTTGTGTGTATGTGGACAAGTGTACATGCTACTATACTTATCTTATTAAGTTTATGAATCATCGCTTATTTCTTTTGCTTATTATTATTAAATCAATGCTTGGTTTTTTTGCTTACTCTTTGGTTCTTTGCTCATTTTGGTCCTTCTTTTTTTCCTTACTCTTTTTTCGAGAATAATGCCGATGATTGAAATGTCGTGGCACACTATATATGTGAATGTGCTACGATGGGATTGTGAGCCTTGTGATATGCACAAGTTCAGGTCTTGTGCATCCTACTTGGCTCACCGTTCCATCATAGCATATTCCTGTGTCCAACGAGACCTATGTATATATATGAGGCATTCTTTTCGAGTTATTTTTGTCTTTTTCAAGAATAATGCCGATGATTGAAATGTTGTGGCACAATATATATGTGAATGTGCTACGATGGGATGGTTAGCCTTGTGATATGCACAAGTCGAGGAATTGTGCATCCTACTTGGCTAACCGTTCCGTCATAGCATATTCCTGTGTCCAACGACATAGCTAGTTATATATGAGGCATTTTTTTGATTTACTTTGGTCTTTTCCGAGAATAATACCGATGATTGAAATATCGTACGTGGCACAATATATATGTGAATGTGCTACAACGGGATAGTTAGCATTGTGATATGCACAAGTCTAAGTCTTGTGCATCCTACTTGGCTATCTGTTCCGTCGTAGCATATTCCTATGTCCAACGACCTAGCTAGTTATATATGAGGCATTCTTTTCGAGCTACTTTGGTCTTTTTCGAGAATAATGCCGATGATTGAAATGTCGTGGCATACTATATATTTGAATGTGCTACGATGGGATTGTATGCCTTGTGCTATGCATAAGTCCAGGAGTTGTGCATCCTAATTGGCGTATGGTTCCATCGTAGCATATTCCTGTGTCGAACAACCTAGTTATATATGAGGCATGCTTTTTGAGTTTGCTCTTTTTGATTTAGGAGTACTTTCTATAAGTGTATCTTCATATGCGACTTGAATTATACATGTTTTTTCAATCACCGGTTAATTATTATTGTCAATTTGTAGATGACGTGGTACGTCGTGTACAAGGGACGGGTTCCCGGAGTCTACGATGATTGGGAAGACTGCCGGAGACAGGTGCACCGTTTTAGCGGCAATAGCTACAAAGGGTACAACACTATGGCGGAGGCGGAATCTAGATACACGCGCTATCTAGCGGGAGTTAGGACGACAAGGAACCGGATGAAGACCTACACCTTCGTCGCGGCGGTGATTATGCTTATCTTCTTTGGTTGTTTATCCCGCGTTTGTGTCTAGCTAGTTTAGATGTCTAGGCGAGCTTCCGAGCTCTAACTTGTTCGATCGACACAAAAAACACACCTGTGGCACACATGATCTACCTTCTGTGGCGCACTACACCTAAAGCGCACTATAGAAGCTTAGTGGCGCACTGGGTAGTGTGCCACAGAAGATCCTAGGCGTAGCGCACCTGCCCACATAGCCGTGGCACACTAGCAGGTGCGCTACGCCTATATCTACACAACCGTGGCGATAGCCGTAGCGCAAGGCACGTGGCGCACTGCTAGTGCGCGACAGATGATGTTTTCAGGTGTGCCACTAAATGATGTTTTCCTAGTAGTGTATGATTTTATGATGGTTGTGGGTGACATACAAGGGATACTCGAGCTGGTGTCATATTATTTTAATTATTGATGAATTTCCAATTGCCAGGGTTCGGGGGTGGGCAAAATCGGCAAACCCACCGGCGCGCGCAAGCATGCAAGGTCCAGTGCAACCATGAACCTAGGCATGTCCCAAGCCTAGGAACCCCATGGGACACCCCAAATCATTTTTTCCCAAAAATTCAGGGCCCTTTATAGGGTACCTACAGTTAGAAACCACCATTACCGGAGCGTAACTCAGGAAAAATACACTATATGCTTGCACAATGAGATGAATACCAACCTCCCGGGAATGGTGGTCTGCCATGACCAAGCATCCGCGTAAATTGCCTCGGGGCCTAGGGCGTGCTCAATTTTTGCACCTCCTTTGCAAAATTGCCGGTATTTTAGAGTCGGTAAATGGAAACTCTAGATTTCTTCATGGAAAACTGAAATCTCTAGTTGGAGAAGTTTCTTAGAATGCCTATAGGAAGCTAGGTGCCAAGTTTGGGCTCAATCTGCGTAGTGGATCTGTCGTGGTATTGCCGACGAGTACACCATGAAGGGGTCCTCATAGAGCGTGTTTAGAGACTTGGGGTAAGGCGGAAGGTTGGCGGGTACGAGGTAACACAGCTTATCCAGGTTTAGATCCCACGACGGTGGCAGAATCCTACTCCTGCTATAAATCACTATAATGGCAATACGCCGAGTTACAGGGATCAATTCGCTGTGCGCGATATGAGTTGTTCTATCCCTAAAGGCTCCCATAGGTCCGACTTATATAGTCGCTAGATCCTAGGGTTACAGGCAAAGTCCTAGCCGGATAGGTTACAAAGTCCTACATGGTACACAACTAGTCTAACGTGTCTTGCACTCCAAGGATCCGGGTATGATGGTGACTCCTCCGTAGCCTTCCTTTATCCGGCATGGGCCTCCCTTCTGGATACATCTAACTGGGCCGCCCAGCAGGTCATGGGCCTTGCTACCAACTATGGGCCACCCGGGTTATCCGGATTAGAGACATTCTATGGTGATACCCATTTAGCAAATCCCCAATAGGATCCACGTTCTGGGCAATGAGGGGGAGGTCTAGGGTTCAAAGCCATGTTAACTCCTACTCGATAGCCATCCGGGTTGGTGCACCATGTGCCAAAAGTCCTGGTCTGTCTTGTTTATGATTTTATGATGATAGTGGGTGACATACTAGGTCTACTCGAGATGGTTTCATATTTTTTTTGATTCTTGATGAATTTCCTATTGCCGGGGTTTGTTGTGGGAATGGCCACGGCAGATGTTGCGATTGGAAACAAGTATTTGAACGAGGGGCAAGGCCGGCTAGCCATCTGCGATGCGAGATGTGGGAGGATACATAAGGTTTTACCCAGGTTCGTCCCCCCGGAGCCTAAAGACATACTCATGCTAGATTGTATTATCGGGAGATTACATGTGGCGAGATCGGCGACTAGGTGGCCATTTGATGGGGTATCTGATGGAACATAAGTGCTATGCGTACCCTAGGGAGGCTTATGTAGGGGTACCTCACTAGGGTTTACATATCTACAACCGAGTTGGATAAGGACTCAAAAGTTTTTGACCTAATCCGACTGGGCCTAGCTATGCTTCTAGGCCTTCATCTTCCAGTCACCTGGCTCCTTCTTGGTTCATGATCCAGTCACTGTCCTGCAGGCCCACTCTATGGTAGTTGGATCCAGTAGGGAATGTCCTGCTGGGTATACCCCACTTGGCATTGAAGGGTTCGCAGCATAGAAAACAAAAAATTTCCTACGATGGGAACAAAGCACCAAGATCTATCTACTAGATACAAGCAAAGGGTGTATATACATCCATAGAATACATACCCTCGAAGACCGTATAGCGTTAACGAGGTTGTACTCATGGATGATGTAGTCGAACGCTTGCGGATCTCAAGATCATGATGAAATCCATCTGGTCCAGCCGGTCCAGCACCATCACGTCCAGCACCGCAAAGCAGTGGTGCATCCGTGATCACACACAGGTCCGGTTACCATGAAAACCTCCGCACCCTCGCTCCAGCGAAGCAGCGGAAGCAAAAAATCCTTCCAAAAAAGCCACCCGGAACATGTATCTCGCGGATCCGAGACCATGGGGAAATTCTAAAGGGGGGAGAGAGATCCTTCGCGAGGAGGTGTGAGTGAGAGAGAGGGAGAGGGGCTCCTTTTATAGGAGGAGGGGGGCAACCCAAGGGGTGTGCCCGGTGGCCATGGTGGTTGCCCCCACCCCTTCCTCCATTATGTGGGTGGAGGTCCCACTCAAAATTAGCCCCTTTGTTTCTCCACTCAAAATCCCACTAAAAAATCCAATTAAATTTCCACCAAATTTAATGCAATCTCTCTTTAAATAAAAATCCTTTTATTTATTAATAATTCTGTCAATTACTTTAATGGGAAAACATTCATATCTAACCCCTTGCTAGTATTTCATTTCACATGCAGAAACACTTTCATTAATTTCAGCCGAAACAATTTTGGTATCTAGTGAAATAAATTCATGCGCTTTCTTTTTCTTTCTCTGGCATATCATTTGATCTGAATGGTGTCGGTATCCCTTAAGTGTGTCACCCTACGGTTCGCCAATAATGTAGACATGATCGAGACCCCTCTCCAATCAATAATCAGCAGCGGGACCTAGAGATCCGTACTGACTCCCACACATTCAACGATGACTTATGTGATCGTGTGAACCTTATACGCATGTAACTCAATACCTTTGTCTCGCGACATATTACATTTCCGAGATTCGATCATTGGTACCTCCATACCTAGTTTGATCTCGTTACTGACATGTACTCTTTTCTTGTTCCTATGATATAACATTCTAGTGATCAAATCACTTGCTTGCAAGCTAACTAATGTGATATCACCGAGAGGGCCCAGAGTATATCTCTCCGTCATCGGGATGGAAAAATTCCACTCTTGATCCCTGAGCCTCAACATAACACCTTTGTATCACTGAACCCATCTTTATAGTCACCATGTTACGGTGTGACGTTTGATGTTATCAACATACTCTTCCGGTGTTAGTGATTGACATGATCTCATGGTGTAAGTACTAAGATTACTTCGTATGATGTTATAACAATATAAACATAATGACCTTGATCGTAATGCTATACTTCGGATGAATGTTCATCACATTATTCCAACAATGTTGTGACCTCGTTATTAACAACATCCAATGTCCATGATCAGGAAACCTTTGATCATCTTGTTAATCAACGAGCTAGTTTATATGAGAGGCATAACTAGGAACTTTCTTTTTGTTTATTAAACACACATGTATTAACATTTCCGTATTAATACAATTATAGCATGTAAAATAAACATTTATCATAAATAAGGAATACTATAATAACCCCTTTATTATTTACTCTCGGGCATATTCCCTTTAGTCTCTCACTTGCACTAGAGACAATAATCTAGTTTAGAAAACTTTGTCGTATTGAACACCTATGGCTTTCTGGTGTTCCATATACACGATTGCAAGTGGTTAACATAATATACGGATCTGACGCTTCAGGTCCGTGTGTATTTGCATGTCTTGGCATCTTCACGCATCACTCATTCTCAAATGAGATGGCATTGTATAAATTTGGTATTTTGGTGAGACCTTTAGTTCCTTGGGGTTAAATCATGTCGATACTGTTGTCGTACAATATATCTTTAGTGTTAGCCTGTTGCGAACCACACCTTAATTTGATAACAAACTACTTGACACAAATGCCCTCCTTTGCTGCTACTATAGCAGTCATATACTTAGCCTTTTGTTGTAGTATCTGTCACAATGTCTTAACTTTGGAATTCATCCAAATCCTTCATGGAAACTCCTTTCCATTTCATTGTGCCACCCATAGTTTAAATTGAGATAAACTTAATTTGTATCTTGTGACAAACTAGTATCAATGTAATGCTTTACAATGAACTATTTGTAACTTATACAAATGGAATATATTCTTAATTCTTCCAAAAGATTATAAGAATATCCTTACTATCGTCCAATGATCATATTATGACTTATTCTGGTATATGCTCATAACACTTAGAGCATAGGATATATCTGGATGTGTACATATCATGGTATGATTGATCAAAACATTCTTGTGATTTCACTCATCAAGTGTCAAATCTTGTTTCACTTATCAAGTGCCGATACACTTGAATCTTGATTCAATTCTTTTCCATGCGACAAGATCCTTTTATCGTCGTTTCTATATTGAACCCCTTCAATATCTCATATATGTATGTTTGGCACAACTATATTAGCGTCACCGTCTATCCATGTAGACGTTCATGCTAAATATTTGGGGTTTGCCTAAGTATTTCATCGAAATGAAATTATTAACCTTTGTCAATAAAAGATACATCATTTCTAATCAACAAGATGTCCTCCACATAATATATTATAAATATGTCTCAGCGCTCTAACTTAATTTCTTGCAAACGCAAGCATCTTCATCGTCTCCTGATGAAAACCTTCTCTTACAGTTTCATCACGGTGAAGATTCCAACTCCGCGATGCGTACTTCAACCATTGAAGTTTGAATGCCCTTTTAAGCATCCTTTGAATTAACAAAACCCTTTGGAACATGTCTTGTACACGTCCTAGGTTACCCTTATACTAGAAGAACTTTGTTTTGTTTATTCAGCTACCATATACCAAAATTGTATGTACTGTTTGTATGTACTGGGTACTAAATATCTCTATGAAAGATCAAATCTTGTCATAGTCAACTCCTTGAACATTGTCGTAAAATCTTTACCGACATGTCGACTATTTCATAGATGTTAAACATCCATGTCTGTTTCTTTATAGATCCAAATACGACCGATAGGGTTTTACACCTTTCCGGAGGATCTTCCAAGTTCAAAACTTAATTTCTCGTGTATGGAACTATCATGGATTGTATGGCTTCAAGCCATTTGATGGAGTTAGGGCCCATCATCACTTCTTTGCACATAGTCGGTTCATCATTGTGAAACAACAATGATTTACTCTCAAATCCTAGCATTTGATTATTTATCTAACCTACTTGGTTCCATAGGAACTTAGACCTCCGTGACCGCAACCTTTGAGGCACATGAGCCATGAGCATTGTGGCTGCCTCTGGAACATTTTCTGGTGCTGAGCAACTCGGCACATATAGCAAAGGTTCGTTAACCTTATCAAAGTTCTATTGTCCTCCCACTTAACTTTCTTTTTGTGAAAAAATTCATTTTTCAAGAAACTTCATGTTTCAAGTGACAAACCCTTTTGTCCTCGATGTTATGGAGGAATACCCAATGGTTACTCGAAATAACCTACAAAGACATGCTCATCCAACTTTGGTTGTAAACATCTTACTTATGCTTAGTATACCAAAATTTAAGAAAGGACAACTTGGGTTTTACCCCAAACCATAACTTACATGGTGTCATTTCAACGGATCAAGATGGAGCTCTTCTGTAACACCCCAGTTTTAGATAATCTATATTAGGGTTTGTTTTGTGCATCATGAGCATCATACCTTAAATTGTGCATTAAAAGAAATCAAATACCAAACCCTAAAACCCTAATCCTCCCCTCTCTATTTGAAAATCAATTCAAATGGTTTTAAAATATTTGAAAAGTACAAAAATAAATGGACCTCAAATGGAATAAGAGGGCCCCACAATATCTTACTAGTTTTATAAAACCTCCTGGTTTTTTGAAATATACAAAACATATTTGAAAATGAAATTACCAAAGAGAAATGCAAAACAGAATTGGAAAAAGGTTTCCAGATTAAAAAAAGGGCAGCAACAGCCAAACAGGCCGGCCCATCCCTCTCCTCTCCTCCCTGTCGCTAAGGCCCAGCAGTGGCCCACTCTGGACCGTGTGTTTCTTCTCAATTTTACCTAGGGGGTTTCTGCAAAGTTTCCGTCGTCTTCCAGCTGGAAGCTGCTCCATGTCTGCACCGCCGCCGTCGATCGTCGTCGGCTGTTGAGATGCGCCGCCGCCCTCTGGGTGAGGATAAGATCGCCCCGTGCCGTAGCCCTCTTTCCCTCGACCTCTCACTCTCCCCCTGGCTCTCTCTATCCCTAATTTCTATCTCTGGCCAAAACCCTAGCTCTCTGCCTCGCTCGTCTTCGTCTTTTGCCCTAACCTGAGCAAGCAGGCAAGGTTCCAATCGCCGCAATTGGATCCTCGTTCCTGATGCCGGCCACCGCTGCTCGTCGTTGATTCTATCCATATCAACTCCCGCCGTCATCGTCAACACCCTCCTGGTGAGCCTCTGATGCTCATGGCGCTTTCCGTCGCCTCGTTTGCTTGCTAGTTTCGTTGCGAGTCGTCGACCTGTACATTCCGCCGTCGTGTGCCGTCGTTCCCCTTGCTCCAGCGACCTCTACCTAGCGGCGCCACCACCGTTTGGCTCCCCACATCCTCGCGCGTCTAACACGCTATCCCGCATCGTCCCGCAAGCCCTCGGCCACCGTCCCTGTTGCCGTTCTGCAGCTTACCGCCGTCGATGACGTCACGGTGAGGTCACCCGAGCGTCACTGCGCCGGTCACTGCAGTCAAACCCAGCCTAGGTCCCACCTTGTCGTGTGGAAGCTGAGGTGGCCAAGGGGCCCCTCTGTCAGCCTCTGTGGCTAGGGAGTGACTCAGTGACAAAAGTATTCCCAGTTTTGTTTAATTTTAGAAAATGATTTAAATAATTCCAAAATTTGATTGAAATTTGTAAATTCAATAACTAATTCATTATAAGTCATAAAAATATGTATAATATATCAAAATGTTCAGAAAAATGAGAGCTACCTATCTAAGCTATAATCATGCATTTCTCAACAACTTAAATGACAAGTATAATTAGAAGAACATAGTAACCCCTCTCATATGCCTCCGGAGTTTCCCTAAGTTAGGGTTTTCACCTCTCGGAACCCCGTTTAAACTATCGAGCATGCTTTAGGGTTACATTTCAGTACAGTTTAACTTGTCATATCATCATCCTTGCTTGAGCATTGCATCGATGCCATTGTTGATTGTTTCCCCTTTCTTTCCGGTGTTTGGTTCCTCCTTGGTAGAATACGATATCGAGATCAAGATCGAAGACCGAGATCAACACCGTTGAATATTGAAGATCGAAGAACAATACTTGACCAACTGTAACAAGTCAAGTACCAGATGTCCGAAGCTCCGCTTATTGGATATCAACTGGCAAAGGCAAGCATAGCCCCACCATGATATAATCCTATGATTTCGAAAGCATTTATACTTGCCATGTTGCATACGATTCTACTACGGTCTTTTATCAATAGATAGAGTATCCTATCTATTGCATACTCCCTTTGAGCTTATATTACCTGATCCACTGCTCCTAGCATAACTAGGTTTGTCTTGTGTGCATTGCTAGAGCTCATATCTGTGTCCTGCTTAGCCATGCATAGCAGTTGAGTCTGGTCCATCCAGATGATGTATCAGATGTAGAGAATCTAGTATGACAGGAGAACATGATGAGATGAGATCAGTGATATGAGATTAAACATGCTAAGGCTTGTATGGGAGGCCACGGTGGGATGTGGTTTTTCTAGTCCCAGGCTCGCCACCACTAGGACCTGAGTTCTTGCCTTTGGAACCGAGATGAGCGTACAGCCACACAGGGCTTGGGAACCCTTCGCCTGATTAACTTGCCTAGTAGATTCCATGAGTAACATAGTCCGGGCCTTCCATTCGACATGCATTCTGGATCTTCTCGATGGCGGTGAAGGAGGTGCATTCATAACAGGTAGGGAAGCGTGGACCTTGTTGCTTGGGGTAGATGGCGCCCCTTGTAAACCAACCTCGCCTCACATCTTTAAGTATCAGCTTCGGGATTTAACCCATTACGGCGGAACCATACTTAATGCGTGACTCATGGTCTCGGCGAAAGCAAGTTAAAGGTCATGGCCAACCACCATGTGTCGGCCTTCCAAGGAAGAGGGCTAAAACGTTGGCATTAAGAGTCAGTTGGTACGTGTGGGTAAAGTTGTACACCCCTGCAGGGTTAAATATTTTCGAAAATCCATGTTCACGGTTATGAACACTTGGTGACTAGATTCTAAGATCATAGAGAACTTTAACCTAATCGTAAAACTTGGCAGATCAACGTGTGCTTAAGGATGCTTCCTCATGGGTACGGGGGAGTGATCCAGGTTGGTAGATGATGATGATTTGGTGGATATCAAAAGATGATGATCAATACTTCAGAGATGTCGCTCCCTTATCCCCTTTTAAATTACTCTGACTAGACGAGCTTCTTCCCTCTCTGGTTTTATAAACAAAGATGGCTTTATGCAAAACAACTCCACCAGCCAGAAGTCTTGCAGAGTACACCCTGTACTCACCCTTGCTTTGTTGATACTTTTGGCAGAGTAAGTGTTCCCTTGAAGACGAGTTCTGTACTACATAGACACCGACGAGTAGCTTGGGGTTCCCGGCCGGCAGCCTGGAATCTATGGGCTGGGACGTCATCGTTATGCTTCAGGCCTCTTAGGCCATTTGTTAAGTTTGCTATACTTAATAGCATAATTTTCCTTCCGTTGTTTGATGTTTGTGGTCAGTGACCTCTTCTTGTAATAATTTGGTTCTCTGCTCATCTATGAGCTTGCTGTAATAAATTTTGTGCCATAGGGTCACTGCTGTGTTATCGATTCTTCACTGGATATCCTCGAGCTCAAGGTTAAGCTTATGTGAGATGGAGGTCTGGGATTTGTTTAGCCCTGATCCCGGGCGTGTCACAGGTCTTGGTATCAGAGTAGTATCGACCGTAGGAAAACCTTGCTATTGGTCGACGTTGAGTCTAGTGTTTGTGAAAACTATTTTAAAAGCTGAAAAGTATTTGCGAAAACTCTAGTATGCTCCTTTTACTCCTTATCCAGTTTCGCTCTAACTCTCGGTCATCTTACCTTGCGTTGATTTTGGAAAAGTTTTGATATCTCTTCCAGTCCTTCAAAGCGTAGGTGCCTTCTTGGCATACCGTTTCTAAGCTAGTTGACATAGTGTTGAGTTCTCTAGAGTTGTGTGTGTTGTGAATTCCTTGTTACCCCTTGATCTGCTTCACATGAGATATTCCTTTCCATCATGATCTCTCTATATTTTGGACCCACAATATTATATTGTTGGTCCCACAGTGTTCTGTTCTAGGCTTCGAGGTTTCCTTTCACCTCGTGCGCCTCTCTTTTATTTGTTTGGGTACTTCAGAAGTTGTGTCTTCTTTTGGAAGCTACCTCGTGATTACTATCTTGCAGTGTATGCTATGTCACTCAGGTAGTAGTTACTTCTTTCTTTGGTTTTAACCCTTGGACTTGAACCTAAGATCCCTGATTGTGCTGGATTCTGGTGTAGTGAATCTTGTACATGAAGCTGACCTTTAAACCAAGATCCATTCCTTTGAACCCTGTCGTTAATGTTCACACATTACCTCAGGATGGCTGGTATTACAATTCTAGCCTTCAAGCTTGTGGTCTTTGTCGCTATTGAATAGTGACGATAAAGGACTTCCCCTACCACATGCTATGGCAGATGTTCTTTAATGGGACCAAATAGATCACGACAAGAGTACTCCTCGTGAGTCTTGTATCTATACTCGTGACTCTGCGACACCTTTCCCCTTCATTGGATTGGTTTTCGGAAGGTTGTTGACTTATGCATCCACATCTCGGAATTCTATCCTGGGTATGTTCCTTTTCCCTCTTGTTGTTTTCTAACCTTTTGTCTACCAATTGGTAGCCAAGTAGTACATGTGCATTGGTGTCGTCCAATGCAACATACTCTTGTGGTCCGTCAAGACAAACCATTTCGGAATGTCTAGGAGAAACAAACTCTAGTACCTCGTCATATCTAGGACCAGGTCAAAGTGTTGTAATCTGTAGATCAAGAAGCATTAATTAGCTTCTATCTGTTCCACCTTCAAGTATCACACTCTTTAATACTAAGAGGTCGTACTGAGTTTCATGACCCCTTAACGAAGTGATTCTTTCACACATCTTTATCCACCTTCCTCGAGCCTTCATGTTCGTAAGTGATTCGTGTGTGTAATGATGTGGTTATTCGAGATTCTTAGGAATTATTACTGTTTTCAACTCCAAGGACATTTGTGTCATTCTTAGCATGATTGGTTAATCCTGTCACTAAGCAAAGGATGATTTTGCTACCAAGTCCATCATTCTGGTACACTCTCTTCGGTCAAAGAGTTAGGCTATTGCCGAAGTTCTAAGACTATGTCTTCTTGCCTTGCCAAGCAAGTTTCCTCTCGAACTAAGAGATGTATCGGTAGTTCGTGATATTCTAGGTGTCTACTAGAAGTATCGCCATGTTGCCACATGACCATGATGTTAAGTTCTTGAGAAAGCAAGATCTCTGAACTGCTCTTTTCTCCAAGGATCCGTACTGGATACCCCTGAACTAGTTGGTTGAGCTTAAACAACAACTTGGAGAGTTGTAAGACAAAAGTTTTATCTTACTTTGTTCCTTCTTAGAGGGATGTCTAGTTTTGTCTGTGTTGAAGAAAGATAGTATTTCCTTTGAGGATATGTTATCTTCCCCTCTTTTGATTTGATTTGGGTTATCATCAAACCAAACTCAGTTTCAAGGACTATCTTGATGATGTTTCTACTTGTGATGTTTCACCTGAGTACATTTTCATGTCTTTGGTCTGACCAATACTTTTGCCTTGTTCATACTACATATGCGTTCATCTTCTTGGAGTGTCTCCATAAGTGTGTTGTTGAGCCCATCGACAATATCCTTATCTTCTCCATGTTAGATTGGATTCTTATGGAACATTTGGCATTAATGTTGGAAACTTTCGAGAACCATCTTCGAGTCATCTCATAGTATGAGTTCTGGATGTTAGAAGTAATCTTCTTTGGTTCACGTACAAATGTTGAAAGATGTGGTCATGAACTCGAGCAGAATTATCTCCGTCCCTTAAGGATACATGAGTGTTTTATTGCTAGTACTTTATGTGTGTGTGCAGTTGTCTCTTGACAAGTTGCTAAATGCATGGGTATATCAATCTAGCTCATCTTTTGGAGCTTGACACTGTAGTCCATATCTTGAGAATCTAGTGAATTTATATTCGTGGTAAATGTTGCAAATTTTCTATTCGAACATGTTGAGTCTGAAGTATCAATTCACCTAACCAAAGCTGAATCTCAAGTAGCAATGATGGTTGGTGTTCCTCAAGGTTTTGACATAGGTTTCTATAAAATCTGGCAAGATTGATGTAATGGTTGACACACTTAGCCGGGAAGACCTTTTGTTATATTCTCTTGATTCATCAATGACAACCACTCTTCATGAGGCTTCCTCTATAATTTGAATATAGGAGTTGTGCTCATGGTTTCCTCTGTATCCGAAGTCCGACCTTTTACTTGGTGTCTTGTGTTCCGAACATCAAGGTGAACATTTAAAGTAGTGCTGCTAAATGTCTCTCGGTCGATCCTCTAGACCATTTATGTTGGCAAGCGTTATGTCTGAGAATGAAGTTCCTTTCTTCTCGTGTCATCAGGAATCTTCTTAACTATTCATCTTAGTGGTGCAAAGTGACATCATGATCTTTGGCAAAGATTTTGATAAACCTAGATGAATAAAGAGTTTCCTTCGTTTTCTCGGCCATGTTTTAAGAGTGAATATGTTTTTGGTAATCAGAAGTTTCTCTTGTTACATGTTCCTTGTGACTCTTATGAGTCTTTGCCACAAAACACCTTTCTATCTTAAGCCTTCTGTTGAATGAAAGAGGGACCCTTCCGTGTCAAAAGTAGTTCAATAGTTTGGTTTTGTCGATTCATATCCCTACAACCTGAAAACTCTACTTAAGTCTTTAGTAGAGGTTTCTTGTCGAAGTCTGTGGTCATGTTCTTTCTGTTGGAACCTTCCTTTTCAGAACCATAAATTCTTCTGAAGCTCTATGGTCTCAATCCTTATGAAGACCTTCGATCTAACATTTGAAACCTTTCCCTCTTATTTACTCCGTTACCTTGACGTGTTTCATGTTGTCATATTAGAGTTGTTTTTAAACACTCCATCCATGAGTTGACCATGAGATACTCTGTGTATTGTTTAGTGTGTTTCCCTCTTATCCTTAGAGTGACCATGTTTCTTCCTCTCTCTGTCTCTTTTCCTACCTTTGGAATCTCGGGTCGAGATTCTCGTAAGGGGGATAGAGCTGTAACACCCCAGTTTTAGATAATCTGTATTAGGTTTTGTTTTGTGCATCGAGAGCATCATACATTAAATTGTGCATTAAAATAAATCAAATGCAAAACCGTAAAACCCTAATCCTCCCCTCTCTATTTGAAAATCAATTCAAATGGTTTTTAAATATTTGAAAAGTACAAAAATGAATGGAGACCAAATGGAATAAGAGGGCCCCTCAATATCTTACTAGTTTTATAAAACCTTCTATTATTTTTGAAATATACAAAACATATTTGAAAATTAAATTACCAAAGAGAAATGCAAAACAGAATTGGAAAAAGGTTTCCAGATTAAAAAAAGGGCAGCAACAGCCAAACAGGCCGGCCCATCCCTCTCCTCTCCTCCCTGTCGCCAATGTGCGGCAGCTAAGGCCCAGAAACGTCCCACTCTGGACCGCGGGTTGCTTCTCAATTTTACCCAGGGGGTTTCTGCAAAGTCGCCATCCTCTTCCAGCTGGAAGATGCTCCATGTCTGCACCGCCGCCGTTGATCGTCGTTGGCCATTGAGATGTGCCGCCGCCCTCTGGGTGAGGATAAGATGGCCCCGTGTCGTAGCCCTCTTCCCCTCGACCTCTCACTCTCCCCTGGCTCTCTCTATCCCCAATTTCTATCTCCGGCCGAAACCCTAGCTCTCTGCCTCGCTGGCGGCTCGCCATTTCCGGCCTCCCCAACCCTCTCTGTGATGCGTGGAAGCTCTGCCTCGCTCGTCTTATTCGTTTTCCCTAACTAGAGCAAGCAGGCAAGGTTCCAATCACCACAATTGGATCCTCGTTCTAGATGCCGGCCACCGCTGCTTGCCGTCGATTCTGTCCATATCAACTCCCGCTGTCATCGTCAACACCCTCCTAGTGCGCCTCTAATGCTCATGGCGCTTTCCGTCGCCTCGTTTGCTTGCTAGTTTCTTCGCGCGCTGTCGACCTGTACGTTCCGCCGTCGTGCGCCGTCGTTCCCCTTGATCCAGCGACCTCTACCTAGCGGCTCCGCCACCGTTTGTCTCCCCACATCCTCGCGCGTCTAACACGCTATCCCGCATCGTCCCGCAAGCCCTCGGCCGCCGTCCCGGTTGCCGTTCTGCAGCTCACCGCTGTCTATGACGTCACGGTGGCGTTACCTGAGTGTCACCGTGCCGGTCAGCGCAGTCAAACCCAGGTCCCACCTTGCTGCGTGGAAGCTGAGGTGGCCAAAGGGCCCCTCTGTCAGCCTCTGTGGCTAGGGAGAGGCTTAGTAACAAAAGTATTCCCAGTTTTGTTTAATTTCAGAAAATGATTTAAATAATTCCAAAATTTTATTGAAATTTGTAAATTCAATAAATAATTCATTATAAGTCAGAAAAATATGTATAATATATCAAAATGTTCAGAAAAATGAGAGCTACATATCTAAGCTATAATCATGCATTGTTCAACAACTTAAATGAAAAGTATAATTAGAAGAACATAGTAACCCCTCTCATATGCCTTCGGAGTTTCCCCGAGTTAGGGTTTTCACCTCTCGGAACCCCGTTTAAACTGTCGAGCATGCTTTAGGGTTACATTTCAGTACAATTTAACTTGTCATATCATCATCCTTGCTTGAGCATTGCATCGATGCCATTGTTGATTGTTTCCCCTTTCTTTCCGGTGTTTCGTTCCTCCTCGGTAGAATACGATATCGAGATCGAGATCAAAGACCGAGATCAACACCGTCAAAGATTGAAGATCGACGAACAATACTTGACCAACTATAACAAGTGAAGTACCAGATGTCCGAAGCTCCGCTTATTGGATATCAACAGGCAAAGGCAAGCGTAGCCCCACCATGATATAATCCTATGATTTCGAAAGCATTTCTACTTGCCATGTTGCATACGATTCTACTATGGTCTTTTATCGATAGATAGAGTATCCTATCTATTGCATACTCCATTTGAGCTTATGTTACCTGATCCACTCCTCCTAGCATAAATAGGTTTGGCTTGTGTGCATTGCTAGAGCTTATATCTGTGTCCTGCTTAGCCATGCATAACTGTTGAGTCTGGTCCATCCAGATGATGTATCAGATGCAGAGAATCTAGTATGACAGGAGAACATGATGATATGAGATCAGTGATATGAAATTAAACATGCTAAGGCTTGTATGGGAGGCCACGGTGGGATGTGGTTTTTCTAGTCCCATGCTCGCCACCACTAGGACCTGTGTTCTTGTCTTTGTAACCGAGATGAGCGTACAGCCACACGGGGCTTGGGAACCCCTCTCCTAATTAAATTGCATAGTATATTCCATGAGTCACATAGTTCGGGCCTTCCATTCGACATGCATTCTGGATCTTCTCGAAGGCGGTGAAGGAGGTGCATTCATAACAGGTAGGGAAGCGTGGACCAGGTTGCTTAGGGTAGATAGCGCCCCTAGTAAACCAACATCGCCTCACATATTTAAGTACCAGCTTCGGGACTTGACCCATTACGGCGGAACAATACTTATTGCGTGACTCATGGTCTTGGCGAAAGCAAGGTAAAGGTCGTGGCCAACCACCCTCTGCCGGCCTTCCAAGGAAGAGGGCTAAAACGTTGGCATTAAGACTCGGTTGGTACGTGTGTGTAAAGTTGTACACCCCTGCAGGGTTAAATGTTTTCAAAAAGCTTTGTTCACGGTTATTAATGCTTGGTGACTAGATTCTAAGATCATAGAGAACTTTCACCTAATCGTAAAACTTGGCAGATCAACGTGTGCTTAAGGATGCTTCCTCATGCGTACGAGGGGGTGATCCTAGTTGGTAGATGATGATGATTTGGTGGATATCAAAAGATGATGATCAATACTTTGGAGATGTCGCTCCCTTATCCCCTTTTAAATTACTATGACTAGACGAGCTTCTTCCCTCTCTGGTTTTATAAACAAAGATGGCTTTATGCAAAATAACTCCACCAGCCAGAAGTCTTGCTGAGTACACCCTGTACACACCCTTGCTTTGTTCATACTTTTGGTATAGTAAGTGTTACCTTGAAGACGAGTTTCGTACTACATCGACACCGACGAGTAGCTTGGGGTTCCTGGCCGGAAGCCTGGAATCTATGGGCTAGGACGTCATCGTTATGCTTCAGGCCTCTAGTCCATTTGTTAAGTTTGCTATACTTAATAGCATAATTTGCCTTCTGTTGTTTGATGTTTGTGGTCAGTGACCTCTGCTTGCAATAATTTGGTTCTCTGCTAAGCTATGAGCTTGTTGTAATAAATTTTGTGTCGTAGGTTCACTGCAGTGTTATCGATTCTTCACTAGATATCCTAGAGCTCAAGGTTAAGCTTATGTCAGACGGAGGTCTGGGATTTGTTTAGCCCTGATTCCGGGGGTGTCACATCTTCTCAGTGTAAAAGTGGTAGTCTCTAAAGCTTTTAATCTTTTAAAACATAATGGCAGTTTTATAAATAACACCTTTGGTCCAACCATGTCAAAAAAGGTTTCATTACAAATCTCAAACACTCCATATTCCTATGGTGTTTCAGGAGATGTAAATCTAGGTGATTTGCTAAACTTGCAACTCAAATATATCCATTTATGATGAAGTCATAAATAATTTATTTTCTTGTTACACTTGCAACTCAAATAAATCCCTTTATGATAAAATCACAAATCATTTAATTTGTTGTTACAATGATTTTCCACTTCATCTTGAAAGTCTTTGAACGTTTTCAAATATTTCATACTTATTTCTCATTAAATGAATATTCACACAAATTTCCGGAGAAAGCATATGAAGTTGAAATCCATCGCTTAAGACTACACATAATGGACTACATACATCGATATGTATAAATTCCATTATTTAAGTCGTTCGTTCTTCTTTGGCCTTTGAACGAAGTTTTAATTATCCCGAGGAAAGTCTCACAAGCGTCACTTGATCAAATCAAAGACTCCAAAAATCCATGAATATGGAGATTCTTCATGTTTTCTTTCCAATATAATTTGAACGGCGATGTCACTTCGGAAGTGATCTTTCAATCATTTATCTTGCAACATTTTAGCATCAAGTTTTATGGATGTGATTTATCCAACTAGATTTGTAAATCATCCATTTTATATGGAATATGTTAATTATTTGAACAATCTTTGTTCTCATAATACCTGATTTAAGTAACTATTATTAAAACAAATCTTGAAGGGAAGCTTTGATGTCAACAAGAAATACAAACAACGGTTTGTTTGTTTTCGATGAACATCATCACATATTCTCTTGCTAGTCACTTAGGCCATCATAGTTCACAAATTGCGTAGTTCTGTATGAAATTTCATACCAACCAATTCGGAATCCAATACCTAAGAACCACATTGTTTAACAAGCAAAGAATACAATCATAACATGTATATCATCTATATACCTAAACTGGATATTTCTAGTCTTTTATTTTATGCCAAATATATTTTATAGATTCACTTTCAGCATTTCCTTTTCCTTTTTAAAAGAATCTATCAACATCAACAGTGGCGCCATATACATGACACATATTCCAAAGCATGTATATTCAAATACTAATACCGTTGGACTTGCACTTTGAAGTAGATCACCATCATCAAATGATCGGCACTTTGTAGTAAACTCTTTACATACATCTTTTATTCATTATTATCATGACGACTTTCATGATCAAGCTAATGTAGCTTATCAAGGCGAATCGTGAGTATAACATTACTTTCCAAAACCCTTTTGGATGATTAGGATGTCTAGCATCTCCAACCTTTGCAAATTCTCATCCAATATGAGAACATATATTACACTCTATCATATTTCAACCAAAAATTGTTTCAGATATCGTTATATCTGCCACACATGATGGTTTGTGAAACAATTCTTTCAGATCCTAGATAACCTTGATATTTAAAAACAATCAAGAATCATGGAGGCAAACATGATACTTAAGATACTAACATTGGAATTGTTACTCTCGATTTAATACTAACTTTTAAATTTCACGGAGTAAATAGAGTTTGCTGAAAGTTTGCAATAGGCCTTTAAACTTTAGATCGACTCTCAACACAATACGATACCAGTTCCTAAAGTATATATCCAGAATTCTATAGTTCTATTATCTCAATTACAACTATGCATAAGGTGGTGAACGAATGGCAATGACTACAACAAATTATGCAAATTCACTTTGATTTAATTTATGATAAATTGAGTTCTACTAATCCAAATTAGAAATGAACTTCCACTCAAAACGACATCCCTCGTGTCATTTTGGTGATTACATGAACCAAATCCACTACACCAAGTCCGATCATCATGTGAGTCGGTGTAGCTTCAAAGGCGAGCATCAAATGGGCATCATATCTTTCATTGACTCATGTTTAACCTTTTGGTCCGTGTTCCGAGGCCATGTCTATACATGCTAGGCTCGCCAAGTAAGAACCTTAGTATTCGCGTGTGTAACTGTCTTACACCCGAAATATGATCGTGGATCCAAGAACACCCGATCATCACGTGATCTCTTGGAGCGACGAAACATAATCGGTGCATAATTAAGGAAGAACACATTTTTATCTTGATATCTAAATGAGGGATCATCTTATTATGCTAATAAAATGCCAAACTAGCAATACAAGATGCAACAAACATCACATGTGAATAAGTGAAATGATATGGTTCTTGCACTTGATCTCCATCATGTGCATCATGGTATGATCACTATCATACCTCTATGTGTAAGGCAAAGGTCTATGGAACTTACACGTTATGTGTGTTGTAAGAGTATCGACTTATACTTTTACTTACAACATCACCATCTCATGACACTAACCCAGCAACAATCTAAACTAGACACCTCTAATTTATCCATTGCAAGTTTTATGTGGCTTAGCGCTTTCGAAGATAGAACCGTTCTTACCTAGGAACATGAACCACAACGAGGATAACCAAATTGTTGACAACTCGTTGCAAATTAGATATTGACTATAGTAGGAGGGACAGATACCCGCTAGCCTCTTATGCAAAACTAGTTACATGTCAAGTGTGGAACATGTCTCATGTGCGAGGACATGTAAAGTTTGTCTGGGTCGCTTCATCCAACTATGCCAACAATATCCAAATTACAACTAAGAAGCAATAAAATGATCATCATCGCCCAGATACTCATATGTGTACTACCCGTGCAAAGCATCTACGCATAGATCCGGCTCTAATACCACTAAAGGGTTCACAACATAGAAAACAAAAAAATTCCTATGATGGGAACAAAGCACTAAGATCTATCTACTAGATATAAGCGACGGGTGGATATGCATCCATAGAATACATACCCTTGAAGACCATATAGCGTTAACGAGGTTGTACTCGTGGATGATGTAGTCGAACGCTTGACGATCTCAAGATCATGATGAAGTCCATCTGGTCCAGTCGGTCCAGCACGATCACGTCCGGCACCACAAGGCAGTGGTGCATCCGTGATCGCACATACGTCCGGGTACCCCGACAAACGCCGTGCCCTCGCTCCAGCGAAGCAGCAGAAGAGACAAATCCTTCTAGAAAAAGCCACCGCGAACATGTATCTTGCTGATCCGAGACCATGGGGAAATTCTAAAGGGGGAGAGAGATCCTTCGCGAGGAGGTGTGAGTAAGAGAGAGGGAGAGGGGCTCCTTTTATAGGAGGAGGAGGGCATGCCAAGGGGTGTGGCCAGCGGCCATGGTGGCTGCCCCCACCCCTTCCTCCATTATGTGGGTGGAGCTCCCACTCAAAATTAGCCCCTTCATTTCTCCACTCAAAATCCCACTCAAAAATCCCATTAAATTTCCACCAGATTTAATTCAATCTCTCTGTAAATAAAACTCCTTTTATTTATTCAGAATTTTGTCAATTACTTTAACGGACAAACATTCACATATAACCCCTTTCTAGTATTTCATTTCACATGCAGAAACACTTTTACCAATTTCACCCGAAACAGTTTCGGTATGTAGTGAAATAAATTCATGCGCTTTATTTTTCTTTCTCTGGCATATCATTCGCTCTGAATGGTGTCAGTATCCCTTAAGTGTGTCACCCTATGTTTCCCGAATAATGCAGACATGATCAAGACCCCTCTCCGATCAATAATCAGCAGCAAGACCTGGAGATCCGTACTGACTCCCACACATTCAACGATGACTTCTGTGATTCTATGAACCTTATACGCATGTAACTAAATCCCTTTGTCTCAGGATATATTACATGTCCGAGATTCGATCATCGGTATCTCCACACCTAGTTTTATCTTGTTACTAACATGTACTCTTTTCTCGTTCCCGTGATATAACATTCTAGTGATCAAATCACTTCCTTGCAAGCTAACTAATGTGATATCACCGAGAGGGCCCAGAGTATATCTCTCCGTCATCGGTATGGAAAAATTCCACTCTTGATCCATGAGCCACAACATAACAACTCTGTAGCACTGAACCCATCTTTATAGTCACCCTATTACTGTTTGACGTTTGATGTTATCAACATACTCATCCGGTGTAAGTGATTGACATGATCTCATGGTCTAAGTACTAAGATTACTTCGTATGATGTTATAGAAATATAAACATAATGACCTTGATCATAATGCTATACTTCGGATGAATGTTCATCACATCATTCCAACAAAGTTGTGATCTGGTTATTAACAACATCCAATGTCCATGATCAGGAAACCTTTGATCATCTTGTTAATCAACGAGCTAGTTTATATGAGAGGCATAACTAGGAACTTTCTTTTTGTTCATTAAACACACATGTATTAACGTTTCCGTATTAATACAATTATAGCATGTAAAACAAACATTTATCATAAATAAGGAATACTATAATAACCACTTTATTATTGCCTCCTGGGCATATTCCCTTCAGTCTCCCACTTGCACTAGAGAGAATAATCTAGTTTAGAAAATTTTGCGTATTGAACACCTATGGCTTTCTGGTGTTCCATATACGCGATTGCGAGTGGTTAACATAATATACGGATCTGACGCTTCAGGTCCGTGTGTATTTGCATGTCTTGGCGTCTTCACGCATCACTCATTCTCCACTGAGATGACATTGTATAAATTTGGTCTTTTGGTGAGACCTTTAGTTCCTTGAGGTTAAATCATGTCGATACTATTGTCGTATAATATATCTTTAGTATTAGCCCATTGCGAACCACACCTTAGTTTGATAACAAACTACTTGACACAAATGCCCTCCTTTGCTGCTACTATAGCAGTCATATACTTAGCCTGTTACGTTTCCGTAATAATACAATTATAGCATGTAAAATAAAATTGATCATAAATAAGGAATACGATAATAACCACTTTATTATTGCCTCTCGGGCATATTCCGTTTAGGCATATCCCCATCAGTAGGCCCCGAGGCAGTCGTTGATTCGTTGCAGGTGTTCTTTGGCAGTCGGAGTATGCGGGTCCAATTTGGACGCCCAGTAGAATCGGCGGTGGACTCCATCAATGAAGGAAAGAATCCTCAGCATATATCTTCAGTTGCGCAACCAGTCGAATCGCCAGTTTGGCATGTAGTCAAATCATAGCTTTGGCGAATGGGTCGGCGAGTCGAGTAGACAAATTTGGACCATCATTTTTGGTCAAAATAGTCGTTGGGTAATCCAATGGTAATATTGGCGTAATCACCGCACGGTAACGGCTCCTCTAAAACTGGCGGGAAGCAACTGCTATATAACGAGAGTGACGGGGGAGTTGTGAGTCTTCCTCACTTTTCCTCCAATCCCGTGCACCTTTCAGTCTCCCATTTCCACCCAATCTATAATTTCCAGAGTGAGCGAGTGGATCTAGATCTTCATTCTGATGGCACACCCGAAGGAACTGTCGGGCAAGTCCAAGGTACTATGGCGTCGTTGAAGTCTTTCCAAGACACGGGGATCCTCTGCAAGGGAAAATGGCGAATTCCCCCCACCGGAGAGGTGGAGCCAGACCCCCGCGCTGTAGAATTCATCTTCTTCAATAGCCACCTAGAGAGGGGGCTGGTTTTCCCCACTTCGATCTTCTTTTGGCGGTTTTGCGCCAACTACACCATCAAGCCCTCAGATCTGGGGCCTCACAGCATCGAGCAACTCGCCATTTTCGTGGCGTTCTACGAGTGCTACCAGGGGTGCCGCCCATACTTCCCGTTGTGGCAGGAACTGTTCCATGGGCACGTCGGTCGTGAAGGAGCCGATGGCCCGATGCTGGCATTGGGCGGCCTCACCTTCCAACTGAAGAACAAGGCCCCCTTCCTCGACCTCATGCTACCGTATAAGGCGGCCAGTGAGTGAAAGAAGTACTATTTTATGTCAGGGACTCAACCCTGGATGGTGAGGTACCGCTCCCGGCCTTCACCCCCGACAGAGCAAGCCTTGTAGGCTGCAAGTGGCCAAGCTCCCCCATGATAAAATTATGGTCGTGGATGAGATGCTGACGATGATCCGCCAGCTCAAGAAGGATGGGATCAAGACTATCAATTTCTATCATTGTTGGTTCGGGCGGCGACTGGTGCCCCTGGCCAGTCGCTCCCACTAGATGTATGAGTACACAGGTAGGGACGATGGGACCAAGGCCTACACCGCCGACTAGAAGGCCGACGACTACGTCACCGCACTGAGGAAGATCACCGATGCGGAGTACGTCGATCCGAAGGCTGGGATCGCCCCGTATACCGTGAAGCGCCAGGCGCCGACGGTGAGATTCTTTATCTTTTATACCTTCATAGTCCCAGAAATGCAGTCGCAGGTTTGCTGATATGTGCTTGCCCTTTTAAGCTGTTCCAAGTCCTGGAGGATTGGCTTCCTCCCGCCAATGACGAGAGCTCTGAGGAGGTCAAGGGGGATTCAAGAGAGTCCTTCGACAATGATGATGAGGCGGTGGAAGTCGCCGCACCCGTGGCCATGGCTCGGAAGACCCGCGGGCAACGGCAGCATGAAGTCAAGGCTAGCCGGAGCCTTGAGGGACACGATGGGGGTGAAGGTGACGTTCAAGAAAACAGTTCGCGGCGCCTGGCCACACCGTCGAAGAAAAAGTCGCCCGTGAATAAGAAGGCACCTAAATTGGCATCTCCGCCCCGGTCTCCGGCCAGCTCCGAGTCAGACAGTGAAGACAACGCCGCAGAGGGCATGGCTTCGATGAAAGCTCTAGAGGCGACGGATCCAAGGGCCAAGGACATGGTGGACAGCGAGGTGCCTCTCGCATCGATCCCACCGTCGTTCTCTGCGATGTCTGGGATGGGAGCCGCTTTGGCTGCGGAGGCCTCTCCATCGAAGGAGGCGCCAATATCGACTGGATCAGAGCTTCCCGCTGTCGCGGCCTCATCGTCAAAGAAGGCTACAGTGTCGTGGGCCCCGGCCGTGTTCGAGATGGGCATCATTCACAAGCTGGGAACAGAGTTGGAGAAGCTGCCTCACATTTGCACCATTCTGCGTTTTATTCCAGTCGCTAGGTACGCCTTTGCCGAGTCGATTCGGAGTAGCGTTTTGTAGTTGTTGTCTGAGTTGCTAATCGTGCCTTTTTGTAGGACTGGTGTGAAGAATATTGGTCACCCTTCGGTGGCCAAGGTACCACCAGTCGCCACGGGAGGGGAGGTTGATCCCGCGAAGAAGAGGAAGGGCGACAAAGCCGAGGCGCCTGCTGAGGGCACGAAGAAGAAGAAAGGCCATGACACCATCATAAACATGGATGAGCCAGTCGATGCGCTGAGCGAAGCGCTAGATGAAGTTGACGCGGTCGCGAAGGCCGAAGTGGTCACCGGGTCGCAGCTGGGCGAATTAGCAGCATTGGTCGCGGCATAGGAGCCCGCGACTAGCGCTTCAGGGGCGGTGGCAATGATGTTTCCTCGCTTCATGGCGAGGGCTTCCGCTGCGGGAGCTATGACGCAGTCGCCTCAGGTGCCTAAGGTTTTAGATGCGGACGTCGGGCAGCATCGCAGTCGGAAGCCTTTTGTGTTGCCGTCGGTGGACACCGCCGAGATGCACAACATGCTGGGCGCAACTATCCAGGTATGTCCAGTACCCGAGTGGCTAGTCGCTGAATTTCAGCGGCTAGGCACTTAGGAAATTTTGGTGTCCAGTCCACGAGTGGCTAGTCGCTGAATTTCAGCGGCTAGGCACATAGGAAGTTTTGGTGTCCAGTCCCCGAGTGGCTAGTCGCTGAATTTCAGTGGATAGGTGAAATGGATCGTATGGGCACCTAGAGGGGGGTGAATAGGTGCCTTCTTTTTCAATTTTAGGCTTGACACAAAGTAAATTCTCTAGATATGCAACTACGAAAATTTCGCTATATGCAAACCTAGCTACTAAGCACGTGAAGAGAGGAGCGAGGAAAACGTAGTGGAGCACGCAGAGACACAGGGATTTGTTTTACCGCATTTCCTTCCTTGTTAAGGGAAGTACATCTACGTTGGAGGGGTGGGCGGTTCTAAGACCACCACGCCACAATAGGCCTCACCCTATTCCCCGATGGATCTCGCCTTGAAAGGCCTGATCCACCTTCTCCACTATTGGTACCCTTCTAGGTGGAAACCGGTGCCTTTACAACTCTACCGGGGTGCACACCCACAACTTAATTGGGGGCTCCCGTAATGAGAACAAGCTGTCAAAAGAACAGGAATTATCAGTATAATCAAAAGCAAGGATCTAGATATTTGCAATAAATACTAGATTGGTGATAGTCCAAATGAATGGAGAGGAGATGAAGCGCTTAATTGCAGTTGTTGAAGATCGAGTTCTCCTCCTTCGATTCCCCAAGGAATGGGGCCTTTGGGTGGATGAAGGTGGAGCTCTCTTGGATGAAGCTTGAAGAACCGATCTAGACTTTTTTGAATGAATCAAGAGTTCTGGAAGGAGGGGGAACGATGGCTTAAATACGCCCTGCACAGATCTGGTCGTTGGTGAAGTTTGGGGATGGATTATCCGCCCCCACTAGGGGCGGACTATCCGCCCTATTGGAAAAATCTGCCCCCATACAGAAGGTCGCGCCGGTCTTGTCTTGGTGAAACTCCTTGAGGGGGTGGATTATCCTCCCTCTCAAGGGGCGGACTATCTGCCCCTGGGGAAATCCGCCCAGAGACGAAAAGTTCGGGGGAACTCCGCTCCCCTCTCTGAGCGATGGGCCTTGGCAACCTTTGAGACAGTTCCTAGGGTGGACTATCCGGCCCCCTGGAGGGGCGGATTATCCGGCCTGGGCAAAAACTCTGGCCCTGGCCGGAAAAATCCGTGGGATATTCCACCCCCATTCTGAGGGTTGCGCCCTTCTGAGTTTGGGGAGGGGGGATTATCCGCCCCCCAAAAACAGATTCCAACTCCTTTTCAAGGTACAGATCGGCAGCACTTCAACACACATTAAACAATCCTTGGTATTGTTATCTAACATACAAAACACTAGGGATCATGAAATGTTCTTTCAATCTCCCCCTTTTTGGTGTTAGATGACAATACTAGGATTTGCAATGAAACCTACTAACAACACCTTAAGGAAATGAAAGAGGCTCCCCCTAAATGTGTGCATATTTATAATTTCCATTTGAATACAAATGCACACACTAAAGAGTAAGCCAATTTCATAACAATGACAACTAAAACAAGGTGAGTTAGGAAACATAGTCATACCACCGGGATGTGAAAATAGCCAATGTGAATAATGCGAGTACTAGTCCTCAAAAACATCCCAACATATTGATAACAAACAATAGATAACTCCATAATTCCATCTGCCTTCAACAGAATTCCATACTCCAGAGATAAATCCAGAATCCATACGAATAGTTCCACAGGATAATTCTAGAATTCCAAAAATACACACACGAGCACAAATAGTATCACACGACATAATCTTATACAAACCAAGCACAAATATGTTCAACACTAAAAGGTCACAAGCAAGCAAATGGAGAAAACAAATGATAAAGAGGCAAATGCTTGTGCCCGACCCATGCAAATCCGAGACCTAATAGGACTACTTCTCCCCCTTGGCATCGAAATGCCAAAAAGGAAGAAGAGCGATGCTAGCATCCTAGAAGATCATTCCTCCTCGTCCTCGTCGTAGTCATCCCCATCCCCTTCCTCATCATACTCATCATCATCAACCGGAGGAGTAGGATCCCTCGGTAGTGGAGGAAATAGGTGACTCTCGATCTCTCCATAGTTTATCCCTGATATGTTCCACTGGGCATACGGTTCCAGAGATGTAGGAGGTGGTGGATGGCCAGTTTCCCCAGACACATGGTGGATAATGAGCTGCTGGGTGTGGGCTAGGTCATGGCTCCTCCTGTACTCCTCATACTGGCCCTTGTGAGTATCAATTCACATGCAAAGGATGTGCCGCTGAAACCAATTGAGTTGCTTGACCTCACGTGCCATTTGGGATACCGCAGGATGACGACCACTAGCCCTTGTATCACACATGAAGGACTAAGGGGCAGTGGAAGGGTGAGAGGTCTTCTGAGCCTTGTTGTAGATATTCTTGGGCTTGTGAACACCATCCAAACCAGTACCAAAATCCTCATGTGGAAACATGTGCTTGATGAGCATCATAATAAAGGGAGCATACAGGATGGAGAGCCGGTTGAGCATGGCATCAGTCATCTCATGATAGATATAATCCATAACATCCAGCTTGTAACTATAGACACCAGCATTGGTGGCACACTCATGTGAAAAAGCAAGCAAGGAAACCAGGTGACCGCGGATCTTATCATTGTTTCCCCCATTTGGAGAGATGTTGTCCCGAAACATGCCAACAAGAGTGGCATACAAAGGAGAGAGGCCAGCAAAGGTACCAGCAATGCCATCATATGTCAGGCACGGATCAAGAACAGTGACCTTGGATGGCCTGAGCAGAGAAATGACGCGGTGTCCAGAAGCTGTGTCACGCCCATGAAAAGCATACCCAAGGACCTGACCAAAGATACGGAAGACTGACAGAATCATAGTTGTCCCGGTCATCCACTTCATGGTACGAAGCTCATCCCCACAGATCACAAGAGTAGAGAAAAATTGCTTCACCACAGAGGAGTCATAGTGACACTGAAGAGTCATAAGGTGATGCAGACCCATCTGATTAGTCACATCCAAGGCTTCACGGAGTCTTGTGACTCACTCATATTCAGAGGATGCATATGGAGAATCTTGAGAGGAACATAAATATCATCATGAAAAGACCAAAAGTGAGAGCACCAAAACATGGAATCCTCCGGAGAACCATCACTGTCAGCATCGGCATAATAATCGGTTTGGCGAATGGAGGAGTACTCAATGTTGTCCATGGCCTTGTAGTTGGGCCGGGACTGCTTGCCCTTGCCCTTGCGAGATGCCACCCTCTTGGCTTTCTTTGCTGCCTCGGCTATCCGTTCGGACTCTCTTGCCAACCTGCGGACCTCAGTTTCATCAACAAACTTACCCTTTGAAGTGGGCCTGAGATAACGGGCACGGGGACGATGCTTGTAGGTCTTAGGAGCACTTGAACCACCTGTGAAAAGAATGGGAGAGGTAGCATGGGGATAAGCACACACATAAGTCCAAGAGGAATATTAGAAACAGTAGGAAAACATTCCACGGTCCAAAATTGTGCATGGTAAACAACTGAGACAAACCAGAACAGGCAGTGAACCTCCAGGCCGAATTATCCGGCCCTGGCAGGGGCAGATAATCCGCCCTCCACAAAAAAATTCTGGTTCGGCCCAGATTCACCAAGGCAACACAGATCGGGCACTAGGGTTGTAATACTACTGAATCTAACAAGCAAGGGAAACACATATTATCTTCTACAACGATATTTCCACCAAAAACAATGAATCCCATACAAAGGAGATGGATGATGGAGTTACCCTCACTCATTGGAGGAAAGGCTCGGAGGAGAAGGTACCTGAAGGCATGGGGAAGAAGATCCAGGGAGGGCCCGGAGAATCCGGTGGTCGAATTGACTCTGGGGAGGGGCGGAGGCTCCAGCGGCGGCTTGGGGCAGGGCACGGGTTTGGGGAGGACTGGCTGCTATGTTAGAGCCCTTCCTCCCTGAGCCCATCCCTTAAGGGGTAGATTTGGCCTAGGGCGGATAATCCGGCCCCCACTTGGGGCGGATAGTCCGCCCCCTCTGAATTTCTGTAAACACAGATTCAGGCCGGAGCACTCCTTGCGAAAACCCTCGAATGTGTATAAAGGACTTGTGTGCAAGAATAGATGGTTCAAGGAGGGAAAAGGCTTGGGTTTAGAGAAACAAACTGAAATGGTACTACACACTCAAACTTGCAAGAACAAATCAACCAAAAGCCAAAATTGGGTGTGTTTTCCATAAGAACAAGGGATATGCAAGAAAACCTGAAGAGAGCCACTAGAAACCAACTCTTCTCAAGGAAGAGGGCGGTGGCCGAAGCCACCATGTTGGATCGCATGGCATGACACCACGAAGATGTATCTTGAGTTCGAAACCAATGCACATCGATGACCCACATATCACAAATTGATATTAAGCGAAATGATTTTTCTTGGTTACAACATTATGGGGGAGGGTTAGCCCAATCAATTAGGACCACACTCCCCCTATGTATATGCCCGCATCTAAACCAAATACATGAAGAAGAGTAAGTGACTATGCAAGGGTAGTCCAGCCAAGCTCCTTGAATCTATGATATTTAGCTCATTACTCAAATAACAAAATCTTGCTTCATTAAGAGGCTTCATGAAGATATCAGCAAGTTGGTTCTTCGTGCTCACAAAAGATAGTGCAATATCGCCACGAGCGACATGATCCTGAAATGAAATGATTGAGAATCTCAATATGTTTTGTTCTTGTATGATGCACCGGATTGTAAGAAATTTTGATAGCACTTTCATTGTCCAATAAAATAGGCACTTTGTCACAATTGACACCATATTCCTTTAAAGTTTGCCTCATCCATAATAATTGTGTACAAGCACTTGCAGCAGCAACATATTCAGCTTCGGTGGTTGAGAGTGATATGCAATTTTGTTTCTTAGAAGACCAACAGACTAGAGATCTGCCCAAGATTTAACATGCACCAGAAGTTGTTTTCGATCATCTTTTTCACCAGCCCAATCTGAATCAGTGTAACCACATAGAGAGAAACTGGAGCCTTTGGGATACCATAAACCAAAATTTGGGGAATGAACCAAATATCGGAAGGTTCTCTTGACCGCCACTAAGTGGCTTTCTTTAGGAGCGGCTTGGTACCTTCCACACACTCCTACACTCAACACGATATCGGGCCTAGATGTGCAAAGGTAAAGGAGACAGCCGATCATGGATCACTATACCTTTCCACGTCTTTACCCTTAGGATTAAGCTCAAGATGACACTTAGTTTGCATTGGAGTAGCAACGCCATTGAGATTCGTCATCTTGAACCTCTTGAGCATGCCTTGGATGTACATGGCTTGATTTATTAAACTTCCCTCTCTAAGTTTTTTGATCTCGAATCCAAGAAAGAACCTCAATTCTACCATCATAGACATCTCAAACCTGTCAGTCATAAGCTTTGAAAATTCATCATTAAAATCTTGGTTAGTAGAGCCAAAAATAATGTCGTCTACATATAGTTGCCATACAAAAAGCTCCCAATTAACCTTCTTAGTAAAAAGAGTGGGATCGATTTGCCCAACTTCGAATCCACGGTCTAACAAAAGCTTTTTAAGGTGCTCATACCACGCACATGGTTCGGAAATTTGGGATCCTCAAATCCTGGGGGTTGCTTGACGTATACAAACTCATGTAGTGGACCATTAACAAAAGAACTCTTAACATCCATTTGATGTAATTTAAAATTATGATGAGCGGCATAGGAAAGAAGGATACGGATGGACTCAAGACGAACCACAGGAGCATAAGTTTCTCTGAAATCAATGCCTTCCACTTGCGAGAATCCTTGATCCACTAGCTTTTCTTTATTCCTTACAACAATGCCATTTTCATCTTGTTTGTTCTTGAAAATCCACTTGGTGTCGATAACATTGCGGCATTCTTTCGATTTCTCTACGAGCTTCCAAACCTTGTTGTGCTCGAATTTATTAAGTTCTTCATGCATTGCAACCACCCAATCAGGATCTTCAAGAGGATCAAAGACCTTCTTTGGTTCAACCATTAAAATGTGTGCTTGATGATCATAGAAGCTAGCAAATTCTCTTATAGTAGAAACTCTTCTTCTTAGATCACCGACAACCTTGTCAAGAGTGTGGCCCCTTAACTCAAGGTTCCGATCAGCGCGAGCTTTACGACGAGCCTCAATTTCCTTGTTATTTCTAGAAGGATTTGATTCAGCATTTGGATCTTTGTCTTGGCCACTGCTTTGCCCTTGATTCTGATCTGAGCTTGAAACAGGCGACTGTTGCTGACCTGTTTCTTCAGGGCCGGACAATCCGCCCCTTGGTGGGGCCGAACTATCCGGCCTAGGAGAAGTGGCCACTTTTTATTCTTCCTGAACAACCCTGGTGGAACTTGGATATCCAGGGCTAGATAATCCGCCCCTTGGGGCCGAAGAATCCGGACTGGGATTTTCTTGACTAGTTTGCTCTTCATGATGTCCCCTGGAGCAAGTTGGAGTTCTAGGGGCGGACTGTCCACCCCTTGGAGGGGGCAGATAGTCCGTCCTAGGACTACCATTTTGCCCAGAATATAGGTGATCTCAAGCAGGCTGTGGTGTTGGTGCAGAGGTTTCTCCAGCAGTAGGGGCTTGTTGATCTTATGTAGATGAGGGCTCCACTTGAGTGGAGCATTGTCCTTCCCGATCCGCCACAAGGGGTTCCTCAATGGGGCGGAAAAATCCCACTCCCATTATTCTTATGGCATCTTGGGTTATTTCAACATCTGCATCACAAACATCAACTTGCCCCACATGTGAGCCATCATTTTAATTGAATTTCACACTACAAGATTCTACAACAATTCCGGAGAGCTTGTTGTAGGCTCTATAAGTGTGGCATTTCACACCGTAACCAACAAAAATACCTTCTAAAGCCTTAGACTCAAATTTAGGCAAGCGTACTCCTTTGATGAGAAAGAAACACTTACAATTGAATACCCGGAAGTATAAAATGTTGGGCTTGTTATCGGTAAGTATTTTATATGGAGTTTTGTCCAAGATCTTGCGGAGGTAGAGCCGATTTGATGAGTGACAAGCGGTGGATATGGCTTCAGCCCAAAAGTTGTTAGGAGACTTGAATTCAGACAACATTGGTCTAGCCATATCCATCAAAGTGCGGTTATTTCTCTCGGCTACACCATTTTGTTGAGGGGTGTACACAGCGGAATATTGATGTCTTATCCCCTCTTCACTTAGAAATTCATTTAACGTGTAGTTCTTGAAATCGGATCTGTTGTCACTTCTAATTGCCAAAATGGGGACGTTGTGTTGATGCTGAACTTCATTGGCAAAATCAGTGACAGTTTGTTGAGTCTCACTCTTTAGCTTGAAGAAATAGACCCAGGTGTATCTTGAGTAATCATCAACTATCACCAAGTAATATTTCTTCCCACCGAGGCTAGCATTAGATGGAGGACCAAATAAGTCCACATGAGACAATGGTTTTCCTCTTATGGGGAGAGTCATGCATTTTGCCTTCAACACAAGCCTTGCAAACACGATCTTTGGCAAAGGAAACATTGTCTTTTAGTCCAAGGATGTGGCCAACCTTGTGAAGACTTTGCAAAGTTCTCATGTTGACATGGGCTAAACGGTGATGCCATATCCAGCCCACGTCAGCCTTTCCGAATAAGAACATTGGACCCGAAGTGGTTTTCCCCAAAAATTCCACCACATATAGGTCATTTTCGACGTACCCAACGAAAGCGACCTTTAGAGGCTTGCTCCACAAGAGTACCACTAAATCACCATCAATGAAAATAGCAAAGACCATCTTACCAAGGGAACAAACAGAAAGTAAGTTGTAACCGAGGGTCTCAACAAGCATGACGTCCACGAGAGAGATATCGTGGGCGACCACAACCTTGCCAAGACCCAATACCTCAGATTTAGACTTATCACCATAGGAGACTGTAATATGATCATAATTGGGTCACATCTCCGTGATGATCTCCTTGCTTCCGGTCATATGACTAGTGCACCCACTATCCAGCACCCATTTAGACCCACCAGAAGCATAGCCCTGCAAGAGAATTTCTTCTTGGTTTTAGGTACCCATTTTTCAATGTGTCCTCTCATGTTAGTAACAAGGGTCTTTGGAACCCAAATAGACCAAGCAACATATTCATCAAAAGGACCAACACAATAAGCATACACATCGCCATAATAATCACAAAAGAGTTCATAATTTGGATTGTGAGACCCTGCAAAACCAATATGGTCAGTTTTCTCTTTTGTGACATTCTTCTCAATGGTGTTTGTCTTTGCTTGTTCAATCATGGTCTTATTCTTATTGTTCTTCTTCTTCTTGGACTTGGTGACATATCCAAGTCCCTCTTTTCTAAGATTTGATCTTTGCTTGCCAAGAATATCATCAAGTACACCCTTACCTTTGGGTGTGATGTTATTGACAAGCTCATCAACCACCCTAGCATTTTCCTTGTGAATATATGTTGATTTAGATGTGCTAGGAACATCATATTTGGATAACTAAATTTGGAGATGATCATGCGACTCATTGAGAATAGAGAATTCACTTTTCAAAGCCTTTTGAGCAATGTCAAGTTTCTCCAATTCCTCGGAGAGTCTAGCATGAGCAGCCCCAAAGTCAACCTTTTATTTCTTTAGCATCTTTGCTTTTCCTACTGCATTTTCACGTTCCTTAACAAGCTTTGTCATCATTTCATCATGTGACTCCTCAATAGACTCAAGCCTCTATTCCAGAGAAACCCGAGCCTCTACTTCTTATAGAGAATTTTTTAAGGATGCAATTTCCATTTCATCCTCCCTTTCAATCCTGCCCTTTTCTTCAAGAAGCACTTCATTTTGAGCCAGCTGGTCCATAATAGCCTCAAAATGTACTTTGTGCTCACCTTGCAAGTTAGTGAAGAAATAGTCCAAAGAAATAATCTCTTCTTTAACCTTAAGACTAGTAGGATCATCCTTGTCAATCATAGCCTTCGGAAAAGAAGTGTTGGAAGTTGATACCTCAAAACCTCTTGCCATGAGACAAGTAGCGTTCTTGTTGATGACGTTTTTGTTCAGAGAGTCGAAGAGAGATGTTGGTGTAGATGTGGTGACTCTAGAAGCCACCTATCGAGAGCTATCATCCTCGTATCCATCTTCACTTCCCGAAGAATATTATTCTTGAGCCACTAGAACAATCTTTGGTTGCTTCTTGAAAGGAGCATTCTTCTTTACAAATTGTTTATTGCGTGGAGCCTTTGACTTTTCCTTGAGAATGAGTCTTCCTCCATTATCTTCCCTACTGTGGGACGGACACTCGACTACAAAGTGTAGCCGGTCTCCACAGTTGAAACGAGTTCTCAGCTTGGGACCATTTTCCTTTATTCCATATGCTCCACTCTTGCGTTCTAGATCAGATTTGGCTTTGGCTGGATCCTTCCAAAAGGTTCTAGCATAGAAGGCCATGTATTGTCCATGAATTCTTTTTACATCCTCGGGACAGTCCATATCTTCTATGTCATCTTCATCATGATCAGACACACTTGTCTTCAAGGCCACGTTGACTCCCTTTTGCATCCCCATTGCTCATGCACGAGCATCTTCGGCATTCTTGGCAGCCACTTTGAAAGCTGCCATCTCTTGCATTACCTCATTGGATGTCATTAGGTGGTAGTTATGCCTTCCTTGGAGATTCTTCAAATCTTTGGGCTCAAATGGCATAAGAGCACTGACATACTTGCGCTTGATCCAAGCATCATCAACATGAGAGGCACCATGATTTCTGAAAGTGGTGGCTATTGACTTGATCCTCCTATACATGTCCTCGTTGTCTTCTCCATCCAACATTTTGAATCCTTTAGCTACATTACTCAAAGAATCATATCTATTTCTTCTCATGCTTTCATTTCCAATGAAGAACTCGGTGAGGGCATCCCAAGCTTCCTTAGCTATGTTAAGATGTTGAATGTGTGGCATGTCTTTGTCACCCACACCAAGCTGAATCATTTGTAGAGACAGAGCAT
Organism: Avena sativa; assembly: GCA_916181665.1. NCBI lineage: Eukaryota > Viridiplantae > Streptophyta > Magnoliopsida > Poales > Poaceae > Avena > Avena sativa. Next base: position 87,754,724 of record OV702293.1, on the reverse strand, counting down.
TGAGTTGATTGTCAACAACCTCTCTTCTTATTAGGTTTTGGGGATGTCCAACATGAATACCATTCTCTATGATTTTCCACAACTCAATGGAGGAGCTGCACACATCAGACTTGCCATTGATTAAAAGTAGATGCTGAAAGTTTGGGTGGATCACCCCTATTATGTATATGTGGGTGTGGGATAGGTGGATCAGGAGAATACACATGGGAAACCTCATTGTATCCTTCCTTACCACTATCCTTTTTCGACGAGGATCTCTTTCTAGTGCCATCACCAACCACTTCGTTATCTTTGGAATCGGTTTTCCCCGTTTCCTTGGATTGCGGAGTGGTAGCCTCTGAGGCAGATGGAGGTGATGCTGCAGATGGGGAGAGACACATTATCATTTGACGCATCTCTTCCATATTAGTCTCCATAGAACTAATTAAGGTTGTTTCCAATGTCTTGATATCGTTCATGGTGACTACCTCCGGAGCATCACACCCATCTCCCTTGGAACCCATACTTCTCTTAGGAGGTCAAGCCTGAATTAAGAGACGGGGCTCCGATACCAATTGAAATGGATCGTATGGGCACCTAGAGGGGGGTGAATAGGTGCTACTCAATTTTCAGTTCTTTTTCAATTTTAGGCTTCGTAGAAAGTAAATTCTCTAGATATGCAACTACGAGAATTTCCCTATATGCAAACCTAGCTACTAAGCACGTAAAGAGAGGAGCGAGGAAACCTTAGTGGAGCACGCGGAGACTCGGCGATTTCTGTTACCGCATTTCCTTCCTTGTTAAGGGAAGTTCATCTGTGTTGGAGGGGTGGGCGGTTCTAATACCACCACACCACAATTGGCCTCACCCTGTTCTCTGATGGATCTCACCACGAAAGGCCTGATCCACCATCTCCACTATTAGTACACTTCGAGGCGGGAATCGGTGCCTTTACAACTCTACCAGGGCACATAGCCACAACTAAATTGGGGGCTCCCGTAATGACAACAAGATGTTACAAGAACAAGGATTGTCAATATAATCAAAAGCAAGGATCTAGATATTTGCAAGAAATAATAGATTTGTGATTCTCCAAATGAATGAAGAGGAGATGAAGCGCTTGATTGCAGTTATTGATGATCGAGTTCTCCTCCTTAGATTCCCCAAGGAATGGGGCCTTTGGTTGGATGAAGCTGGAGCTCTCTTGGATGAATATTGAAGAACAGATCTTGACTTTTTCGAATGAACCAAGAGTTCTTGCAGGAGGGGGAAGGCTGGCTTAAATACCCCCTACACAGATCTGGCCGTTGGTGATGTTTGGGGACCGATTATCCGCCCCCCACGAGGGGCGGACTATCCGCCTTGGGGGAAAATCCGCCCCCTGGACAGAAAGTCCGGGGGAAAATCCGCCCCCATACAGAAGGTCGCGCCGGTCTTGTCTTCGTGAAACTCCTCGAAGGGGCGGATTATCCGCCCCCCTCAAGGGGCGGACTATCCGCCCCTGGGGAAAATCTGCCACAGAGACGGAAAGTCCGGGGGAAAATCTGTCCCTCTCTCTGAGCGATGCGCCTTGGCAACCTTTGAGACAGTTCCTTGGCACGGACTATCCGCTCCCCTGGAGGGCGGATTATCCGGCCTGGGAAAAAACTCCGGCCCTGGCCAAAAAAATCCGTGGGATATTCCGCCCCCATTCTGAGGGTTGCGCCCTTCTGAGTTTGGGGAGGAGCGGATTATTCGCCCCCCAAAAACAGTTTCTAACTCCTTTTCAAGGTACAGATCTGCAGCACTTCAACACACATTAAATAATCCTTGGTATTTTTATCTAACACACAAAACACAAGGGATCATGAAATGTTCTTTCACTAGGCACTTAGGAAATTTTGTTGTCCAGTCCCCGAGTGGCTAGTCGCTGAATTTCAGCGGCTAGGTACTTAGGAAGTTTTGGGGTCCTCTTAGTTTGTTTCCTCTTCGCAGGGTCTTTAGCATGAGTCGGTGGAGAGACTAGACGCAAAGGAGCGCATGGAACGCGATCTCCGATCCGTGCAGTAGGTGAACCAGCAGCTTTGGGTGACTATAGGTGGGTGTTTCGAGTACCTTGTCAATTCCTTTGCTTTTGTTGTTTGGAATCTCACTTTTATTTTTGTTGCAGAGGAGCACTCCGCCGTGGTTGCCAAGGCCCGAGAGGGTCTTGTCCCAGCCGTCGAGTTGGAGACTGCCAAGTCATCATCGACCGCCGCGGAGATTCGGGTTGCCGAGCTAGAGAGGGAACTCACGTCCGCGAAGGCGAAGGCGACCTCGTCGGAGGAGCGAAAGCTTTCCTACGTGCTTGATGTGGGGCTCCAGGACCAGTTGACGGACCTGCAAGACTTCACCATGGGGCTCTACCGTCCACTTTTTGGTAACCATTTGATTAAGTTGATTAGTCTTCGATCAGGCGAGTTTCTTTATTGGCGAGTACCTAAGCGGAACAATCGTTTATGACATGTTGTTTGCAGGAAAAATATGTGCGGATGACCTTGACCTTGAGGTGCAATTGTATGACGCCGAGCAATGCGTGACCACGCTAGTGGACTCAGCTGCCCTTTCAGCAACGTGCATTCACACCGTCCTCCAAGAGATCTCGCCCACTGAGTTGATCCCCAGCATGCTGACGGAGGTAAGGAGTTTCCTTGAGAAAGCATCAGAAGTGGTCGAGTACATCGTGGTCGGGTTTCCGCCGCGGAGCCGCGACTATGCTGAGCTTCGGGCTCGCGCATTTCCCCGACAACTTCGACCTCGATGATGTCACCAGTGGGTACCCGTCTACGACCGGCTCGGTGGAAATCATCGAGGTTCTGAAGCTGAACACAAAGGCGGCCACGTAATCTAAGCGGGTGCTGGAGATGGGCGATCTGTTTCCGTACTAGGAGACGGAGGTGGCGCCGAACGACCCTGAGCCGGCGCACCATGACCTCAAGACGGAGGAGCCTTTCTGGTCGACGATGGCGAATATCCTGACGACGTATCTGGCGAATCCATGGATACCATTCATCAGGGTCCATGTTAATGGCCCCATATGACGGAGGGGAGCTCTATGACCCAGCGTCCTAGAGTACGCTCGAGGGGAACTTGCAGTCGCGGCTTGAGGCCATGGAGGATGCTCTGATTGGCGCATTCCAGCTGGAAGTTGGACTTCGGGTGGACAACTGAGGCGAGGTCGATCCTTATGTTGTGATCCTCGTAGAATTCGGCCATGGCACCCTTGGAGAAGTTGGTGCTTTTGTCCGTGATGATGTTGTGCGGGAATCCGTAGCTATAGATCAGCTCGTGGAGGAATTTGGCCGCGGTCTTCCCATCCCACTTCCGGACTGGCTTGGCCTCCACCCACTTGGTGAATTGTTCGACTGCTACTAGGAGGTGGGCGTATCTGGAGGAGGCCTTCTTGAAGGGACCCACCATGTCAATGCCCCATACAGCGAATTGCCAGGTAATGGGGATCGTCTTGACCGCCGAGCTGGGTACGTGCGTCTGGTTGGCGTATTTCTGGCATCCGACACAGCATTTGACGATGTCGACTGCATCGGCGTGCGCGGTGAGCCATTAGAAGCCATGTGGCATGGCCTTGGCGACTAGGAACAGGGCTCCTGCGTGGTGGCTGTAGTCGCCGGCGTGGATGTCTTGGAGGATCTTGTGTCCTACCCCAGGTTGCACGCAGTGTTGGAACACGCCTAATACGCTGCGCTTGTGGAGCTCACCGTTGATGATGAAGTACTTGTAGAGGCGCACGATCATGCGTGCTTCCGTCTCATTCGCTGGCAGGGTCCCGCTCTTGAGGTAGGATAGGTATTGTGCGATCCAGTCGTTTGGTTCTGCGACCATGGCGACCAGGGCAGGCTCTGGTTGTAGCGCGATCCCGAGGTCGATCTCCTTTGTAGTAGAGACGGAGGGCTTGTGGATGGTGTCGAGGAAGACGCCTGCGGGTGGGGTTTGCCAAGCCGACCCGATGCGGGATAGGGCATCGGCCTCCTCGTTCTTGCGCATGTCTATCCACTCGAAGTAGTAGCCGGCTAAGTGCCCCCCAATTGGTCCACTGCTTGGCGGTATGGTGCCATGGTGGGGGAGACTGCATCGCAGGTACCGGCGACTTGCGCGGAGAAGAGGTCAGAGTATCCATAGCACTGTAGGCGGTTGGCGTTCATCTCCTTGGCGGCTCTCATGCCGTGAAGGAGGGCCTCGTACTCGTCCATGTTGTTGTTGTAGGGGGTGAAGTCGAGGTAAGCACATAGCGAAGCTTGTCGCCCTTGGGCGAGGTGAGTATGATTCATGCCCCTGCGCCGTCCATGTTCTTGGATGCGTCGAAGTGGACCGGCTAGTAGTGGAGGTATGGCATCTTCTTTGGCTCTACGCCTCTTCCCAGTCGGCGAGGAAATCTGCTAGAGCCTCCGAATTGATCGCTTTGCGCGGCTCATACTTGATGTTGTGGATGCCGATTTCGACAGCCCACTTGGTGATCCGCCTAGTCGCCTCGCGGTTGCGGAGTATGTCCTGCAGTGGCGTGGAGGAGATCGTGATTGGGTGCTCCTAGAAGTAGTGTGGTAGCCATCGCTAGGCTCGGAAGACCGCGTACAATAGTTTCTGGTATTGCAGGTAGCTGTCGTGAGTCCATGAGGACTTCGCTGATGTAGTAGACCGGGCGCTATACGGGGCGCTCCTTTCCCTCCTTTGGTCGCTTGACGACCATGAAGGCGCAGATGACTTGCTCAGACGCCACGACGTAGACGAGCATCGGATCCTTGTCGACTGGGGCAGCGAGTAGCACTTCTTTGAGTCTGTTGAGCGTGTCGTCTGCCTCCTTGTCCCATTGGAACATGGGGTTCTTGCGCATTAGGCGATAGAGAGGAATTGCCTTCTCTCCTAGCCGGGGGATGAAGCGACTAAGAGTTGTGACTCGCCTAGCCAGCTTCTGGATGTTGCGGAGGCATGGGTTTTTCGAGCCGTGTGATCGTGTTGATCTTGGTGGGGTTTGCCTCGATGCCTCGCTTGGAGACTATGTACACCAGGAGCTATCCAGTAGGTACGCCTAAGGTGCACTTCCCTGGGTTGAGCTTGATCTTGTACCTCTTCATATTTGCGAAGGTCTCGGCCAGGTCGGCAAGTAGGTCGCTCTGGCGATTGGACTGGACCACCACGTCATCGATGTAGACATGGATGTTGCTGCCAATTTGGCTCGCGAGGCACTCCTGCATGCATCGCTGGTAGGTCACACCAGTGTTCTTGAGGACGAACGTCATGGCGGTGCAGTAGTAGGCACTGAATGGCATGATGAACACCGTCTTCTCCTTGTCCTCAACCGCCATCTTGATCGTCTTATACCCAGAGTACGCGTCGAGGAAGCACAGCGACTTCGAGCCCGCAGTCGAATCGATGATCTGATCAATGCGCAAGATGTCGTTGTTATGGAAACGGCAGTGCCTCAGCAGGCCAGTTCGTGGTGCGGGAGCAAGCAGGGAAGCGACCGACGGTGTCCGCAGGCGGGATTGGGCACAAGCAAGTGTTGGAGACACAAGAAGTACCCAGGTTCAGGGCCCTCGCGGTTAGATAAAACCACTACTCCTGCCGATCCGACTAACTGGATGATCACACAAAGGGCTACAAGTGCTCCTCGAGCTGTATCTGCCGTAACTAATAGAGAATGAGGGTCCAACGCTTGCTACGATGCCCCTGCCGCCCCTTATATAAGCCGGGGCGGCATGGGCAAAGATGATGCCGACTGGCGGGTCCCACAGGCGGGCCCGGCCGACTATTCTAGTACAGTGATCTGCCTCCCTGACGTCTAGTATAGTGCCGCGCCCCCGACCAGCATGGAAATACTGGCGGCCGCCGACCAGCCAGCACGGAAACAGTGTAGGCCACCCCAGCCCGACATGGGCGGCGTTCCCTGTTCCCGCCAGGCACGGGTACGGGCCGACTCCTCCAGCGTCGGTGCTTGTGCCTCATGTCCTTCTGCCTGCCAAGGCTGCGGGATACTGTGCCCCACGTCATCCGTCTGTCTTGAAGGTCCGGCTAGGTCGCCCTAGCCGGCTACACTGTCCTGACTGGATGGTCGGACCCATCCGGCTAAGCACCTGCTCCTTGCTGTCTTATACGGCTAGTAGCTCTGTCGGCTCATTCTTGATTTGTCTTGCCCTATCTGGCTGGCATGACCCAGCCGGCTAGATGCCTTTGGGATTGTTTCTTATCCGGCTGACTGGTTTGCCAACTTGATCTTCATCTGGTCTTCTTTCTGGCCCCGCATCCTGTCCGGTTAGCCTACCCAGGGGTGATCCCCCCGACACTAGCCCCTAAGCACGCGTAGATTCCAACCTCAGGCGAAATGTGCGCAGGCTCCGAAAGCTTTTTGAATTTTCTCCTGGCTGAAATCTGGCGGTTAGGCTGCTCGGCTTTGTCAGTACTAACGTCAGCCATGGTGCAATTTTAATTGTGGGGGCATGCGTCGAAGGGTCTCGTCAGCACGTCGCCTCAGGAACCGCTGTCAGCGCCTCCCCTCCCGTGCTCGGGATCCTCTGCGCATAGCGCGCCGACGCAAACGATCCAACCGCGGCTAGGGCTGTGGGGGGCTGCCATGTGGCGAGTCAGCGGTTTGCCTCCATGGCCCCTTTAAGTAGCGGCCGCGGCGCCCCATCGACCCCCGCATGCCATTTGCGCCTTTTCTCCTTGTCGGCGACGCCGCGCCTCCCAGCTTCCTGTCGCTGCTCTTCCTTTGCACCGCCGATGAGCTCGCGTCACCTCCGCTCTGCCGGTGCTGCTTGCCTATTTCTTGCTAGAGCTACGGGTCACCGTCACTCTTCCGTCGCTCCCCTTTCGCCTTCTCCGCCTCTTTCCTCTTCTTCGCCGCGCGCCGCCACTGTCGGCATGGCTGAAAGCCGCGGCGCCTGGTGCGGCTCCTCCGTCACGGAGGCGCAAGTCGAAAAGTACCGGAGGTCGCGCCTCCTGCCGACCGCCGGCGAGGTCGGGGTGCGCCTCGCCTCGGCTGGCAAAATCTCGCCGGCTCCGCAAGCCGGCGAGCGTGTTTTCTTCCTTGCGCATCTCGCGCATGGCCTGGCCTTTCCGGCCAGCGTCTTTTTCCTTTCCTTCCTCGCCCACTTCGATCTCCGCCTCCACCATGTCTTCCCGAATGCAATCGGCATTCTGGCCCACTTCGTAGCATTTTTTGAATGCTACCTTGGGATCCAGCCGGATCTCGAGATCTTCTGTCGGGTCATCCTCATCCGGCCGCAAGTCCAGTACACCAAGGGGCCGCTCGTGCCCTGCGGCGGCGCATCCATCTAGTCCCGGGCCCAAACTGGCTACCCCAAGTTCAAACTTCATGACACAGTCAAACTGTGGCAGAAGACGTACTTTTATGTACAGAACTTGGGGTCCGACGACAACCTCAACCTCCCAGCCTTCCAGGATACGGAGTCCACCCAGGCGCAATGGGAGGAGAAGATATTCGACGCCAAGACGGAGTCGGATGCACTTCTTCACCGGATGAGGGGGCTGGTTATGGCCGGCTTGACTGGCGTCGACGTCACGCTCAGCTGGGCAAGCCGGCTGATGATGCCCCTTCAGCAGTGAGCACACAAGATGTGCTACTACTCCGAGCGCCTCGACCCGACCCGGCCCTCCCGCCATGATTCCCCCTTCGAAAATATCTACGAATGGGTGTGGATGATCACCAAGGAGAAGATTAAGGCCGACTGGGCTTTGGTCTGGCTCCCTATACGCTTGAGAACCGCGCCCCCCGGGTGAGTGCAACTTGCTTTGTTTCTTGTTTCTCTTTCCGTTCATGCTCTGTCTGGCTACGCCGCTTTATCCGGCTCTGACTTCCATCTTTCCTTGCAGATATTCCCTTGCATCATCTGGGAGGAGGGCGATGCGGCCCTCCAGGTCTTCACCAGCGCCGAGGGCTCATACGGCGAGGACGGATTCTTCCCCAGCCAGACCGACGAGGCGGTGGAGGACCCGCATGGCCCCGAGCCAGAGGAGAGTGACGGCACCGTGCCGCCCGAGCCTACATGGAAGCATGCCGACGAGGGGTCCTTGAGCAGCGCCGCCGCCACTGAAGATCCGGCTGCGAAGCATAGCCAGGTGGGGATTCCTCCATGCCCCGGCCGGGCTACAGGTGGCCGGGAGAGGTACGCACCCGTGGTGCAGGGGTAGGTTTTCTTCCTCTTGCCCTTTTCTTGCGCTTGTTCCTGTTATTCTGGCCTTGGTCTTGCCTTGACCTTGCCCTTCTCTCGCAGGTCCCTACTCTCCTTTGCTGCGAGCCCGGCTCACAGCATGCCCTCCACCTCGCCACCTCATGATCCTTTGATCCAGCCGTACACCCCCTCGACGGCTGCTCCTCCCTCCGCAACTGCAACCATGCCCCCGCCTAAACCGGCGGTCGTGGTCCAGCCGACTTTCTCTGCACCCGAGCACGCGGTGAGTCAGCCGGACGTGATGCCCAGCCCGGGCGGGGTCTCGTCAGCCGGTGCGGGAGGCTCGCGTGCCGGCAAAGAGACGGTGGTGGTGGAAGATGTCGACTCCGACGAGGAGGCAACGGTGCAGTGGCAGGCGGCCGCCCGCGACGCCCCTGCCGCCCTAGCCGGACCCCTGGCGCCTCTTCCCACAGAGGCCAGGTCCTCTCTTCAAACCCTGGAGGTGAACCTCGAGGCCGGGCTCAAGGAATGTCGGCAGCTTCAAGCGACGCTAGACAGCGCCAACGAGTCTGCCGCGGTGCAGTTGGCAATGGTGTTGGGGACCGCGAGAAGTAAGTCTCCCATTCCCACCTGCATTTTTTTCGGTTACGTTCTCACTTGCATTTTTCTTCTTTGTCTCAGCCATTCTCGTCTGTGCCCAGCGCGAGATTGACCATCTAAAGCGCTCTAACTGGCGCCTCATCTGGGACAACTTCACCCTCTGGCTGCAGAATAAGGAATGGCTCTCCCAAGTAAACTAGCCGGAGGCCACTCTCAAGGAGCGGGACGACGCCCTCGCCAGTCGGGCCACCGCCTTCGACCTCCTGGATAAGGAGGCCACCCCGATGAAGGACCACTCTTAGTTCCTCGACGATGAGCTAATGAAGATCCGCCATGTTGCTAAGGGTAAGTTCTCTTCCTTTGCCTTTCATTCCGTCCGACTGCTTTTTGCTGGATTTCCCTTTTGACTTGCCCCCTCTGATCACAAGGCATCTACCACCAAGTAGATGCCCTTCCTTATGACCGGGTGCAGCAGGTTGCGCCCGGTGAGAAGGCCGCCGTCCGGGACTTGGTGGCGCAGCTTGGGAAGGACGCCGCTAACCTGCGCAAGGCTGGAGCCGGCATCCACGACCTCGTCTTCCTATGGGAGCTCCTGCCGGAGACCATGGGGGCCTTGGCTATCAAGCTGGGCGGTGCGCCGAACGCCATCGATCGGTTGTGCGACCTTGCCGCGCGCGTTGTCTTTGAGGCCCTGGACTTCATGCTCTCCTGGTACAAGGACGCTTGGCTCGACAAGCTGGTGGACGGCTTCCGAGCCGGCGCAGACCTTGCCGTCGTGTGCCAGGCCAACCCTGGACTCCGCTCCGCCGCAATCACGATTGCCGGCTACGCCGACATCGACGAGGTGATAAAGGAGAGCAAGGGAAGAGCAGGGCCGGAAGGTGGTGCGGAGGCATCCTCCCAGCCGGGCAGGACCGGCTCGTCTCCCCCTCATGGCAAGGGCCCGACTGCCTAAAGAAGAAGACCCCGGGATTCCGGGCGTAGTTGTAGATATTTTTTGTTTCTGGTACTTGTGTGTAACACCCCAGTTTTAGCCTATCCTTAATTAGGGTTTGATTGTGCATTGCATGATCATCCTATTTTAAATTGTGCATTGAAAAAATAAACAAAACCCTAAAACCCTAGATTTCTCCCCTCTCTTTGAAACACATTCAAATGGTTTGAATTTTGAAAACCACCAAAATTATTGGAGCCCAAATGGACTAAGAGGTCCCCACAATATTTTAATAGTTTTACAAAACATTTTGGAAATTTAGAAATATACCAAAAACAGATTTCAAATTAAAATTACAAAGGAGATAATAAAAACAGAATTGGAAAACAGTTTACAGGAATAAAAACGTTTCCTAAGATAATCTGGGCCGAGCCCATCTTTTCCCTCTCCTCTCTCTGTCGCCCGTGCAGTAGTTGCAGCCCACAGCCAACCTAGTAGAGGCCCATACCCCTTCACCCATTTGTTTCGTCATCTTCCCTGCCGAGCCAAGAAGCTGCCTGGCGTAGCCCCCGCCGCCCGATGCCGCCATGATGCGCGCCGACGCTGCGATGCGCGCCACCGACGCCCCACGAGGATAAGGACCACCCCGTGCCGTAACCTCTCTTCTCATCCCCATTTACCTCTCCCTCTCACTCTGTGTCGCTCGCGCGCAGAGGTACCGGAACCCTAGCTTCGGCCGCCGCTTTGCCCCGCCGTCCCTGACCTCCCCGGCCTCTTCTGACACCTACCCGAGCTCCTCCGTGACGCCAGGTTCCTTGTTGCCGAAGCAATCGAAGCCCCACGCCCTCAGTCGAGCTCCCCGTCCGCTTCGTCCCCGACGATGGTCGCCGTCGTTGCCGATGATTCAAGGCACGCCTCGCCACACCGTCTCCACCAACAGCCTCGTGGTGAGCTCCTGGTTCGAAAGAACCTCTCCACTACCTCTTTCCCTCTCCGAATCAACATCGCCATGTCTACCTGCCTCCGCTTTCGCTGTTCCTCATCGTGTCGCCGTCCCTAGTGACCCTTTCCTAGCGGCGCCGCCACTTTCTGGTCCGTTGCATATCTCTCGTTCGAACGCGACCACTCGCGCTTGCTGATTTTCCCCTAGCACCGCCGTCCGCGAGATCTCCAGCGGGCCCATGTGGCTTGCCCACGTGGCTCCCGTGTGGCGTCCCCGTGGTACCCGTGTGGCACCAGCCCTACCCATTAGTTGTAGTGGGTAGCCTCTGTCTCGGTGAGGAAAGGTTTAGGGTTAGGTTGTGCTTACGTCGTGTGACGCAGTAAACCCTTTTAATATGTTCTAATAATTTTAGAAAAGGTATAAAACTTGTAAAATTCATAACTAATTATTTATAAGTCAAAAAAAATACAAATAATATATCAAAATGTTATAAAAATGTAACCTACCTTTTTAAGCTATAATCAAGCATTGTTAAGCAACTTAAATTACAAGTTTAATTAGAAGAACATAGTAACCCTCACAGGTGATTCTGGAGTTCTTCTGAGTTAGGGTTTGTACCCCTCGGAACCCCAATTAAATTACCGAGCATGTTTTAGGGTTTCATTTCAATACAATTTAACTTGTCATATCATCATCCTTGCTTGAGCATTGCATCAATGCCATGTTTTGATTGTTTCCCTCTCTTTCCAGTGTTTGGTTCTTCCCGATAGAATACAATATCGAGAACGAGATCAAAGCCTGAGATCAAGACCATCGAAGATCGAAGATCAATACTTGACCAATTGTAACCAAGTCAAGTACAAGGCTCCCGAAGATCTGCTTATCTGTTATCAAATGGCAAAGGCAAGCATAGCCCCACCATGATACAATCCTATGTTTACGAAAGTATTTCAATTCTTGCCATGTTGCATACGATTCTACTAAGGTGTTTTATCGATAGATAGAGTATCCTATCTATTGCATACTCCCTTTGAGCTTATATTACCTGATCCACTACTCCTAGCATAACTATGTTTGGCTTGTGTGCAATGCTAGAGATTTTATCTGTGTCTTGCTTAGCCATGCTTAGCTGTTGAGTCTGGTTCATCCAGATGATGTATCAGATGCAGAGAATCTAGTATGACAGGAGAACGTGATAAGATGAGATCAGTGAGATGAGATTAAACATGCTAAGGCTTGTATGGGAGGCCATGGTGGGATGTGGTTTTGCTAGTGTCATGCTTGCCACCCTTAGGACCCTAGGTTCTTGCCTCTTGAACCAAGATGAGCGTACAACCACACGGGGTAAATGGGGACCCTATGATTGACTAACTTGCATAGTAGATTCCATGAGTCACATAGTTCAGGCGTTCCATTCGACATACGCATTGAAAAAGTTTTCGAAAGAAGGAGGTGAAGGAGGTGCATTCATACAAGTAGGGAAGCGCGGACCGGGTTGCTTGGGGTTGATGGCGCCCCTGGTAAACCAACATCGCCTCACATCTTTAAGTACCGGCTTCGGAATTTCACCCGTTACGGCGGAAACATACTTATTGCGTGACTCATGGTCTCGGCGGAAGCAAGGTAAAGGTCGTGTCCAACCACACCCTCTGCCAGCACACCAAGGAAGTGTGTCAAGTGGCATTAAGAGTTGGTTGGTACGTGTTGGTATAGTTGTACACCCCTGCAGGGTAATAATCTTTTGGAAAGCCGTGTCCACGGTTATGGACAACTTGGGAATGGACGGGATATCATAGAGAATATGAACCTAATCATAAAACTTGGTAACTAATGTTTGTTAAGGATGCTTCCTCATGGGTACGAGGGGGTGATCCTAGTTTAGGAGATGATGATAATTTGGTGGATATCAAAAGATGATGATCAATAATTTCGAGATGTCGCTCTCTTATCCCCTTTTAAAATACTCTGACTAGACGTGCTTCTTTTTCTCCCTCTTGTTTTATAAACAAAAGATGGCTTTATACAAAACAACTCCACCGTCCAGAAGTCTTGCGGAGTACACCCTGTACTCACCCTTGCTTTGTTGATACTTTTGGCAGAGTAAGTGTTCCCCGAAGATCAGTTTGGTACTACATCAACATCGACGAGTAGCTTGGGGTTCCCGGCCGGCGGCCTGGAATCTATGGGCTAGGACGTCATCGTTATGCTTCAGGCCTCTTAGTCCATTTGTCAGTGACCTCTGCTTGTAATAATTTGGTTCTCTGCTCAGTTATGAGCTTGCTGTAATAAATTTTTCTGTCGTAGGGTCACTACCGTGTTACCGATTCTTCACCGGATATTCTCGAGCTCAAGGTTAAGCTTATTTCAGATGGAGGTCTAGGATTTGTTTGGCCCTGATTCCGGGGGTGTCACTTTGTGCGTGAAAACTTGGATCTGACTAGCTCATCCGACTGGTCCGTTCCAGCTGGTTTTATCTTGCTTTTTGTCTTGTGTTTTTCTTCTGCTATGCTTCTGATCTGGCAGTGGTCTGTCAAGTTGTCCTAGCCGACTAGCACATCTGCTAGCCGGGCACTACATCCTTCCAGTGGAGGCGAGCCAGCGCACCCACTGGGTGTAGCCCCCGAGATTCGGAATAGCTGAAGTAGCCAGGTGTTTCGAATCTTCAACAAATTCTTTCCTTTCACCTTGCTTTGCCGAATGTGACTTGTTTAGCCGGATTGGGGGAACTGCGCCGCAGTTTGGCTATACATATCCGACTTTCTTTTCTCTATTACTTTCCTTATCCTATCTCTTTCTTTCCTCCTTCCATCTTTCTCTCTTTCTTTCTTTCTTTCCTCTTTCCATCTTGATCTCTTTCTTTCTCTCCTCTTTCCATCTTTCTCTTGACTAGATGGATATGCCTGGCGCGCCCGACAAGTGGTGTTAGCCGGGCGAGAGGGTCTTGTCTCCTTGCTTTCTATCCGGCTTCGTCTTTCTCCGTCCGGCTGGTTCACCCCTCAGCCGGACGGTGCATGCTTCCAGTGGGGGCACGCCAGCGCACCCACTGGGTGTAGCCCCCGAGATTCGGAGTGGCTAGCGCATATAGGTGCTTTGAATCTTATCTGTATTTGATTTCTGGCTCAGTGCGGTTTGTGCAAAAAAGGAACACACGAAAATGATTTCTTATCAATATGTTGTCATGTTGTATGTTTCTCTATTATCCGACTAGAATTTATCTTTTTTCGAAAACTAGCTCGTGCTTTTCTGAACACTTAGTCGCTTTCTCATGCGCAATGTTGTTTACGCTGCACCTTGCCGGACAGCTAGGTTGCGGTCGGGATCCGGAACCAAAGGGAGCTGACAATACATTTTCGCATGGTACTAGAGGCTTAGTACACTACTAGGAAAATGGCTATAGGTAATCAGCACATCCGTGGATCACATGGTTGAAGTGCCCCACGGCTAAAACAGGCGTGGCTCACCTATGGGCAGTGCCCTACTAGTAACTAGAATAACCGTGGCGCACATGACCATAGTGCGTCACAGATATGTGTGGGTCAGGGCCCTGTTGGCTGCACGCCAAACATCCGTAGCGCACATAGGGTAGGTGCGCTACGGTTGTTAGTGTCAACCGTGGCGCACATGGAGGGGGTGCGCTACGCCTAAACGCATGCCCCTCTCTGCTGTGAAACGGCCAGACACATCCGTGGCGCACTATGGCATGTGCGCCACGGATGTATAAACTTAGTAGTAGGGCACCTTGCCCTAGTGCCCTATGCCTAACTATCCTGCACCAACTCCACCTTCCCCCCCCTGTGGATCGCCTTTTTAGGCTTTGCAAAAAATAAAAGAAAATGATAAACACTTCAAAAAATTAAATCCTTTCATATTTAGGTAGGTAATGTGGTATAGCTTCTAGTAAAATTAACAAACATGAGTTTCGACTTTATCTGCAAAAAAAGTCATGCCACGGTAAAAAGGCCGTAACTTTTGCATACGATATCGAAAAAAAACGTATAATATACCAAAATGACGAGAACGAGATTTCGCATCCGCTCGCAACCACCTCTGGACGTTTAGAGATCTTTTAGATTTTCAAAATTCAAAAAGAGTAAAAAGTTACGGTCAAAAGACCTTTTTTCCTACAGAAAAAAATAGAGGGCGACTTACCCGTAGCGCACCACCACCTAGTGCGCCACGGATAAGCTTGGGCGGGATTCAAATTTCGAATCCTCACCCCGCCCACCTACCCCTTTTCTTTTCCCTCCCCTTCTCTCCTTTTCCTTTTCCTCCCTTCTCATTTCCTTCTTCTTCTCCTCCTTCTCCCTTCTCATTTTCCTTCTCCTCCTTCTCTTTCTCCTTCTCATTTTCCTCCTGCTCCTCCTTATCTTTCTCTTTCTCCTTCTCCTTCTCCTCCTCTTCCTCCTCCTTGCAGTGAAGATGGTGACGGCGGCATCCTCCTTGCAGTTCCGACGACGAGACGGCGGGCTCCTTCTTCTCCTCCTCTTCCTCCTCCTCCTTGCAGTTCCGATGACGACGATGAGGTGACGACGAGGAGGCGACGACGGCGACCTGCACCGACGCGCGACGGCACTGACGACGAGATCCAGATCTGCTGCTTTTTTTGAATTTTGAAATTTATATCCGTGGCGCACAGCACCTAGTGCGCCACGGTTATCGTTTCATACGCGTGGCGCACCTGGACTACTTTTTGTGGCGCACTGGCATGTGCGCCACGTCTATCTCGACACAACCATGGCGCACCAGGTAGTGCGCCACGGCTAGGAGATAGCCGTAGAGTGAGGCCCGTGGCGCACTGGTAGTGCGCCATGGATGGCCTTTACAGGTGCGCCACGAACAGGTGTTTTCCTAATAGTGGTAGCCAGAAAATACCAACTAGGCACATGGCTGGACTGTCCGATTTGTCGCATCTTTCACCATTTTTCGTGTGGGATGCCTCGGGCTTTCGCTCTTGCTAGCCACACAGCCAGGTTGCGGTTTGTAGCTGAGACGAAGAGTGGGCCTCTCGCATCATCGCACACTACTCAGTCGGCTTACAGAATTGGCAGGGCAGGCCAACCGGCGAGCATCCATGGTTGGGGGGGTCGACGGAAGCCGGAAAAAAATGCTGTAGGGTTTTAATCAGAAAGGAACAACAACAAAATTTCCGGCAAGGAGCCCATGAGCATCAGTCGGGGTTCCACATCTTTCATTCATTCAGGGTTTCGGATACATACACTGATTTATGACTAAGTGTAAAACAATTGGAGCAGGTCTGCGTTCCATGGTCGCTCCGTCTCTTCATCTGATTTGTCCATCTTGTTCTTGCGTGATTGCTGCACGTCGATGAGGTAGTAGGAGTTGTTCCGCAGCGCCTTGCTGATGATGAAGGAGCCCTCCCATGGCGCACTAGGTCGCCCTCCCGGAACATGACAACTTCTGCATGCCCTTCGTGTCTTGTATCAGCCGGAGCACTAGCTCGCCCTCCCGGAACATGACAGGATGGATGCGGTTGGAGTGATACCGGCACATCACTTGTTGGTAGATGGCTGATCTGGATAGGGCCAGCTCGCGGGCCTCCTCGAGGAGGTCCACGCTATCCTCCATTTCCTCTTGGTTCTCCTTCTCTGTGTACAGGAGCTTGTGGGGTGAGTCGAACTCGATGTATGTTGCAAGGACCGCTTCCGAGCCATAGGTGAGGAAGAACAGGGTGATGCCGGTTGATCTGTTTGGGATGGTGCGGAGACTCCACATCACAGCCGGGAGCTCCTCGATCTAGCAGCCGGGTGATCGCTCTAGTGGCTCGATTAGCCGGGGCTTGATTCCGGCTAGCACCAGGTCGTTGGCTCTTTCCACATGTCCATTGGACTGTGGATGTGCGACAGACGCGAGGTCCAGTCGGATCCCCTTGTTGTGGTAGAACCGGGCAAAGGCCCCCTTGGCAAAGTTCGTGCCGTTGTCGGTGATGATGTTGTGTTGATACCCAAACCGGATAATGATGTCGCGGATGAAGGTGACGACCGTGGCACCATCCAGCTTCCGGATCGACTTTGCCTCGATCCACTTGGTGAACTTGTCCACCGCCACCAGCAGGTGGGTCATGCCGGCTCGGGTTTGCTTGAAGGGCCGACCATGTCCAACCCCCAGACGGCGAAGGGCCAGGTGATCGGTATGGTCTTGAGAACTGAGGTCGGCATGTTCCTTAGCCGGCCGAACCGATGGCTGCCATTGCACGCACGAACCAGCTGGTCCGCGTCCTCCGAGGAAGTCGGCCAGTAGAACCCATGACGCATTGCCTTCGACACCAGTGCGTGAGACAAGGCATGGTGACCGCACTCCCCCTGATGGATTTCCTTCAATAGCCGGTAGTCGGTATCTGCGTCGACGCACCGCTGGAAGACGACTGTGGCGCTGCGCTTGTACATATCCTTGTTAATGATGGTGTACGTGTGCGCATGGCATTGGATCTTCCTTGCCTCCACTCGTCAGTTGGGAGCTCATCGTTGAGAAGGTAGTTCATGAAGGGCTGGGCCCAAGATGGAACCTCCCGGATAGTGAAGACACTAGCTGGCGGGATCTGGAGCTCATCTGGGGGTCGGCCTGGTGGGATGCCCGAGTCGGCAGCCCCCGGGCCGTTGGCCTTGCTTGACGATAGCTTGCCTTAGGAGGAGGCATCCCCCAGGTCTTTCGAGCTAGAGGGCACGACAGCGGGGCCTGATGGACTCGGATTCTGGAGAGGGGGTGATGATGGGCTTGCAAAGATGCTCCAAGGATACTCCTGGTGGGATAGTCGCTCTGGTGGATCCGACTCGCGCGAGCGCATCGGCCACCTCGTTGTAGGCACGGGGAACGTGATGGAATTCACATCCCTCGACGCCAACACTGAGAAGCTGGATGTGGAACCGGTACAGGGCCATGTAGGCATCCCGAGTGTCCCAGTCGCCGGATTCTTGCTGCACCACCAGATCCGAATCGCCGAAGCAGAGGATCTGGCGGATGCCGACGTCTTTCGCGATCCGGAGCCCGTGCGCGAGAGCTTCATACTCGGCGACGTTGTTCGACGCGGTAAAGTGGATCTGCAGCACGTAATCTAGCCGGTCTCACTTGGGCGACATGAGCGTGATGCCGGCTCCCAAGCCCCCGCGCATCTTCGAGCCGTCGCAGTGCAGCTTCCAGTAATCGGAGTCAGAACCGGTGGCAGATACTAGCTTTCTGCCTAGTCGACGAAGAAATCTGCCACCACCTGAGACTTGATGGCGATCCTAGGCTCATACCGGATGCATTAAGCGGCCAGCTCGATGGCCCACTTGGCCACCCGGCCCGTGGCGTCCTTGTTGCCGAAGATCTCTCCCAGCCGCCTAGTGGACACCACAGTGAGCGGATGCTCCTGGAAGTAGTGTTTGAGCTTCTTGCAATCCAGGTACACGCTGTAGCACATCTTCTGGTAGTGGGGGTAGTTCTGTTTGGAGAGGGAGAACACCTCGCTGAGGTAGTAGACGGGTCGCTGAACCGGCTGGGCCTTGCCCTCCTCGTGACGCTCCACAGACAGGACGACGCTGACGACCCGGTTGGTGGAGGCTATATAGAGCAGCATCGGCTCCTTCTCAGCCGGCGTGGCGAGAACCGGCACTGTGGATAGCATGCGCTTGAGGTCGTGGATAGCATGCGCTTGATGCAGTCCAGGTGAAATTGTCCGTCTTCTTCATCAACTGGTATAGTGGCAGGGCCTTCTCCCCAAGCTGGCTAACGAATCGGTTGAGGGAAGCCAAGCAGCCAGTGAACTTCTGGACACCGAGCCAGCTCTTGGGCGGCTGCATCATCTCGATGGCCGCGATCTTCTCTAGATTGGCCTCCATCCCTTGGCTCGACATGAGGAAACCGAGGAGCTGTCCAGCTGGCACGCCAAACACGCACTTCTTCGGGTTCAGCTTCATCTGGTATTGGCGAAGATTTGCGAACGTCTTGCTGAGGTCTTCCAACAGTGTCTGCTTCTCCTTCATCTTGATGACGACGTCGTCCATGTACGCGTGCACATTCCGGCCGAGCTGCGAGTGCAAGCATTTCTGCATGCAACGCTGGTAGGTAGCACCTGCATTCTTCAGGCCGAATGACATGGTTACATAGCAGTAAGCCCCGTACGCGATGATGAATGATGTTTTGAATTGATCATCCGGATTAAGCCGGATCTGATTATAGCTGGAGTAACAGTCATGGAAGGAGAGAAGATCGCAGCCGGCCATAGAGTCAATTACTTGATCAATACAGGGCAGGGCAAAATGGTCTTTCGGACGGGCCTTGTTCAAGCTCGTGTAGTCGATACACATACACCAAGTCTTGTTCTTCTTCAGCACCAGGACTGGGTTGTCCAGCCCGTCCGGGTGGTATAATTCCATGATGAAGCCGGCAACAAGTGAACGGGCGATCTCGTCGCCGATGACCTTCCTCTTGTCCTCCGCAAAGCGACAGAGGGGCTACTTGACCGGCTTGGCGTCAGGACGCACATGAAGCGAGTGCTCGGCGAACTCCATCGGCACACCCAGCATGTCTTTGGGAGACCATGCGAAGATGTCTCGATTCTCACGGAGGAAGTCGACGAACGCGCTTTCGAATTTGTTGTCCAAGCCAGCACCAATGGTGACGCACTTGGAGGGGTCAGCCGGGTCGAGCGGGATCTTCCTGGTGTCCTTGGACGGCTGGAACACCATATCCCGAGCCGGCTTCAAGCCAACCGGCACCTCTTGCTCCAGCATAGCAACATTGCGCATCATCTCACGCTTCTCTTCGGTGATGAGAAGGGACTCCACTATCTTGGCGCCTTCCTTTGCGCGGGCCATTGTAACACCCATGTTTTAGTTAAATATTATATTAGGGTTTGTTTGTGCACCATGAGCATCATTCCTTAAAATGCATGCAAATAAAAATAAGACAAAACCCTAAACCCTAATCTTTCCCTCTCTCCCTAAAAGCATTCAAATGGTTTTGATAATTTGAAAACTACCAAAATTTATGGAGCTCAAATGGACTAAAAGGGCCCCACATTATTTTAGGTATTTTATAAAGTTTCTAGTATTTTTGGAAACATCCAAAACAGATTTGAAAATGAATTGCCAAAGGAGAAATGAAAACAAATTTGGAAAAATGATTTACAGGAAAAAAAAGAGTAGCAACAGCCAAACATGCCGAGCCCATCCCTCTCTTCTCCCTCTCTGCCTCCCAGCACTACTCCCCGTAGCCAGCCACGGCCCAAGAGCGGCCCACCTGGCCCATACCTCTTTGCACTGCCCCTTTCTTTGTCTTCCTCCTCAGGAGGAAGCAGCTGGGTGTCGCCTGCGCCGCCGTTGGTCACCACCGCCTCCTCCTGGTCGTCCGACGATCTCCCTGACGAGGATAAGACCGTGCCGACGCCTCTCCTTAATCCTTATCCTCTCCTGCTCTCTCCAGCGACCTCCCTCTCTCGCTCCCCTTTTGGAGACCGAAACCCTAGCTTCGGCCGCCGCTGGATGTCGTCGTTTTGGCCACCCCCGTGCTCGTCCGAGCATGCCACAAGCACTGCCATGTTCCCCATATTCGATTGGTCCAAGGAATCGACCGGTGAAGCTTCGAATCGTTGGCAGGAACCCCTTCTTCCCCGAGCCCGACGCCGCTCGCCGTCGCCATTACAGTCGACCTTGACCTCCTCCGCCTTCGCCGAGACCTCTCATGCGTCAAGGGTAAGATTGTGGTCCTCCTGGACCACCCCGTTGGCTCCCTCTCTCTCTGGTCCGCCCTCCTGTCGACCACCACCGTGCGCCGCCGACAGTCACCACCGTAGCCGTGTATCCAATGACCACCTCGCAGCGGCGCTGCCCTTTTTAGGTTTGCCAGGCAACCCTAGTTCGAACACGTGCAACCTCGCTAGCCAGCTCGCCCCCTAGCGCCTTCTCCGTTTCCGTCTGGGAGGGTCACCGCCGATGTGACGTCGCGCTGATGTCATTGTGATGCCAGCCCGCGGTCAGACTAGTCAAACCAGCCCCCTGGTCCCACTTTGCTTGCGTGGCTGCCGACGTGGCTTCGGCCCCACCGGTCAGTCACTATGGGTAGCCCCAGACCCAGTGCAAAACGACCCCTCCCACTTTGCTGATGTCATCCTGACGCAGTAATCCAATTTAAAATGATTTAAATAGTTCCGGAATTCGATTGAAATTTGTAAATTCAATAACTAATTATTTATAAGTTAGGAAAATACAAATAATATATCAAAATGTTCAGAAGAATGACAACTATCTAACTAAGCTATAATCATGCATTGTTAAACAACTTACATGACAAGTTTAATTAGAAGAACATAGTAACCCCTCACAAGTTTAATTAACTTGTCATATCATCATTCTTGTTTGAGCATTGCATCGATGCCATGTGTTGATTGTTCCCCTAGCTTTCCGGTGTTTGATTCTTTCCGATAGAATGCGATATGAAGATCGAGATCGAAGACCGAGATCAAGACCATCGAAGATCGACGAACAATACTTGACCAACTATAATCAAGTCAAGTACAAGGCTCCCGAAGATCTGCTTATCGGTTATCAACTGGCAAAGGCAAGCAGAGCCCCACCCTGATATAATCCTATGTTTACAAAAGTATTTCAATTCCTGCCTTGACATATACAATTCTATTGTGGTCTTTTATCAATAGATAGAGTAACATATCTGTTGCATTACTCCCTTTGAGCATATAATACATTATCCACTGCTCCTAGCATAACTAGGTCTGGCTTGTGTGCACTGCTAGAGCTTATATCCGTGTTCTGCTTAGACATGCTTAGCTATCAGTGCTGGTTCATCCAGATGATGTATCAGATGCAGAGAATCTAGTATGACAGTATAACATGTTGAGATAATATCAGAGGTGATATGAGTTTAAACATGCTAAGGCTTGTATGGGAGGCCACGATGGGATGTGGTTTTTCTAGTCCCATGCTCAACACCACTAGGACCTGAGTTCTTGCCTTTGGAACCGAGACGAGCGTACAACCACACGGGGCCTAGAAAACCTCACGATCAACTAACTTTCCTAGTAGATTCCATGAGTCACATAGTTTGGGCGTTCCATTCGACATGCATTCGGGATCTTCTCGAAGGCGGTGAAGGAGGTGCATTCATAACAGGTAGGTAAGCATGGCCAGGGTTGCTTGGGGTGGATGGAGCCCTTGGTAAACCAACCTCGCCTCACATCTTTAAGTACCGGCTTTGGGATTTGACCCGTTACGGTGGAACCATACTTCTTGCATGACTCATGGTCTCTGCGAAAGCAAGGTAAAGGTCGTGTCTAACCACCCTCTACCGGCCTTCCAAGGAAGTAGGCTAATCATGTGGTATTAAAAGAAGGTTAGTACGTGTGGGTAAAGTTGTACACCCCTGCAGGGTAATAATCTTTTCGAAAAGCCGTGTTCACGGTTATGAACGCTTGGTGACCAGATTCTAAGATCATATAGAACTTGAACCTAATCGTAAAACTTGGCAGATCAACGTGTGTTTAAGGATGCTTCCTCATGGGTACGAGGAGTGATCCTAGTTGGTAAATCATGATGATTTTGGTGGATATCAAAGAGATGATGATCAATATTTCGGAGATGTCGCTCTCTTATCCCCTTTTAAAATACTCTGAATAGTCGAGATTCTTCCCTTCTTGTTTTACGAACAAAGATGGCTTTATGCAAAACAACTCCACCAGCCATAAGTCTTGCAGAGTACACCATATACTCACCCTTGCTTTGTTGATAATTTTGGCAGAGTAAGTGTTCCCCTGAAGACAAGTTCCATACTACATCGACACTAACGAGTAGCTTGGGGTTCCCGGCCGGCAGCCTGAAATCTATGGGCTGGGACGTCATCGTTATGCTTTAGGCCTCTTAGGCCATTTTTTAAGTTTGCTATACTTAATAGCATAATTTTCCTTCCGTTTGTTTGATGTTTGTGGTCAATGACCTATGCTTGTAATAATTTGGTTCTCTGCTCAATTATGAGCTTGTTGTAATAAATTTTGTGTCGTAGGGTCACTGTTCTGTTACCGATTCTTCACTAGATATTCTCGAGCTCAAGGTTAAGCTTATGCAGACGGAGGTCTGGGATTTGTTTAGCCCTGATCCTGGGGGTGTCACAACCATGGACCGTCTGTAGCAGCCGGCCACAGTGATCATGCCATTCGGCCCCGGCAACTTCATCTTGAGGTATGCATAGTGGGGGACCGCCATGAACTTTGCGAGGGTTGGACGCCCAAGAAGTTCATGGTAGGTTCTTGCCAGGTTGACCACGTCGAAGCAGATTGGCTCGCGCCGAAAGTTCTCTTCCGAGCCGAATATGACATCCAGTTGGATCTTGCCTAACGGGACGCACGGTGGCCCAGGAGCGACACCGTGGAACACCTTGGTCGAGGGCTGCAGGTCGCACTCCCGAATGCCCAGCTTCTCCATGGAGGACCGGTACAGTAGGTTGAGGCTTCTCCCACCGTCTACCAGCATGGGCAAGAATCGGCAGGTGCGCACGTCAGAGATAAGTAGAGGGTCTAGCACCATCGCGTAGCCCTCAGGGTTCGGGAGCAGATCCGGCTGGTACGCCTGGCTCCAGGTGATAGGAGTCTCGGACCAGTTGAGGTGCAGGGGGACCGGAGGAACGACAATATTCACCTCTGCGGTGCGCTTCTTCTGGCCACGATTGTCAATCGGCTCGGCCTCAATGATGTGGTAGTTCTCGTGCTGCTGAGGGTAGGCCCCGTTGCCGTGGTTGTTGCCAGCTGCCCTAGCCAGTGGTAGGGGTCCATCGGGAGGGGGTGGGGAGAGGGGAGGCAAGCCAGCCTGCTCCTTGATGTGCCAGGTCCAGCTGCACTGCCGAGTGGTGTGCGTAGCCGGCTTGAAGGCACCGATATGGTACTTGCACGTCCTATCAAACATCTGCTCGAAGGTGAAGGCGTTCTTATATCTCTTGTCGTTTCTAGCCGATGTGCCTTGCACCGCGTTAACTTGCCGCTAGTGGTAGCGCGGGTTCTACTGATCAACCGGACGCTTGCCCTGGTAGCGGTTATCGCTACCATGCCGTATGGACGATCAGGCATCTCCTCCTTGGACAACCTACTTTTCTCGAGACGGCTCGGTAGGAACCGTTCGTGCTTCTGCGCTCACCTGGAGGGGCTTATTCATTGATGCTTCCTTGGTGGCCTTTGCGGCACCCTTCGATGAAGAAGACGATCGCCTGGTTCTCCACCACCCCTTCGTAGGAGTTGCGCAGCTCGGTCCAGCAGGCGAGATACGCGCGATCCGACTCGCGGTCTCCCTGGACGCACAAAGAAAGATCGTGGGGTCTGCCCGGGCGCTTGTAGGTGCCATTAAAGTTCCGGATGAAGACCTTCTCGAAGTCAGGCCAGGCGTTGATGTTGTTGGGCATGAGGCTGTTAACCAGGTTCTCTCCGAGCCGGTCAACATGAGGGGGATGAAGTGAACCGCCATGCGCTTGTTGCCATGGGTGATTCTGACTGCGGTGACATAGTCGGTCAGCCAGTCCTCCGGCTTCATGCTGCTGTCATACTTGGGGGTGTCTCGTGGCAGGGAGAACTTGTCAGGGAAGGGCTCCTTGCGGATGCGCGGAAGGAAGCACACTGGGCCGGTTGCGTCTTCGTCCTCCGTGAGGCGAACTTCCATAAGAAGGTCGATATGGTCGCGCGCATCCGGCTCAACCGGGTTGGGCGCTCCCACCCGGCCAGCGAGGCGGGATGGGCGAGGGGGTGGAGGGGGATTCTGGCCAGCTGGGGGTGGATGGCTCGTGGCACCTTGGTCGCCGCGGGGTTGGCTGCTGTCGGACTGGCGACGCTTGGAGCACGGGGGTTGCTAGCCTGGAGAGGCAGAGCACTCGGTCTGGAAAGGTCCTCCCCAGCTGCTTCCGGCCGGGCGTTCCCTCTGGAGCTGGCTCCTGCCTCGAACGCGATCTGAGCGGCCTCAGCCTGCTCGTCAACTACGCGCAGCAGGTGCTGCACCCGCCGGAACTGGCGCAACATATCCTCTCCCTCCAGGTGAGGCAAATCCTTCGCGACGGCTTGTGCCGCCCGGATATTCTGGACCGCGGTGTCGTACACAGGCGGTGGGAAGTACGTGTAGGAGCCTCGCTTGATGCCTTGCTCGAAGCGGGCGCCCAACTCTCCTCCACGACGCTGCATGGAGCCTAGCCGGCTAGGATCTTGATTAGTGGGGGTGAAGCCGTGGGCGCGATGGTACTCGCGGATATTGCTCTCCATCTGGTACATGGTGGAGGCCAAGCCCTGATCTTGCTGAAGCAAGCGCCCTCGCGCCGCCTCGATATTGGCCATCGCCTCTTCCGGGTTCTCCCTAAGGTCAACCGGCTCGGTGAGCTCCTCGAGGACCTCATCCACTACGCCTTTCTCGCGCAGCGGAGTGGACGGGCCGCCTAGGTCGCTACCACGCTCGAGAGGGGGACGGCGGCCATGGCTGGAGCCGGCCATCATCACCTCCGCGCTATGAGGCGCGACGAGCGCGCTGCCTGCTGAGGGCAACGGCTCAGCGAAGGAGACGATCTCCCGAGGGAAACTCTCTGGCACGGTGGCGAAGGAGACGATCTCCCGAGGGAAACTCTCTAGCACGGTGGAGACGTAGACGGGCAGGTCGCCGAACAACAGGACGGAGCCGCCAGCCGGGAAGCTGGAACCGGCAAAGCAGCGACAGCTGTCGATGACGCAGTCGAATTTTCCCAGCGTGAGCACGAGGCCAGAAGCCACGCGCTCACCGGACAAAGTACACTGTCCCGTGCGGAATTTCACTCCGTTCCCGCCATCTAGCCCCATGGTGGGCGCCAACTGTCGTTGTTATGGAAATGGCAGTGCCTGAGCAGGCTAGTTCATGGTGCGGGAGTGAGCAGGGAAGCGAGTGATGGCGGGATTGGGCACACGCAAGAGTCAGAGACACAAGAAGTACCCAGGTTCGGGGCCCTCGCGGTGAGGTTACACCCCTACTTATGTCGATCCGACTAACTGGATGATCACACAAAGGGCTACAAGTGTTCCTCGAGCTGTATCTGCCCTAACTAATATAGAATGAGGGTCCAACCCTTGCTACGATGCCCCTACCGCCCCTTACATAGGCCGGGCGGCATGGGCAAAGATGATGCCAACTGGCGGGTCCCACAGGCGGGCCCGGCCGACTATTCTAGTACAGTGATCTGCCTCCCTGACGTCTAGTATAGTGTCGCGCCCACAGCCAGCACGGAAATAGTGGCGGTCGTGCCCCGGCCAGCTCGGAAACAGTGTAGGACACCCCGTCCAACATGGGCGGCGTTCCCTCTTCTCGCCAGGCACGGGTACGGGCCGACTCCTCCAGCGTCGGTGCCTCTGCCTCATGTCCTTCTGCCTGCCAGGGCTATGGGATACTGTGCCCCAAGTCATCTGTTTGTCTTGAAGGTCCGGCTAGGTCGCCTTAGCTGGCTACACTGTCCTGACCGAATGGACGGACCCATCCGGATGTTCCAGCTTCGCGGCTGGCGGCTCTACTGGATCGTTCCTGACTTGTCTTGCCCTATCCGGCTAGCATGACCCAGCCAGCTAGATGCCTTTGGGATTGTTTCTTATCCGGCTGATTGGTTTGCCAGCTTGCTCTGCTCCTGGTCTTATTTCTGGTCCATCTTTAGGTTTTACATCCGGATGGGTCAACCGGCTGGCAATTACATTTCCCCTGCATCATGTCCGGTTAGCCTACCTGGGGGTGATCCCCCCGACATAGGAGGACGAACTGCTCCTTGGGGTAGGTGCTGTTGAGGTTGGTGTAGTCGATACACATCCTCCAGGTCCTGTTCTTCCATACGAAGATGTCGTGATTCTCATGGAGGAAATCGACGAGCACGCATTCTTATGCGGGGCTCATGCCCACCCGATGGTGACCGTCTGGCTGGATTCGCCTGGGACCAATTCGGCAGTGCGGGTGTGCATGGTGGGCTCGAACGTAGTCGACCCGGCGTTCTCCGTGTTGGTCTTATTTATTACTGTGCGGTCGTATTTTTTGACCCCACACGTGTATCTTTTTAGCTCTTCTGCGTGGTTGTCCTCCGCGGCAATGACGGCGTCCACGACCTATGGCCTTTATCCTCGCACTCGATGGCCATGTCGGGGTTGCGGTGGATCTGATGATGCCGCATGGCCCTGGGAGCTTCATCATGTTGTACACATAGTGCGGTGCCGCCATAAACTTTGTGAATGCTTGGTAGGGGATGTTGAATATCACTAGCTCGAAGACGATCTACTCGGTGCGGAAGTTGGCTGGTGTGCTGAAGGTGACTGACAGCGTCACCTTGCCGATCGGGTATGCCTTCCAACCAGGGGCGATGCCGTGGAAGGTGGTGAGGGTTGACTCAATCATCGACTACGGCAGCCTCAGTTGCCTGAATGTGTCCAGGTAGAGGATTTTGATGGAGATCCCACCATCCATCAATGTCTTGGGGATCCAGTAGTCACCCACTTTGGGGTTGACTACCAGGGTGATTCGCCCGGGGTACTCGATCTCTGGCGAGTGGTCTTCGCGGCTCCATGTGATGCGCTGCTTGGACTAGTTAAGGAAGCAAGGGACGTCGTCCTGGGAGAAGGCATTTGTAACATCCCAAAAATATTAATCAAGGTTATCAAGTTCCAATCACCGAAGTTTAGGGCTAACAAAAACTTTTGTTAATTAAAATCAATATGAATGCATGTGTGTATGTGATGAATGCATGAATGCTTGCAATGACTTGTTTGAATGTTATAAATAGCAAGGATTGGTTAAAAGATGCAAACAACATCATCTAAATCATTTCCAAGCTGAATCAAATAAATAGAAATTCAAATATAAACAATATGAGCTAATGGTCATTTTGACCAAAGTTAACCACTAGACCACTTTGAGTGTTTCTAGTACAAGATTTCTAATAGAAACAAATCCAATTCTTTTCACCCCTTGCTAGACCAAGTAAAATTGAACCCAAGCCCACTTTGCAAACCCACAGAAACATTTTTCAAATCTATTCAAATGACAATTCAAAACTGAATCAAGTGTAGGTACTAAGATTACCATTTCTCAAAAACCACTCAAACCAGTTCACCTTGACAAACCCAAGCAACCAGAGACTACCAAGTATGTGGCTAGTGCACTAACCAAAATTCATCCAAAAATTTTAAACTAAATTTCTTTTGGCCATTTTTTCAAACACTTGGTGAGCACAGTAGAACCTCCCTAACTATCACTGTTTTTGATCAATGCTTAGTTCCCTCTTTGCACCCTACTCTCACCCCTTGTCTCCCCCGGTGGTCACACTGCATTGACACAAGCTAGAACCCTACCCTTTGCACCATGCCATGCCACCCGAAGCCAACCCTTGCCAGCCGACCATGGCAAGCTAGCAGGAGCCAACGCCGTGCCTAGCCACCATGTCCAGAAGGCAGCCCAACGTCCACTGCAACCCCCTGTCTAGCCCTCGCACGCAGCCAGGCACTCGACCACAAAGAACGTGCCGCTCCCAATGTCTTTGTGCCATACCAAGAGCACGCCAGAGCGCCGCGCCCGACACGCTCGCACACTCCGTGCCTCACCCTCGCCGCCCGTGCCTGCACTCAACACGACCCCAGGAACCTCCCAGACATCCCCGTTCGCCGCTGCACGACTCATAGCACCCGTGCATCGTTAAAACCACCTTCGATGCCTCTTAGAGCACCATCCCAGTTCGACCATTCTCGACCATCCCTTGCCGCGCCATCAAGTCCTTGAGCATCGCCAGGAGATCGCGCACCATCCTAGCCTCCGAGCCATGCCGTTAGCTCACTGCACCGTCATCACCGACAAGCTCTACCCATGCCACACTATAAATGGAGGCCTTCCCAACCCCAATTAGCCACACCATTCCACCCCCACCTCTCACAGAGCACCACTAACCCTTCCTTGGAGCAAGGCGAGCACCAGGTCGCCGGAATTTCACCGGAGTCTATCGCAGAGGAGGAGAAGAGGAGCCGTTGATTGGAGCCACCCCAGGAGCTGCCGCAACCAACGTTCAAACCACCGTCATCGACAACGTTGTTTGCCCCCAACGCCGACCCAAGCTAGAGCCCTGGTGAGCCTCACACGACCCCCACCGCTAGGTTAGGGTTCAGTCTCGCCGGCGCTGCCCGACGGAGACGACACACCCTAGCCGTTATATTAGATGTTAATCGCACGGTCCAAATTTCCCTGTATCGCTTCGCATAGCCAGAGTCACTGACGCATGGGGCCACCACTTAACTCAGCCCGCGCGCTGCTCTGTGCGCAGTGGGCCGTCCTAGTTAGTTCCCGCGCGACCCAGTTAATTCAAATTTAGATTTTTCCATTTAGTTCAAACTCTAGTTCTGTCTATTGATTCAAAAATCAATTTAGAGATTTTTACTAAACCAAATTGCATCAAACCAATTTTGTTAGGAAGTTATTGAAAGTATTAATCCAAGACCGTTGGATTCAAACCATTTGAAAGTATAGATCACCTATGGTAAAAATAACAATGCAGAGACTTTTCTACATTCAAACAATTTTCAAAAATCAACCATAAATGCTTTTGAGTTGATTCCAACTCTCAAAAATCACATTTGATAAGACCTTTCTGAATATATAAAAATATCTAGGTTTACTTGCAGTAATAATGGACAAGTATTAAAAGAATGACTCATATGCATTTCTAGTCATTTTAATTAATTAAAATAATAAGGTTAACCTTATTAAATTGTGACACCACTTTTAATCACATTCCCAAGTATTAAAATATATGGTGATGACATGTGTCAACATGATCCCATATTTTAATTGGATAATATTAAATCTTAATTAGTTTTCAATGAGTAGAAATTACTTTTCTAAAATAAATTAAATAAGACTAGGTATTTAATTCATGTGATAATTGTGATGACGCTAGATCATCTAGTGTGAACCCATGTGTGCCAAATATAAGTAGTTAAGTATAGTTTGGTGATTGTGTACCTCGTATTTATTTATAGACGTTAGTACCGACCAAGGATACGCAGAGGAAGGAGACTACTATAAAGAGGAAGCAGAGGAGAACTTCAACCAATTCAGTACTGAAGGAAAGCTGCCACTTGCCTGTTACCTATGCAAGCTATCTAATGAAAGCCATCCTAGCAAGCTAACACTTGCATGATAAGTATGCAAACTAGAGGCCTTAGGCATATTTGGTTATGCCACCTTGCTTATACCAAATCCCAGTTTAACTTGCAATCTTTATTCTTTTATTTTCTTTATCAAAGTTCTTTATTTGCTTTTACTTGGTGACTTGTGAATTTTGGAAAGATATTATAGGTAGCATAAAGAGCATAAAACTTGGCCTAAGTTAGATAGAACTAGATATCATACTAAGGCATGAGATTAGACTTAGATAAGTCACATTTGATTAGCACCCTTCATTAGTGATTACCCCCAAGTTTAGTGGCTAGTGCTAAGCATAAAACTTGATCACTTTAGATGGGAATACTTGGTGAAAATGATTATGAAAACCTTAGAATGATGAGTCATTCTAATGAAATGTTTTGACATGCATTATGAACACCAGATGACTTGATGATGAAAATGTGGAGGCATGAACTTTAGCCCTTTATAAAACTGATGGTTGTGTATGGATGCGATACCATTCCAATTTTACCGTACAACCACAATACCTGAATTTGGGTAGGGTTTCACTAGAAGTTTATATATCTTAGTATGGGTTCCCTTGAGGAAGAGGTTTGAGATGAGGCTACCTCGTTATGATTGTCCACCTGTGTAGTTCCCAAGATGACAGATGGTCATGGTTGGGAGGCCAAACTCATAGGGGAGGTGCCTATACTAGGGTGTGTAATTGAAAGGTTAGGATTGATTATCCGCATACTGAGTATGGTGATTTAGGATTGTTCCTCACGGATGTATCAAATGTTGTGGTGAAAGTGTACCACCTATGCAGAGTGTCAAACTATTCGAATAGCCACGTCCGCGGTTATGGACAGTTGGAGTGGCCATACTGTTCCGTCGTCAGATGTTTTCAAAATGACTTGTAAAATGAACTATGACTTTGACTTGACCACAACAGGGTTGTGAACATGAAAACTAAGTTCCCACTTGGGTGTTATAAAACCTTAAACAAGTTTTCTTTACTTCTGAACGCAGTTAAAAATAAACCTGGCTTTTTGCAAATAAACCTAGAGCTTAGTATTCCTACTTGAACCATTTTATTTGTTAGTGATAGTTTGTGAGTACTTAAAGAGTACTCATGGCTTTGTCCTTGGCTATTCCTATGGCCAGACTATGAGGGGGACTACCAGGATGATGGATAACAGGAAGTCTATGAAAACTAGGATCATCTCCCATCGTCAGCATTGCCTATGACTCTAAAGATGGAGCTTCGCCCACGCTACCCTTATTATATTATAATGTTGTGTTGATTGTATTAAGACTGGATCGTGAGATCCTTTATTTGTAAGACCTTTATTATGGTTTGTAATGGATGATGAACTATGGTACCAATCTGTTATATCTCGCAAAAATGGTAATCCTGGGATTGCGATGTATGGCATAACAGGCATATGGGATTAAAAATCCGATTGTTGAGAAGTTGGTATCAGAGCCATCCTGACCATAGGAGACCCTAGTTAGAATGGGCGATTGAATCAAAAACTTAGTTTTAAAACAAAAGAAGTGAGTATTTATGAAAACCTATTCTTGTTCTTATCACTTAGATTCTTTCATGAAAATTCATGTCCCTCAAAATTTCTTGCAAACTTACATAAAAGTTGACAAAACTTGACACTCTACTAACTTATTTATCCTACATTCTTATAGATGGAGATGAAGTATAGCAAGTTCTATCAGTTGGGCAAAGGAGGAGAGCTCGTCTTTGAGAGTGATTTGGACCAACTCTCAGAACTTCTTGAGCACCTGCACCGCGAGTTCTTCGGAGCACAGCTCAACGATCAGCAAGGAGGAGAATTGCAATGGTTGATAGTTGCAAGTCTCAGAGGAAAGATGGAAGCACCCACCTCAGAGGGAATCCAATTCACCTTAAGAGAGAACAACTGGCTAGACGGACTCGCCAGGGATATGTAGGAAGCTCTCGCCCGTCTATTTGGGCAAAGTATCAATCATATCAAGGGCACCCGCTTTGAGTTCTACGCAAGGCGTGATGCTATGGGACAGCCTTTGGAGGTGCCATACCACCCAGAGCTGAAGCATCAGGTGGATCATATCAGCTTCATGTTGTATGATAGGTGGAAGGAGTTGGACAATGCCCACTCCTACGCCAACCACAACTATGCCATCGCAGTCAAGAAGGACCAGACCATCGCCATCCTTGCAAAGGGGCGCAAGAATTTTTGCCGTCTACGTGACAAGAAGGATCGCATTATTTCTCACCTTCGTCACAAAGTGACAGACTTGGAGGAGATCATCCATGAGCAGGACATGTAGCTTGAGGAGAGGGAGAATGCAGGGGAAGATATCCGTGGAGATCCCTACTCCTACCTCAGTGATGATGATGACTACCTAGAGGACCAAGCCATGGACTTCCACACTGATGATGATGATTCCGCCTTCATTGATGATGATGACGAAGACACTGATTCTGATGAGTAGTAGAACTTGATCACTAGCATAGGTGTGAGTTGTATCCAGTCCCATTGTATCGTAGCTTCACATAATGGTTCTTAAAACCATCTGTTTCCTTATTGTGGTGTGTGTTTGTATTCTGTGCTATGAATGAATGAATGAAAAGCAAGTTGCTAGTTATCAAAACTAGAGTCAAACTCAAAGTTTAAAAACTTCTCAAAAACAAAGCCATGAACCTTAGAAATTTCCCTCTTGTCTCATGATCTATCTCAATCTTCATATGCCTCGCGGAGGAATCAGTTCATCCCCGGACTCGATGCTGCAAATCTTGCAAATGTTGGTTTCAGACCATGAAGCTGAAAGAGACGAACATCAAGACAACTTAGCCACCCTTCAAGACATAGCTCAGATGGCCAATAACAATCAAGGCCATGGAAACCAGGACAACCATGGATCCAAGCTCAAGAACTTTCAGAACACCAATCCACCCATCTTTAGTAAGTCTGAAGAGCCATTAGATGCGGATGACTGGCTGTAGACCATGGAGAACAACTTAGAAGTTGCATGAGTGGAGGCCAATGAGAAAGTACTGTTTGCCACCCACTATCTGGCAGGAGATGCAAGAGCTTGGTGGAATAGCGTTCGCACCATGAATGGAGGACATATGATGGCTTGGGATGAATTCAAACTCAAGTTCAGCCGAAGCCATGTGCCACCAGGTTTGATTCTGCGGATGAGAGATGAATTCTAGGAGCTGAAGCAGGGAATGATGACTGTGGTAGAGTACAATGACAGGTTCCTATCTCTGTCTCTAGGTATGCCCCTGATGAGATTAGTACTGAAGCCAAGAAGAAGGAGAGATTCCTGAACGGTCTGCATGATGAGATGCAGACAATGTTACTCAATATCCCATTTGCTGACCTTGAAGCCCTAATAGATTCTGAAATCCAGATGGAAGGCAAGATCAACCAAGCTAACGAGAATCGCAAGCGTAGAATGATGAATCAACCAGGAACCCACCATACCCCAAAGTATCGCCCAACCCGTCTGCAGGATCTGCCCCAAGAAACAATAGACCCCTGATGACCCGTCCGAACTATCCCAACCGTGGAGGAGGAAACCCAAGGCCCAGAGGAAATAACAACAACAACCCCGGCAACTCCCACAACTTCAACTGTGCACCACCCAAAATCAACAACCCCACCAACACCAATACTTGCCCGAGGATTGGAAGCAATGTCGTGACTCTTGCAGGGAAAGACAAGTCTCAGGTGATTTGTTATGAATGCGGAACCAAGGGTAACTACTCCAATGAGTGCCCCAAGAAGCTTGCAACAGCCACCAATATGAATTCCCCATCTCAGTAACAGCGTCGTGTTCAGCCTGGAAGGAGATTTTCCCCAGGGAACTCGCTCAATCGCAACGGCCGTCTGTTTCACATGAATGCTGAAGAAGACCAAGAAGCGCCAGATGTCGTGCTGGGTATGTTTTCTGTTAACTTTGTACTTGCAAGAGTGTTGTTTGATTCTGGAGCATCGCACTCATTTCTTACAGAAGAATTTGCATGCACTAATAAGATTCAACCAACAAAATTGAATCATGTTATGACAGTTCAAATACCTGGTTCAACCACCAAAGCTAGAAACATTTGCAAGGCCGTACCTATTAGAATCCATGGCATAGATTTTTATGCTAATCTAATAGTACTTGGAACCAAAGGTTTGGATGTAGTACTAGGAATGGATTGGATGTCGAAACATAAAGGATTAATCGACTGTGCCAAGAAAGCCATAACCATGACTAGTACCGATGGAGTATCAGTAGAGCATGTATCTGAAACCTTGCCCTGTAAATTCAAGTTTAACAAGAGTCTAGCCCAACCAACCATTGACCAAGTCAGAGTAGTCTGTGAATACCCCGACGTATTCCCATATGTATTGCCCGGTATGTCCCCATATTGGGATATCGAGTTTATCATTGAACTAATCCCTGGAACTGGACCCATAGCTCAGAGACCTTATAGTATGAACACGTCTGAATTAGTGGAGCTGAAGAAGCAACTGGATGCTATGCTGGTGATAGGACTGATTCAACCAAGTGTGTCACCATGGAGATCACCTGTCTTGTTCGTGGATAAGAAAGATGGAGGTAACCGTATGTGCACGAATTATCAGAAGCTGAATGATGTCAACATTAAAAACAGGTATCCACTACCGAAGATAAAGTGTTTTCTAAGATTGATCTTAGAACTGGTTATCATCAACTCAAGATTCTCCGCAGAGGATATCCCAAAGACTGCCTTCACCACCAGATATGGACTGTATGAGTACACTGTCATGTATTTTGGATTTACAAATTCCCCCGCTTATTCCATGAACCTCATGAATAAGATTTTTATGAACTTCCTGGATAAGTTTGTCATTGTTTTCATCGATGACATTCTGATCTATTCCAAATCAGAAGAAGAACATGAGCTACACCTGAGGACCATCCTTGAAACCCTTAGGGAGCATCAGTTATATGCCAAGTTTAGCAAATGTGAGTTCTGGTTACAGCAAGTAGGATTCCTCGGACATATCGTTTCGGCAGGAGGAATTGCTGTCGACCCCGCCAAGGTTAAGGATGTGGAAGAATGGCAAGCCCCAACCACTCAAACCCAAGTTCGTGCATTTCTCGGATTAGCAGGATATTACTAAAAGTTCGTAGAAGGATTCTCGAGCATCGCAAGACCCATGACCCAATTGTTGAAGAAAGATAAGAAGTTTGAATGGACGGACAAATGTGAAGCAAGTTTTCAAGAGCTTAAGAAGAGATTGATTTCAGCCCCAATCTTGATTATGCCGGATATTACGAAGCCTTTTGATGTGTATTGTGATGCATCCAAGGTTGGTCTTGGATGTGTGTTGATGCAAGAAGGCAAAGTCATATCCTATTTATCCCGACAACTGAAGCAACATGAGAAAAATTACCCTACCCATGACCTTGAACTAGCAGCCGTAGTTTTAGCCTTAAAGACATGGCGGCAATAACTCATGGGATACCGTTGTGAAATTTATTCGGATCACAAGATCATGAAGTATATTTTCACCCAAAAGGAGCTGAATATGAGGCAAAGGAGATGGATAGAGCAAATCAAGGACTATGACCTTGACATTCACTATCACCCCAGTAAAGCAAATGTGGTAGCAGATGCTCTTAGTAGATTGTCGTGTCGCTTGAACACCGTGATTCTGAAGGAGCAACCAAGTTTGCACAAGGAGTTGGAAGATTTTAGAATGGAGCTGGTTAGCGAAGGATTTTTGGCTAGCATAGAACTTCAACCCACTTTGATCAGTCGGATCAAGGAGGCGCGGAAAGGAAATGCTAGTATCGACAAAATCAAATGTCGTATTGGTACAGGGAAGGTACCTGGATTCACCGAAGATGAAGAAGGAGTTTTGTGGTACAAAGTACGTATCTGTGTGCCAGTAGATTCAGAGTTGAAACAAGCTATTTTGAAAGAAGCCCTGTATACTCTTTATTATATCCACCTCGGAGGAACCAAGATGTATCAGGATTTGAAGGAGCAATTTTGGTGGCATAAGATGAAGAGACAAATCGGAAGCTACATAGCCAAATGTGATATCTGTCAGAGAGTCATGGCTGGACATCAGAGACCCGCAGGACTTTTGCAACCATTGCAGATTCCGGAATGGAAATGGGATTCTGTAGGAATGGATTTTCTCACCGGTTTGCCTACGTCTAGTAGGGGAAATGACTCTATTTGGGTCATAGTGGACAGATTGTCCAAATTCGCTCATTTCTTACCGGTCAAGACCACTTATCATAGTTCGAAGCTAGCAGAGTTGTACATTGCTAGGATAGTCAGCTTACATGGAGTCCCCAAGAACATTGTGTCGGATCGAGGAACCCAGTTTACCTCGAGATTTTGGAAGAAAGTCCAAGAAGGACTAGGAACAAGACTGGATTTCAGCATAGCTTATCACCCTCAAACTGATGGACCAAATACTCGAAGATATGTTGAGAGCCTGTGTGTTGGAATATGGATCAAAATGGGAAGACTATCTGCCTTTCGCAGAATTTTCATACAGCATCATTTATCAAGCCAGTTTGCAAGTGGCCCCATTTGAATTTATGTATGGAAGGAAGTGTCGTACCCCTTTGAATTGGTCGGAAGTAGGAGAGAGTCAAATTTTCAGACCCGACATCCTAAGAGAAGCTGAAGAGAAAGTTCACAAGATCCGTGAGCACCTTAAGACCGCCCAGTCCAGACAGAAAATTTATGCCGACAAGAGATGTCGAGACCTAGCCTTCAATGTCAGATATTTTGTGTATCTCAAAGTATTCCTTGAAAGGAATGCAACGTTTCCAACTCAAAGGAAACCTTTCCCCTAGATATATCGGACCCTTCAAGATTTTGAATCGTCGAGGAGAAGTATCGTATCAACTGGAACTGCCGGAGGAGATGTCAGCAATGCATAATGTGTTTCATATCTCGTTACTTCGCAAATGCCTAGAAGTCCCGGAGAAGACCGAAGTTTTCAAGAATACTGATCACAGAACCATAGAGATCAACGATGACCTAACATATCCCAAAGTACCCATTCTATTTTGGAAGAAGCTTTCAACACCACTAGAACCCGGAGTAGCAAGTTTCTCAAGATCCAGTGGAGTAAACACACTGAAGAAGAAGCTCCCTTGGAGCAAGAAGATTACATTAGGACTGAGTTTCCAGATCTCTTTAAATCCTACTTTTCTTTTTCTCAAATCTCGGGACGAGATTTTGTTTAAGGAGGGAAGGTTTGTAACATCCCAAAAATATTAATCAAGGTTCTCAAGTTCCAATCACCCCCGTTTAGGGCTAACAAAACTTTTGTTAATTAAAATCAATATGAATGCATGTGTGTATGTGATGAATGCATGAATGCTTGCAATGACTTGTTTGATTGTTATGAATAGAAAGTATTGGTTAAAAGATGAAAACAACATCATCTAAATCATTTCCAAGCGGAATCAAATCAATAGAAATTCAAATATAAACAATATGAGCTAATGGTCATTTTGACCAAAGTTAACCACTAGACCACTTTGAGTGTTTCTAGTCTAATATTTCTAACAAAAACAAATCCACTTTTCACCCCTTGCTAGGCCAAGTAAAAGTGAACCCAATCCCACTTTTCAAACCCACAGAAACATTTTGCAAATTAATTCAAATGACAATTCAAAACTAAATCAAGTGTAGGTACTAAGATCACCATTTCTCAAAAACCACTCAAACCCATTGTTCCAAAAATAGGCCGAATCAGCGATTAATAGGCCGATTAATCGCTACTAGGGACCTGACCGTGTCGACTACCACTAATCCTTTGTGTTAATCGTTTGGCCCGATTAATAGGTCTGACACTCCGATTACTAGGTATGTTCCTGATTAACCACTACACTTGGTCAAAAAAGTTGCAAAATAATCAACACATATCGCCCATCCATCTGCTAGCCTGCCCCAGTGAAGTAGGTTTTGTGAAGCTCCCGTTCGATTCCTGCCTCCAGGAGCTTGATTTCAGCCATCACCAACTAGTTCCTTGTCGTTGTTGACTAGTTTCTCGTAGTTGCCAACCAGGCCTCAGATACAAGAGCTCGAGCACCTTGAGGATCTCATCTGGGAGCTTAAGGCTAAGGATTCATACGTGTTTTAGGTGCTAATTTTTGTAGGCTTCACCGATTAATAGCTGACCGATTAAATCAGTTAATCGTCCGAATTCCGATTAATTGCTACTCTCAAGCCAACCGAGTAGCTAACGATTACCGATTTCCTTAACATTGCTCAAACCAATTCACCTTGACAAACCCAAGAAACCAGAGACTACCAAGTATGTGGCTAGTCCACTCACCAAAATTCATCCAAAAATTTCAAACTAAATTTCTTTCGGCCAATTTGTCAAACACTTGGTGAGCATAGTAGACTCTGCCTAACTATCACTATTTTCGATCAATGATTTGTTCCCTCTTTGCACCCTAATCTCACCACTTGTCTCCCCCAGTGGCCACACTGCATTGACACAAGCTAGAACCCTATCCTTTGCACCATGTCGTGCCACCCGAAGCCACCCCTTGCCAACTGATCATGGCAAGCTAGCAGGACCCAACGTCATGCCTAGCCACCATGTCCACGAGGCAGGCCAACATGCACCGCCACCCCTGTATAGCCCTCATATGCAGCCAGACACTTGACCATAGAGAACGCGCCGCGCCCAATGTCTCTGTGCCATGCCGAGAGCATGCCAGAGCGCCGCGCCCGACATGCTCGCACACGCCACGCCTCGCTGTTGGGGGGATAACCCCCGGTAGGTTCACGAGAGGGGAAACATAGCGCAGCTGGGTTGGCTCCGAGTAAAGAAAGAACCAGGCCGGGTAAGAATGGACGGGTAATATAAGAATTAAAGCCGACATACAAACTATGTCGGCCCGCATAGGACAAAGTTGTAACCCTTGCAGGAACCAATGAGCCGAGTCAACCGAGGAAGGGCCGAGTCAAGAAGGACACGTGGCACCTTTCCGAGTAAGGTTCAGGAGGGACCATGGTAAAGCATGGTCAAAAGAGAACGACAACGCCGGGTGACACAAAAGGATCCGGGTGACGCCCAAAGCATGAGCTGACGTACATAGTAACAGCGTGACGCCAAAAAGAACAAGAAGCAGCGTACCAGAAGACCGTTAGTTGTCAAGCTTTATGGACCGGGCCTCTGGGCTTAGGGCAAGCCCATGACCCGGCCCATATTGTAGGGACCAAGATCCAAACAGTAAACCCTAGAACCCAAAGCGGTATTATCTAGCTAGCACTGCCTATATAAGGGAGGGCATAGCAGTAGTAGAAAGGAGGTTGGACCAAGTAGGGAACTAGTGTTGTGTACTCTAGCTTATACAGCTCAAGGAGAACTTGTAATCTTTGGGGTATCAATCGAATTGCCAAGTCTAGAGAGTTCTTCTTGTTCTTCGTGCATGGCTCGACCGTGCACTCCCTCCCCGGTGACCACAAGCACCCATTCAGCCCCCAACTTAAGCCTACCCATGGCATCTGTCGTGCAACCACCACGACAGTTGGCGCCCACCGTGGGGCAGAAGGAGGTGCTTGATGGAGTCTTCATCCGGACGGGCAACATCATCGCCAAGACTGGCGAGCGCATCTACTCAGGCCTCATCCAGAGGTTTGGAGCGCTCAACTTCGTCAGCGACAACGCGGTCTGCTTCGGGACCAAGCCTTTCCCTAGAGGTGGTCACTTCATCAAGTTCGACGAGCACCAGGTCTACGTCGCGGTGCGTGTGGAGCGAGCATATCCTGAGCACGTCGTCCTGGCGCCGGATCCTCTGACGGCTCCTGTCGCGGGGAAACCACGTCAACTTGTCTCCATGGAGGTAATGATGACAGCCCCAAACCCCGCAGCTGCCCCAGTAGTTCCAGTGGTGAATGAGAACGCAGAGGGAGGAAATCATGAGTAAACGCCAAGGGCTGCAAGAACAGCAAAGGCGCCGCTGGAAAAACCAGAGAACATAGCTAGGAGCAAGAGGGCTAAGGAGCTGCAGAAAGAGATAGACAAGTTGGCAGAGCCAGTGGCACATGCAACTGACCCGGCACGTGTGCAAGCCGAGTTGGAGGAAGCCAAAGAGCTAGCACAGTTACAGCAGGACGTGGATATCACCATCCGAGATATTAACTCGGCAAATCGAGTCAAGGGCGCAAAGACCTGGCTTGATGCATTTAGGTTGAGAGGAAGGAACCTCAACGAAGAGCTGGCAGATGTGACATCAAAGATAACACCAGAGAACATCAACGAGATGGCCATGCGTCC
Source organism: Avena sativa (assembly GCA_916181665.1). Taxonomy (NCBI): domain Eukaryota; kingdom Viridiplantae; phylum Streptophyta; class Magnoliopsida; order Poales; family Poaceae; genus Avena; species Avena sativa. The sequence goes on along the minus strand of OV702293.1, from coordinate 87,714,675 downwards.
AACATATAATACAACAGCAGCAATCTGTGAGCAACAGAAGCAGCAATGGTAGAATTACCCCACTTGGAGGGGGAAGCAAAGAAAAGGCAGCAAGAACGAGTCAATGAGTTAGTAAAAGCAGCCAGCATGCTGAATGAGGCGTATTACAGAGAAAATCCGGGTATAGCTGGGAGGTCACAGCTGGTTCACTCGGCGACTCCTATCCTGGCAAGATCGGTTGGGCACACAGCATCCTCACCCGGAGCGGCTCCTAGGCCGAGAAAAGAAAAAAGTGTGGATTCAGGAAGAAACAAGCATATGGTCGCCTATGATCCGGCAGTAGTTCAAGGAAACCCGGCGCATGCGCAAGGGGAAAAAAGACATAATCCCCAAGGAAATGAGAACCAGGAAAAAGTTGGGCAAAGGAATGACAAAGCAGGGCAAAATTTTGCGCCTCATGCTAGGCGCGGAACTCACTCGGCAGGAGGAGGAAATCTAGCTCTGAATAACGCACCAGCTCAGCCAGAAAGAAGACAGCAAAGCGTGGGAAAAGCAGTTCAACAGCCTGCTGACCCGAACGCGAATAAGTATAATGATGGTTACTCGGCTATGGTAAATGACGGGTATGAACTGCTAGATCATGCATATCAAGCAATAGGAGCAAGATTCGGAGGCAGGAACCTTCAGCTAGATGATGCAAGGCTGAAGCTCGACCGCATAAAAATGGCAGAGATAATTGAATCGCAAGGTCCGCAGGGTCCGCCGTGCTTTGGCCCAAGGATCATGAAGGAGCCACCCGTGCCAAATTTCCAGCTGGCCAGAGGGACAAAAACATATGATGGAAGCACAAAGCCAGAGGACTGGCTCATAGATTATGGAACCGCTGTGAAGATCGCGCAGGGAAACTTGAGATGGGCAGTACGTTACGTGCCGCAGATGTTGGAAGGACCAGCTCGGGTATGGTTGAATAATTTGCCACCCGGAAGCATCAACAGTTGGATCGATTTTCACGACGCTTTCATGAGCAATTTCACGAGAACTTACAAGAGGCCGAATCGCCCACAACAACTAGCAATGTGCAAGCAAAGACCGAATGAGACAGACAGGTAATTCCTCACAAGGTGGTGTATGATGCGTAACTCTTGTGAAGGGGTAATCGAGTCACAAGCAATCGCATGGTTGGCACAAGGATGTAGACATGGAAGTGTGCTGTGGCAAAGGCTACAAAGAGATATGCCGGCAAGCCTAGCAGAGACGATAAGAATAGCCGACTCATATGCGTTAGGAGATCTGACTCAGTCGCTGCTCATGTCGGCAGACGGGATGACTGAGACTCAGATCTATGACACTGCCGGGTCACAAAGGCGCTAGGAAAGATCCGAATACAGAAGCAAGAGAAGAGACAAAAGACCAGATTACAGGTATGGTTCGACACAGGTTGCGGCTGTGAGTCAGGATCATCCAGATGCTGGAAGTAGTCAGCGTCAAAGAAAAAATGGTCAACAACAATGGGTGCCAAAGAATGACGGCAAAAGTCCATATGATCAGAGGAAGCAGTATCAGGACCGACAAAAATATACCTATGAGATGATGCTGGATCAGCCATGTAAGTTTCACACGCCTAGTCCGAGTAAACCAGCCAATCACACGACGAGGCAATGCACTTGGTTTCAGAAAGGATATAGAGTGGACTCGCCGAATAAGCAGCTTCCACCACCTCCCCCTCCACCACTTATAGGAGGAAATGCTCAATAAGTAGGAGCAGATAACAGATATGAAAACAGGAAGCCGAGGTATCAGAATCAAGAAAGAAGAGAAGTTGTGCACCAGGTGCACAATCCAAGAGGTGACGACGCTCATGTCGGCCACGGAACCAGAAATGAGTACAGAGAACATCACCAGAGCTATGTTGTCTTTGTCATAGAGCCAAATGACAAGAAGAGCCAGTAGCAATGAATGATGGAAGTGAATGCCACGATGCCGGCAGTTCCCAAGTACATGCACTGGTCTGAGAAAGAAATAACTTGGAGTATAGAGGATCACCCCAAGATCATGCCAACCCCTGGAGGATACGCTCTGGTTTTGGATCCAACATTCATGGGCCTAGATATCAACATGAAATTTTCAAAGGTACTGATCGATGATGGCAGTAGCATCAACATCATGTACAAGGATACCATTCTCAAGTTAGGCATTACCATGAACATGCTGGAGCCGACTAAGACAATTTTCCACGGTATCGTGCCGGGACTGTCCTGTGATCCAATTGGCAAGATCTGGGTCGACGTCTTATTTGGCAACAGAGAGAATTGTCGCACTGAAGCTATAGAGTTCGAGGTGGTAGATCTGGTCAGCTCATATCATGCCTTACTCGGCAGGCCGGCTATGTCAAAGTTCATGGCTACTCCTCACATCACTTACTTGAAGATGAAGCTGCCAGGCCCATGTGGGGTGATCACAGTTGAAGGGGACTACAGAAGATCTATTGCTTGTGCCTCAGCCTGATCTTCGCTGGCCGAGTCACTCGTCATAGCACAAGAGAAAAGTCAGATGTTGGAAGTGGCAGCATTGGCCAAAGCAGCACAAATTCCCATGCCGGCACTCACCAACCCGCATGGCAGTGTGTCATTTCAAGCTACCAAGGAAACCAAAAAGGTGCAGGTGGATGAAACTTTCCCAGAGCGCATAGTTACCATTGGGGCTGGACTTACAGACAAGTAGGAAAGCAAGCTCACCATCTTCCTCCATGAGAATCGGGACATCTTTGCATGGTACACTCAAGATCTGCAAGGAGTTCCGAGGGAGCTGGCTGAGCACTCTCTTCATGTAAGACCAGATGCCAAGCCGGTGAAGCAACCCCTCCGCCGCTTCGCCGAAGATAGGAGGAAAGTGATAGCTGCCGAGATTGCCAGACTTTTAGCTGCCGGATTCATCATGGAAGTACTACACCCGGACTGGTTGTCAAATCCAGTCTTGGTCGAGAAGAAAAAAGATGACCCGAACGTGGCAGTGGTATGGCGCATGTGTATTAATTACACGAACCTCAATAAGGCATGTCCAAAAAATCCATTTCCTCTGCGTCGGATCGATCAAGTCATAGATTCTACTGCTGGGTGTGAATTGTTGTCGTTTGTTCATGCGTATTCAGGATTCCATTAGATACCACTAAATCCAAATAATCAAATAAAGACATCTTTTATCACCCCGTACGGATCTTATTGCTATCGCACCATGCCATTCGGATTGAGAAATGCAGGCGCAACATATCAAGGATGCATGCAAAAATGCTTTCAAGATCAATTGGACAAAAATGTTCAAGTATACGTCGATGACGTGGTAATAAAAACCAAAAAAAAGTCATACTCTAATTGAGGACGTGCGTCAAACATTCGCAAACTTGAGAAGATTCTGGATGAAGCTTAACCCGGAAAAATGTACATTTGGTGTCCCGGCTGGTAAGTTACTCGGATTCCTTGTATCCAGCCGAGGAATCAAAGCTAACCCGACAAAGATCAGGGCCATCCAAAGAATGGAATTGCCAAAAACCCTCAATGATGTCCAGAAGTTTACTGGATGCCTGGCCTCGTTGAGCAGGTTCGTTAGTCGGCTAGGTGAAAAAGCCCTACCACTATATCAGCTGATGAAGAAATCAGACAAATTCACATGGACACAGAAAGCTGATAGCGCTTTCCATGAATTAAAGAAAATGTTGGCAACAACACGAATATTAGCGTCACCATTATCCAAGGAGCCAATGTTGCTCTATGTCGCCGCAACCAACAGAGTTGTAAGTGCAGTAATAGGGGTTGAACGTGAAGAAGGGGGCAAATCAGTCCAAAGACCGGTGTATTACTTGAGCGAAGTGCTCTCTGTCTCGAAACAGAATTACCCACATTATCAGAAGATGACATATGGGGTATATATGTAGCAAAGAAGCTAAAACATTATTTTCAAGAACACCCAATCCGGGTAATATGCGAGGAACCTATCTCGGATATATTGGGCAGCAAAGATGCCAGCGGCCGAGTCGCCAAATGGGCCATCGAACTGGCACCATACACTCTACAATATGATAGGCGAGATGCAATAAAATCTCATGCTGTTGCAGATTTCTTTGTAGAATGGATGGAAATGCAGTACGAACCACCACTGCCAGATCCGAATTACTAGAAAATGCATTTTGACGGGTCCAAGACGAAAATGGGTCTGGGCGCCGGGATAGTGCTCACATCTCCAAAGAGGGATCAACTGAGGTACGTGTTGCAGATAAATTTTGTTGCTTCTAACAACGTTGCCGAGTATGAAGCACTTGTCCATGGCATTAAAGTAGCCAAGGAAATTGGTATCAAAAGTATCATGTGTTTTGGCGATTCGGATTTGGTGATTCAGCAAGTGTCTGAACATTGGGATGCGCTGGACGCAAACATGGCATTATATCGTTTCCACGTGCAACAAATTTCAGGATATTTTGACGGTTGTGAATTTCATCACATTCCTAGAGCAGAAAATGAGGCAGCAGATGTACTATCCAAACTAGGATCATCTAGGCAAGCAATACCACCAGGGGTAGCGTTGGAGCATCTCCGGAAGCCATCGATCAAGCCGTCACCGGAGTCCGAATCAATCAGGGTCATCCCGGCGAGTCAGGAATCAGAGGCAGTGCGAATGGACATCGACTCAGGGGTAGGTTCGAGTCACTCGGGGACTGATCCGTTCAATTCAGGGATCGCCGAATCACACTCGAGGACTCCTCAGGTTATGTCGGCATAGCATATGTTGGCGGAACCAATGGACATTGATGTTGAAGCAGACCGGGAACCACTAATACCAACATGGGAACGGCCAATATTCAGCTATTTGAAAGATGGGACCTTGCCGAGTGATGAAACATTGGCAAGGAAAACATCATGAAGAGCAAAAGCGTACACCATAATCAACAAGGAACTCTACAAGCGAAGTGTGACAAGTGTACTGCAGCGTTGTATCAGCTCAGAGAAAGGCCAGGAGATCTTATTGGATATCCATCAAGGAGAGTGCGGACACCATGCGTCATCAAGAGCATTGGTAGCCAAGGCATTCCGACATGGATTCTACTAGCCAAGCGCATTGGCACAAGCGCAAGAGTTAGTCGAAAGATGCAGTGGTTGTCAACACTATGCATCAAAGTCGCATTTACCAGCATCTGAATTGAAGACTATACCAATTACTTGGCCTTTTGCAGTATGGTGCCTAGATATGGTAGGACCATTCAAACCAGCAAGGGGAGGCATGACTCATATCTTGGTCATGATTGATAAGTTCACCAAGTGGATAGAAGTGAAACCAATCAAGAAATTGGACGGTAAAACAGCTATCACATTTTTAAGGGATATAATCCTCAGATACGGTTACCCACGTAGTGTGATCACTGACAATGGCACGAACTTTGCCGAAGGAGCTTTTGCTCGCTTCTGTGGGAAACACCAAATATGACTCGATGTAGCATTAGTCGCCCATCCAAAATCAAATGGACAAGTTGAACGGGCTAATGGCTTAGTTCTGTCCGGGATAAAACCCCGCTTAATGGAACCACTCCAGAGATCACCTGGTTGTTGGATACAGGAACTACCCTCAGTACTGTGGAGCCTAAGAACAACTCTGAATCGGTCAACTGGTTATACGCCATTTTTCCTCGTATATGGGGCTGAAGCAGTTTTGCCTGCCAACATAGAATATGGCTCGCCAAGGATAAGGCAATACTCAGAAGCCGAGGTAAAAGAGGCCCGAGAAGATGGAGTAGACTTACTCGAAGAAGCAAGGGAACTGGCATTATCCAGGTCTGCTATATATCAACAAAATTTCCGACGCTACCATAGCCGGAAAGTGCAACCTCGTGTTTTTCGAGAAGGGGATTTGGTGCTCAGGCTGGTGCAGCGCACAGCAGGAATGCATAAGTTATCACCCCCATGGGAAGGTCCGTTCATTGTAAGCAAAGCATTGCACAATGATTCTTATTATCTCATAGACGCTCATGAAGGGCAAAATAACAAGGCGGACAGGTCAGGAGATGAAACCAAAAGTCCATGGAATGCGGCACTACTTCGTCCCTTCTATACTTAGGGGAAGCAGTGCATGTATCACTCGAACTCTCATATGTTGGGCGTGTTTGCCAGCTATGTGCTAATAATAAAATGGTATGATTCGAAAAACTGACTCGGGGACTACCCCTTAAGTTTTCCATTTCAATTATTTTACGTCGGTTGGCGTGATACCAGAAATTTATCTTGGAACAAGTAGTGTTTACTCGGAAGAAATCAACTCTTCGACTATGCTGTTGTCCGAAAACACGGCTTCATGGCAAGCAAGAGAAAAAGATGTAAGACGGGTAAAACACGAACACCGAATAAAGACAAAGGAGAAACGCGAGTCAGCTTTAGTTTTTTGCCTAACTCTTTGCAGGTCGTGTTATACTACGTACCGAGTAATCTCAGCCAAGTTATCCAAGTTTCATACCTGCTAACTATATCCTTCGTACTTTGAGACCCTAATGTCGAACACCGAAAAAGGTAGACAAGGGCCAAAGGCAAGGAAAGGTGACACGGCAAAATGAAACTTGGGGATTTGCCCTTGAATGATTCACTCTTAGAACATAACGCAAACATATAAAGCTTATCAAAAGGCACATAATCAAACATAAAAGTGCAATGTATGTTACATATGTACCCGCCATACCGGGGATCTGATCAAAGTTCGAGTGTTGCTTAGCCTAAGGAGCAGAAGAACTCGGAGGAGCACTCTCGGAGCCAGGAGTTGTGCTTGGAGCATCGGCCGGGTGAGGGGCATCTGCGGCCGGGTCATCCGGATCATCTGATTCGGTTGCTTCGCTGTCACCACCCTCTTCATCAGCAACTTCGACGAGCGGGTCGCCAAGGTCGAGGAAGCTGGGCCCTTCACACCAAGCATGCACCATGGTGTACTCGATCATGGCATAAGCTCGCTCCTGGCGCTTCTTGATCAGCTCTGGGTCATTCAACCATTTGCCATCCCCCCTTATGCGAGCAAGAACATCAAGGTTGATGTCCTCATACCATGAAATCACAAAGGAGAGAGCCTTGTCCGCGGCAGCTCGGCCAGCCGACTCACGCCATTGATCCAGCCCGTCTTCAGTAAGGAGCAATCTCTCGACAAGTGGCTCGATGAGTTCGGGTGGGTCTTCATCCGGCTAGAGCATGCGAAACGCATGGATAGCCGACTTGAGCAAGTCCACACCACAAGACCTAAGGGTCTTGACCCGTTTAGACACCGCTGTGAGAAGCTCCTCCATGGACACCTCGCCGTCAGCAGGAGCACCAGCTTCGGCTCTCACTTTCTTCATGGATCGGATGGCAAACATGTTGGCCTCAGGAAAATTATCTGCAAGAAAAAAGAGAAAGTTAGCAAATAAAAAGGGCAGATGGAAGAAGTCCAGAAGGACTTACACGGTGCGTAAATAGTAAGAGCTTACTACCGAGAAAGAAGTTGATGGCGGCGAGTTTGCTGTGCCAAGTCTTGGCCTTGGCTTGAAGGGCGTCCAAGTTCAAATTTGCCGACTCGACCGATGATTCGGCCTCGTCGAGCAGCCTCTTGGTCTTTTCGGCGCTGGCGGCCTGCTTCTCATTCTTCTCAGCAAGTCCTTCTTTAGCCTTTTCACCTCGGCCAAGTGCTTCTGCTCCGTCTCGTCCATCAGTTTCTTCAGCCGAGTCACCTCATCACGCTCCTTCTGGAGTTCGGCTTGGTGCTTCTCTTCTTATTCAGGACAAATATTTGTCAGTACCAACAGAAAAATTTCAACTATTGGCTTAGGGAGGCAAGAAATTTACTCTCGGTCTTGCTGATTTGCGAGTGAAGATCATTGATGGTAGACTGAGCAGTGGCTGTGGAACAAGAGCGAGAGAAAACATGAGAAAATGAACCAAGGAAAATTACACCGAATAGAAAAAAGGAAGAGCAAAGATATTACCTTGGCTGTGGGTGTCAGTCTGTAGCTTCTCATACGCAAGTTCGAGCTTGCGATGCGCCAGGACGAGAGCTTGGTGCACTTTGGTGCGCTCATTATGCGTGAGCTAATCAAAGAAGACGGACAATAAGGAAGAGTCAAGTCAAGCAACCTGCCGAATAAAAAAGCTTAAGAGTTTATAGCTGAGTAAGTTCCTTACTCAACAGTAACCTCGAGGGCTAGGGATTGAAGCTCTAACACATGAATTTGGCTTAAGTAAATCAAAGAGCTGAAGAGCTTACAACCGAGTAAGTTCCTTACTCGACAGTAACCTCGAGGGCTAGCAATCGAAGCTCTAACATGCAAGCTTGGGGTAAAAGGATTTAAAGACTAAGTGAATGTTAAAGAGCTTACAGCCGAATAAGTTTCTTACTCAGCTGCAACCTCGGGGACTAGGTGATATGTATAAAGGAAATTCTCAATAATACAAAAGAGTAAGAAGTTAATTTACCTCGTTCACCTCGTCGGCGCGGGCCATCAAAGCAATGGCCTGATGGGTCATGTTGGAGACGGCCTTGGGGCCCAGCTTCAGCTTCTTGCCAGCACGAGTGCTGACCTCTTGCTCGCCTGCTGCATTCCATGCCACGGCGTAAGGCTCAGCCGAACCTAGGCTCTTTCCACTGAGCGTCCGACTGAGAACTTGACCCATTTTCAGAGTGGTTCCCATAGTGTCACGGGTCGCTATAGCAGAAGTATGGAGAGTAATAGCCCTGGAGCCATCACCTGACCCGACAGCCGCAGATTCGTCCCCCTTACCCGTTGAAGCGATCATTGTCGCCGACGTCGGAGGCCGGATCTGAGGAGCAGAACCCGGAGCGCAGACTAGCGTTGTTTGCTTGGAAGAGGTGGATTTTCCAGATGAGGGGCGAGTAGAACCAGAAGCCTTGGGCTGGGTCTGGCCCTTTGACGGAATTGGAGATCGAGCAGAAGGATTTGGAGAAGAACGTGGAGCCGCCTGACTGGGCTCAGCAGTTTTGCTGGCTCCAAGGTCAGGAAGTTGTTCATTCACATCAGCTTGAGGGCTGATGCCAGAGGAACTGGTGGCAGAAGGTTTCTCGGCGCCAGATTCGCGGGCACCAAGATCAGGAAGTTTCTCCTGGCCAGCGCCAGGGGTGTTGGCCGTATGACCCACCAGGTCTGACTGACACTAAAAGGCGTGAGCCTCAACAGTGGGAGCTTCGACCCGGACGGGGCTCGGCACCGCCGAGTCAGTTGAAGGAGGCGCAGGCATTAGTGGCGAGGAAATGCTAGACGCAGCATGGCTTGCCGACAAAGGTGCGGCGCTGAAAACAACGAAAAATATATAAGAGAACATCAGTGATGAAAAAGAAAAGAACGGAGCAAGCAGAGTACAAAAAGCTTACCCGGTGACAACCGGATCACGGACGACTCGGCGTGTGACTCAGCGCCGAGCAGCTTGGCGAGTCTCAGCCAGGCTGGCAGCAGTAGAGGCAGCAGGAGCTGCTGGAGTGGGCTTGTTCTTCTTGGCCGGCTGAGTGCTGGAGGAGGCTCCGCGTCGCTTCGGCTTAGCGACGGGAATCTTGCCGACTCCGCCCATGGCGAGAGGAGGAGTGTCATGTACTTGGATAGCTGCATAAGTAAATAATGGGCTTACTCGGATAAGCAAAGAGATTAAAGTCACAAGGCATATACCTCCAAAAGCGTACAATCATCATCCTCATCATCGTCAGACCAATCTTGTAAGGGATTGCGAGATTGACTCTCACCCAAAGCTGAAGCAGCCGTAGTGTGCGGGATGGGCATGAAGCACTCCAGGTCATACTCGACCTCATCCGAGTCGGAGCGGTCCCCATGATAACCAGCAGGAGGGACAGTACTGTCATCAACCTGGTGAAGGAGATTCTGTGGAGGACAAACAGAATGAGAAAATAAAAACTAAACTAAGAGTGGCAAAAGAGCTAAATCCTACTCAGCAAGAAAGTGATCCGGAAAACTTACCCAGGGGACAGGCCTGACCTGGCTAAACGGTGGGCAACTCCAAGCCCAATCATCCGCCAAGTTTAATTTAAAGATTGAGCTTACTCGGTGGGCAATGGAGTCATGGGTGAGCTCCTTAGTGGAGTGCCAAGTGGGATCGTGAGAGCCACTCATGAAGCACATCTTGTGGCTCCTCGCTTGGATGGGGCTTACCCGGCGTGAGACGAAGGTGCACATGAGGTCGGAGTCGGCAAGATGAAAGTTTTCATCCGGCGACAGCAACCTTTCCAGGATAGTGTTAGCCTCGTTTACCGCAGCGTCTTGGTCGCGTCGGTTAAGCTACCAGTGCTTCTTGTGGGGGACCTCATCCGAGAAAGGGGGAAGTCGGATGTTATCAGTGGACCCGCTGTTTTTGACATAGAAAAAGGTTCTATGCCACTTCTTTCAAGAATCAAGCCCAGCAACCCGAGGAAAGATGGAGTCTCTCCTGGGCGTGATGCTAGCAGCACCGCACCGAGTCGGCTTCTTCTCGGCACGGGGAGCACCGGGCTGGGGAACAACCCTAAATCTAAAATACTTGTCCCATAGAAGAACTGTAGGCCAAATCCCAAGGTAGGCTTCGCGAGCAGAGATGAAGCAAGAAAGAGATACAATCGCATTGGCAGGAAGATGGTGGGTCTGCAGATGGAAGGTAGAAATAAACAAGGAGAAGAAGGTGCTTACAGGAAGAGCGAAACCGCATTCAAAATGGGAAAGGAAAACCACCCGCTCGCCAGCTTGAGGTTTGGGAGAGATCTCACCAGAGGGGAGACGGCAATCCACTTGCAGCGGAATGCGTCTGGTGGAGCGGAGCCACTCCACCTCCTCAATGGAGACCTCCGAGCCTTCCCAGCCGCCGCGCTCGCCGGCGGGAATCTCCTTTGTAACTACCTCGGTGAATTACGCTCCTAGTACAAGCCTGGATGATCAGAAATGGTTGAAATAGTACGGTGGGGCCCAAATGCCACTCACAGGTAGACCTTTCGGCCGTCCCAACCATTTCCCGGAATCTCTACACCGAATGATCGTTGCCCATATCGTCCGTCTCTTCCAACCAGTATCCATCTTGCGAGTGTACCTGTTCATCTGAACCAATAATTTATCGTGTGAGACCCTAGGGGTACTCAGCAAGACTTTATGCCGCTAAAGGGGACACAACCTGGGGTGACGCAATTGCAGCAAAAGTTAAACCCTAACAGTTCTATAGATACTCGCTAACCATCCGCCCAACCAGAGATAGACGGATGTCCATGAATTAATAACATCAGTTATAACAGGAATAACGGTAATCTTAACAGATCCATCCTCCTCCTCCTCCTACCGACGAGGAAGCGGACGAACGACCCCCCTCCGTTGGCAGTTTTATTATCCATTCCGTGAATGTTGCACTATTTACTAGTCAGGTACCTAGTCTAGTCAAATTAAAAGCAGTACTTTAGTTATGCTTGTCTATGATCGAGAAACTGTGCTCCAAGTCGTCCATAACCGCGGACACGGCTTTCAGAAAGTTTTACCCTGCAGGGGTGCACAAATAGCAACACACACTCGATATGCCTCGGAAAAACCAAATCAAAACCCAACGAGGCGGTCACGACAAAGCGATCACAGGATTCAGAAATATTTCAGGGGGCCACCCCATTGAGCTACCCGCAACGAAGTTAGCTGACTCCGAGACGGCCTCAAGGTTTGCGTCAATGGCTGTGAACGACTGGGAACCCGAAAATGTGACTGGGCTTGTCGACACCGCGAAAACACTCCGCTTTCCTAAACAGTACAGTGTGCTCCTCGCACAATCTTAAATAAAGCAGTAAAGCATGGCATAAGTACAGGATAGTAAATAAAACCTCAAACTAGTTTGTGGCCCTCAAGAAATAAGAATGAATCAAGCTCTGGCTCAGGGGGGTTCATAAGCCTCCCAGATGTGGATAGCGCGAATATTCAAGGAACAGGAATCAAGTACTCGGGGTCCTACGGGACACAAGTGAGCCTGAAAAACCAAATAGCGAATATGGCTCACCGATGCCACTTTCATTAGTTATCCCATTACTACTCAGGTTAAGTTGTTTAGGTACCTCGTTATTCATCTGACACTCACAAACCCTACACATGCTGTTCTACGACTCGCATGGCTCAAACAACTCCTGTAGTAATGGCTCATGGGATGGAGGAACAAGCTTCGGTGGGATTTAAAAGTAAAGGCTATGCAATACTTGGGATTCAGATTAATGCAATCGCGACTCAATGATGCAAGAATAAGATAGAGGCAAATAGGTACTATATGTATGCAAGCATGTGGTAGTGCTTGCCTGGCAGCTCAGTTGAAGCGAGAGAAGGATCTGGGTAGTGCTCCTGGGTATCTTGATATATCCCCTGCTCAGCGTCTATTCGGAGAAGAACCAAACAAACAAGGGCCAACATAAATAAAGTGCACAAGCATAGGAATAAAATGCGACAAGCAAACAATCATGCCATGATGAATGATGCACAATTTGCATGGCAGTAAGGTAGCATGGCATGGGTGAGGTGTGGAATACAATAATAAAGCATTTTATTTAGTTTTGGCCCAATTTTATTCTCATATTAGTTGCTGTATACCTTATATTTATATGATGCATGCTTCAAATCAAACCATGGAATGCATAAACAGAAAGGTCTCGTCGAGCTAATCATTTTAGACATATTATTTGTTAAATTTGAAGTTATAAAACAAAAGTTATTAATTAATTAAGGAAAAAGGGCAATTTAATGTAATTTAAATAAACTTGGAATTTTAATTGTTCAAAATAGATTTTGAATGGCATATTTGAATTCCTCACATTTTCTGAGTTGAAAACATATATTATTTGTTTAAATTGGACTTATATTTTAATAGTTATATTAAAACAGAAATAAAATTAAATTTGAATAATTAGAAAAAGATTTGAATTTAAAACAGATTTGCAGAATTACTTTTGTTACTCAGGTTTAGCCAGACACAGACGCTGACGGGTGGGCCGCTCTGCTAACTGGGACTTCACAGCGCAGAAAACTTTTTACACCGCAGCTGCTGCCAGACACAGAGGCCGACAGGTGGGGCTAGCAGCCACGGGGTCCACGCGACAGAAGCGAGCGGGGCAGGCGCTGACAGGTGGGGCCAAGGGGAGCGCGGGTTGAGTTTTCTAAAGGCCAGGGGGTTCTTTGCAAAGCGGGCACTGCGGCTGACGATGGGCCCAAAAGGTACCGCGGGTTGATGAACAAAAAGTTGCGGGGGGGTTTACGCAAAATGGCCACAGCCGTACTGTTCCTCTTCTCTGTCTCGATCGACAGATCGGTGCGCGGCGCGGACGCGACGCGGGGATTCGAATGCGGGATCTAGGGCTCGCACGCGGGGGCGGAGCCACTGCGCTGGCCTGGGCTTGGTGTCAGGGAGGCGCTACGCGGCGAGATGAGGGCTACGCGATGCTAGCGCGAGCAGACAGAAAAGAGCGGCGGCGCGCAGAGGGTGTTCGGCGCAACGTCCGGCGAGGCCAGGGCGAGACGGCGACGACGAGGAGGTCTGGGGGGTTGGGGAGCTCACCGGGAGTGTGTCGACGTGGTCGGTTCGGCTTGAGGCGCTGGCGATCGACGAGGACGCAGACAGACGGCCGGCTAGGGTTTCGCGTCGGCCTCGCGCTGGTTCTGGCGGTTCCGGCGCTTCTCCTCCGCGACTGCGAGTTCAAGACGATGCAGGGGAGCCTCCTGATACTCCTCGACCACTCCACGGACTGCATGCGCGTCTGGATCGACGGGGTGCGGTGGAGGACGACGGTGGTGTAGCCGGCGATGGTGAGGGACGGCAGGGAGAGGGGAGCGTCCTGGGGTGGATCTGGGGATGGTCTGGCGAGGCAGAGAGGCAGGAGATAAGCATAGGGAGGGAGAGGCTGCCGTGGGGAGCAGGTGGATGTAAAAGGTGGCTCGGCCACCTTTTTCCTCCTCTCCTCGAGCACGTGCTCGGGTCGGCAGGGGCAGGGCAGGCAGGGGTGGCTGCCAGGTGGGGACGGCAGGGTGAGGGCAGGGAGGCAGGGGGAGGCTCGGGTGCTCCTTGGCAGAGAGAGAGGGAGCTAGAGAGAGGAGGGGGGTAGCCTCGGGTAGGTTAGAGCTAGGCTCGGCTTTGAGCTAGGTTGGGAGCTAGGGTTGGGGTGGTCAGGTGGGGCGAGCTGGGTGGGGCCAGGGTGACCATGTGGTGAGAGAGGAGAGAGGGGGATTAGGGAGGAGCTAGGTTTTAGCTTAAAAGGGGGGTGTGAGGTTAGGTTAGATGGGGTGGTGATGATGGAGTAGGTTTAGATGAGAGAGAGATGAGGGTGAGGTGTATTGTTTTGTCAAGCTCAAGCAAGATCAAGCAAAGAGCAAGCAAGAACTATATAAGGACAAGAGAGGGTGAGGTGGTTTAAGCATGATCAAATAAGATCAAGCTAAAAGAGAGAGATAGAGAGAGGGAGATGATCCACCCAAAACCAAAAGAACCAAATACTAGAAATAGGTGGCACTTGCATGGCCCATGCAAATATTTAATGCCATGTTGATTCTTGTGAAAACAATGTTATTACATGGCATTATTATTATGCATTCCCAAAATTGGAGTAAGGCCCAAGCAAAGGAATCTAGAAAGAATTCCAAGTGGAATAGATGGAGATAGCCATGTTTGAAATAGAATGGGACATGCTAGTGTGTATGTTCCACTAGATGATCAATAGTCCCAAAATATTCCAACATGAGCATAATTCCATGATAAACCATATGGAAGCTAGGAGAAAGGTTCCACTCACAAGGCATGCAAAGGTGGCCATGTGGCTCTCATATATCAATGATGTGAAAACAACATGATGCTAAGATGAGAGCATGTGGACAAGAATTGGATCCATCCCAACCCACATGAACTAGAGGTAACTCAAATAAAATGCAAAGCTCATATTCAGTTGGATGGTGGAATTATAAGGTGGTGAAAAGAAAGGGTGGTGGAGTGGAATAAAAGATCTGCCCCCAACTCAACTTGGGCATTAACCAATATATCAAGAACCAAATACAATATCAAGAGGCAAATACAATTTACAATGCATATGAGCTAAGAACCAAAACAAAAAGGGTTTTATATGATGCTCAAATGCAAGGAGGCATGATGACATGAGCATGATATAATGATGATGCAACAATTATGTATTTGAAGTAGCCATTATATTACTAGACCAAGTAGCATTACAATTGTTAGACAATTGGGATGCTACAACTCTCCCCCACTAAACAGGAATCTCGCCCCGAGATTCTAGGAAGAAGAAGAAGACACAAAGAGGGTAGGATACTTGGCACGGAGATCATCTTCACGTTCCCAAGTGGCTTCATCAACGGAATGGTGAGACCACTGCACCTTGCAGAACTTGATGGACTTGTTGCGAGTCCTTCTTTCTGCGACTTCAAGGATTTTTGTGGGGTGTTCTTGATAAGACAGGTCTTCTTGGAGATTGATAAGCTCATGATCCACGGTCCTGCCGGGGTCCTTGAAGCACTTCTTGAGCTGAGAGATGTGGAAAACATCATGGACTTTGAGTTTTTCCGGGAGCTCAAGAGCATAAGCAACTTCTCCTCTTCTTCCACGAACTTTGAAGGGACCGATGTATCTAGGGGCCAGCTTTCCTTTGATACCAAAACGGTGCGTGCCTCTCATGGGAGTGACACGAAGGTACACGAGATCACCAGGGACATACTCCATATCCGTGTGCTTCCTGTCATAATTGCTCTTCTGGCGACTTTGAGCTATCCTCAGATTTTCAAGAATGATGTGAACCTTCTCCTCCGCTTGAGTCACAATGTCAGGGCCAAACAAGATCCTTTCACCGGCACCCGACCAACCAATCGGAGTTCTGCATTTGCGACCATAGAGAGCCTCAAATGGTGCCATCTTTAGACTTTTCTGGAAGCTATTGTTGTAAGAGAACTCAGCATAAGGAAGACATTCTTCCCACTTCATGCCAAAAGATATGACGCAAGCACGAAGCATATCCTCCAGAATCTGATTGATCCTTTCAACTTGTCCTTGCGACTGAGGGTGGTAGGTTGTGCTGAAGTTCAACTTTGTTCCCAAAGCATTTTGGAAACTTTCCCAGAACATGGAAGTGAAGATGCTTCCACGGTCTGAACTGATCTCAAGCGGAACCCCATACAGAGAGACAATTCTGTTGATATAGAGCTCAGCCAACTGAATTGCAGAAATTGTTTCCTTGACGGGGAAGAAGTGAGCCACTTTAGAAAGCCTGTCAATGACAACAAAGATTGCATTGTTGCCCTTCTGCGACCTCGGAAAACCAGTGATGAAGTCCATCTCTACTTTCTCCCATTTCCATTCCGGGGGTTTCAATGGCTGTAGAAGACCGGAAGGTTTCTGATGAACAGCTTTCACTCTGCGGCAGACATCACACTCCGAGACATACTTGGCACAATATCGTTTCAAACCAGGCCACCAATATTGTGTTTTCAAGTCCATGTACATCTTTGTGCTGCCAGGGAGGATAGAAAGAACAGAATCATGCGCCTCCTTGAGAATTTGCTCTCTCAAACCCGGGTAGTTCGGAACAAACATCCGGTGTTCAAAGAAGAGCGTGCCTTGATCATCGACGTGGAAGGACTCATACTTCGGAAGCTGAATCCTGGAGATGATCTTTCTTGTGTACGGATCACCAAGCTGAGAAGAGCGAACCTTTTCTTCCAAGAGAGGTGTTGCTAGAAGGTTCAGGAGATACCCTTGTTCCACAATTTCCAGGTTGAGCTGACGGAATTCCTCGCACAAGAGAGGCTGTTGTTCTTCCATCATGAGGTTGTTGACATAAGCTTTGCGGCTGAGAGCATCTGCCATGACATTAGCTTTGCCCGGAGTGTAGTTGATGGTCAAATCAAAATCATTGATTGCTTCAATCCATCTCCTTTGCCGAAGGTTGAGATCAGGCTGAGTGAAGATATACTTCAAACTCTTGTGATCAGAAAAGATCTCACAACGGTTACCAAGCAAGTAGTGCCTCCATACTTTCAAAGCAAAGACAACTGCTGCGAGCTCGAGGTCATGTGTAGGATAGTTGATCTCATGCGTCTTCAACTGTCGAGAGGCATAAGCAACAACTTGTTTTTCTTGCATGAGGACCGCACCCAATCCATGCAAAGAGGCATCACAGAAGATCTGGAACGGCTTGGATGTATCCGGAGGAACCAAGACTGGTGTGGAAGTGAGCTTCTCTTTGAGTGTCTCAAAGCTTGCTTGACATGCAGGAGTCCAAAGGTATTTCTTGCCTTTCTTGCGGAGATCGGTAAGAGGCTTCGCTATCTTCGAGAAGTTCTAAACGAAGCGACGACAATAACTAGCCAAACCAAGGAAACTCCGCACTTCTTTGACATTAACAGGAGGAAGCCATTCAACAATTGTCTTCACAGTTTCCGGATTGACTGCAATGCCCTTGGCAGAGATGACGTGACCAAGATAGGTAACTTGAGGCAGCCAAAACTCACACTTCGAGAACTTTGCATACAAGCGGTTCTCACGAAGTTTGCTTAGGACACACCGAAGGTGTTCTTCATGCTCTTCTTGTGACTTAGAATAGACTAGGATGTCATCCAGATAGACCACAACGAACTTATCAAGATACTCCATGAAAACCGAATTCATGAGCCTCGAGAAGGTGGCAGGTGCGTTGGTGAGACCGAAAGACATGACCGTGTACTCATACAGGCCATAGCGGGTGGTGAAAGCTGTCTTCGGAACATCTTCCTTGCGAATCTTGATTTGGTGATAACCACTCCTCAAGTCCAGCTTAGAGAAAACCACAGCTCCAGCTAGCTGATCAAAGAGATCATTAATCCGCGGAAGGGGATATTTATTCTTGATGGTTTTAGCATTGAGAGCCCGATAGTTCAACACAAAGTCTATCAGTCTGATCTCGCTTCTTCACAAAGAGAGTTGGGCTACCCCAAGAAGAAGTACTGTGCTGAATAAAACCCAACTTCTCTTGTTCATCAAGCTGCCGTTTGAGTTCAACCAACTCAGCAGGACCCATTTTATAAGGCCGCTTGGAGATAGGAGCGGTACCAGGTTCAAGCTCAATTACAAACTCAACCTCACGATCCGGAGGCATACCTGGCAACTCTTCAGGAAAGACATCTGGGAACTCACAGACCATCGGAACACTCTGAATAGCTTCCATAGCATCAACATTCAGAGCCGCCAAAGAGAAAAGCTGGATAGCAGGAGTCAGACTTGGAGAATAGACTATATGGCCTTCAGGAATCTTCAGAGAAACCGAGCGTTCAGCACAATCAATCACAGCTGCATTTGCTGTCAACCAATCCATGCCCAAGATGACATCAATGTCAGAATTGCCCAGAACAATTAAGGAAGCCGAGAACGAAGAGCCACCAATCTCAATTTGATTGCCATGGCTGATTTTAGAAGCTGCCATTGTTGCTCCAGGAGAAAGGACCATTAACCGCTTGAGGAGAGGATCCATAGCTAACTCATTCTCATTTGCAAACTTGTGAGACACAAAAGAATGCGATGCACCAGAATCAAACAAAACTCGTGCAGGGACTGAGTTAACGGAAAGCATACCCATCACAACTCCAGGTGCATGCTCAGCTTGAGCGGCGTTGACACAGTTGGCACGAGCAATAGCAGACCCGGGCTTGGTGTTGATGTTGAGAGCCCGAGGTGGTGGTGCACGAACCAAAGGAGAGCTTGCCGCAGATCTTGGAGGTGGTGGGGGAAGAGCCTTGTTCTTCATCGGACAGTTCCATTGTTGATGCCCAGAGTCTCCACAAGTGTAACAAGCACCAGGTGGACGTGGAGCAACGTAGCCAGGGACTCCGCCAGGCGCTCCAGGGTAGTGGTGGTTGTAGCCCCTGGGAGCAGCAGTGAGGAAGTTTGGTGGCCTTGCCGCGTAGCTTGAAGGTCTTGGTGGAGCCGGGAGCGACGGTGGGGTGTTAGGAACCCAAACACGACGCTTAGAAGGAGCTGACATAGCTGAAGAGCTTGCTGCATCACGGCGGTGTTTCTTGGACTCCTCAAACACTTGCCTACTTGCCTCTTCCTAAAGTTCCAGAAACGATGCCGGCCTTGCATGTGTGATTGCATACTTAATCGATGCATTGAGCCCCTGCCTGAACCTCTTTTGCTTCTTCTTGTCATCAGAGATCTCATCGCCACCATAACGAGAAAGGTTCATGAAGTTCCTGATGTAGGTATTGACATTATCATTGCCCTGCTTGAGGTTGAGAAACACTTCCTTCATCCTCTCCATGACAATTTCTAACAGATACTGCTCTTTGAAAGCTCCAGTGAACTGTTCCCAAGTAGGCTGAAAACCAGTGCAGTTTGCCTTCAGGTAATTCTCCCACCAGAGAGCTGCATCTCCCTTCAGAAGGTGAGTAGCACACTTTACCCATTCTTGCTCAGGAACATCAGCAGTCATCAGCAACCTTGACATCTCACGCAACCAATCATCAGCATCAAGTGGTTGATCAGAAACATCAAATTGGCGTGGGTTGAACTTCAGGAAGCTTTTGATGTCTCCTCGCTTGGGAGGTGGAGGTAGCGGCACAAACTCGTTCCTCCTGACACTTTCCTCAAAGCGCTGCTGGTTCTGCTGCATTGCTGCCAAGGCATTGGCGATGCTTGACAATGCTGCCCCCAGTTCAGGTTGTATGTCCTCCTCAGAACGGCGTGGTGGTGCCATCCTGTGATTGATATAACACACAAGTTAGTACTATAATGGAGAATAATAATAATCCACAATAGTACCAAAATGGAATTAACCAAGATTAAAGGATACAATTTACTAAGATGATATTAAAATATCAACAAAGTTCAAAGCACCTAGAAGATATTAAGCATATCGCACACGACTGAAAAGGAGTGTGGTACACAAATATATCAAAGAAAAATTTTCCACAAATTTCGGCATTAAAATACCAATAGATGCGCAAAATCACTTAACGAATCAAGATTAGTGACTCTACCAATTCAATATACAAGAGCGAATGATAAGAGTAGTGGTATGGTCGCGACTCCATCCCGCACTCAAATCATTACTCCGCACATGAACAAGTAAAACACATATCTCAACACCTTCTCCTCAAGATAACCTAAAGATTAGCAACTACGGAAACGAACACCACAAACAAGATAGCGTCGGATAACAAAGAGTAAGACAGATCGCGTCGGTATACAACGAATCGGATAGATCGCGTCGGTTTGCAAAAGCCTGTCGGTATGGAATGTACCAACAGTTGATAACCAAAAGGCCGATAAGATAACAACTTGGATGCAACAGATAGACAAAGGATTACACACACACACTCACACACACAGATACACAACCTATGGTACTACGGAAACCCAGAACACGTGAATCCTAGTTTGAATTTTGAGAAGAGGATTGTAAACGTTACACTTCCTTACCAGAAAAGGGTGGTGGGTGGGTAAGAAGAAAAGTGGAAGCAGTCCTACTCTCGCGTTTTGTTTTTCCCTAGTATACATAACTACCAAAATATTTGCTAGACAGACAACGACCATTTGGCTGAGACCCTGAAGGTCGGGATGGCTCTGATACCAATTGTAACTACCTCGGTGAATTACGCTCCTAGTACAAGCCTGGATGATCAGAAATGGTTGAAATAGTACGGTGGGGCCCAAATGCCACTCACAGGTAGACCTTTCGGCCGTCCCAACCATTTCCAAACGTCGGGACAAGAACGGGCGGCGTAATCGGTAGGCGAAGGGATCAACTACATACACAAATGAGTATGTATGCAAGCCACCATACAATAGTACATCAGAGCCATTCCATCTAAAAAGAAAGGAAATATAGCAACGCCATACGGCAAGATCCAAATATCCTAGATAGGTATAATAGTTTAGGATATCTCCTCATACATCAATCAACAGAGTATCAAGCGGAAGCGGAAGACAAAATCCGAGTACAGATAAGAAGCAAATCGGCATAAGATGCCCCATAAATAAGCACATCCCGCCCACCGATCTCACGGATCCCCGTTCCCGGAATCTCTACACCGAATGATCGTTGCCCATATCGTCCGTCTCTTCCAACCAGTATCCATCTTGCGAGTGTACCTGTTCATCTGAACCAATAATTTATCGTGTGAGACCCTAGGGGTACTCAGCAAGACTTTATGCCGCTAAAGGGGACACAACCTAGGGTGACGCAATTGCAGCAAAAGTTAAACCCTAACAGTTCTATAGATACTCGCTAACCATCCGCCCAACCAGAGATAGACGGATGTCCATGAATTAATAACATCAGTTATAACAGGAATAACAGTAATCTTAACAGATCCATCCTCCTCCTCCTCCTACCGACGAGGAAGCGGACGAACGACCCCCCTCCGTTGGCAGTTTTATTATCCATTCCGTGAATGTTGCACTATTTACTAGTCAGGTACCTAGTCTAGTCAAATTAAAAGCGGTACTTTAGTTATGCTTGTCTATGATCGAGAAACTGTGCTCCAAGTCGTCCATAACCGCGGACACGGCTTTCAGAAAGTTTTACCCTGCAGGGGTGCACAAATAGCAACACACACTCGATATGCCTCGGAAAAACCAAATCAAAACCCAACGAGGCGGTCACGACAAAGCGATCACAGGATTCAGAAATATTTCAGGGGGCCACCCCATTGAGCTACCCGCAACGAAGTTAGCTGACTCCGAGACGGCCTCAAGGTTTGCGTCAATGGCTGTGAACGACTGGGAACCCAAAAATGTGACTGGGCTTGTCGACACCGCGAAAACACTCCGCTTTCCTAAACAGTACAGTGTGCTCCTCGCACAATCTTAAATAAAGCAGTAAAGCATGGCATAAGTACAGGATAGTAAATAAAACCTCAAACTAGTTTGTGGCCCTCAAGAAATAAGAATGAATCAAGCTCTGGCTCAGGGGGGTTCATAAGCCTCCCGGATGTGGATAGCGCGAATATTCAAGGAACAGGAATCAAGTACTCGGGGTCCTACGGGACACAAGTGAGCCTAAAAAACCAAATAGCGAATATGGCTCACCGATGCCACTTTCATTAGTTATCCCATTACTACTCAGGTTAAGTTGTTTAGGTACCTCGTTATTCATCTGACACTCACAAACCCTACACATGCTGTTCTATGACTCGCATGGCTCAAACAACTCCTGTAGTAATGGCTCATGGGATGGAGGAACAAGCTTCGGTGGGATTTAAAAGTAAAGGCTATGCAATACTTGGGATTCAGATTAATGCAATCGCGACTCAATGATGCAAGAATAAGATAGAGGCAAATAGGTACTATATGTATGCAAGCATGTGGTAGTGCTTGCCTGGCAGCTCAGTTGAAGCGAGAGAAGGATCTGGGTAGTGCTCCTGGGTATCTTGATATATCCCCTGCTCAGCGTCTATTCGGAGAAGAACCAAACAAACAAGGGCCAACATAAATAAAGTGCACAAGCATAGGAATAAAATGCGACAAGCAAACAATCATGCCATGATGAATGATGCACAATTTGCATGGCAATAAGGTAGCATGGCATGGGTGAGGTGTGGAATACAATAATAAAGCATTTTATTTAGTTTTGGCCCCATTTTATTCTCATATTAGTTGCTGTATACCTTATATTTATATGATGCATGCTTCAAATCAAACCATGGAATGCATAAACAGAAAGGTCTCGTCGAGCTAATAATTTTAGACATATTATTTGTTAAATTTGAAGTTATAAAACAAAAGTTATTAATTAATTAAGGAAAAAGGGCAATTTAATGTAATTTAAATAAACTTGGAATTTTAATTGTTCAAAATAGATTTTGAATGGCATATTTGAATTCCTCACATTTTCTGAGTTGAAAACATATATTATTTGTTTAAATTGGACTTATATTTTAATAGTTATATTAAAATAGAAATAAAATTAAATTTGAATAATTAGAAAAAGATTTGAATTTAAAACAGATTTGCAGAATTACTTTTGTTACTCAGGTTTAGCCAGACACAGACGCTGACGGGTGGGCCGCTCTGCTAACTGGGACTTCACAGCGCAGAAAACTTTTTACACCGCAGCTGCTGCCAGACACAGAGGCCGACAGGTGGGGCTAGAGGCCACGGGGTCCACGCGACAGAAGCGAGCGGGGCAGGCGCTGACAGGTGGGGCCAAGGGGAGCGCGGGTTGACTTTTCTAGAGGCCAGGGGGTTCTTTGCAAAGCGGGCACTGCGGCTGACGGTGGGCCCAAAAGGTACCGTCGGTTGATGAACAAAAAGTTGCGGGGGGGTTTACGCAAAACAGCCACAGCCGTACTGTTCCTCTTCTTTGTCTCGATCGACAGATCGGTGCGCGGCGCGGACGCGACGCGGGGATTCGAATGCAGGATCTAGGGCTCGCGCGCGGGGGCGGAGCCACTGCGCTGGCCTGGGCTTGGTGTCAGGGAGGCGCTACGCGGCGAGATGAGGGCTACGCGATGCTAGCGCGAGCAGACAGAAAAGAGCGGCGGCGCGCAGAGGGTGTTCGGCGCAACGTCCGGCGAGGCCAGGGCGAGACGGCGACGACGAGGAGGTCTGGGGTGGTTGGGGAGCTCACCGGGAGTGTGTCGACGTGGTCGGTTCGGCTTGAGGCGCTGGCGATCGACGAGGACGCAGACAGACGGCCGGCTAGGGTTTCGCGTCGGCCTCGCGCTGGTTCTGGCGGTTCCGGCGCTTCTCCTCCGCGACTGCGAGTTCAAGACGATGCAGGGGAGCCTCCTGGTACTCCTCGACCACTCCACGGACTGCCTGCGCGTCTGGATCGACGGGGTGCGGTGGAGGACGACGGTGGTGTAGCCGACGATGGTGAGGGACGGCAGGGAGAGGGGAGCGTCCTGGGGTGGATCTGGGGATGGTCTGGCGAGGCAGAGAGGCAGGAGATAAGCAGAGGGAGGGAGAGGCTGCCGTGGGGAGCAGGTGGATGTAAAAGGTGGCTCGGCCACCTTTTTCCTCCTCTCCTCGAGCACGTGCTCGGTTCGGCAGGGGCAGGGCAGGCAGGGGGTGGCTACCAGGTGGGGACGGCAGGGTGAGGGCAGGGAGGCAGGGGGAGGCTCGGGTGCTCCTTGGCAGAGAGAGAGGGAGCTAGAGAGAGGAGGGGGGGTAGCCTCGGGTAGGTTAGAGCTAGGCTCGGCTTTGAGCTAGGTTGGGAGCTAGGGTTGGGGTGGTCAGGTGGGGCGAGCTGGGTGGGGCCAGGGTGACCATGTGGTGAGAGAGGAGAGAGGGGGATTAGGGAGGAGCTGGGGTTTAGCTTAAAAGGGGGTGTGAGGTTAGGTTAGATGGGGTGGTGATGATGGAATAGGTTTAGATGAGAGAGAGATGAGGGGTGAGGTGTATTGTTTTGTCAAGCTCAAGCAAGATCAAGCAAAGAGCAAGCAAGAACTAGACAAGGACAAGAGAGGGTGAGGTGGTTTAAGCATGATCAAATAACATCAAGCTAAAAGAGAGAGATAGAGAGAGGGAGATGATCCACCCAAAACCAAAAGAACCAAATACTAGAAATAGGTGGCACTTGCATGGCCCATGCAAATATTTAATGCCATGTTGATTCTTGTGAAAACAATGTTATTACATGGCATTATTATTATGCATTCCCAAAATTGGAGTAAGGCCCAAGCAAAGGAATCTAGAAAGAATTCCAAGTGGAATAGATGGAGATAGCCATGTTTGAAATAGAATGGGACATGCTAGTGTGTATGTTCCACTAGATGATCAATAGTCCCAAAATATTCCAACATGAGCATAATTCCATGATAAACCATATGGAAGCTAGGAGAAAGGTTCCACTCACAAGGCATGCAAAGGTGGCCATGTGGCTCTCATATATCAATGATGTGAAAACAACATGATGCTAAGATGAGAGCATGTGGACAAGAATTGGATCCATCCCAACCCACATGAACTAGAGGTAACTCAAATAAAATGCAAAGCTCATATTCAGTTGGATGGTGGAATTATAAGGTGGTGAAAAGAAAGGGTGGTGGAGTGGAATAAAAGATATGCCCCCAACTCAACTTGGGCATTAACCAATATATCAAGAACCAAATACAATATCAAGAGGCAAATACAATTTACAATGCATATGAGCTAAGAACCAAAACAAAAAGGGTTTTATATGATGCTCAAATGCAAGGAGGCATGATGACATGAGCATGATATAATGATGATGCAACAATTATGTATTTGAAGTAGCCATTATATTACTAGACCAAGTAGCATTACAATTGTTAGACAATTGGGATGCTACATCCTTCTCCTCAGCACCATCAGCGCCGTCGCGAGCATCCATGAGATCAGCAGAGTCCGTCTCCTCCACGGTAGGAAGAGGCTTGGAACAGCGTGGACCTGTATTTGAATGGAAAGAAGAAAGGGGCAATCGCAACACAAGAACAGGAGGAAGAAGGAACCGCAAAGGGGGCAGTTCGATTTTGCGGGCGCGAGGAAGAAGAAAGGCCAAGGGAAAACTGAATGGGCGTGGGGGAAGTGGAAACCCCCAACCCCTACTTAAGGGTAGTAAAAACCCCAGTCGTGGGATCTATCTGTGTCGTGCAGCTAGCGTGTGTCCGTGTACCAGGCCGGGAGAGCCAGTTAGCAAGCGCCATGTAGCCAAGGATACACGAAAAATCCCGTGCCACATCATGACTAGAAGGACAAGAGGCACCGGTCAATGGGACTGCCACAGTGACAGGGAATAACTGCGCAGTTGTCACTGTGCCGCCAGAGCTTGGAACAAAAATTGAGGCAAGTAATCATGATTATCAGCTGTCAGTGACTGAAGCGCACCGAAAATGACTCGGAATTGGCCAAAGTAACTCGGCACGAGGCAAGAATGAGCCAAGAAGTCAAAGAGTCGACCCGAAATTGTCAGACTAACCCGGCAAGGTGCGAAATTGCGACAGATAAAGACAAAAACTAAGTTCCATTCACGCAAAAGGAACCTGGAGACGCCTAACAGCTTGAACTGCTAGACCTCACCAGCTTCGGGGACTAATGTCGGGGGGATAACCCCCGGTAGGGTCACGAGAGGGGAACATAGTGCAGCTGGGTTGGCTCTGAGTAAAGAAAGAACCAGGCCGGGTAAGAACGGCCGGGTAAGATAAGCATGAAAGCCGACATACAAACTATGTCGGCCCGCATAGGACAAAGTTGTAACCCTTGCAGGAACCAACGAGCCGAGTCAACCGAGGAAGGGCCGAGTCAAGGAGGACACGTGGCACCTTTCTGAGTAAGGTTCAGGAGGGACCATGGTAAAGCATGGTCAAAAGAGAACGGTGCCGCCTGGTGACACAAAAGGAGTCGGGTGACGCCCAAAGCATGCGCTGACGTACAAAGTAATAGCGTGACGCCAAAAAGAACAAGAAGCAACGTACCAGAAGACCGTTAGCTGTCAAGCTTTATGGACCGGTCCTCTGGCTTAGGGCAAGCCCATGACCCGGCCCATATTGTAGGGACCAAGATCCAAACAGTAAACCCTAGAACCCAAAGGGGTATTAGCTAGCTAGCACTGCCTATATAAGGGAGGGCATAGCAGTAGTAGAAAGGAGGTTGGACCAAGTAGGGAACTAGTGTTGTGTACTCGAGCTTATACAGCTCAAGGAGTACTTGTAATATTTGTGGTATCAATCGAATTGCCAAGTCTGGAGAGTTCTTCTTGTTCTTCGTGCATGGCTCAACCATCCCTCCCCGGTGACCACAAGCACCCATTCGGCCCCCAACTTAATCCTACCCATGGCATCTGCAGTGCCACCACCGCGTCACTCGCCCTCGCCGCATGTGCCTGCACTCAACACGACCCTAGGAACCTCCCATACATCCCCGTTCGCTGCTGTGCGGCCCGTAGCACCCGTGCGTCAACAAAACCACCATCGGTGCCACTTAGAGCACCAGCCCATTCCGACCATTCTCGACCACCCCTTGCCGCGCCATCAAGTCCTTGAGCATCGCCAAGATACCGTGCACCATCCTAGCCTCCGAGCCATGCCGTTATCTCACGGCACCATCGTCACCAACGAGCTTTGCCCATGCCGCACTGCCTCTCTCGCTCGGCTATAAAAGGAGGCCTTCCCAGCCCCAATTCGCCACACCATTCCACTCCCCACCTCTCACAGAGCACCACTGACCCTTCCTTGGAGAAAGGCGAGCACCAGGTCACCGGAATTTCACCGGAGTCTGCCGTGGAGGAGGAGAAGAGGAGTCGTTGATTGGAGCTGCCGTAGCCACCGTTCGAACCGCCATCGTCAATAACGTCGTTCTCCCCAACGCCAACCCTAGCTTTAGCCCTGGTGAGCCTCACATGACCACCACCGCCGCGTTAGGGTTTAGTCTCGCCGGCGCTTCCTAACGGAGACGGCACACCCCAGCTGTTAGATTAGATGCTAATCGCATTGTCCAGATTTCCCTGTACCACTTCGCGTACCCAGAGTCGCTGACGCATGGGGCCACCACTTAAGTCAGCCCGCGCGCTGCGTTGTGCGCAGTTGGCAGGCCCAGTTAGTTCCCGCGCGACCCAGTTAATTCAAATTTAGATTTTTCCATTTAGTTCAAACTCTAGTTTTGTCTGTTGATTCAAAAAATCAATTCAGAGAGTTTTACTAAACCAAATTACATGAAACAAATTTTGTTAGAAATCTATTGAAATTAATAATCCAAGACCGTGGGATTCAAACCATTTGAAATTATAGATCACCTATGGTAAAAATAACAAGGCAGATACTTTTCTACATTCAAACATTTTTAAAAAATCAACCATAAATGCTTTTGAGTTGATTCCAACTCTCAAAAATCACATTTGATAAGACCTTTCAGAATATATACAAATATATAGGTTTATTTGCAGTAATAATGGAAAAATATTAAAAGAATGCCTCATAGGCATTTCTAGCCATTTTAATTAATTAAAATAATAAGGTTAAACCTTATTAAATTGTGACACCACCTTAAATCACATTCCCAAGTATTAAAATATGTGGTGATGACATGTGTCAACATGATCCCATATTTTAACTGGAGAATATTAAATCTTAAGTAGTTTTAAATGAGTAGAAATTAATTTTCTAAAATAAAATAAATAAGACTAATTCTTTAATTCATGTGATAATTGTGATGATGCTAGATCATCTAGTGTGAACCCTTGTGTGCCAAATAGAAGTAGTTAAGTATTGTTTGGTGATTGTGTACCTCGTATTTATTTATAGACGCTAGTACCGACCAAGGATACGAAGAGGAAGTTGACTACTACGAAGAGGAAGCAGAGGAGAACTTCAACCACTACACTACTCAAGGCAAGCTACCAGTTGCATGTTACCTATGCAAGCTATCTAATGCAAGCCATCCTAGCAAGCTGACACTTGCATGATAACTATGCAAACTAGAGGCCTTGGGCATATTTGGTTATGCCACCTTGCTTATAGCAAATCCTAGTTTACTTGCAAGCTTTATTCTTTTATTTTCTTTATCAAAGTTCTTTATTTGCTTTTACTTGGTGACTTGTGAATTTTGGAAAGATATTATAGGTAGCATAAAGAGCATAAAACTTATCCTAAGTTAGATAGAACTAGATATCATACTAAGGCATGAGATTAGACTTAGATAAGTCACATTTGATTAGCACCCTTCATTAGTGATTACCCCAAACTTTAGTGGCTAGTGCTAAGCATAAAACTTGATCACTTTAGATGGGAATACTTGGTGAAAATGGTTATGAAAACCTTAGAATGTTGAGTCATTCTAATGAAATGTTTTGACATGTGTTATGAACACCAGATGACTTGATGATGAAAATCTTGAGGCATGAACCTTAGCCCTTTATAAAACTGATGGTTGTGTCTGGATGTGATACCATTCCAATTTTACCGTACAACCACAATACCCGAATTTGGGTAGGGATTCACTAGAAGTTGATATATCTTAGTATGGGTTCCCTTGCGGAAGAGGTTTGAGCTGAGGCTACCTCGTTATGATTGTCCACCTGTGTAGTTCCCAAGATGATAGATGTTCATGGTTGGGAGGCCAAACTCATAGGGGAGGTGCATATACTAGGGTGTGTAATTGAAAGGTTAGTATTGATTATCCACATACTGAGTATGGTGATTCGGGATTGTTCCTGACGGATGTATCGCATGTTGTGGTGAAAGTGTACCACCTCTGTAGAGTTTCAAACTATTCGAATAGCCGCGTCCGGGGTTATGGACAGTTGGGGTGGCCATACTGTTCCGTCGTCAGATGTTTTCAAAATGACTTGTCAAATAAACTATGACTTTGACTTGACCACAATAGGGTTGTGAACATGAAAACTAAGTTCCCAATTAGGTGTTATAAAACCTTAAACAAGTTTTCTTTACTTCCGAACTCAGTTAGAAATAAACCTAGCTTTTTGCAAATAAACCTAGAACTTAGTATTCCTACTTGAACCACTTTATTTGTTAGTGATAGTTTGCGAGTACTTAAAGAGTACTCATGGCTTTATCCCTGGATATTCCTATGGCCAGACTATGAGGAGGACTACCAGGATGATGGACAACAGGAAGTCTATGACAACTAGGATCATCTCCCATCGTCAGCATTGCCTGTGACTCTGAAGATGTTGCTTCGCCCACGCTACCCTTATTATATTATTCCGCTGTGTTGATAGTACTAAGGCTGGATCATGAGATCCTTTATTTATAAGACCTTTATTATGGTTTGTAATGGATGATGAACTATGGTACCAATTTGTTATGTCTCGCAAAAATGGTAATCCTAGGATTGCGATGTATGGCATAGAAGACATCTGGGATTAAAAATCCGGGTGTTGACGGCGACGGCATGGGCGAGGACCTTCTTCTCACGCTTGGTGCCGAGCCCAGTGAAGGTGTGGAGCGAGCCGACATCATTGCCAAATGCCCCGCCGTTTGGCGGATTGTTGTTGGGGTCCTCCCTTGCGCACCTTGCCTTCTCGATCTCCTTCAGAGAGTGGCAGACGGCGGTTGTGTGCGTGGAGGGTTTCACCTCCCTACTATGGAATACACAGGGTTGGTTGAGGAGAGCTGCGCGGTCGAATTTCGGCCTCGCTCGGTAGTTTCCGCAGTCGCAGTGCTGGCTTCCGTCGCGGTAGAAGCTCTTGGCGTCACGTGGCGTGTAGCCAGTGTTGGCGACAAAGTCGAGTAGCCCATCACTGCGTCTCTTGTCGGTGAGGCGAGTGTTGTTGTAGCACAGCTCGCGCTGCCTACCATTGTCGTGGCCGCTTGAGCGGAGATTCCCACCCGACTTGTCGTTGATTTCCTGGTTTGGATCTTCCTCCGCATATCGTTTGGCGATCTCGAGGATGTCGGGGATGTTGTCGAGCGTCTTGTACACTCGCTTGACCTTGGCGACCAGTGGCTCGTATCGGCACGAGTTTTTAAGCAGTGGATTGTCGTGTCCGGGTGAATGCATGCGGCGTTGATCCATAGGTCCTACCACCGTTGGACCCAATTGCGGGTCGACTCGCGGGGCCCCTGGACGCATCGCTCCAGCTCCTCGATGGTGGTGGCGCGGGTGTAGGAGCCTTTGAAGTGCCCGACGAAGGCCTCGCGCATGTCCTCCCAGGAGTCGATGTTGTCTAGGGGAAGGGTGTTGATCCACTGCCGAGTCGCTCCCTCCATCATCAGGGGGAGGTAGTAAGAAGCGAGAAGGTCGGTGTGGCCGGCGATTCCCATCGCCATGAGGTATGTCTCTAGCCACACATCTGGATCGTATGTAGGATCATTTTCTTCGATCTCCTTCGGCACTTTGAAGTTCGCCGGGTATTTCTCGCCTCGGATCATCAGTCTGAAGCACTGGGGGCTGACTCGACTGAGGGAGCCCCTTGGCTCGCCATCGTTGTGGTTGGTGAGCGTGTGCCTCAGATTGTTGGGCTGGCGTGCACGCCAGCTCTGGTTGTTGATGATGTGGGTCCGCGCGTCAACCAGCTGCCCGTTGGCGACGACCGTGTTGTTTAGCGGTCGTGGGTCGTTGGTGGAGAGTGTTGGGTGCACGACCCGTGGTTGGTGCTGCAGGGTAGTTGAGGGTGTTCGCCATTGATGGGCGGCCGCTTGAATCTGCCCTGCTTCCGGAGGAGCGGGAGTACATTCGCCCCCGCGAGTCGGCTCCTGTGACTTGCTACTCGACGACCTTGGAGAGTAGGGCCATGGCGTACTGGATTTGCAGCGCGCCTTCCCCTGTGACATTGAGGTTGGCGACTGCCGTCTGTCCTACGATGAAATTTTCCATCGGGGTGGATTATAGCGGGAGGCCGTTCCTGTCCCGCTCTTGCAGAGAGATTATGACTCTCGGCTGGTTGGGAGGGGGTGCGCGACCTAGTGGCGGTGGTGGGGCTCCGCTTGCTGGCGCTCCTGGTGGCGGACGGGCGCTGAAGCCTGGTGGTGCGTTCTAGTAGATCACGCACTCGGCCATGCGAGCGGGATCATTGTCTTCATCGAAGTTCAAGGCGTGGCCCGGAATGGTGGGGTTCAAGTGCGTCCTGATGCGGCGTTGGTGGTAGAGCGATGGGTCCTGCGCCGTTACCTACTCGAGGCGAAATTTTCTGCGCTCGGCTTGCTCCTTGTGCAATGCCTCCTCCAGGCGCAGGTGGGATTCCTCGACCTCCCCCGTCGTCGCGGTCAGCGGGATTGGCTTGGAGAAGGGGTCTGGCGGGGCGCTCGTGCCGGTCGCCATGTAGGTCATGATGAAGCGACCGGATCCGGTGTGGAGGTCGCCGGAATTCTCCGAACCGGAGTCGGAGTCGAAGATCCCAAGGATGGATGGATCCTCGAAATCTCCAACGTTGGAGACACGTGTGATGGAGCCTTCTAGTGACGCGGCGATGATGGATCCGGCAAGCGAAGTTGGGGTCGCCGAGTCGGCATCGTTGTGGAGGGCCATGTCGTCCACGTTCGTGTCAGTATCGGCCATGCCGCTGTTGGCCGAGTTGTAGTGGGAGGCGAGGCGGTGGATAGTGTGGACCTGACTCTCCGAGAGCCGATCGCGCAGCGAGACTCGCCGATGAGCGTCGAGTCCCCCAAGATGATGATGTCCGTGAAGCCGACGAAGAGGTTGATGGTGCCGACTAGAATGATGACGTTGTGCATGACCGGGCGCGATGGCGGGACGTAGCAGCTATGCAAGATCTAAAGGATCTCGCCGCACGCGATCATGCAGACGGTGGCGCTCGACTGGTTGATTGGCAAGTAGGGTCTCACCGCAGAACTCAGGCCTAACCGGCCAGGCCCCACAGTGGGCACCACTGTCGTGTGAATGGCCACGAAAGATGTTGCGATTGGCAGCGAGCAGTAAAAAGAGGGGCACTGGCGGCCAGCCATCTGCAGTGCGATATGAGGGCGGAGACACAAGGTTTTACCCAGGTTCGGCCCCCTAGAGGATAAAGAACGACTCATGCTTGATTGTATTATCGGGAGATTATAGGTGGCGAGCTCGGCGACTAGGCGGCGAGTTGATGGGGTATCTGATGGAACGTAAGTGCTACGCGTACCCTAGAGAGGCTTATATAGGGGTACCTCGCTATGGTTTTCAGATCTTCAACTGAGTTGGATAAGGACTCAGAGGGTTTTGACCTAATCCGACTGCGCCTAGCTACGCTTCTAGGCCTTCAGCTTTCAGTCGCCTAGCTCCTTCTTGGGTCATGATCCAGTCGCCGTCCTGCGGGCCCATTCACTGGGAGTTGGATCCGGTAGGGAACATCCTGCTGGGTATTTCCCTCTCGGCATATCCCCATCTGGGTTGGGGGGTGGGGAGGAAAAATCGGCAAAACAGTCGGTGCGTGCAGGCACACGAGGTCCAGTGCAACCTTGAACCTAGGCACGTGCCTATCCTAGGTACCCCATGCACCCCAAAAAAAATCCTGAAAATTGAGGGCCCTTTCTAGGGTACCTATAGTTAGAAATCGCCATTACCAGGGCATAACTCAGAAAAAATACTGTATATGCTTGCACCACAAGATAAATACCAACCTCCCGGGACTGGTGGTCCGCCACAATGTAGCATGCGTTTAAATTTCCTCGGGGCCTAGGGCTCACTCGATTCTTGCACCTCCTTTGCAAAATTGCCGGTTTTTCAGAGTCAGTAAATGGAAACTCTGGATTTCTTCATGGAACCCTAAAATATCTAATTGGAGAAGTTGCTTAGAATGCCTATAGGGAGCTAGGTGTCGGGTGTGGGCTCAATCTGGGTAGTGGATCCATGTTCTGGGCAGTGAGGGGGAGGTATAGGTTTAAAAGCCATGTTAACTCCTACTCGATAGCCATCCGGGGTGAACCATGTGCCAAAAGTCCTGGTTTGTCTTGTTTATAATTTTATGATGGTACGGGGTGACATACAAGGTCTACTCGAGCTGGTTTCATATTTTTTGATTCTTGATTAAATTCCTATTGTCGGGGTTTGGGGGTGGGAAATATCGGCAAACCCGCCAGGGCGCGCAAGCATGCGAGGTCCAGTGCAACCATGAACCTAGGAACGTTCCCAACCTAGGTACCGCATGGGGCACCCCAAAACTTGAGGGCCCATTCTAGGGTACCTACAGTTAGAAACCGCCATTACCGGGACGTAACTCAGGAAAACTATAGTATATGCTTGCACCACGATATAAATACCAATCTCTCGGGAATGGCGGTCCGCCACGACATAGCATGCGTGTAAATTACCTCAGCGCCTAGGGTGCGCTCAATTCTTGCACATCCTTTAGAAAATTGACGGTTTTTCAGAGTTGGTAAATGGAAAATCTAGGTTTCTTCATTGAACCTTGAAATATCTAGTTGGAGAAGTTTCATAGAATGCCAAGAGGGATCCATGTGTCGGGTTTGGGCTCAATCCTCATAGTGGATCCATATTATGGGCAGTGAGGGTAGGTCTAGGGTTGAAAGCCATGTTAACTCCTACTCGATATCCATCTGAGGGGTGCACCGTGTTCCAAAAATCCTGGTTTGTCTTGTTTATGATTTTATGATGGTAGTGGGTGACATACAAGGGCTACTCGAGCTGGTTTCATATTTTTTTGATTTTTAATGAATTTCCTATTGTCGGGGTTTGGGAGATGGGCAAAATCGGCAAACCCACCGCCACGCGCAGGCAAGCGAGGTCCAGTGGAACCTTGAACCTAGGCACGTGCCCATCCTAGTAACCCGATGGGGCACCCCAAATCATTTGTTCCCGAAAATTCATGGCCCTTTCTAGGGTACCTATAGTAAAGAAACCACCATTACCGGGGCGTAACTCGGAAAAATATAGTATATGCTTACACCACGAGATAATTACCACCCTCCCGGGAATGGTGGACCGGCAGGACGTAGCATGCGTGTAAATTGCCTCAGGGCCTAGGGCGCGCTCAATTCTTGCACATCCTTTGCAAACTCTCTGGTTTTTTGGAGTTGGTAAATGGAAACTCTGGATTTCTTCATGAAACTCTGAAATCTCTAGTTGGAGAAGTTGCTTAGAATGTCTATAGGGAGATAGGTGCCGGGTTTGGGCTCAATCCCCGTAGTGTATCCACGTTCTGGGCAGTGAGGGGGAGGTCTACGGTTGAAAGTCATGTTAACTCCTACTCGATAGCCATCCGGGGGGTGCACTGATGGCTGTGAAATATAGCCATCCATACTCACATTTAAACTGGATATTATTCATATATTCGATGAAATATCTCTCTAAACCCTGCCACTAATGCCTAATGATCAAAGGGGTATGCAATTCTTTCTTTCTATTTTTCCCTACGCATATAATGATGTTTGATGATGGGAAACACACCATTAAAGTCAAAGATACGAGATTTCCAACATACCAAAGAAACCTGGAGCTGTGAAGAGGAGGTAGTGCCTTTAACGACCAACTATACGGTAGGAATTCTATTACGGTCATATAGTTCCAGCCGAGGCACCGACGTCACCAAGTCAAATAGAACAACTTTCATGAAGGGACCCTTATATAAAGACACCTTGGGTGACGAGAAAAATTGCTCTCGACTCTTCCCTCGATTCTTTTCCACCAGAAGCCACCATGCCGGAGGAATAGATCTAGATATAATCTCCAAACTCTTCTCCACCACCATAGCCATATTCTACCACTTGTAATAGTATATCCCATCTCCATTTGTTGATTTCATCTCTATGTGTGAGTAATTGTCCTTGGGAAAAGGGCTTTGACCTAGCCATGTAGCATTTTGTGCATGTTATTTATCATAGATGGGATCATGTATTAGTTTGTATGACATGTTGATTATTGTACCCTCTCTTGCCTCAATCTAAGGACTTGTCAGGTACCCAAGACCCCAAGGATTGATCTGGGTATAGGGAGTGTGAGTGATGACTGATCTGCAGGTTGGGAACCCTAGTGATAAAAGGGGTAGTACGGATATATGTGAGGGATTTACTTGGGATTAACGTGACATCACTATGCATATCAATAGTTCACTTTATTCTATGGATGAGACTAGTAGGTTATTGCTTTAAGCAGTTGCGGAGGCAATAGAAATTATGGATGCACCGCCCACATATAATTATGTTGCTCTAAGAATTACATGCATAATTTATTACTATCTTTTATTCCCATCAGATGTTTTGCACAACTACTAGTGAAACCGAAAGCCCTAGGCCCTCCCTCCACCAATCGTCAAAAAACAACAAAAAGATCACAAACTCTTGGTCCGGTGAAAACACAAAAGGGATTCTAAAACTCCTGAAGGTCCATTTAAGTAACCTTACTACGCTTTCTGCTTCCCAGGGATTCGATAAACCTTGGTCTACTAGGGAAAAAGAATTATACCACATCCATAATCTCGATCGGAGGTATCATGCACCGTGTTCCAAAAGTCCCGATTTGTCTTGTCTATGAATTTATGATTGTAGTTGGTGACATAAAAGGGCTACTCAAACTAGCTTCATATTTTTTTTGATTTTTGATGAATTACCTATTGCCAGGGTTTGGGGGGTGGACAAAATCTGCAAACCCGCTGGCGCACACAGGCACGCAAGGTCTAGTGCAACCTTGAACCTAGGCACGTGCCCAGCCTAGGTACACCATGGGGCACCCCAAAACATTTTTTTCCCAAAAATTGAGGGCCCTTTCTAGGGTACCTACAATTAGAAACCTCCATTACCGGGGCGTAACTCAGAAAAAATACAGTATATGCTTGCACCACGAGAAAATTACCAACCTCTTGGGAATAGCGGTCCACCACGATGTAGCATGCGTGTAAATTGCCTCGGGGCATAGGGCATGCTCAATTCTTGCACCTCCTTTGAAAAAACGCTAGTTTTTCGGAGTCGGTAAATGGAAACCCTAGATTTCTTCATGGAACCCCGAAATCTCTAGTTGGAGAAGTTGCTTAGAATGCCGAGAGGGAGCTAGGTGCCGAGTTTGGGCTCAATCCGCATAGTGGATCCACGTTCTGGGTAGTGAGGGGGAGGTCTAGGGTTAAAAGCCATGTTAACTCCTACTCGAGAGCCATCCGGGGGGTGCACTGTGTGCCAAAAGTCCCGATTTGTATTGTTTATGTTTTTATGATGGTAGTGGGTGACATACAAGGGATACTCGATATGGATTCATATTTTTTTTATTTTTTGATGAATTTCCTATTGCCGGGGTCCGGGGGTGGGAAAATT
The DNA here is from genome assembly GCA_916181665.1 of Avena sativa. Taxonomy (NCBI): domain Eukaryota; kingdom Viridiplantae; phylum Streptophyta; class Magnoliopsida; order Poales; family Poaceae; genus Avena; species Avena sativa. Next base: position 87,678,062 of record OV702293.1, on the reverse strand, counting down.
GGCAAACATACCGGCACGCACAGGCATGCGAGGTCCAGTACAACCTTGAACCTAGGCACGTGCCCAGCCTAGGTACCATGGGGCACCCCAAAAAAATTCCGAAAATTGAGAAGCCTTTCTAGGGTACCTACAGTTAGATACCGCCATTAACAGGGCGTAACTCAGGAAGAATATAGTATATGCTTGCCGCATGATATAAATACCAACCTCCCGGGAATGGTCGTCCTCCACGATGTACCATGTGTGTAAATTTCCTCGGGGCCTAGGGCGCGCTCAATTCTTGCACCTCCTTTGCAAAATCGCCTGTTTTTCAGAGTTGGTAAATGGAAACTCCGGATTTCTTCATAGAACCCTGAAATCTCTAGTTGTTAAAGTTTCTTAAAATCCCGAGAGGGAGCTAGGTGCCGGGTTTCGGCTCAATCCATGTAGTGGATCCATGCTCTGGATAGTGAGGGGGAGGTCTAGGGTTGAAAGCCATCTTAACTCCTACTCGATAGCCATTCGGGGGGTGTACCGTGTGCCAAAAGTCTCGGTTTGTATTGTTTATGATTTTATGATGGTAGTGGGTGACATACAAGGGCCACTCGAGTTGGTTTCATATTATTTTGATTGTTTATGAATTTCCTATTGTTAGGGTTCGGGGTGGGCAAAATTGGCAAACCTGCCAACGCGCGCAGGCACGCATGGTCCAGTGCAACCTTGAACCTAGGCACGTCCCCAGACTAGGAACCCCAAGGGGCACCCCAAAACATTTTTCTCAAAAATTGAGGGCCCTTTATAGGGTACCTACAGTTAGAAATCGCCATTACCGGGGCCTAACTCAGAAAAAATATAGTATATGCTTGTACCACGAGATAAATACCAACCTCCCGGGAAAGGCAGTCCTCCATGATATAGCATGCGTGTAAATTGCCTTGGGGCCTAGGGCACGCTCAATTCTTGCACCTCCTGTGAAAAATTGCCGGTTTTTCAGAGTCGGTAAATGGAAACTCTCGATTTCTTCATTGAATCATGAAATCTCTTGTTGGAGAAGTTTCCTAGAATGCCTAGAGGGAGCCAGGTGCCAACTTTGGGCTCAATCCGCATAGTGGATCCATGTTCAGGGCAGTGAGGGGGAGGTCTAGGGTTGAAATCAATGTTAACTCCGACTCGATAGTCATCCGGGGGTGCACCATGTGCCAAAAGTCCCGATTTGTCTTGTTTATTATTTTCTAATGGTAGTGGGTGACATACAAGGGCTACTCGAGCTGGTTTGATATTTTTTGATTTTTGATGAATTTCCTATTGCCGAGGCTCGGGGGTGGGAAAAATCAGCAAACCCGCCTCCGCGCGTAGGCACGCGAGGTCCAGTGCAACCTTGAACCTAGGAACGTGCCCAGCCTAGGTACCCCATGGGGCACCCCAAAACATCTTTCCTGAAAATTGAGGGCCCTTTATAGGGTACCTACATTTAGAAACCGACATTACCGAGGCGTAACTCAGAAAAATACAGTATATGCTTGCACCACGAGATAATTACCAACCTCCTAGGAATGGAGGTCCTCCACGGCGTAGCATGCATATAAATTTCCTCGGGGCTAGGGCGCGCTCAATTCTTGCACCTCCTTTACAAAATCGCCGGTTTTTTGGAGTCGGTAAATGGAAACTCTGGATTTCTTCAAGGCACCTTAAAATCTCTAGTTGGATAAGTCTCTTAGAATGCCAAGAGAGGGCTAGGGGCCGGGTTTGGGCTCAATCCGCTTAATCGATCCAATCTGGGCAATGAGGCGGAGGTCTAGGGTTGAATGCCATGTTAACTCCTACTCGATAGCCATCCGGGGGGTGCACCGTGTGCCAAATGTCCTAGTTTTTCTTGTTTATTATTTTATGATTATAGTTGGTGACATATAAGGGCTACTCGAGCTAGTTTCATATTTTTTGATTTTTGATGAATTTTCTATTGCCGGGGTTTGGGGGTAAGCAAAATATGCAAACCCGCCGGAGCGCGTAGGCACGCGAGGTCCAGTGCAACCTTGTACCTAGGCACGTGCCTAGCCTAGGTACCTCATGGGGCACCCCAAAATATTTTTTTCCGAAAATGAGGGACCTTTCTATGGTACCTACAGTTAGAAACCTCCATTACCAGAGCGTAACGTAGAAATAATACAGCATACGCTTGCACCACGAGATAATTACCAACCTCCCGGGAATGGTGGTCCGCAACGGTGTAACATTCATGTAAATTGCCTAAGGGCATATGATGTGCTCAATTCTTGCACCTCCTTTGCAAAATCGACGATTTTTCAGAGTCGATAAATGGAAACTCTGGATTTCTTCATATAACCCTGAAATCTCTAGTTCGAGAAGTTTCTTAGAATGCCGAGAGGGAGCTAGGTGCCGAGTTTGGGCTCAATCCGCTTAGTGGATCCATATTCTGGAAAGTGAGGGGGAGATCTAGGGTTGAAACCCATGTTAACGCCTCGATAGCCATCCAGGGGGTGCACCGTGTGCCAAAAGTCCTGCTACGTCTTGTTTATGATTTTATTATGGTAGTGGGTGACATACAAGGGCTACTCGAGCTGGTTTCATATAATTTTTGATTTTTGATGAAATTCCAATTGCCAGGCTTCGGGTGGTGAGCAAAATCGGCAAACCCACTGGCGCGCGCAAGCACGCGAGGTCCAGTGCAACCTTTAACCTAGGCACGTGCCTAGCCTAGGTACACCATGGGGCACCCCAAAACATTTTTTCCCGAAAATTGAGGGCCCTTTCTAGGGTACCTACAGTTAGAAACCGCCACTACCGGGGCATAACTTAGAAAAAATAAGTATATGCTTGCACCACAAGATAATTACCAACCTCCTGGGAATGGTGGTCCGCCACGATGTAGAATGCATGTAAATTGCCTCGAGGCCTAGGGCACGCTCAATTCTTACACCTTCTTTGCAAAATCGCTGGTTATTTAGAGTCGATAAATAGAAACTCTGCATTTCTTCATGGAACCCTGAAATCTCTAGCTGGAAAAGTTGCTTAGAATGCCGAGAGAGAGCTAGGTGCCAGGTTTGGGCTTAATCCGTGTAGTGGATCCACGTTTTGGGCAGTGAGGCGGAGGTCTAGAGTTGAAAGCCATGTTAACTCCTACTCGATAGCCATCCAGGGGGTTCACCAAGTGCCAAAAGGCCCGGTTTGTCTTGTTTATGATTTTATGATGATAGTGGGTGACATACAAGGGCTACTTGAGCTGGTTTCATTTTTTTGATTTTCGATGAATTTCCTATTGTCGGGGTTCGGGGGGTGGGCAAGATCGGCAAACCCGTTGTTGTGCGAAGGCACGCGACGTCCAGTGCAACCTTGAACCTAGGAACATGCCCAGCCTAGGTACCCCATGGGGCACCCCAAAATATTTTTTCCCGAAAATCGAGGGCCCTTTCTAGGGTACCTATAGTTAGAACCACCATTACCGGGGTGTAACTAAGAAAAATACAGTATATGCTTGCACCATGAGATAATTACCAACCTCCCGGGAATGGCGGTCCGCCACTATGTAGCATGCGTGTAAAATTCCTCGGGGCGTAGGGCGCGCTAAATTCTTGCACCTCCTTTGCAAAATCATCGGTTTTTCAGTGTCGGTAGTTGAAAACTCTGGATTTCTTCATGAAACGCTGAAATATCTAGTTGGATAAATTGCTTAGAATGCCAAGAGAGAGTTACGTGTCGGGTTTGGGCTCAATTCGCATAGTGGATTCATGTTATGGGTAGTGAGGGGGTGGTCTAAGGTTGAAAGCCATGTTAAGTCCTACTCGATAGCCATCCGGGGGATGCACCGTGTGCCAAAAGTCTCGGTTTGTCTTGTTTATGATTTTATGATGGTAGTGGGTGACATAAAAGGGCTACTCGACTTGGTTTTATATTTTTCTAATTTTTGATGAATTTCCTATTGCCGGGATTTGAGGGTGGGAAAAATCGGCAAACCTGTCGGCGCGTGTAGGAATGCAAGGTCGAGTGCAACCTTGAATCTAGGCATGTGCCCAGCCTAGGTACACCAAGGGGCAACCCAAAACATTTTTCCAAAAAAATGAGGACCCTTTCTATGGTATCTAAATTTAGAAATCGCCATTACCGGTGCGTAACTCGGAAAAAATACAGTATATGCTTGCACCGCAAAATAAGTACCAACCTCTCGGGAATGGTGGTCCGCCATGACGTGGCATGCGTGTAAATTGCCTCGGGGCCTAGGGCGCGCTCACTTCTTGCACCTCCTTTGAAAAATCACTGGTTTTTCGAAGTCGGTAAATGGAAACTCTAGATTTCTTCATGGAACCATTAAATCTCTAGTTGGAGAAATTGCTTAGAATGTCTATAGGGAGCTATCTGCCGGGTTTGGGATCAATCCGGGTAGTGGATCCACGTTCTGGGCAGTGAGGGTGAGGTCTAGGATTGAAAGCCATGTTAGCTCCTACTCGATAGCCATCCAGGGGGTGCACCATGTGCCAAAAGTCCCGGTTTGTCTTGTTTATGATTTTATGATGATAGTGGGTGACATACAAGGGCTACTCGAGATGGTTTCATTTTTTGATTTTCTATGAATTTCCTACTGTCTGGGTTCGGGGGGTGGGTAAAATCGGCAAACTAGTCGCTGTGCGCAAGCACGCAAGGTCAATTGCATCTTTGAACCTAGGCACATTCCCAGCCTATGTACCCCATGGGGCACCCCAAAACATTTTTTCCCGAAAATTGAGGGCTCTTTCAAGGGTACCTACAGTTAGAAACCGCCATTACCGGGGCCTAACTCAAAAAAATACATTATATGCTTGCACCACGTGATAATTACCATCCTCTCGGGAATGGCAATCCGCCACAATGTAGAAAGTGTGTAAATTGCCTTGGGGCCTAGGGTGCAATCAATTCTTGCACCTCAATTGAAAAATCACTGATTTTTCGGAGTCGATAAATGGAAACTATGGATTTCTTCATGGAACCCCGAAATCTCTAGTTTGAGAAGTTCTTTAGAATGACGAAAGGGAGATAGGTGCTGGGTTTTGGCTCAATTCATGTAGTGGATACATGTTCTGGACAGTGAGGGGGAGGTCTAGGGTTGAAAGGCATGTTAACTCCTACTCGATAGCCATCCAGGGGTGCATCGTGTGCCAAAAGTCTGGTTTGTCTTGTTTATGATTTTATGATGGTTGTGGGTGACATACAAGGGCTAGTCGAGCTTGTTTCATATTTTTTTGATTTTTTATGAATTTCCTATTGTCAGGGTTTGGGGGTGGGAAAAATCAGCAAACCCTCCGGCGCACGCAGGTGATGACTACAAGTGCACATAACATTTGTAGCTAGTTTCGAAGTTAATATATGGATCCCATAGGGAGCCCAAAGGTAAGTGTTTATGAATGAAGTCTCTGTCACACTCAAAGTTGTCACAGGTCTTCGAGTGAATTGACTGCAAGTGTTGAAAATAAAAAGAAAGTTTTGGATTAAACTAAATGTTTTTAAATAAAACTAAAATGTAGACTTTAGAAATAGAAATCATAAAAGTAAAGAACGATTGATTGTTTGTTGTTTTCTGTAGATGACAAAATAGGAGCGGAGAGATACATTTCATGGTGATAGTGAATATGACAGGTGGGTGAGTGATAAGTGTAACAATTAAAATCTTATATGTGTAGGCGAGCAATGTTGGAGATATGCCCTAGAGGCAATAATAAATATAGTTATTATTATATCTTTGTGTTTATGATAAATGTTTATATTCATGCTATAATAGTATTAACAAGGAAACATTAATACTTGTGTGAATTGTAAACTTAAATTGAAGTCCCTAGTATAGCCTCTATACTTCACTAGCTTGTTGGTTAATAGATGATTGTGGTTTCCCTATCATGAACATTGAGATGTTATTAACAACAAGATCATATCGTTAGGAGAATGATATGGTGGACATACTCCTATAGATAAGCGTAGCATAAAGATCAAGTCGTTTCAATAGTTCAATTGCTATATGCTTTCTGATACATAGTAACCTAATTCCTTCGACCATGAGATCATGCATATCACCTTTACCGGATGGATGCTTTGATGTCATCAAACACCACACCGTAACAGGGTGGCTATAAAGGTGGTATTGAGTGTTCGGAAAGTATTGGTTGAAACACATGGATCAAGAGTGGGATTTGTCCATCCATATGACGGATAGATATTCTCTGGGCCCTCTCGGTGAAATGTCATCCAATTAGCTTGCAAGCATGTGACTGGGTCACAAGGGATCACATATCACGGGAACGAGAAAAGAGTACTTATCAGTAACGAGGTTGAACTAGGTATGCAGAGATACCGACGATCATAACCTCGGATAAGTAACATATCGTGAGACAAAGGGAAATTGGTATCGTATGTAAGTGGTTCATTCGATCGCAATGTAATCGTAGAAATATGTGGGAGCCATATGAATTTCCAGATTCCTCTATTGGTTATTGTTCGGAGAAGTGTCTCGATCATGTCCGCATAATTCACGAACCGTAGGGAGACACACTTAAGGATTCGACATTGTTTGAGTAGTTATGGTATTATGAGAAAGAGACCGAATGTTGTTCGGAGTCTCGGATGGGATCCGGGATATCACGAGGTGATCCGGAATGGTCCGGAGAATAAGATTCATATAAGGAAAGTCCCGTTTCGGAGTTGGGGAATGGTTCCGGTGTTTTCATCGGGAACATTCTAGAAGGTCCCGGAATGTCCGGCACTCCGGAGGGGGGAAGGGTACATGAATGTGTCATTGTAAGTTGGAATGATTGCATCATGTACTAGGTGTCTTCGCTGTCCAAAATAAAGGATTTATTTAAATCCTAAATTGAAAAGTCAAACGGCTAGTTTGAAAGTCAAACGGCAATTTTGGGAAGTGGGAAGAGAGGAGGATTGGTGGAGGCCGAATTGGAGGAGGGTTCCTCCCTTGGCCGGCGCCCCACCAAGCCGACTTGGGGAGGGACTCTCCTCCCCTTGGCCGGCCCCTCCACCTATATAAGGAGGGGCAGGGCTCCCTCCTAGCACACACAAGTTTCCACCTCTAATCTCCGGTTTAGAGCCGTTTTGGTTTAGAGATTCTAATTGCTTTAGCCAGCGGTTTAGAGCCTTCTAATTGGTTTAGAGCCTTCTAACTGGTGTGTCTAATTACTAGACCACTAATAGCCTCTCTCATAAGCTCCACCATACTCGCACCGGCTTAAGGCGAAGCCCTGCGGGATTTCCCCTCTACTTCCGGTACCACGCCGTTGTGCTGCCGGAATCGCGAGGAGAGTGCTACAACCTCCGCTGCCTGCTGGAACAAGGGAGAGGAAGGTCTTCGTCGAGTACCGAACGTGTGACCGACTACGGGAGCGCTGCCGGAACGTGGCGCCGGAAGGATCGTCTACGCGATCTTGAGATCGGAAAGAGTACGACTACATCACCCACGAGAATCTGCTCTCGTTAAACACTTTGGAATCTTCGAGGGTGAGTTATTCCATCGACTCGTTGCTGCAATCTAGTAGATAGATCTTGGCTTGTTTGTTTGTATGCGATAGAAAATTTTTGTTTTCCATGCTACGAACCCCTACAGTGGTATCAGAGCCGTGTCTATATGTAGATCTGTTGCACGAGTAGAACACAATGGTCATTGTGGGCGTTGATGCTTTTATTGTAGATTGCTTTTTGTGTACTTTGCATCTTGCGGTATGTTGGGATGAAGCGGCCCGGGCTAACCTTACATGACATCGTTCATGAGACTTGCTCCACGCTTGACATGCAACTCGTATTGCATAAGTGGCTTTGCGGGTGCCTGTTTCTCCTAGCATAGTAAAGATCCAATTTACAACGGGTAATCAACAATGCTAGTATCAATGTTGTGGTTCTTGTTCGTAGGTTAGAACGACACTTATGGAAAGCCCCAAACCACGTAAAATATGCAAAGAAAGTAGAAGCGTCTAACTTTGTTTTGCAGGGGTGTGCAGTGATGTGATATGGCCATGATTGTGATTATATTTTATGTATGCAATGTTCCTTATTGTAAGTTGGCAACCGGCAGGAGCCATATGGTTGTCTTTAATTTCTGTTAAGACCTGCGTGTCTATTCAAAATAGTTGTAATAGTTGAAGCTGGTGGACGACAACCATGAAGAAGCATCATTGACCTTGATGCTATGCCGGTGATGATGGAGATCATGTTCGTGCTTGAAGATGGAGATCGGAAGCACAAAGAAGAAAGGCCATATCATATCACATATTATGAATTGCATGTGATGTTAATCCTTTATGCATCTTGTATTGCTTAGTAGACGACGGTAGCATTATAAGATGATCCCTCATGCACATAAATTTCAAGTTCTAAAGTGTTCACCCTTAGTATGCACCGTTGCCAAAGCTTGCTGCTTCGAAGCACCACGTGATGATCGGGTGTCTTTGATTCCGCGGGTGAATACAACGTAAGCAAGCCAGATTTGCTTATGCGGTAGCTAAGGTTTGATCTTGACGAGCCTAGCATGTACAGACATGGCCTCAGGAACACGGATCGCCAAAAGGTAAAGCATGAATCATATAGTAGATATGATGAACATGATGATTGTTCGCCATTGAAACTATATCAACTCTCGTGATGATCGGTGTTGATGTAGTGGATTTGGTTCGTGTGATCACTAAAACAATGTGAGGGATGTTGTTTTGAGTGGGAGTTCACCTAGTTTAATTTCATTAATTAATTTGAACTCAATTTGTCATAAACTTAGTCTAAACTATTGCAAATATGTTGTAGATCAATGGCAGCCCCTACCATCAATTTTAATGCGTTCCTAGAGAAAGAAAAGTTGAAAAACAATGGAAGCAACTTCGCGGATTGGTTCCGCAATTTGAGGATTGTCCTCACAGCTGGTAATTTGACCTATGTGCTGGATGCACCGCTGGGTGACCCACCTGCAGCTGATGCTCCCGATGAAGTAAAGAATGTTTACCTCACTCGGAAGAATCAGTACTCCATAGTTCAGTGTGCTATCTTGTATGGTTTAGAATCGGAGCTTCAGAAAAGGTTTGAAGAGTCAGACCCATATGATATTGTCGAGGATCTCAAATTAATTTTTGAGACTCATGCGGCAATTGAAAGTTATGAAGCTTCTGAAAAGTTCTTTAACTGCAAGATGGAAGAGGGCAGCTCCGTCAGTGAGCACGTGCTTAAGATGTCTGGGCACGCAAACAAACTTCAAAGCTTGGGTATAGTGATTCCTAATACTTTGGGGGTTTACCGCATCCTCCAATCACTACCACCAAGTTACAAGAACTTTGTGATGAACTACAACATGCAGAACATGAACAAAGAGTTGCCAGAACTATTTGCTATGTTAAAATCTGCAGAAGTGGAGATCAAGAAAGAGCACCAAGTGTTGATGGTCAATAAGACCACCAAATTCAAGAAAGGCAAGTCTAAGCAGAGGGGACACTTCAAGAAGGGTGGTAAGAAAGTTACCATGCCGACGAAGAGGACCAAGGCTGGACCCAAGCCTGATACTGAGTGCTTTTACTGCAAGGGAGAAGGTCACTGGAAGCGGAATTGCCCAAAGTACTTGGCGGATTTGAAGAACGGCAACATCAAGAAGAAAGGTATATCTGATATACATGTTATTGATGTGTATCTCACTAGTATTCGTAGTAGTGCCTGGGTATTTGATACTGGTTCGGTTGCTCATATTTGTAACTCGAAACAGGAGCTGCAGAATAAACGGAAGCTAGCGAAGAACGAGGTGACGATGCGCGTAGGAAACGGATCAAAGGTTGATGTGATCGCGGTCGGCACGCTACCTCTTCATCTACCATCGGGATTAGTTTTATACTTAAATAATTGTTATTTGGTGCCTGCGTTGAGCATGAACATTATATCGGGATCTTGTTTATTGCGAGACGGTTACTTGTTTAAATCCGAGAATAATGGTTGTTCGATTTATATGAGTAATATGTTTTATGCACATGCACCTTTGATAGATGGTCTATTCTTATTGAATCTCGATAGTAGAAATACACATATTAATAACATTGAAGCTAAACGATTGAAATCAAGCGATAACTCGACCTATATGTGGCACTGTCGTCTTGGTCACATTGGAGTGAAGCGTATGAAGAAACTCCATTCCGATGGACTTCTTGAATCACTTGATTTTGAATCACTTGAAAGATGCGAAGCATGTCTGATGGGTAAAATGACTAAAACTCCGTTTTCTGGTATGATGGAGCGAGCTACGGACTTATTGGAAATCATACATACCGATGTGTGTGGTCCAATGAGTGTAGCATCGCGCAGTGGTTATCGTTATGTTCTTACCTTCATGGATGACTTGAGTAGATATGGGTATATCTATTTCATGAAACATAAGTCCGAACTTTCGAGAAGTTTAAGGAATTTCAAAGTGAGGTAGAGAATCAACGTAACAAGAAGATTAAATTTCTACGTTCTGATCGTGGAGGTAAATATCTAAGTTACGAGTTTGGCGAGCATTTGAAGAAATGCGGAATACTTTCGCAGTTGACACCGCCGGGAACACCACAGCGTAATGGTGTGTCCGAACGTCGTAATCGAACTCTCTTAGATATGGTTCGTTCTATGATGTCACTTACAGATTTACCGCTATCATTTTGGGGTTATGCATTAGAAACAGCCGCATTCACTTTAAATAGGGCACCGTCTAAATCCGTTGAAACGACACCGTATGAATTATGGTTTGGGAAGAAACCTAAATTGTCGTTCCTTAAAGTTTGGGGATGCGAAGCCTATGTAAAGAAGTTACAGCCGGACAAGCTTGAACCCAAAGCGGAAAAATGCGTCTTCATAGGATACCCGAAGGAAACTATTGGGTATACCTTCTATCATAGATCCGAAGGCAAAATCTTCGTTGCCAAGAATGGATCCTTTCTAGAGAAGGAATTTCTCTCGAAAGAAGTGACTGGAAGGAAAGTAGAACTCGACGAGGTTGTCGAACCTTCTCTCGAAATTGCGAGTAGCGCAGCACCGGAAGAAGTTCCTGTGGTGCCTGCACCAATAAGAGAGGAAGCTAATGATGATTATCATGAAACTTCGGTTGAAGTTACTACAGAGCCTCGGAGGTCAACGAGAACTCGTACCACTCCAGATTGGTATGATTCCGTTATGAATGTCATGGTGGTGAACAACACCGATGACCCCGAGACATATGAGGAAGCGTTGATGAGCCCAGATTCCAATAAATGGCAAGAAGCCATGAAATCCGAGATTGGATCCATGTACGAAAACCAAGTATGGACTTTGGTGGACTTACCGGATGGCCGGAAGGCTGTCGAGAACAAATGGATTTTCAAGAAGAAAACAGATGTTGATGGTAATGTTACTGTCTATAAAGCTCGACTTGTCGCAAAAGGGTTTCGACAAATTCAAGGAGTTGACTACGATGAGACTTTCTCACCAGTAGCGAAGCTAAAGTCTGTGAGGATTGTGTTAGCAATCGCTGCATATTACGATTATGAAATATGGCAGATGGATGTCAAAACAGCATTCCTCAATGGAGACATTGATGAAGAATTGTATATGATGCAGCCCAAAGGTTTTGTCGATCCTAAAGATGCTAACAAGGTATGCAAACTTCAACGGTCCATATATGGATTGAAGCAAGCATCCCGAAGTTGGAATCAACGTTTTGATAAGGTAATCAAAAGTTTTGGTTTTATACAAACTTATGGAGAAGCTTGTATTTACAAAAAGGTGAGTGGGAGCTCTGTAGCGTTCTTAATACTATATGTGGATGACATATTGTTAATTGGGAATGATGTAGACCTTCTTAATAGTGTCAAAGAATATTTGAATAATAGTTTTTCAATGAAGGATCTTGGCGAAGCAGCTTACATATTAGGCATAAAGATTTATAGAGATAGATCGAAACGCCAAATATCATTGTCACAAAGTACATATTTGGACAAAGTTCTAAAGAGGTTTGGAATGGAAGAAAGCAAGAAAGGGTTCTTGCCCATGTTGCCCAATACGACCTTGAGTAAAACTCAAAGTCCGACATCGGCAGAAGATAGAGAAAGGATGAGTAAGACTCCTTATGCCTCAGCCATAGGATCTCTAATGTATGCCATGCTATGTACTAGACCCGACATTGCATATGCTGTTAGTTTAACTAGCAGATATCAAAGTGATCCAGGAGTGGATCATTGGACAGCGGTCAAAAACATCCTTAAGTACTTGAGAAGAACTAAGGATATGGTTCTTTCTTATGGAGGTGATGAACAGCTCGTTGTTAATGGTTACACCGATGCTAGTTGGAACACTGATCCGGATGATTCTAAATCACAATCCGGATACGTATTTATTTTGAATGGTGCAGCAGTTAGCTGGAGGAGTGCAAAGCAAAGCGTTGTGGCGAGATCTTCAACTGAATCGGAATACATGGCTGCTTCGGAGGCTTCACAAGAAGCGATATGGATGAAAGAGTTCATTACAGAGCTGGGTGTGGTTCCTAGTGCGCTGGACCCAATGTCTATCTACTGTGATAACATGGGCGCCATAGCCAATGCGCAAGAACCAAGGTCACACAAGAAGCTGAAGCATATCAAGCTGCGTTTTCACGCTATTCGAGAACATATCCAGGATGGGGATATAAAGATTTGCAAAGTACACACAGATCTGAATGTGGCGGATCCGTTGACTAAACCTCTCCCGAGGGCAAAACATGACCAACACCAAACTGCCATGGGTGTTCGGTATATTACCATGTAATCTAGATTAGATGACTCTAGTGCAAGTGGGAGACTGTTGGAGATATGCCCTAGAGGCAATAATAAATATAGTTATTATTATATCTTTGTGTTTATGATAAATGTTTATATTCATGCTATAATAGTATTAACAAGGAAACATTAATACTTGTGTGAATTGTAAACTTAAATTGAAGTCCCTAGTATAGCCTCTATACTTCACTAGCTTGTTGGTTAATAGATGATTGTGGTTTCCCTATCATGAACATTGAGATGTTATTAACAACAAGATCATATCGTTAGGAGAATGATATGGTGGACATACTCCTATAGATAAGCGTAGCATAAAGATCAAGTCATTTCAATAGTTCAATTGCTATATGCTTTCTGATACATAGTAACCTAATTCCTTCGACCATGAGATCATGCATATCACCTTTACCGGATGGATGCTTTGATGTCATCAAACACCACACCGTAACAGGGTGGCTATAAAGGTGGTATTGAGTGTTCGGAAAGTATTGGTTGAAACACATGGATCAAGAGTGGGATTTGTCCATCCATATGACGGATAGATATTCTCTGGGCCCTCTCGGTGAAATGTCATCCAATTAGCTTGCAAGCATGTGACTGGGTCACAAGGGATCACATATCACGGGAACGAGAAAAGAGTACTTATCAGTAACGAGGTTGAACTAGGTATGCAGAGATACCGACGATCATAACCTCGGATAAGTAACATATCGTGAGACAAAGGGAAATTGGTATCGTATGTAAGTAGTTCATTCGATCGCAATGTAATCGTAGAAATATGTGGGAGCCATATGAATTTCCAGATTCCTCTATTGGTTATTGTTCGGAGAAGTGTCTCGATCATGTCCGCATAATTCACGAACCGTAGGGAGACACACTTAAGGATTCGACGTTGTTTGAGTAGTTATGGTATTATGAGAAAGAGACCGAATGTTGTTCGGAGTCTCGGATGGGATCCGGGATATCACGAGGTGATCCGGAATGGTCCGGAGAATAGGATTCATATAAGGAAAGTCCCGTTTCGGAGTTGGGGAATGGTTCCGGTGTTTTCATCGGGAACATTCTAGAAGGTCCCGGAATGTCCGGCACTCCGGAGGGGGGAAGGGTACATGAATGTGTCATTGTAAGTTGGAATTATTGCATCATGTACTAGGTGTCTTCGCTGTCCAAAATAAAGGATTTATTTAAATCCTAAATTGAAAAGTCAAACGACTAGTTTGAAAGTCAAACGGCAATTTTGGGAAGTGGGAAGAGAGGAGGATTTGTGGAGGCCGAATTGGAGGAGGGTTCCTCCCTTGGCCGGCGCCCCACCAAGCCGACTTGGGGAGGGACTCTCCTCCCCTTGGCCGGCCCCTCCACCTATATAAGGAGGGGCAGGGCTCCCTCCTAGCACACACAAGTTTCCACCTCTAATCTCCGGTTTAGAGCCGTTTTGGTTTAGAGCTTCTAATTGCTTTAGCCAGCGGTTTAGAGCCTTCTAATTGGTTTAGAGCCTTCTAATTGGTGTGTCTAATTACTAGACCACTAATAGCCTCTCTCATAAGCTCCACCATACTCGCACCGGCTTAAGGCGAAGCCCTGCGGGATTTCCCCTCTACTTCCGGTACCACGCCGTTGTGCTGCCGGAATCGCGAGGAGAGTGCTACAACCTCCGCTGCCTGCTGGAACAAGGGAGAGGAAGGTCTTCGTCGAGTACCGAACGTGTGACCGACTACGGGAGTGCTGCCGGAACGTGGCGCCGGAACGATCGTCTACGCGATCTTGAGATCGGAAAGAGTACGACTACATCACCCACGAGAATCTGCTCTCGTTAAACACTTTGGAATCTTCGAGGGTGAGTTATTCCATCGACTCGTTGCTGCAATCTAGTAGATAGATCTTGGCTTGTTTGTTTGTATGCGATAGAAATTTTTGTTTTCCATGCTACGAACCCCTACAAGCAACCCATAATTAGCCGGAACTCCTCTTGGTAGATTTCATCCCAACTTCAATAATCCTACTAGGTGATTAAGATCCTTTAGGTCGCTTAGCAATTAAGCTCCTTAGATCGAACTAATGCAATAGGCACAGCGCCTCCCCGTGCTCCTCGATCTCAACTAGTTTTCCATTGATATCCCCGTGTCACTCGGGGGTCGTCGGTCTGCTAGTAAAAAAGATCTTATCTATGTATAAGAAAGTATCATGTTTTCTGGGCCCTTAATTGGACAACAAGCATTAAGCATCTCACAGATAGTCAAGCACACATAATATAGTAATTAAAATCAATCACAAACTAATTGAAAATTTATAGGCACATCACATCTCACCAATCCCTTACATCTGCCACGCCCAATGGAACTTACTCACAAAGAGAGAAGAAAACATCATCGATATAATTAAATAAAGGGAGTTCTTCTCGATATTACCGTGGAGATCCACAATAAGAATAGAAAATCAATCCAACACAATTCAAGATAGGAAGAAACAATCTCAAACCCTAATCTTGCAAGGTGAAGATATATCTCTCTCAAGTACAAGTATGGCTATGGGGGTGTGGTGGCTAGTAGGTCGAAGATCATGGAGCGGGATTAAGAACGTCTTCCCCTTCTTCTTCGGATCTCTTCTTTCTCCCTTCTGGATGGAATTGCGGCTGATGTGTTCTATTTTCGTCCTCGGCCTCTTCATGAAAGTTGTCCCTTTGACAAGATGAAGGTGGTGGCAACTATACGGCCAGAACTATACGGCCGGAGAAAATATTCCCGCCGTATAGTTGCTTGTTAAAGCTATTGTTAGCCTCCCTTGATTGCTACCAAAAATATACTTGCTTGTTTTCGCCTGAATATTGTATTTTTCCTATTAAAAATCTCTATTGATGTTCAGAACCTGAAACACACATTAAAAACCATGTTTTCTTCGCTACTGAAGTATTAGCGTTAGGTAAAGCTAGAAAACCATCAAATCTAGACGAAAACCATCAATAAAAACCATAAAAATGTGTCGAACCTCATAGCTATCAACTCCCCCAAGCTTAGATGTTGTTCTCCCTCGAGTAACAAGAAAATAAGGAAGAATAGCGGAGATTCGAGACTGAAATAAAAGAACTTACAAGCTTGAATTGGTGTCAAATTCCTTTCTTCACAATTCCTGCAATTTTAAACATGATCATACAAGTATTTACAAGATTACACTTAGTCCACTTCCTTACCACATATATCTTGCTAGCAAATAAATTATATGCCTGAGCAAGTGTCAATAGTTTAGCTAGGAAAGTGAAACAAATTCTTTTGGTCATTTAATCAATTAAGAGTACTCAAGTTTGCACCACAAACATTCAATTTAAGAACAACTCATCTACTACCACGTCAAAATTTCAAGACTCTCAAAGAACCTTTTTCCTTTCCTTGTTTTTCAAAAAATTCAGCTCTTTCATAGAGAAATCATGCCATTGTTTTTAATATGTTAATTAGGACTGTGTTGCGCACTCGTGACCAGGCTAATAGACAACCATTGAGCAATAGTGGGCTAGAGGAGTACTACAAGTTCACTTGGAACGTGAAACCATGAGGAGACTAAAATTTTACCCATCATAGCATTGCAGCTACAGACGCTTACATAACTCTATAGCCGAAATCAAGTGGTTTACCACATTTAGATCGTTTATTGGCCAGCGAAGTTAATAGTTCCCCATGGAGCACGACAGTGTTGTAATGACACGCATAAAGCAATATCGTACTTTAATTACTAGAAAAGAAGTGGCATAATCTCTACTACTTCAAAGCGTCCATTTTATCAAACAATTTCATTCAAAAGTACTATCAAGTCTATTTACATTAAGCTCAATGGGGTTGAGTAGTTTCTAAAACCAAATCCTTTGTGCTAAACATGGACTCGAGTTATCTTTTCGATGCTTTTACTTGTTGTAAAAATGTCGGAAATATTTTAACCAAGTCCATTGATCATTATTTCAAAGCTAAAAATGAGATACTAGCAAAGGAATAGAATTTATAGGATAACAAGCTAAGTGGGGAGTGACTCAAGTGCAAGCGAGTAAATAATTGTAGGGTCAATTTAAAATTGTAGAAGAGGTGATGAAAGGAATGTGATACCTCCTCTTGCTTGCTTCGTTCTCGTACTTGAGTTGAACCCCTCTATATTTCGCTATTGCCAAGTCACCTAAAATTGAGCAATCGCTAAGAGAAAAAAGAAACAAATTTACAATAGAGGTTACAACTAATTTTTGTGTGTTTTTGATTTACAAATGCAAACTAAAAGTCAACATGCGATTTTGGAAGAAGTAAAATAAATCAAAATAAGAAATAAAAATATGAATGGAAAGTTTGGAGGTTTGCAAACCTCCCGCAAGCTTAGGCTATTGCCATGCTTAGTTGTTGTCGTCATTCGGCGGTGGGTACGGATGTTGCTGGTAGTAGTCGGGGAATTGATTCATGAAGTGACTAAATCTATTAGTTATGGAACTAACATCCCCATTCACTCCTTGAAGCGTGTGGTCGATCTCCCCAATGTGCTGGTTGAGCTACAGAAATTCTTGATAGGGGACATTGTTGAACCCCTGCTACTATTGCTGCTGATTGGGCCATGGGTCCCAAGGTCCTTCCTGTTGTTGCTGTCCTTCCCAAGAAGGATTGTACTGCTCCTTCTCTTGATCATCCTGCTGCTCTCCTTCCTCATCCACCTCGGGATCAGGGTGTAGCGCAGACATGATCTCTATCACTTGATCCCTTGTGTGGATCCAGTTGTCCTTCTCCAAAATCGAGAAAGCTTGTGTACAAGGCAATAGCACCTGCTCATCCTGTGCAACATTAAGATAACCAAACTGATATGGTTGGAGCCTCCTGTTAGCTCGGTAAACACCGAGGCAAGCAGTTATATATTTGACATCCATGAGTATGGAGCCATCAATAGGTTGCATAACAGGCATCAAAATCCAAGAGGCTTGGACAAGGTGGGTTACCAATCCACCAATGCGACTATCACCTTTATTTTTGTTGCTCTGGAGGAGAATGTGCTGGAGGAAGAAGGCTACAGGATTGGGACTCTATGGTGCAGCCGGAAAGAGTGCCTTGGTGATCATGGACATGTCTGCATTGGCCATGGAGCCGGTATCTCCTCTCCCCAACAAAGTGTTGGCGAGAAACGAGGCAAAGCAGCGAATTGTCGGATTCTGAATGGTGGACATTTTCTTCTGGTAGAAGTCCCTGCCACTGTTAATAGAAATAACCTCCCAAGTTTCTCCACTTAAGACGCTATACAAATTTGTAACCATTGGTACCGCTTCTTGAGGGAATCAAAAAGCTTCATAGAATTGTTGAAAAGAGATTTTATATAGTCGCTGGTTTATAGTGAAGCTCATCGTATGCGTATTACCTTTCTCCTTGTAGTCATTGTATAAGGAGGCTAGGAACTCGAAGGTGAGCTCATTGTAGGTGTAGTGTCTTGCATAGGCAAGGAATGATAGCCCTGCATTAGCACACATGTGGTCGAAGTCCGCCCTCAACCCTGCCACGGCGAGAAAACCATCATCGACCCAATGTGTGGGCATCACCCTCCTTGATGAAACCATGTCATACTGGCTGTCGAGCTTAGCCCGGAGCCCCGAGACCTCGCCACGTTGGCGCTTGCTCTTGCCAAAACTTCTACCAATCTTGTTCATAGTGATGCACTAAAAAATTTCAACATAAAACCTTAGACATATAGTTCCCACATGATATATGGACGATTCTACGTGGAGAAATTTAATCCTAACATGAGAAATAAAAAAAGGGAAAATCAGACAAGCTTGAGTTCATCCACTAAATCAATTTAAGAGTTTCATCCATGGAATTCTGAAAATAAAACGTGGATAGGGAGAGAAACATACCGATTTGTTGATTCCCCAACTCAAACGAACGAAATCCGCGAAAAATCAACATTTCTAGGTGGGTTTTACAAGGTTTAGAGAGAGAATATGAGAGGAAAACTAAGGACAAGGAGGAACCCTAGTCGTTCCGACGCGTTTAAGTGGTCGCTCCGAACTATACGACGAGAACTATACGGGCGAGATATGTAATCCCCGCTGTATAGTTGCGACAGCGTCGAGAATTAGGGTTTCTTTACGCCAGGATGCAACTATACAGGCGCCAAAGTTGTCGATAACTATACAGCCTCAACTATATGGCTGGAAAAATATTCCTGCCATATAGTTGGTCGTTAAAACTTCTGTACCATGCTTATTTGCCCAAATTTTCAGAGATTCACTTTTTAATCTAGAAATATGATTAATATAGGTTCTGCATATAAAACCCAAACTTTATTTTCTACACTAATCTGGACCATGCTTATTCTGTCGATATTTCTACTACTTTTGACAGCTGCATCTTTACGGGCGCGTTCCCGCAACAATGTCTGTGAAAAAGTTGTAGGAATGCGATGCATATTTTTTTTAACTTATTTTATTAATGTGATGGGTTGAATCCTATTAAGCATTTTATTAAGAATGGTTGAATATTTCAACCCCTTCCCTATTCTCTAATTCTTACCTTGGGTTGCCCCTTATCAAAGGCATTTATCACTTGAACTCGTTTTACCGGTGGAATATACCTTTCTTCTGCTTCTAGTTTCTTTGGAAAATACTGGATGATTTCAGCATCATAAACATTGAAGATTATTTTTCCTTTAGCACAATCAACTGACGCTCGTGCAGTGCTAAGGAAAGGTCTTCCAAGTATTATAGATAATTTTTCATCCTCTAGCATTTCAAGAATAATAAAATCACTGGGAATAAGATGCTCATCTATTCTAAGTAGAAAATCCTCAATCATACCAATGGTTTGTTTAGTGGCACTACAAGAAATATGCTCACTAGTGACCTTTTCTTAACGACCATGAAATTTTTGGTCATAGATCTATGACCATTTAAAGCCAAACGGTCGCGGGTCATTTAGGAGGGTCAAAAGCTCGAAGAATTGTGACCAATTTGTTAAGACAGTTATATTTCCTAACACTAATTGGTCATAAATAAATAGAAATAGTTTAAAGCCTCAAATATAGCCAAATACGACCAATTTAAATGGTCATACTATGTATTAACCATATATTTTTTATATACAAAGTGTTGATTGGACGGACGCCTAAACAATTCACCTATGTGTCATGTGACGTGTCCATTTGCATAAGACCTACATGAGAATCTGATTATATACTATGATGTCACTTACAAGTGGGGCCAACATGTCAGTCTAATATATTTTAGATATTCTATTAGGTGCCACCAACAAGTGGAGGCTACTTGTCATATGGCATGCCTACTAGGCAGGTGAGACGCCCCACCATGCGACCCACCAAACTATCAATTTTTAAAACTTTTATTTAGTGGTTGCTTCATAAAACACTCGTTTTTAGCACCTAGAAAATAAAAAATATTTTTTTTGTGCGAAGAAAAAGAAAATTTTCTATGACAACATTGTTAGTCATTCTATGTATACAAAATATAGGCTCATTTAGACAAACTTGACATAAGTAAATTCTATAATCCTTCTAACACTTTATCCCCAGTCAATATTAAGAAGATAAAATCAGCATACCCCACGGATCCCCGACCAAAGCAAATAGCAGCCGTCTGTGTCACCACAGTCCAGTGAGTGTCGCTCCCGCGCTAGATTTTGGGAGAAGCGCCAAAGTAATCTAAATCGGGCCAAGCCCGCCACGCGGGACGACAGGATGTAAAATTTGGTCTTGAGCCCCTACTCCCACCAAACAGAAACCCTGACCTAATCCCAGCCCTTTCCTCCACCCAGCCTCCTCCCTCTCATCCACCTCCGCCGCCGGACTACATCCTGTCCAACTACGGCCCCTCCCTGCCCCGAGTACCATCTCCCCTCCTACCCTCTCTCTTCCACCTCATGGAACCACTAAATCGCACAGCTACTTCCTCTACTTTTCCTACTGCAACCAAGGACGAACCCTAACCCTGGCTCAGCCTCATCTCCGCTCCCAACCACCATCTAGAGCGGCTGAGCTCGAGTCGCTGCCGATGAAGGCCTGCAAAGAGTATCCAGGGCCGGTGGCTGATCCGGCCTTCGCTGCCCTCATGTCCCTCAGATCTAGCAGCCCCGAGCCTTGCCCAGATCCCCGGCTGATCAGACATGCATGCCGCCGGAATCGAACTGGATGATGCGAATTGGGTGACGCCGCCTCAACGGATACCCTCCAGACCTCCACCCCACCGACCTGCGGGACGCCATCGCCTCCGCCGCACCAAGCTCTCCCATGTCCTCGACTCCTCGTCCAATCGTTGAAGGTGTGCTTTTATCAGACCATGAACGATCTTTGATCATTATTATTTGAAGAACACCATGGTTTATTAGATGTATTTGAAATCATTGACATGGCTGTTCTTAGGTTGGTTATCTGCTTTCAACCCAATATGCTACTGCATTAGATTCCGATGGAGACAAAAAATACACTAATTCGCCATTGCATATATGTGTAAGTTTCCAACTTTTAGATATATAAGTAAGATGGTGTCCTCGTATTACAAACTCTTTCTATTCCATGCAAACTTGAAGTTGAAGACAATGTATTAAAGATAAAGTTGAGTTTTATTTGCTTTCTTCTCATGAGCGCATTAGTTCTTGAAAAATTAAAGTTAAACTAAGTCTTGCACTGAAGCTGCCTTTCACGCCTTGTATTGAAACTGCATCAAATGCTAGGTCATACTACCATGAGTTTTATTTGTTTTCTTCTCATGAGCGCATTGGTTCTTGGAAAATATGAGAAAGTGGCGATGAGCATGAGCTTGACTAATCTGTACTAACTAAAAAAAATATGGCTTACATTTATTTACCGTCAAAACTCAGTATGGCTCTGTTACACATCAATATTGCACTAGTTCATGTCATATTTTTACCGCTAATCTCTAGCTGCATGTTCGGACGATGAACCAGAGACCCACTTAATGCATATTTTCCTGTCCCAGCTTGTTCCGGTGATATAGGCACGACGACCCATTTAGTACTCCCTCCGATCCATATTACTTGTTATCGTTAGGATTTAATATTTTCATTAAATGGGAAAATCCCTGCTTGTAATCCGCACATGGAGAACCGACGTAGGCAGTTGTTCCTGGAGCGTCGCCTCCATCGGTTCACCCCTATAAATATGTACATCTTCATCAATGAATAGTAACTGTCCTTTTCACTTTGTCTCTCATTCCTACTTTTAACACGTTATCAAACACGCTCCCAGCGAGAGCAGACTCCGGCGATAACCGGAGTAAGAACAAGACCAACGAGGAATCCACAGGAAAAGAAAGGTGAGGAATAAATCATGCCTCGTGGTATCCTCTCGCTCTCCGTCCATCTGCTTCAAGACAGCGGCCGTCGCACCCGTTTCGTCGCCCGCCGACGTCTCGGAATAGATGGTCTTCGCCGCTGTAGCCACCGTGCACCTTGCCGCTGCCGTGGCCGTTTCGTCGCTCGCCGACGTCGTGGAATTGGTAGTCGGCGGCGCCACAAACGCCGTCCCCCACGCCGCTCCGATGGTCGCCGCTACGGGGTAGGGTGCTATCTCGGCCGCCGCCACGGAGCAGGAGGCTACCGTGGGCGCCGCCATGGTGTTCGCCTCCGCGTGTCGATGCAGGCCGCGCCGCCTGTCGCGCAGCTGCTGGTGCCGGTTGGGCAGCCCGCGGTCGACTCTGACACCCCGGCGTGCGTGCGGAGCTTCTCCAGCGCCACGGTCGCCGACTCCGTCACCCCGCTGCGCCTCTAGCCGCCAACATCGATGCCAGCGAATCCTCCCTCTTCATCACGCGAAGACGCCCGCCGCCGCCTCATAGCGCTTGGCCTTCCTCTGTCCATCCCACCGCCCGGCTCTCCGTCGAGCAGCCGCGGGCGCCACACGGGGACATCGAGCACGACCATGCTCGGGCTCGAGGACGGCCGTGCAATTGGCGTCTCTATCGACGTTGCCCCGGGGATCTGGTTTCTGGGAGATGCTTTGACGAGGGAGAGTGCGGAAGGAGCGGCGCTCGCCGTTGGTAAACTCTGTTGTTGCATCAATGGAGGAAGCCGCGTGGTTGGCCGGTGGTCTTCGCCTGGTTCCTGATGGATTTGGGATCGAGTGATTTCATCCTTATCCTCTCGTACAGTATATCACAGCGAGAGAATAAAGTGGGTCTGCCCCACTATGGTCCAACGCACATGGCCTTGCTCCCTGCTAATAATGATCTAATATAAGTTGATTTATTTTCAGAGAGTACTTCAGTTTATAAACAACAATTTAGCAGTATTTGACTTTCTGTTTTAGATTCTGTTAGATTTCAGTATAAGTTTTTTTTAGTACTGTTTATTTGTCGAATACTATGTGTATTCCAAAATATGTAATGTAATATATTTCCGTGTATGCACATGTTGAGATTTATTACATTTACGATTTGCAATTAAGATTTTCAATTTCTTGCAAATAGATCAATTTATCGTCTTAATTGAGTCATTTTGACTCGATACGAGCACGAATTGGTATGCAAAATTCAAAGTGATTTCTTTAAATTGATGTTTTGGGAACACAAGGTAGTGGCCAGATCTACTGCATTGCAGATTATCACCACTACTGTTTTAAAGCCTATATTTTGTCATATTTGACATTATGATTGCTTAACAATGTGCTCTCCCAAACATTTTATTAAGTTATGACATAAGGCATTAGAAGTATGAGTATCTACTGATTTCATCAGATTATACTCTCTAGTGCTGCGAGACGGACTCTGAATATTCTTTGGAGATTATCTACAATGTGTCATACTTAACAATTTGAAGTTCACACTAATCATTTCAAGCCCACTTCTTGAAGTCATCATTAATTTTGCATAGTTCATTACAACATGACCATGATGGATTTTAATTTACCGAACGTCGATTAATATTCTCTGGTTTACCATGTAGGTAACCGATGGCTGGAAAAGAGTTCGATTCACTCGAGCTTAATGGCCACAACTACCCTACATGGGCCATGGACATCAAGATCGCTCTTGCGTCCCGTGGGATAGTGCGTGCCATCCAGAACCCAGATGACCCCCTTCCGGCTGGAGCCGCACCGCTGAGAGAAGAGCAAAAATATGCTGCCTTGTACATTATAAGGCACCATATTCACCCGGATCTTAAGTCCGAGTATTTGGAGGAGGAATCCCCATTTACTTTGTTTCAGGCCCTCAAGACGAGGTATGAAAAGCAGAAGGCAGTTGTCCTGCCCGAAGCACTTCATGATTGGACTCATCTTTGATTCCAGGACTTTAAGTCCGTCGGGGACACCATGACTCTCCAACAGCCCGAGGATCCTATGAGCATGGAGAACATGATGATTGAGTACGCCTCAAACGACGTGTTTGGAGATTTCGACTAGTCCCACTATCTCTTTAGTGATCACTTTATTTTATGTCCATTTGTGATGTTGTAATAAGAACATAAGTATTATTGTTGTCATGTATATTGTATCAGCACTTTGATATAATAAAGATTGTATTCTATGTATCTAAATAAGGTTTTCTTATTGAAAATTCTTCATTTTTATATATAGCTCTCTACGGGGACAATCCGATGAAAGAGGAATTATGCCTTGTGGACAGTGCTACCACAAACTCCATACTGAGGGAGTTGAAATATTTTCAGACTCTGAAGAAGATGAATGGAGATATTTTGACTATCGCTGGACGTGATACGGTAATTGTTGGCACTGGACGTGCCATATTTACCCTCCCAAACGGTACACAAGTGACAATTGAGGATGCCTTGTTGTATCCCGATTCGTCACGTACTTTAATCAGTTATCGAGATATCCGTAAGAATGGTTTTCATATTGAAATCCATGAAGATAACAAAGAAGAGTATCTGCTCTTCACAAAAGATAGCAGATATGGCAAGCAAGTATTTAAAAAAAATCCTTCTCTATCGTTCGGACTGTACTATACGTACATCAAGCCCGTAGAACATGTTGCTTACAAGGTAATCTTTCAGAATGTTAACGCATTTCAAACTTGGCATGATCGCCTAGGCCATCCCAGCATCGGGATGATGCGGAAGATTACTAGCAATTCCATTGGTCATAATTTGCATAAGTCCAAATTCCCTCAATCATCAGACTTTGTGTGTACATCATGTGCCACAGGGAAGCTAATTTTGAGACCTTCGCACCTCAAAATACAAGTTGAACCACTTCAGTTCCTTGAACGAATTCAAGGTGACATTTGTGGTCCTATCCAACCATTATCTGGACCATTCAGGTATTTCATGGTTTTGATAGACGCATCTACACGATGGTCACATGTATGTCTTCTTTCCACACGAAACCATGCATTTGCCAAGATAATGAGGGAAGTAATTAAGTTACAAACCCATTATACAGAAAGTCGAATTAAATCAATTCGCATGGACAATGCTACAGAATTCTCTTCACGCGCCTTCAATGACTATTGCATGGCCTTGGGATTGAAGTTCAACACTCTGTTCCATATGTCCACACTCAAAATGGTTTGGTTGAGTCCCTAATAAAGAGGATCAAACTCATTGCAAGACCTTTGTTAATGAATTGCAGCTTGCCAACTTTGTGTTGGGGTCACGCGGTTTTACAGCCGCTGACCTAATCCAATTGCGACCTACTGCATATCACAGTACTTCAACTCTGCAATTGGTACGTGGAAATCCTCCCAACATTTCCCATCTGCGTAAGTTCGGATGTGCTACATACATCCCGATCTCACCACCACAGCGGACATCCATGGGCCCACACAGAAAACTAGGGATCTATGTGGGGTACAAATCGCCGTCGATTATTAAGTACCTGGAACCCCTTACTGGGGATCTATTCTCAGCCCGTCACGCTGATTGCATATTTGATGAGGAACATTTTCCAGCATTAGGGGGAGATTTCAAGTACCAGAAAGAATGCCCGGAAATTGATTGGAATGCTATCACCATTTCAACCTCTGATCCACGTACCAAAGAGACCGAACTCCAAGTTCGGAAAATTATCAATTTGCAACATCTTGCAAATAATCTGCCAGATTCATTTACTGATCTAAAAGGTGTTACTAAATCCTGGAAACCGGCCAGAAATGCGCCAGAAAGAGTGGAGGTACCAACAAAAACCACTCAACTCCCTGATCCTAAAAAGAGGGGGAGTAGTACGGCTTCTGACCCGGAACCTGCTTCTCGCAAGCAACAAAGGAGAGAGAGGAGAAAATCCTCCAAATCGGTAAATGCAAGTCATCTCAACGTTGACGAACACCTTATGGGTAGTATACACCCAGTGGAAGGGCAACCTCCACAACCCAGCTCCAGCTTGCACACACTGGCTGGGACATCGGAACACCTAGACTCACGCGTATTGGGAAATCACGAAGAGTCAACAAGGGTGCATGAGATATCCACCAACTATATCGATTCTGGAGAATCATTCAATCGTAAGTCTACGATTGTCAACACTTATTTTTCTGCTACAATTGCTGATACCCTTCTCAATGATCATGATCCAAGGACTATTGTTGAGTGTGAGAAACGCTCCGACTGGCCTAAATGGAAGGAAGCAATACAAGCAGAACTTGCTTCGCTCAATAAAAGGAAGGTATTCATAGAAGCAATACCATCACCTCGCAATGTTTTCCCTATGGGATTCAAATGGGTTTTCCTCCGGAAACGGAATGAGAACAATGAGGTGGTGAGATACAAAGCGAGGCTCGTAGCACAGGGTTTCACGCAGAGACTCGGCATTGATTTCAATGAGACATATTCTCCAGTAATGAGTGGTATCACTTTCCGATATCTTATATCTTTGGCAGTGCAAAATCGTCTATCTATGTAGTTGATGGATGTCGTGACCGCATATCTTTACGGGTCACTAGATTCGGACATATACATGAAGGTTCCTGATGGAGTCTCTGTCCCGAATGCAAGCGCTAAACGCAACATGTACTGTGTAAAACTGAACAAGTCTTTATACGGCTTGAAACAGTCGGGACGGATGTGGTACAACCGACTTAGTGAGTTCCTTCTTCAGAAGGGTTACTCCAACAATGATGACTGTCCATGTGTCTTCATCAAGAAGTCCTTTTCAGGATTTTGCATCATTTCAGTGTATGTCGATGATCTCAACATCATTGGCAATGCACAAGATATTGATGAAGCACGCAATCATGTAAAGACAGAATTTGAGATGAAGGATTTGGGTCAAACCAAATTTTGCTTGGGTCTCCAACTCGAGCACCTTCCCTCAGGAATAATGGTACACCAAGCTGCCTATATCCAGAAAATATTGGAGAAATTCAATATGGACAAATCCTATCCATCTAAAACTCCCATGGTGGTTCGTTCTCTAGACATAGAGAAAGATCCGTTCAGGCCAAGGGATGATGGAGAAGAGATGTTGGGACCCGAGGTTCCATATCTCAGTGCCATTGGTGCGCTCATGTATCTTGCAAATTGTATGAGAACTGACCTCACATTTGCAGTGAATCTACTTGCTAGACACAGCGCAACTCCTACCAAACGCCATTGGTCGGGAGTCAAGAATTTCTTTCGATATCTCCAAGGCACAAAGAATCTTGGTCTATACTTTTAGTTTCAGAGAAATCTGGACTCCAGTATGATTGGATACACTGATGCTGGCTACTTATCTGATCCCCATAATGCCAGATCACAGACCGGCTTTGTGTTCCTACATGGTGGAACTGCTATATCATGGAAGTCTTCGAAACAGACTCTGGTTGCCACTTCTACCAATCATTCTGAAATAATTGCATTATATGAGGCATCACGCGAATGTGTGTGGCTTCGCAGAATGATAAACCACATACAACAGTCATGTGGAATTGGTTCTATTGAATCACCTACCATTATCTATGAGGATAATGCGGCTTGTGTTGCACAGATGCAAACAGGATACATCAAGAGCAATATCACTAAACATATTGCCCCAAAGTTGTTTTATCCTCATGAACTCCAAAAGAGTGGGGAAATAAACATCTTGCAAGTCAAATCATGCGATAATCTCGCCGACTTGTTTACGAAGTCTCTACCAAATTCGACATTCCAGAAATATATTCATGGAATCGGTATGCGACGGCTTCGAGATTTGCAAGAATCAGGGGGAGTATCTTCCTGAACTATTCCTGTTCAAAGCATCATATTACACTCTTTTTTCCCTTAAATGAGTTTACTTTACAGGTTCTCCTTAAGGTTTTTAATGAGGTAATATCAACATAAGATCATATGTCATACTATCCGTTTTCCCCATCGGGGTTTTTAAGATGGTATAAACGACATATTTATTGACCTCTAGATTCTATGGATTTATTTCATATTGAGTTAATAGAGGCGATAATCATTATATGCTGTGTCATTTTCTCCTTCTTTTCCCACAGGGTTTTTGAAGGAGTTTTAACAGCATATCCTACCATACTCCTCATATTTTTCCCACAGGGTTTTTGGGGGAGACTATTCCAAAACGATGAAGATTCACAAGGACAAGCATAGATTAGGGGGAGTGTTAGGATTTAATATTTTCATTAAATGGGAAAATCCCTGCTTGTAATCCGCACATGGAGAACCGACGTAGGCAGTTGTTCCTGGAGCGTCGCCTCCATAAACCGCCATAGTAGGCATCGGTTCACCCCTATAAATATGTACATCTTCATCAATGAATAGTAACTGTCATTTTCACTTTGTCTCTCGTTCCTACTTTTAACAGTTATTAAATTAGATGTATCTAGACATATTTTCGTGCTAGATACATCCATTTCAACGACAAGTAATATGGATCGGAGGGAGTACTGTATATAGGCGTATCCTCCCTTTCCACTTATTTAGTACTGTCAAGATTATATCCCCGCGCGCTGCTCGGTGCCACAAATCTGCGTCTATTTATTGTATAGCTAACTTGGAGGGACAAAATTTTGCTAGCATAGAATTTCTTGCCTTTGTTGCTGCTGCATACCTGTACTATATATAGTATACTACTAGATATTTTTTGCTGGCATATAATATTACTTGATCCTCTCTGATGTTCCTGAATTTTCCAGAAAATAGATGAGAAACATGGAAGAGGAAGAAGGGTCTCATGAAGCGTACCAAAGTGTTAGCTCATTGTTGATATCTGGTGCAGGGATATCATGTTGGTACAGATCCTGACATGTTGGACCAGAACATAGGGATTTCGATGTCAATATTTGTTTGAAGTAGCAGTTTTACTTACATGTCTTGTGGACAGCGAGCAGTATAACCTCCAGCTAGTCTCCTGTTTGATTTGCTTTGTTTCATGTTTGATCTTGTGATTTGTTTCTTGATTGATTTGCTCTCTTACAACAAGTAGTATAAATTATATTAATAAGTCAGATAGCTTATAGCCGAAGTGTGCATCCATATAAATGGCACCGATTAAAATTCTAACAGTTTATAATATATCTATAAACTCTCTATCTAGCCTCTTGTTTGATTTGCTATGTTTCCTGCAACCAATAGTTACATGTTGAGACATATTGATGTTGCACATAGCTCTGTACTCTATAAATTGTACAAAATCAATGATATTTTTTGTTGGCATATGACTTTCGTTGATGCTCTCTGACTTTCGTGAATTTTTGTACTAAATACAGATGATCATGACTGAGGCATGTAACCTCCAACAGCTCATGAAATGTAACCGTTGCTCCTTGAAGTCTTTAGCTAGATAGATGATGCGTGATGTGTATGATGTTCATTCTAGTTATTAGCCTACCAATGATTGCTAGATAGATGTTGCAGGGCCTCTGTAGTTTGCCTCCAGGAAACTAAATGTGACTCTTTTGATCACTCCTTTATTAGGAGTTTTTGTCCTAAAAGGTTTGATAGATTTGCTTATTCCCCTGCAATTGGGGCCTCTGGTGGAATTATTGTGCTTTGGAATAGTGCTGTGTTTGATAGGCAAGTCATTGAAATACATAGATATGCTATTCATGTGGCTTTCTCATCTATTCATCATGGACAAAAGTGGGATTTAGTAACTGTATATGGACCTTGTAGGGGAATTGAAAGGGACAACTTTGTTACTTGGCTATATAACTTAAACATACCCATGCATGAACATTGGTTACTACTGGGACACATCAATTTTATCATATCAGTGGAAAATAGAAACAAGCCAGGTGCTGCTATGAATGGTATTTTCCTGTTTAATGACATAATTAGTCATTTGGGTTCAATGGAATTACCTTTAAAAGGTAGATCCTTCACTTGGTCAAATATGCAAGCACAACCACTTCTGGAACAAATTGATTGGTTTTTTACTTCCTGACAATGGACCATTGATTTTCCAAACACACTGGTATTTCCACTGCAAAATCTACTTTTGATCATGTTCCATGTGTTGTACAAGTAGCTACCAAAATCCCTAAATAAAGGATTTTTCGTTTGAAAATTTCTGGGTTGAGTAACCAGGATTTATGGAGTTGGTTGAAAAAAATTGGAAACAGCCTGTGAATAGGAATTCTTCTGCTCGTTCTCTTGTTGCAAAATTCAAAATGCTTTGTTATGAACTAAAGAAGTTGGGGGAAAATCTGTCCCATCTAAAATTACTGATTGCTAAGTGCAATTATGTTATTCTTATGCTGGATCAGTTGGAGGATGCAAGGCCTTTGTTCATACTTGAATTTAACTGCAGGAATATTGTAAAGTGCCATGTAGAAAAGCTGTTGAAAATTACAATCTGATTATTGGAAGCAAAGGTGTACTATCAGATGGGTAAAATTAAATGGTGAGAACACAAAATACTTCCATGCTAGAGCAACAGAGGTATAGGCACAATATAATTACAAGCATCCAACATGAAACTAGCACTGAATTATCTAACCATTCTCAGAAAGCATGTGCCTTTTGGAGATGTTATAAGAGTAGGATGGGAATTTCTTGCCCAACTAGAAATCAAATCAACATGTCCATAATTCTCAGTCAAGTACAGGATTTAAACAGTCTGTCTGAGAATATTACTTTGAAGGAAATTGAGGGGGTGGTTAAATTTTTTAAGTCTGATAAGGCTCCTGGACCTGATGGTTTTAATGGTTTCTTTGTGAAAAAATGTTGGCACATTGTCAAGGAGGATTTCATTCAGTTGTGTACTGACTTTCATGATGAGAGAATTTCCCTCGAAAGTATAAATGGCTCATATATTACATTGGTGCCAAAAAAACTTGCCCCTTAGACTGTCAATGACTTCAGACCTATCTCATTGACAAATACTTGTATAAAATTCATCACTAATAGATTGCAAGATGAGATCAAAAGGTGTATGCATGCAAATCTGTATGGTTTCATTAAAGACAGATCTATACAGGATTGTCTAGGTGGTGTTTTGAATATCTTTATCAATGTCAGAAGTCAAGAAGGAAATTGTAGTATTCAAGATTGATTTTGAAAAGGCTTTTGACACAATTGAACATCATGCTATTCTTGAAATCTTGCATTATAAAGGTTTTCCCAAAAATTTCATTGCCTTAGTCAAGAATATCCTTGAAAGTGGTACTTCCTCTGTACTTTTAAATGGAGTGTCAGGACAGAGTTTTGCTTGCAAAAGGGGTGTTAGGAAAGGAGACCCTCTTTCACCTCTACTATATGTCTTGGGAGGTGATTTGTTACAGAGCATGGTAAATAAGGCTTTCATTGATGGAACTCTGCAACTATCGATTCCAAAGGAAGGGGACTATCCAATTGTACAATATGCAGATGTTACCCTAATCATTTTGCCAGCAGAAGAAAATCAGTTGAAAGTCTTCAAGGATTTGTTGATACAATATGCTGAGTTTACTGGATTAAAGGTTAATTTCCACAAGTCCTCAATGATTCCAATTAACCTATCTGATGAAGAAGCGACACATTTGGCTACTATTTTTGAGTGCCACCTTGCTGCAATGTCGTTCACTTACCTAGGACTACCCTAAACACAACTAAACCCACAATTAAGGATTTATCCCCTTTAATTGATAGGGTTGAAAGAAGGTTAAATGCAACAATTTCATGTCTTTGATATGGGGACAGTCTTATTCTGGTAAACTCTGTTCTTTCTTCCTTTCCCATATACATTATGTGGTCATTACAAATTTCTCAAGGGGTCATTGACATTATGGATAAGGCAAGAAGGAGATGCCTTTGGAGGAAAAATAAAAATCAGGAGAAGGTAAATTCTCTGGCTGCATGGCCCATGATCTGTAAACCCAAGGACAAAGGAGGACTTGGAGTCATTGATTTAAGGATTCAGAATAAAGCCTTATTGATTAAGCATATGGATAAATTTTATAATAATGTTGACTTTCCATGGGTAATATTAGTAAGGGATTCTTATTATCATGAATTTGTCCCTCATGTTGTTACTCTTTGTGGTTCCTTCTGGTGGAGAGGAATATTAAAACTAGTGGATGAATGGAGGTCCATCTCCAAATGCATTGTGGGTGCTAGATTTAGCATCCTTTTCTGGAATGATCTTTGGCATGAAGAATTACTTGCCAATAAATTTCCAAGGTTATACTCTTTTGCTAGAGACAAGATGGCTTCTGTCAGAGATGTGGGTACATTGAGAAATTTGCATGATGCCTTCCATCTGCCTCTGTTAATTGAGGCATTTTAGGAATACACAAAACTCCAGGAAATTATTGCCTCAATGGGTTTTACTCAGGAGGAGGACAAGTGGATCTGTACTTTAAGTAAAGAGGTCTATATGTCTCAGTTGTTTTATAAGCACTGTTTTTCATTGATGCCCACTGATCTAATTTCAAAAAGTATAAGTCCAAGCATAGGTTCTTTGCTTGGTTATTGTTTCATGACAGATTGAATACAAAGGATATGTTGCTTAGAAGGAACTGGAAGGTTACTGAAAACCATGGTTGTGTGTTATGTCCTACTGGAGTCATTGAGGATTGGAAGCATCTATTCTTTCAGTGCAATTTAGCACTAGAGTGTGGAATTATATTCACATACAATGGATAGATGCATCCCAGAGGGAAAGTTTTTGTCAAACGTTTAAATCTTTCTAGGGGCCCTGTTTCTTAGAGGTTGCAATTATTGCGTGTTGGAATATCTGGAAGCAAAGGAATGACTGGGTTTTCAAGAATTTAAAACCAACCTTCAAAGGATGGAAGGCTGGTTTTGTTTATGATATTACATTGCTTCTTCATAGGTTAAAGGATAGACATAAGGATTTACTGTCATTATGGCTTGACAATATATCCTAGCTTTGATAGTTTTAGTTTATCTTCTCCTGTACATATGTTTGTAAATAAACTTTGACCGTTCTTTAATAAATAAAGGGCTGTGGGGGACTCCCCTGCAGTAGAAAATTTCAAAAAAATATCCCCCAAGCTTGAGCTGTACTCTCTCCATCACGAGGCCAAAAGTTATATATTAGATTCCTATCCTTATGAATCTCACTGGGAGGATAGAATTTAGAATAAAAGAGAGGTACTATTTCCTCCTATTCCATGGATTGTCCATTCTTTAGCAGCTTATACCATTCTTCAGCTATTCCTTTCAATGATATAGAGAGTAACTTCTTCTTCACCTGTTCAGTTGTGATACCTGCACACTTAAACAACCCGCATAATTCATGGATAAAAAGCAAGTGGTCACCAAGGTGGACAACCCATCCCCTAAATAATAATTATCCATAACACAATCAAAAATACTTGTAGGTATCTTAAAAGGATCTATCTCAACAGGTGGTGATTCTTCTACTACCCTAACAGTGGTAGTAGTTTTCTGAAACAGAAAACCAAGTGGGTTATCCATATTGGAAACAAGGTAACAAACATAAATAAAAAATAATACTCATAGTAGAAGTTTCCTTTACTAGATCGACTCTTCAATAGCGCTTCACTCCCGACAACGGCGCCAGAAAATAGTCTTGATGACCCACAAGTATAGGGGGTGTATCGTAGTACTTTTGATAAATAGGAGTGTCGATCCCAACGAGGAGCAGAAGGTGTTGACTAGTGGTATTGAGCCAGAAATATCTGTAAATACTTAGCAAACGGATTTTTAGGGGTTTTCTGATAAAGCAAGGAAAAAAGTGCAAGTAACTAAAACAGCAAACAATTGCAGCAAGTGGCCCAATCATTTCTTAGTAAAGGACAAGCCGGTGGAAATACTAATGAGTACCAAACGTTCTCAAGGACGCATGGGAATACTGTAAAGTGCTTTCGTTTCATATAGCTGATTAATCTTCTTTGGTTTTATAAGTGTTGTATGGGTGAACCTGTGCTAATGTACCGACCTTACTTGGACTAATACATACTTGTGATTAAACCCCTTGCAAGCATCCACAACTACAACAAAGCAATTAAGATATAAACCTAACCACAGCCTTAAACTCTAAGAACCTACACTCCCTTGTGTAATGGTTTCCTAACGGGGGTTCAGGTTTCTGTCACTCCGGAAACCCCACAATTAGTAGCCAAATACACAATGCACTCTCCTAGGCCCATAAATGGTGAAGTATCATGTAGTCGACGTTCACATGACACCACTAGAAGAATAGCACCACAACATAAATATTAAACCATTGAATAATACCTCAACACAATTCAACCACTAACAACATGACTTCTCCCATGTCCTCATTAACTAGAAGAAATACTCACGAGACATCATATGGATCAAGATCAGAGATGATATGATAATGCATAACAATATGAACATAAACAATAATTCAATGGTTCCACGCACAAGCATCAACTACAATAGTAATCAACACCGGAAAAGTTCTCCTAAGAACTATGTAAGATTCAACACAATTGTTACAGCGGGATGGAGTGGTGATGATGGTGCTGGTGGAGATGATGGTGTGGATGATGATGATGATCCCAATGAAGTCTAGCTTGATAACCCGGGAAGGAATTTCCCCGACAGAAATCTGTCTGCCGGAGAGCTCTTTCTCTCTCGGTGTTTTCTGCCATGCAGAGGCGGCAGAATCTTTCTGTGGTCGCTCCCCGTGTATTAGGGTTTCGAGGAGAAGATATAGGCGAGAGGGCGGAGCCAGAGGTGGGCCAGGGTGGCCACACCCCTGTAGGAGCGGCCTAGGGTGGCACGCGCCTAGGGGGTGTGGGCCCCTGTGGCCCAACTCCACCTCCCCTTATAGCATCCTTCGTCTTCTGGAAAAATAGGATTTTCCGTAGTTTTTCTGGTATTTTTCTGATCTTCACGAAATTGCATCAAAACACCGCTTTTTCCATCAGAATCCTGACTCCGGTAGTTCATCCTCCAAGAATCATCCAACATGCAAAAATAGATGAAAAGACATAAGTAACATCTCTTAATATGATATATATCAATTAATAGAGGCAAATTATGATATAGAATGGTGATGCAAATTGGACGTATCAGTTCCATGCCAATGATCTTCTCATCCGTGTCCGGGGGTTATCTGGTTCCATGAAGGTGCTCCGATCTATCCCATGAGGGTGCTCTTTGGGTTTGAGTTCGAAGGTCTTGGTGTTCTGATGGATCGATCTTCTGAGACCATGAAGTAGTTCTTGGAGATCCGTGATGGAGTTCTTGTCGATGATTCTTCGGCACCTTCGGCTCGATACTGTCTTTGGTACCAAGCCAAAGGCCTTGGGGTTAAGCTTATCACATCAACATCGTCATGAATCTCTGAACCATAGACATCGGGACAAGAACATGACCACTTTAAATGTACTTCAACAGAGGCTTGCGACCGCAGGAAGAGATGCAGCTTGGCTAGGATAAGGGTGCTGGTGGCCTGAGGTGGAGCCGCCGCTGCAGACAGGGCCGTGGGGAGGAGACCTATAGGTGTGCACGCAAACAAGTAGGAGCATGACAGAGACGGTCGGAGATGTGACAGGAGGAACATGCTGTGGCCAGGGAGGGAAGGCCGACGGGCTCAGGGAAGTCATGGGGTACAGGCGGCAGCATCGTCGATGGCCACGAGGGGCGCTGGCAGCATCAGAGGTCATGGCCACGATGAGCATGGGGTGGGCAAAAGCCGGGACGAGGTCGGGAGGAGCTCGACCAGAGGGCGGCGACCATTTGCAGGAGGTAGATGGGAGGCACTAAGGTTGGGGCAGGCGCTCCAAGGCCGATAGGAGATCCAAGGAGAAGGCCGGTAGGAACGATGGCCACCGGATGCTGGCGGTGAAGGTTGAGGGGAGCAACGGCTGCGCTGCGGTGGCGGCCAGCGCACGAACTTTTAGGGCGCGGCGCGACTGGGGAGAGGTGGGTGTCAGGGAGGAGAAGCTCACGGCAGCTGCTGGCGGCCGCAGCGATAGCTACACGCCGGGGAGGATGGGCCATGCGGCCCGATCGAGCGAGGGTGGGGGAAAGGCGACGCGGGGATCGCGAAAAGGGTGTGGGGTCGGTGTCACACGAGCGAAAGGTTGGGCGATGGGGGATGGGGTTCGATCATGGGAAGGCGAGGTTCCCATGCATGACAGTGTGAGTGCAACGAGGGTTGGTGGGTCACGTGCATCGTGTAGCGTGCGGGGACGGGTTCGTGTACATTCCAGGGGAAGGTGGGGTAGCGATGTGAGCGGGGTGGGTTCGGTCTTTGGTGTGTGATAGGGTGTGGGTCGAGGTAGGTGTAGATAGGGCTGGGTCGGGTGCTGCGTGCGCGAGGTGGCTGCGGCGGGCTGTGTCTCCAGGGGTTGGGAATAGGATAGGGATATAGGTGTAGGGTTTGACTAGAATTTAGTTTTACGGAAATCCGGAAATCCTATGTATAGACCGGTCTGAAAACATCCAAACCTGGCGGGCATTTTCCGATCGCATTCATGCATGCCTACACCCGCGCCCCGTGAGCTATCTTTTTCCTAATCTTCTATCATCATGCATGCATGCAATATAAACCAAAATTGCTGACATCATCAACATTTAATGCAAAAATTTGGGACTTTGCTACCTGGCGGATGGTCTATAAATTTACAATTTCGGCGGACGTCTGGACAATTGGTGTACTATTTAATCACTAAGCGACAAAATCCACGATACGTACATTTGGTTCCAATGCGTGATGATTTAGCTCCAAAGCCTATTGCTACACGATTAAATTAACTGGATTAAATACGAGACTTTAAAAATTTAAAATGTTTTGTAGAACAAACCGTTCATACGATTTAGGATCTGTTTTGAAGGCTAGTCGCGACGAGATCTTCAAAACTAGATCCCATGTCGATATGTTTTGAAAAAAAAATTTTAACCAAAAGTTACCCACCCATAACATAGAAGTTATCAAGATTATACTATGTAAGTTATCCACCTAATAACACGTAAGTTATCCACCCTATAAACATGTTGTGTGTTTGTTTTTATATGCATGCGAAAACACAATTGTGAACTTCTCTGATTTAGGATCTTTTTCACCGCGTCGACAACGACGAAGACTTGACAGCCTAATACCTAGCCTATCGAGTCTAAATTAAATAAGTCTATCTCACATGTAATTAACTAAATATAGGAGATAATCAAGGTGTAAAAATACTATGACTCACAAAGAGAAACTAAATTTATCATGACAATTATACAAAAGTTATCCATATAGATCAATAAAAGTTATCCATGATATTACATAATAATTACCCACATGATTAGGGAGTAGTTATCAAGGCTTTACGCTATAGTTATTCAAAAGAAACTAAAAAAATATCTACCTAAAAAAATGACATACAACTTTCTTGCATAAAGATATAAAATATTCATGTTAATTACGTCACCCCGACCCCTGGCAAGACAAAGTTATATTGTACACACATACGTACGTACCGTACAACCAGTAGTCTAGCGGTTGGTTTCATCACATGTTGCCGCTACCGTGACGTACAAATGACCAAGTCTCGAAGGGGGTGTTGGGGTACCAAGACTTTGTCGTCGTTGACCTAGGCTAACACATTGATGTCGATAAAGTCTCGGCACCCTAACACCTTATGTATTTCTACGATGCCCTAAATATAATCTTGTTTTATGCAAAAATGTCTTTTCACGATTTGTTTATAGTGTGGGTAACTTACGTGTTACACCATGGATAACTTATATACAATTGCATGGATAACTCACGTGTTAATGGTGGATAACTTTTAGGTTCAAAAAAAATTCGTCGAAACATACCAACATAGGATCTAGTTTCGAAGATCTCTTCACGACTATTCCAACGGTGAAAACCGATACTAAATCGGATAAACAATTTGATCTACAAATCTTTTTAAATATTCAATTTTTTCCACCATTAACACGTGAGTTATTCATACAATTGTATATAAGTTATCCATGGTGTAACACGTAAGTTACCCACACTATAAACAAACCGCGAAAAGACATTTTTGCATAAAACAAGACTATATTTAGGGCATCGTAGAAATACATAAGGTGTTAGGGTGCCGAGACTTTATCGACATCGATGTGTTAGCCTAGGTCAACGACGACAAAGTCTCGGTACCCCAACACCCCCTTCGAGACTTGGTCATTTGTACGTCACGATAGCGGCAACAGGTGATGAAACCAACCTCTAGACTACTGGTTGCACGGTACGTATGTATGTGTGTACAATATAACTTAGTCTTGCCAGGGGTTGGGGTGACGTAATTAACATCAACATTTTATATCTTTATGCAAGAAAGTTGTATGTCATTTTTTTAGGTAGATATTTTTTTAGTTTCTCTTGGATAACTATAGCGTAAAGCCTTGATAACTACTCCCTAATCATGTGGGTAATTATTATGTAATATCATGGATAACTTTTATTTATCTATATGGATAACTTTTGTATGATTTTCATGATAAATTTAGTTTCTCTTTGTGAGTCATAGTATTTTTACATCTTGGTTATCTCCTATATTTAGTTAATTACATGTGAGATAGACTTATTTAATTTGGACTCGATAGGCTAGGTATTAGGCTCCCGAGTCTTCGTCGTTGTCGACGCGGTGAAAAAGATCCTAAATCAGAGAAGTTCATAATTGTGTTTTCGCATGCATATAAAAACAAACACACAACATGTTTATAGGGTGGATAACTTATGTGTTATCAGGTGGATAACTTACATAGTACAACCTTGATAACTTCTATGTTATGAGTGGGTAACTTTTGGTTAAAAAAAGTTTTCGAAACATATCGACATGGGATCTAGTTTTGAAGATCTCGACTAGCCTAGTGGTCAAAACGGATCCTAAATCGTATGAACGGTTTGTTCTACAAAACATTTTAAATTTTTAAAGTCTCGTATTTAATCCACTCAATTTAATCGTGTAGCAATAGGCTTTGGAGCTAAATCATCACGCATTGGAACCAAATATACGTATCGTGGATTTTGTCGCTTAGTGATTAAATAGTACACCAATTGTCCAGACGTCCACCAAAATTGTAAATTTATAGACCATCC
This sequence comes from Avena sativa, assembly GCA_916181665.1. Classification (NCBI taxonomy): domain Eukaryota; kingdom Viridiplantae; phylum Streptophyta; class Magnoliopsida; order Poales; family Poaceae; genus Avena; species Avena sativa. The sequence goes on along the minus strand of OV702293.1, from coordinate 87,638,940 downwards.
GCCAGGTAGCATAGTCCTAGTTTTAAGGTTTGTAGTAGGGTGGTAGGTGGCTTCTGGTTGGGCCTTCTAGGCCTATCCGGTGGCTGCCTCTTCCACTAAAATATTTAAGGTTTTTTTTATTTTAAAAGCATTTTGTAAATCGTTTTAAGATAAACAGAGATATCCGGAAACACCGGAATTTTAATTTGAAATAAAAGAGAGGGTTTAATATAGAAAGCAAAATAGGGCTTTTAGCAAAATAGTTTTAGGCAGATAGATGCATGCTGATGTCATGATGATGCACAGAGATAAGACACGCGATTTTGTAGTAGTGGTTTTACCCGAGGTGCTACAATTCGACACCACTAACAATGGATATCGCCCTCGAGATCCACCTGATGGTACGGGAAAAAAGGCAGACTGTCTGAATCTTATCGCTTCATGTAGATCCTCACGACACACAAAGATTCTATCTCTGTCTTGAAATCGGCGACACCACCAACAAGGGGTCGTTGTTCACGTTTGTTGGGAGAACACCCAGGATGAACAAATGACGAAGGTAAAAGTTTCAAAATATAAGGCCACCTCTAACTTCCGTGGAGGAGTACAACTACATTGATTATCCGATTCAATATACAAAAGTGAATGATATGAGTAGTGGTATGGTCGCGACTCCATCCTTCACTCAAAGCATTAGTCTGTACACGAATAAGAGAACTATCAGAATTCAGACTGAAGACCTCGACAAGCGAGGTTCAGAAGCTTGGAAAACAAAGGACTGATGCATCTTCTTCATCAGATATGGTGTAGAATATGTTGTCGCGTGGTAAAACACTGGAAGACACAAAGAATTTTTTTAGTGAATTTTAGATGCACTGGAGGGTACAAGAGAGGAAAATTCCTCGGATAGCATGAAGACCGAAAGTCGAAGCACCGTTACAAGAGGAAGCGAAACCCTGAAGGTACGAGGGAAACTTGGCCACGAGAAATCCTAGACTCAAATACGGGTAAGATAGTAGATTCAAAACACGTAGGGGTAAGAAGAGAATAGGAGGGGTAAGGAGTCAAAGCAGACCTAATCAGATCTATTCAACCGTTTTTTAAAAATAGTTTTGAAACTCTTCATCGATCGTTAGCTAGGTTATCCTACAGGATGGATTAGTGGGGTATCATAACTGCAGAGCTCTGATACCACTCTGTAACACCCTCATATCGGTCCTATGCAAGTTTTGACGATTCCCGCCAAACCCACATATAAATAATTTAAAGCTTCCCACCAGGCACTTTCTGTGCAAGTGAAAAATAAAGTAATACCATTACACATTAGTCCATGATGGAACCCACAGAACAGATATATATACAACGACTCCAAGAGTCAAGAATACAGATATACAGTATAAAAATCTAAATCACCTTGAAAACGATACGACATCCGACTATGTACAAGATGCAAATGGGGCTAAGAGCCCTGAAGAATAACCAATGGCGTCCATAACCCTGCCCAGGCCAAGACGGAAGGGTAACCATGCTAACGACGTCGATCTCAAAACCTGCTCAAACAAAAGGCGTGCCGACAAAGGGCAAAGGAGAAAGATAGCGGTCAGTACTGAGGCCAGTACACGGCGAGTCTTAGAATTCGACGGTCCTCGCCTACATAGGTATGGTGGACTGTGCACTAAACAACCTATAGAGACTCGATACAACTGTCGGCTATCAGAGAGGGATAAGAAAGACCTATTCGGATTCATCCTGATACTAACGTCAATCATACCCATCCTGGTATTTCCCTCTCGAGACCAACGTGTAAGTCAAACCGAAGAACTCACAAAGTTGGCAGTTGTATCCATTTTATTATAGTTGCAGCAATTACTAGTCAGATATCGATAGCATGAGTCATCCTGATAACATAAGCAGTGGGCAGTTTTAGTTAACCATTCCGTTTTAGTTGCAATACTTACTAGTCAGATAAATATAACATGAGACATTCAAAAACCCAGAAGTTGTTTGTACTTTTATTTAGCCATTATGTTGTACTTAAGTTGATTACTAGTCATTTCAAGATCAAATTTATAGCACTACTTTAGTTATAGTTTTCTATGATCGAGATATTGTGCTTCAAGTCGTCCATAACCGCGGACACGGTTTTCAGAAAGTTTTACCCTGCAGGGGGCACAAATAGCAACACATGAACGATCAACCTCAGAAAAACTAAATGAAAACCCAACGAGGCATCATGATAAAGCAATCACAAGATTCATAAAATATTTCAAGGGGCCACCCCACCAAGCTACCAGCGATAAAGTTGGCTGGCTCCAGAACGGACCCAGAGGTTTGTGCCAATGGCTGTAAACGACTGGAAACCCAAAAGTGTGACTGGGCTTGTCGATACCGCGAAAACATTCCACTTACCTAAACAATACAGTAGTAAACGCTCTCTACGAGCAACAATAGTAAATAAAGTAGTAAGCATGGCATAAATATATGATAGTAATAAAATCCTAAACTAGCTCGTGGCCCCAAGAAATAAGATATGATTCAATCTCTTGCTAAGGGGATTCATGGTCCCACAGGCGAATAGTCAAGGAACAGGTATCAAGTACTCGGGGTCTTAGGGGACACCTATGAGCGGTTAAAAACCAAATCACATATATTGCCCACCGATGCCTCTGCATTGGTTATAACTATTCCCAACATTTTAATATTAAGTTGTAATTAAATTCATGATCATCTCCAACATAAAGCATATGGCGACATTCCAACAACTGTGTTACTTGACGACATCGAAACAACACCTGAGAAAGCAACTACAACTCACAAGGCCGACTATCTACGAAACAATAGATAATAGGAGGTGTCCAAGGAAATATAATCGCTGCAAGGGATATCACGGATACGAAAAATACAGCATCACAACACATATAGCAATAGATCAACATGAGGAAATACAGACTATAAAAGTAAGATATGTAGAAAGGGGGAGAATGCTCGCCTTAAAACATTGGCGATGGTTCAACCGAAGATCGGGACGACACTCTCATCAACTCATAGGCCTAATCCTGAAGAAGCAAAGCACTAGAAGAAACACCGGATGGACTATTTAATATTATGGCAAAAGATCGGGCATGATGCATGACATGGCAAATGTGCAAAGCAATTAGGCAATATTACGCATTAGGCAATATTACGCGGAACCGAGGTCCCGACAATTATTTAATAGGTTCATGTTGTTTAGATACCCCGCATTTTAAATGTTGGCTTAACAAGGCAGAATTATATCACCGGTTCGCTACACAAATTTAAATGAATCCAGTATAAAACGAGAAAAGCCCGCATATGGCCTCCATATTTAATTAAGAGGTGATTTGGCATAAGGCTCCAAAATCACACAAGATGAGATGTATGCAAGCATATACAAATATACAAATATATGAAATAGATATATATCATATTATAAAAACATGGGTCTCGGAAAGGGGTCACACATTGGTCGGCGAACTTGGTTCAGGGATGAACGGGGTTCGGCCTCGATCTTCGGTTACGGGGCCTCGTTTCATGCTGATGGTCTTCCCGTCCGTGTCCGGGGGTTATCTGGTTTCATGTTCCCATCCGTGTCCGGGGGTTATCTGGTTCCGTGAAGGTGCTCGGAGCGGTCCCATGAGGGTGCTCTTTGGGTTTGAGGTCGAAGGTCTTGGCGTTCCGATGGATCGGTCTTCTGAGACCATGAAGTAGTTCATGGAGATCCATGATGGAATTCTTGTCGATGGTTCTTTGGCACCTTCGGCTCGGTATTGTCTTTGGTTCCAAGCCAAAGGCCTTGGGGTTAAGCTTATCACATCAACACCGTCACAAATCTCTAAACCACGGACATCTGGACAGCAGCATGAACACTTCAACTGTTCTTCAACGGAGGCTTGCGGCCGCAGGAAGAGGTGCAGCTCGGCTCAGAGGCCGTTGGTGGCCTGAGGTGGAGCCACCGCTGCAGAGTGGGCCGCTGGGAGGAGACCTGTAGGTGTGCGCGCAAACAAGGAGTCACACGGCGGAGACGGTCGGAGATGTGACCGGAGGAACATGCTGCGGCCGGGTAGGGAAGGCCGACGGCCTCAGGGAAGTCATGGGGTACAGGCGGCGACGTCGTCGACGTCCAGGAGGGCCGCTGGCAGCAGAAGAGGTCATGGCCGCGAGGAGCAGGGGATGGGGAAAGCCAGGACCAGGTCGAGAGGAGCTTGGCCAGAGGGCGGCGGCCGTTCGCAGGATGGAGAGGGGCGGCACTGAGGTCGGCGCAGGCTCAAACCGTCGAAGGAGAAGCTCTGGCGGCGCTACAAGGCCGAGAGGAGCTCCAAGGAGAAGGTCGGCAGGGACGACGGACACCGGATGCTCGAGGTGAAGGTGGAGGGGAGCGGAGGGTGCCGAGCTGCTGGCGGTTGCAGTGGTGGCTACGAGCTGAGGAGGAGGGGCCACACGGCAGGATCGAGAGGTGTTGGGGGATAGGCGACAAGGGGATCGCGACAAGGGGGTGGGGCCGGTGTCATGCGAGCGAAAGGTTGGGAGATGGGGGATGGGGTTCGATCATGGGAAGGCGGTGTTCCCGTGCATGACAGCATGAGTGCGACGAGGGTGGGTGGGTCGCATGCGTCGTGTAGCGTACGGGCACGGGTTCATGTACGTTTTAGGGGAAGGTGGGGTAGCGATGTGAGTGGGGTGGGTTCGGCCTTTGGTGTGTGACAGGGTGTGGGTCGGGGTAGGTGTAGATAGAGCTAGGTCGGGTGCTGCGCGCGCGAGTCTGCGACGGCGGGGTGTGTCTCCAGGGTTGGGAATAGGGTAGGGATCTAGGTTTAGGGTTTGACTAGAGTTTAGTTTTAAGGTTTGCAGTGGGGTGGAAGGTGGCTGCCCGGTTGGGCCTTATGGATCTGGCTGGTGGCTGCCTCCTCCACTAAAATATTTAAGGTTTTTTATATTTTATTTTAAAAACCTTTTGTAAATCAGTTTACGACAAATAGATATATCCAAAAACACTGACATTTTGATTTGAAATAAAAGAGAGGGATAAATATAGAAAGCAAAATAGGGCTTTTAGCAAAATAGTTTTAGACAGATAGATGCATGCTGATGTCATGATGATGTACAAAGATAAGACATACGATTTTCTAGTAGTGGTTTTACCGGGGAGCTACATCTGGTTCCCACCCATCCATGATGGTTTTGTAGTCAAGATAATAATCTTTTCTGCAAATATTATCATCTTGCCTACTTTGGCAGAAACTCACATCCATATGCCACCTCTCCTTGACCAACTCTTTGCATGGTTATGATCTACTAACCATGGTCTATCTCTACCTTCCACTTGCTTCCATTAGAGCATTGTGTTTCTTAAACCCACATGGTTTCGGAGACATCATAACAATTCTGTTATGAGAGCCTTATTTTTAACAAAGTTTTCCATCACTCCTAGACCACCTGAAATAAAACAAAGCCAAACTCCTGATGCCATTATCATCTATATAAATTGGTCTATCAATCCATATATCCCTTGCACCAAGGTGAGATCTAAGATCACTAATCCTACCATGTCTAGGTGGCATAAAAATATCAAAACCCTAGATTTCCCCAAATCTAGTTTCTCCCAATTTCACAAAAATTCTTCAAAACCCAAGGTTGTCAATGATAGATACTTCAAGTTGACATAATCTACCTTGGATATAATGTTTTTCGAAGTAATTCCAATAATTATTTGGATCCTAAAACTATTTAAATTCCATTTTTGGCAAAACCCTATAATCTTTGTCTCTAAAGGCAAGTTAGTTTTTCTCCAAATCACTTTGCCAAATCAATGCACATTTGAGATCTATACATCATACCCACCTCTCCATCTCAAAAATAAATATTTTTGAGATTCTTTATTATTTATTTTTGCCTTTTTATTAAATGGCAGAAACAAGAAACAATTGCTTAAAAATACTTTAGTACAAATAAATTCTAATAAAATTCTCCAATGTGTGATATGGTATTTGGAACCATCTCACACCAAAAATCAACCTATCTCAATGTAAAAATACCAATAGCTTGAATAATTGATATAAAGTGGACCAAGATAAATTTTGAAGGTGTACAATGACCATACCTATCTACCAATAGCACTTCCTCATCTTGCCAAGATCATAACTTAGGACTTCCTTCATGAACAACCATTAGGGAAGATTTGACCATATTACAAAAACCACTAGTAAACACCATGAAACCTCCCACAAACCTTGCCAATCAAGCATTCACAACACTCCCCTCTGATCTGGTCGACCATCATTATAACATGCGCTATAGAAGCCCTAGCCCCTTGTCCTCACATGCTTGGAACTAGGAGAGACATGTGAGCCCTCAAATATTGTCCCTCTTAATTTCTTGCAACAACAGCTTGATGTGGCTCGGTTACTGTAGAGCCTGCTGGGAAACCCCAAGAGCAAGCTATGATGAGCACAACAGCAAGTTTTCCCTCAGTTGTGAAACCAAGGTTATTGAACCAGTAGGAGAAAGGAAACAGCTCCCAAGGTGTTGCTAGCAACGTGAAACCTGCACAACATAACCACAATACTTTGTCCCAACTTACAGTGAGGTTGTCAAGTGTATCACCCTCGGAATCGGTCCTATGCAAGTCTTAGCGATCCCCGCCAAATCCGCATAGAAACGATTCAAAGGTGCCCACCAGGCACTTGCGTGCGGGTGGAAAACAAAGTAATATCATTACACAATAGTCCACGATGGAACCCACAAAACAGATATATACAATAATGACTCAAAGAGTCAAGAATACAGATGTACAATACAAAGATCCAAATCACCTTTAAAATGATACAACTTACGAGTACGGACAAGATGCAAATTGGGCTAAGAGCCCTGAAGAATAACCAATGGCGTCCATAACCCTGCCTAGGCCAAGCCGGAAGGGTAACCCTGCTAACGACGTCGATCTCAAAACCTGCTTAAACAAAAGGGGTGCCGACAAAGGGCAAAGGAAAAAAGAGAGAGCGGTCAGTACTGAGGCCAGTACACGGCGAGACTAGAATTTGGCGGTCCTCGCCTACATAGGTATGGTGGACTGAAGAGGCAGCGCAGCATGCACTAAACAACCTATAGAGACTCAATACAACTAGCGGCTATCGGATAGGGATAAGAAAGACCTATTCGGATCCAACCTGAAATTATCACCAAGCATACCCATCCTGGTATTTCCCCCTCGAGACCAAACGACGAAGTCAATCGAGGAACTCACACAGTTGGCCGTTTTATTTATTCAGTTATCATTGAAGCAATTACTAGTCAGGTATAGATAGTCATCCTGATATAATAAGCAGTGGGCACTTTTAGTTAACCATTCCATTATAGTTGCGACACTTACTAGTCAGATACAATTAGCTTGAGATATTCCAAACCCAGCAGTTGTTGGTACTTTGATTTAGCCATTCCGTTGTAGTGAAGCTGATTACTAGTCATATCGGATACAAGTCAAATTATAATAGTAAACTTTAGTTGTAGTTGTCTATGATCAAGAACTGTGCTCCAAGTCGTCCATAACCACGGACACGGCTTCTCGAAAAGATTTAACCCTGCAGGGGTGCACCAAAGTTTCCACACACACCTACACCCTTGTTGTCAGATCAGGTAGGTACAAGATCACAAAACATACACCCAACGTTATGTCGACGGGGTTTCGGACACGACGTTTCCCAGACCCAAAGCAAGCACATGGGGGCCACCCCACTAATCTACCCGTAATGAAGTCGGCCGGTCTCCGAGACGGACCCATGGTTTGTGATGACGGCTGTAAACGACTGTGAACCCAAAAGTGTGACTAGGCTTGTCGATACCGCGAAAACGTGGCACGGGGTTCCAAAACAGTACAAGCGCTCCACGCGCAATAATAAATAAAGCAGTAAATCATGGCATAAGTACAGGATAGTAATAAAGCCTCAAACTACTTTGTGGCCCCCGGTACAGTACTTTGAAATCAGGTACTAATCGATGGGGGTGCCCACGCACCCCACCTGTGGTTAGCGCGCTTGATCTCGGAATAGGTGTCAAGAACTCGGGGTCCTACGGAACACCAGTGAGCGGTTAAAAACCAAATATTGTCTATTACCCACCGGTGCCTCTGCATTTACCTACTTTCAATTTTAGTTATTAAACGTGAATTAAAGTTATAATCATCTCCAACATTAAACATAAGGCATTACTCCAACAACTGTGGAACAACGACGGAGCGACGCAACACCTGCGCAAGCAACTACGACTCGCAAGGCTGACTATCTACCAAACAACAGGTAATAGGATGTGTCCAAGGCAATTTAATGGCTGCAAGGGATATCACGGGTACGAAAACTAGAGCATCGCATCACAGATAGCAATAGATCAACAGGAAGAAATAAAGACTGTAAAAATAAGATAGGTAGAAAGGGGGAGAATGCTCGCCTGAAAAACATTGTCGAAGGTTCATTTGAAGATCGGGTCGACTCTCGCATCAACTCATCGGCCTAATCCGTGAAGAAGCAAAACACTAGAAGAAACACCGGATGCACTACTTAATACTACGACAAAAGATCGAGCATGATGCATGTATGATGTATGACATGGCAAAGATGCGATGCAATTAGGCAATATTAAGCGGAACCGGGGTCTCGACAATTAATTGTTAATTTCAAGTTGTTTAGATATCCCCAATTTAAATGTTGCATTAACAAGGCAAAAGATAGCACCGGTTCGCTACACAAATTTAAATGGGGCCAATATAAGACTATATTTGTCCGCATATGGTCTCCATATTTAATTATGAGATGAATCGGCATAAGGCCCCCAAAACATACAATATGTATGCAAGCATGAATAATTTAAGATGCACAAGTTTATATTACATTTTATAAAATAGGGCTCGGGAAGGAGATCACACATGGGGTCGGAGATCTTGGGGTTCCGAGGGTTCGACGGATTTGGTCTCGCCGGGATCGGTCTTCAGACGCCGGGAACAGGTTCGGAATCCGGGTCTTCAAGTCCATGCTGACGATCTTGTTCTATGCCTTCGGGAAGGAGATCTTGACACCACCATCATAGTTCACCACCAACTCTGCACATACGTCCTCATACGGCCTTCAACGATGCAACATCATACCACTACATCCCCCACCACTACTACTGCACATCCAGAGCTTCACAGATGTACAACACTAGCAGTCCCGTCTCGGCAGAATAAAAAGGCGACCAGGCCACCAGAGGCTCACGCGGGGTCGGTCAACTACAACCAGAGGAATCAGCTCGAACGCGTTGGGGCGGCCACGGCGGGATAGAGGCAGAGCGGTGGCCTTGAGAGGCTCCGGCGACGCATGACTACGAGGAAGGCATCGAGGATGATGGGGCGCTGTCGGTGAGGAGGGGAACGACGAGGAGCGAGGGATCACTACCGGGTCAGGGTGGGGCCCAGGGGAGAGCGGCAAGGAGCGATGTGCAGGGACAGTTGGTGGATGCCGGCGACGCCATGGCAGGAAGGAGACATGGTCATCAGGGAGCGGTCATGGCCAGGGCGGGGTCCGGCTCCGGCGTGCAGGCGAGGCTGGGCCACGAGGGTAGGCGACGACAGGCGCGGTAGGTGCACGCGGCCGAGCGACTCTAAGACGAGGTAGAGGAGGATCCAACGGCGCTCGTGATGCGGCCAGAGGGGGGCGGCGCCGCGAGGCTAGAGGAGGCCGCGGCCGGCTGTGGAGCTCGACGGGGGCGAAGGGCGCCCGCGGCTGTGCTTGCTTGCAGGGATGAGGGAGGCCAGCGGAGGCTTGGCGACTGGGATTGCAGGCTCGAGAGGAAGGAGCGGGGGATGCAGCGGTGCGTCTGGATGAGGTGCTGGCGGTGGCATGCTCCGAGGAGGCCGGCGGGTCGACGCCAGGCGCGAGGCCACGCAGGCCTTCAGGAGAGGAGGGCGCGGCGGCGATGCGGTCGAGCTTGGTGGCGGGGCCGGGAGAGATGGCGAGGAAGGGGGCGTCGAGGCGGGGATCCCGTGTACGCTGAGTGGGTCGCGCGGGGCCTCACGAGAGGAGGTGGGGTCAAACGGGAGGATGGGGAGTGGGTGAGCGGGGTCCAGGGGTGGGGCGAGCGAGCGGTTTGTGGGGTTGGGGTCGGGGCATGCGTTCAGGGCGGTAGCATGGGGTGGGACGCGTGCGTGGGTTGGGGCCGCTGCTTGCTGGGGGCTGTGCTGGCTTGTTGGTGGCGGCTGAGGGGAGGAAGTGGGGATGGATTAGGTAGGGTTAGGGTTTGCAAGGTGGGGTGGTAGGTGGCTACCGGTTGGGCCTTTTGGGCCTGACCGATGACTGCCTTCCCCACCAAAAATATTTAGGGTTTTATTTATATATTTATTTTAAAGGACTTTGTAAATTATTTAGTCAAAACAAAATATGCGGGGAACAGGGTTTGATTTGAAATAAAAGACGGGGATATTTAGAAAAGAAAATATAGGATTTTAGAAAATAGTTTTAGGCAAACGATGCATGATGTCATGATGATGCACATAATAAAAACAACAGCGATTTTCTAGTAGTGGATTTACCCGGGGTGCTACATCAAGCTCACCGGTTTGCTGAAGACAAAGGATTAAACGTATAGTGTGGAAGAAAGTAATTGCTTGTAGTAATTGCAGAAAGTAAACAGTAGGTAGTAGATGGAATATGAGTGGAAAGGAATGGACTGGGGGTCCATAGTTCACTAGAGGTGTTTCTCCATAAGATAAATAACATGTTGGGTGAACAAATTACAGTTGGGCAATTGATAGATAGATAATGCATAACAATGCATGTACATGGCACGATGATCGCTATGAGATTTGTTTGGGCATTACAACATAATACATAGACCGTAATCCAACTGCACTATGACTAATAATCCACCTTCGGGATATCATGCGAACAACCCTCGGGTATTAAGTTGCAAGCAACAGATAATTGTATTAAGCAAGGTGTGTAAACTAAACAATACAATTGCCCTTGGACAAAGGATTTTTGTTTTCTCCCTAGTAGCAACAACACATCTACAACCTTAGAGGTTTCTGTCACTCTCCCAGATTACTAGAGGCATGAACCTACTATCGAGCATAAATACTCCCTCTTGGAGTCACAAGCAAATACTTGGCCAGAGTAACTACTTGCAACGGAGAGCATGCAAGATCACAAATAACATAGACATGATAGAATCAGTAATCAATCTTGACGTAGTACTCAATATCCATCGGATCCCAACAAACACAACATGTAGGATTACAAATAGATGATCTTGATCATGATAGGCAGCTCACAAGATCTAAACATGATAGCACAAAGAGGAGAAACGACCATCTAGCTACTCCTATGGACCCATAGTCCAAGGATGAACTACTCACGCATCACTCCGGAGGCTGGAATGGTGATGAAGAAGGCCTCAAGGGTAATCTCCCCTCTCCGGCAGAGTGCCGGGAAGAGCTTTAGGTCCCTCCCAATCTAAGGACGATGGTGGAGGAGGCCATGGACTTTTTGGTGGATTTCTGATCGGGTACTTAGGGTTTTCTCCTCAGGGTGTTTATATAGGTGAAGGGGCAAGGTCGGTTGAGGACCAGGGGTCCCACACCATGCCCTAGCGCGGGCCCACCCTTGGCTGTGCCATGGGGTGGTCTGGCCGCCCTGTGGCACCTCTTCGTCCCCCCTTTGGGCTCTGTCTTCGTTATGGTAAAATATTGACTTCGGCTTTTGTTTCGTCCAATTCCGAGAATATTTCTTTACTAGCTTTTCTGAAACCAAAAACAACAGAAAACATGAACTAACACTGTGGCATCTTTTCAATAGGTTAGTTCCAGAAAATGTATAAAAATTCCTCAAAGTGTAGACAAAACATAAGATAGTTGGTACAAAACAAGCATGGAGCATCAAAAATTATAGATATGTTTACAACGTATCAAGCATGGAGCGTCAATCTGGGGTTTTCACGATTTTTTACAGTGAAGCACAGAAATGTGTTTCGGGACAGCAACTTCCCCAAATCTTACTTCCCTCTCATTAGAGGCTATTCTTGGCAAAAAAAACACACAAAAAGGATAACGAGAGGTTATTATAGAGGAAATAACTTCCAAGACGCAACAAAATAAAAACTTACTGAAAAAAATTGGGTTATCTCCCAAGAGTGCTTTTCTTTAACGCCTTTTAGCTAGGTATAGAAAGCAAGAATCAAGTATTTTCGAATGAAGAAGCATCAACATCAAATTTTGTTCTAATAAGAGAATCAAAAGATAGCTTCTCTCTTTTTCTAGGAAAGTTTTCTATACCTTACTTGAATGGGAATTGATATTTAATGTGCCTTCGTTTATTTTAATAATGGAACCAACAGTACTAAGAAAAGGTCTTCCCAAAATAATAGGACAAGAAGCATTGCATTTAACATCCAAAACATAGAAATCAACGGGGACAAAGGTATGGTTAACCATAATAAGAACATCATTAACTCTCCCCATAGGTTTCCTTTTAGCATTATCATCAAGATGGACATCCAAATAACTATCTTCCAATGGTGGTAAATCAAGCATATCATAAATTTTTCTAGGCATAATAGAAACACTAGCACCAAGATCACATAAAGCTTTTAAAGTCAAAATCATTCACTTCCATATTAATGAAGCTTCATGTTTTTCTTCTTTAATTTTCAAGAGAGCATTTGCAATATGTTTTGTAAAAGCCATATTCATAGCAGTAGCATTAGGACTTCTAGAAAGCTTTTGCAGGAACATAATTACTTCAGAAATATTGCAACCATCAAGATCAAAATCAAAATCATCATTCAAGGTAGTAGAACTATTGTTTCCCATATTTCGAAAAATTTCAACATTTTTATTGGAAAAGGTTCCATTGGGTTTAGGCAATGTTGCAAAAGGAATGGGGACTTTAGGTGGTTTGCTAGCATCAACATTACTAGTGGTGGTAATGCTACAAACTTTAGTCATACTATTATTTCTAGCAATTTCATCTTCTCTTTCCCACCTAGCATGCAATTCAGCTAACATCCTAAAATTTTCATCAATTCTAACTTGAATGGCATTCAAAGTCTTGCTTTATTTAACATCATGAGGCATAATCTTTAATTTAAGAAGTTCAACATCGTGGGCAAGGCTATCAACTTTAGAAGCAAGATCATCAATTTTTCCAAGCTTTTCCTCGACAGTTTTATTAAAAGTAGTTTTTTACTAATAAAATCTTTAAGCATGACTTCAAGTTCAGAGGGTGCAATCCTATTGTTGTTGTAGGAATTTCCATAAGCATTACCATTATTAGAAGGATATGGTCTATAGTTGTTACTACCATAAGTGTTGTTTCTAAAATTATTATTTCTAATGTAGTTCACGTCAATTTGCTCTTCTTGAGCAACCAAAGAGGCTAAAGGAATATTATTTGGATCAACATGAGATTTTCCACAAACAAGCATAGACATAATAGTATCAATCTTATCACTCAAGGAGGAGGTTTCTGAAGGGATACAGGTAAGCTACACTAGTGCAAATCAAAAAAAAAAAAATTATACCCCGTAAACCAAGAATACTATTGTCATAGATAATGGGATTACCATTAGACGCGCGGTTGCGGAACTTGATGAAGCGTGTCGAGGCAGTGTAGACGTTCTACGTCTCCTCCTTGTCCTCGTCCCACGAGCAGCTTGAAGGGATATGCTCTGAGAGGCAATAATAATGTGGTTATTATGTATATTCCAAGTATATGATAGATGTTTATTTTGCATGCTATAATTGTATTAATACGGAAATGTTAATACATGTGTGTTTAATAAACAAACAGAAAGTTCCTAGTTATGCCTCTCTCATAAACTAGCTCGTTGATTAACAAGATGATCAAGGTTTCCTGATCATGGACACTGGATGTTGTTAATAACGAGGTCACAACAATAGTGTAATGGTGTGATGAACATTCATCCGAAGTATAGCACTACGATCAAAGTCATTTAGTTTATATTGCTATAACAACATATGAAGTGATCCTAATCCTTAGACCATGAGAGCATGTCAATCACTAACACCGGAAGAGTATCTTGATAACATCAAACGTCACACCATAACAGGGTGATTATAAAGATGGGTTTAGTACTACTAAAGTGTTATGTTGAGGACCATGGATCTAGAGTGGAATTTGTTCATCCCGATGATGGATAGATATGCTCTGGGACCTCTCAGTGATATCATATTGATTAGCTTGCAAGCAAGTGATTTGATCACTAGAATGTTATATCACGAGAACAAGAAAAGAGTACATGTCAGTAACAAGATCAAACTAGGTATCGATATACATATGATTGAATATATAACATGTATTATATCGCGAAACAAAAGGATTAAGATACTAGCGTAAAAGGTTCTCACGATCACAAGAAAGTCATCGCTGAATGTGTGGGAGTCAATGTGGATCTCCAGGTCCCGCTTCTGATTATTGATCTTAGAGGGGTCTCGATCATGTCCGCATTATTCGCGAACCGTAGGGTGACACACTTAAGAGACACCGACATCCATTTGGAGAAAAAGTTTCATGCCGGAAAGAATAACAAGCATAGGAAATTATTTCACTAGATACCGAAACGGGTTTTCGGGTGAAATTGCAGAAAGTGTTTTTGCATGTGAAATGAAATACTAGCAAGGGGTTATATGTGAATGTTTGTCATTAAATTAATTTACAAAATTCTGAATAAATAAAAGGAGTTTTATTTAATGAGAGTTTTCATTAAATTTGGTGGAAATTTAATGGGAATTTGAGTGGGTTTTTGAGTGGAGGGAATTGAAAGAAATTTGTGTGAGTGGAGTGTCCACCCACATGAATGAAGGAGGGGAGGGGGAAGCCCCCATTGCCGGCGGACACCCCCTTGGGTGCCCCCTCCTCCTATAAAAGCATCCCCCTCTCCTCTCTCTCACTCACACCTCCTCGTGAAGGACTCTCTCCCCCTCTAGTATTTATCCCCCATGGTCTCGGACTAGCGAAATACATTTTCCCGGTGGCTATTCGGGAAGAAAGAGTTGTGCTTCCTCTGCATCGCTGGAGCAAGGAGGCGGAGGTTTCTCGGTGCCTCGGACGTGTGTGCGAGCACGGATGCGCCGCTAATTCGCGACGCTAGGACTTCCTCTCGATCTTGAGATCGGGAAGAGACGTCTACATCAACCACGAGTTCAACCTTGTTGAGCTTTGTAGACCTTCAAGGGTATGTTCTCTACGGATGTATATCCGCACGTTGCTTGTATCTAGTAGATAGATCTTGGTACATAGTTGTTCCCATCGTAGGAAATTTTTTGTTTTCTATGCTGCGAACCCCTACAGTGGTATCAGAGTCGGATCTATGCATAGATTCTTTGCACGGGTAGTACACATATGAGTATGTGGGCAATGATGATCATGTTATTGCTTCTTAGTTGTACTTTGGATATTGGTGGCATGGTGGGATGAAGCGGCCCGGACAAACTTTACATGT
The DNA here is from genome assembly GCA_916181665.1 of Avena sativa. Taxonomy (NCBI): domain Eukaryota; kingdom Viridiplantae; phylum Streptophyta; class Magnoliopsida; order Poales; family Poaceae; genus Avena; species Avena sativa. The sequence continues at coordinate 87,623,460 of OV702293.1, read as the reverse complement.
CCTCGAACATGAGACCTGTTCCACGCTTGACATGCAACTAGTTTTGCATAAGCAGCTAGCGGGTGTCTGTCTCTCCTACTATAGTCAATATCTAATTTGCAACAAGCTGTCAACAATTTTGTTATCCTCGTTGTGGTTCATGTTCGTAGGTAAGAACGGTTCTATCTTCGAAAGCCCTAAGCCACGTAAAACTTGCAATGGATAAATTAGAGGCGTCTAGTTTAGATTGTTGCTGGGCTAGTGTCATGATATGGTGATGTTGTAAGTAGAAGTATAAGTTGATACTCTTACAACACACATAACGTGTAAGTTCCATAGACCTTGGTCTTACACATAGAGGTATGATAGTGATCATAACGTGTAAGAACCATATCATTTCACTTATAAACATATGATGTTTGTTGCATCTTATATTGCTTGTTTGGTATTTTATTAGCATAATAAGATGATCCCTCATTTAGATATCAAGATAAGAATGTGTTCTCCCTTAAGTATGCACCGATTATGTTTCGTCACTCCAAGACATCACATGATGATCGGGTGTTCTTGGATCCACGATCATATTTCGGGTGTAAGACAGTTACACACGCAAATACTAAGGTTCTTACTTGGCGAGCCTAGCATGTACAGACATGGCCTCGGAACACGGACCAAAAGGTTAATCATGAGTCATATGGTAGATATGATGCCCGTTTGATGCTCACCTTTGAAGCTACACAGACTCACGTGATGATCGGACTTGGTGTAGTGGATTTGGTTCATGTAATCACCAAGAAGGAACGAGGGATGTCATTTTTGAGTGGGAGTTCATTCTTAATTTGGATTAGTTGATCTCAATCTATCATAAACTTAGATGGCACCACCTGCTATTAATTTCAATGTGTTCATGGAGAAAGAGAAACTTGGGCCATGAGTTTGAGGATTCTCCTCTCTGCTGCACAAAAGCAATATGTGCTAGAAGCGCCACTAGGACCCCCACCGTTCGATGATGCCCCTGACAAGGAGAAGAATGTCTATCAAACTCGATAGGAGGACCACAACTTAGTTCATTGTGGCATATTGTATGGGCTAGAGACAGAAATTTGAAAGCGTTTCGAAAATGGCAATGCATTTGATACAATGGATGAGTTGAAAATGATTTTCGGCACACATGCTGCTGTAGAGAGCTACAATGCTTCAAAAAAGTTCTTTAGCTGCATGATGGAAGAGAACATCTCTGTAAGTGAGCATGTACTCAAGATTTCGGGTTACGCCAATAAGATTGTGTCCTTGGGTATAATGATTTCCATTGACTTAGGCATCCATCGTGTTCTGCAGTCTCTGCCACCTAGCTATAATAGCTTCATGATGAACTATAATATGCAAGGCATGAAGAAGTCTTTCCCTGAGCTTCTGTCAATGCATAAAATTGCAGAAGTGGAGATCAAGAAAGAACATCAAGTGTTGATGATCAATAAGACCACTTGTTTCAAGAAAGACAAGAAGGTAAAACGGAAGGGAAGTAAGGGCGGCAAGCTAGTTGCCGTGCCTGAAAAGAAACCTCGAGTTAGCCCTAAGTCTGATACCGAGTGCTATTATTGTAAGGGGACTGGCCACTGGAAGCGCAACTGCCCCAAGTATTTGGCAGACAATAAGGACGGCAAGGCAAATAAAGGTATATATGATATACATGTTATTGATGTGTACTTGACTAGTACTCGCAGTAGCACCTGGGTATTTGATACCGGTTCAGTTGCTAATATTTGTAACTCAAATCAGGGGTTGCGGAATAAGCGACCGCTAGCAAGGGGTGAGGTCAATATGCGTGTCGGCAATGGATCAAGTGTTGATGTGATCGTCGTCAGAATGCTACCTCTCCACTTACCGTCAGGATTAGTAATAAACTTGAATAATTGTTATCTGGTGCTAGCACTGAGCATGAACATTGTATCTGGATCGTGTTTGATGCGAAGTGGTTATTCATTTAAATCCGAGAATAATGGTTGTTCTATTTATATGAATGAAATAATTTATGGTCATGCACCAATGATGAATGGTTTGTCTCTGTTGGATCTCGATAATAATGTTACACATATTCATAATGTTGATGCTAAAAGGATTAAACTTAATGATGATATATCCGCATATATGTGGCACTGCCATGTAGGTCATATTGGCGTTAAACGTAGGAAGAAGCTCCGTTCGGATGGAATTTTGGAATCACTTGATTTTGAATCATTTGATACATGTGAGCCATGCCTTATGGGCAAGATGACTAGAACGCTGTTTTCCGGTTCAATGGAACGGGCGACAAATTTATTGGAAATTATACATTCTGATGTATGTGGTCCAATGAGTGTGTCAGCGCGAGGTGTATATCGTTATTTTGTAACTTGCGCAGATGATTTAAGTAGATACGGTTATATCTACTTGATGAAACACAAGTCTGGAACCTTTGAAAAGTTCAAGGAATTTCAGAATGAAGTGGAAAATCATCGTAATAGAAAGATCAAATTTCTACGGTCCGACCATGGAGGTGAGTATCTAACTTACGAGTTTAGCACTCATATAAAAGAGTGTGGAATTGTTTCATAGCTCACACCTGCCGGAACACCACAGTGAAATGGTGTGTCGGAACATCGTAATCGTACTTTGTTGGATATGGTTCGATCTATGATGTCTCTGACAGACTTGCCATTGTTATTTTGGGGTTATGCACTAGAAACTGCTGCATTCACTTTAAATCGGGCACCATCTAAATCCGTTGAAAAGACACCGTATGAATTGTGGTTTAGAAAAAAACCTAAGCTATCATTTCTTAATGTTTGGGGATGCGATGTTTATGTGAAGAAACTTCAACCAGATAAACTCGAACCCAAAGCGGAAAATGCGTCTTCATAGGATACCCTAAGGAAACTATTGGGTATTCCTTCTATCACAGATCCAAGGTCAAGGTTTTTGTTGCCAAGAATGGATCCTTTCTAGAGAAAGAGTTTCTCGCGGAAGGCGTGAGTAGTCGGAAGGTAGAACTCGAAGAGGTTGTTGAACCTTCTCTTCATAGTATGCCAAGTAGCGCAGCGCCAGAAGTCGTTCCAGAGTTGGCTTCACCAACTGAAGAGGGAACTAATGATAATGATCATGGAACTCCGAAAGAGAGTACTACCGAACCTCGCTGGTGTAACATACCTAAAATCATGATTTCAAAGATTGCATATCATTCATGCATGCATATAGTTTTGAGATCAATTTCAAACCAAATTCAAAAAAACAGAAGCACATAGTGCTATCATTTTATGTGAGCAACTTAAATCAAATGACCATCCCCATTTGAGAGCTTAAGTGTTTTAAACCAAGTTTGTTTGCTTCCTTGTTGATTGGTTTGAGTGTGGAGTTTGAACAAAAATATAAAAAATAAATGTGGTTTCAAAACCATTTTCAAAACAATTGCAAATCAAGTGCTATAGCACTGTTTATTTTGTTTATTCAAAAGAACGAAGCTTGAACAGAGAGACCACTTGGTTTTATGCCCAAATTTGTGACTATTGCACACTGCAAAAATCCTGAAAAGTTTTGAATTCAAATAGAGTTTGAATTCATGTGAAAATCATTCCAGAAAATCAAATTAGAAATAGAAAAGGATTAAAGAAAAGGAAAAGGGCCGGAGCCAGACTTTGGGCCCAACAGCGAAACCAGCCCAGCTAGCCCACCCGGGTTTTCCCTCTCTCTCTCTCACGCACAGACGCACCCAGCGAGTCGCCGACACCAGGACCCCACACCCCTTCTGTTCCTCTCGCAGACAACTGGGCCCTCTCCACGTCGACTCCTTCCCCAAATCTCGCGCGCAGACGCCGTCGCCGCTGGCCGTTGCTGCGTTGATTCCGCGGCGTAATTTCCATTGATTCACCGGACGTTTCTTGTCAAGCCTCTGCCTACTTAAACCCCTCCCCACTCCGCTCCATTCCCCTCACTCAATTTTCTCTCCACGCCACCAGGCTGCTCGCAACTCGCCAAACACCGCCGCAGCTCCGACGATCTCCGGCAGCAAATTCCGGTGAGTCCCGACCGCCCCTGTGCCTCTGGTTCAAACGAGTGTGTCCAGCAAGACCTCGTGCATCTTCTGATACCCTTTGCTTGCCTGCTTGTGACCCAGGACGCCGTCCCCGTTCGTTCCCGCAAACGACCAAGCCGCCACTCAACTCCGGTGACCTCTCCCCGTAAGTACCAGCCGCCCCTTGCCCTCTGTTTGATACGCCTAAGATCCCCAGCGTCTTGCACATCTAAAGGCACCGTTGGTTTGTCTTAGCTAGCCCCATAACCTCGCCTCCGTCGACGCTAAGGCCTGCCCGACGTCTGCCCCTACTCCGACGAGGAATTCCTGCCGTGTCCGCGCGCCCCTTGACGAACCATCGCCACCTTGAGCATCAGCAGCTCCCTGCGAGTCTGGTAAACCCCTTCTCCCTCTCCCGCGCGACCTAGAACGCCAGCTCCGCCACTGACAGAGGCGCCGCTGCCAGTCGTCGCCGCTAGCGCCGCCCATCTCTGGTCAAAGCAATCAGGAGCGTTAGATGTAGATCTTACGGCTAGAATTAGAACTTAAACGAAGGGGTATGCGCGCATCTGAGCCACTAGATCTGACTTAAATCCTGCGGCTCGCAGAGATCGATCCGCCCGAACCGGTATGGGCCAATAGGAAACAGACGTGTGGCAGTGAGTTAGATTTAAAACAGATTTTGAATCAGAATTTAGTTCAAATTTTTTTTGTTTGTAACTTTTGATTCCCACGTTAGATTTTGGCAAATTTTATACCGTTGGAATCAGGAGAGCAAGCTCTATCAGATTATGCAATGTGTTTAATGTTTAGTCTCTGTTAAAAAGGTTTTATTTGCAGAAACATGTGTAGGGCTTATTTGAATATATGAATTGTTTAGGAATTGTTTTTAGTGTCAAATAAATATGGTTTGGCAAGTTTTTGACTTGTTTAAGATTCAGTACTATGCACTTGCTTGGTTGGGTTTTAAAAATCATCACCTAGCATCTTGCATGCATGCATATATATTTTTGATTGTATATGTCTTGTATGTGATTGTGGCTATATTTTATGTGTAGATTTTGGTGCTAGTTATTGTGATTGTGAAGAGTGCTACTCTCCCAACTACCAAGGCAAGTGGTACTTCATGAATAATTCTATCCCTATATTTTATAATAAGCATTAGAAATATTTTGCTAAGTCTTGCATGCTATTATTTTTGCCTATCTGCCATGTTGGGAAATCCTAAGTAGTTGTAGAAATGCTAGGGAATTTCTAAGTTAAGTTACTATCTATGCCATGCTTACCCTAGCTAGTAGTAAACAAGGGTTGGTAAAATATACATGCTATGATGAAAATATTTCTAAGTCTTTGGACTTTTGTTTTGCTTAATAAAACAACTAAGTCAATGAATCACCTGGGTGGAAAGGGACTTGATTGGTGGTTTTAGTTGAGTGGTTACACAAGGCCCATGGCTATGGTTTACCTTGTGTATCTCACTTGTGGAAAGCCACCCAGGAACAAAGGGATTTTAGAGGCCAAGTGTTGAGAACCTTCTAGTGCAGCCACTTGGCAATATGGGCTCTGCCTGGATCACATAAGTTGCTAGAACTTATCCATTTGGACAGTTGGTGGTAGTGGGAATGATAGGTTGGAGCGCGTCCATTTGGTCTAAGGGAAGGCTTCTGAAAGGTCCTGTCTTGGTGAAACCAAGTCTGGTGGGGAAAGTGCACAACCTCTGCAGATGGAAAAATCTAAGTACTTAGCCAAGTCCATGGCAATGGACAACTTGAGCATCAAGGCATGGAAGCTATCAAGAATCTCCTCATCCCAATTTTCTAAGTAAAAATTTGTGGGTGAACAAGGGTGAAGGACCTCAATGTCTATTGGTGGTTCCTTGGGAAAAGTTTTGACAAAGAAAAACTTAGTGATTTCAACTAATAGGAAAAACCTATTTTGAGCAAAGCAAGCCAAGCTACACTTAGCCAAATTTGCATATAGTATCTAGTCCACTTAAAATATACTAAGGTATCACTTGCCAATACTATTCCAAAGTATTGACCCACTGTGGCTGTAACTTGTGATGTTGCAGGTTACTCTGATGAGGATTAGGTGTCATGAGTCTACACTCAACATGTTTGCCTGTGGCACATGAAGATGAAGACTTATATTTATTTACTTATTCAAACTCTTGTATTAGGCCTGTGGCCTTGAGTTGTAAGGACTATGTTTATCTCTGGAATGGATGTAATAAATGACCTTTGTATCTGTGTACTTCATCTTAAACTGTGGATGCTAGTAATGATCCAGGGACTAGCATTGCAATCACAGGGATCCTTTTCCTTTATAAAGGAGGGATCTTACAGATGGTATCAGAGCACTGTGTTGCCTATAGGATTATGACCCTAGGATTGGAAACCACTAAGGAAAATTTTTCAGCAACTTCTACACTTGTCTATTCTTCTCGTAAAACTTTTCTAATCTTCTCTCTCATCTCTATTTGTAGATGAACTCCATCAACGAAGCCGTGAGGAAAGGACCATTCATGGCAATGACTTTGGAGTGTGAGACAGAATTCCCCAAGGCTCTCAAGGACCTCATGGTTGCATTAGAGATACAAGGTGCAGCTGTGTACAAAGGTTTTCCTGTGATGGATGAAGGAGTGGAATACTGGTGGGTGCAACTTCACTTGTATAAAAACAAGGAAGACAACCATCAGGAAAAAGGATTCTGCATGTTCACCAATTCAGTGGTGCACCCTACATTCTTTGAATCAGCAAGGGATGCAGCTTGGAAGACCATCAAAGAACTTGGTGATAGAGTCAAGTGCAGAATGCTCAACCTCCAAAATGATCTCAAGAAAGAGAAGGAACATACTCAAGAGTTGGAAGCTACCAACCAAACCTTAAGAGGAGACATTATAGACTTAGTGATGGAGTCATGTGAGCAAGATAGGCTAATTGTTTCTAGAAACATTGTGTTAGCCAATAGATCCAGTGAGATAGGATTGTAAACGTACTTCGTTAGTTGGACCACCACCTATCACCTTATTTTCCAAAATGTTGCTTTAAAATAAGATTGAACCTTGGTTGTTGTAATGGTTTCATGTATGCATGACTTGTGTGTTTTGCTTCCCAAGGATATGTATGCGATGTTTTGCCTTTTGTTTTATCTTGATTGTGTTGTTCTAACTTTTCTATCTTACAAATAGATGCCTATTACCATCAGCACTGTTGAGGAGTTCCAGGTTACCCGCTTTGGTCCTCGTATCGTTGAGCTTACTACCTTGCTCAATCTCCCTCTTCCCACCATCATGGTGCATCCCCTCACCAAGTTTGAGAGGAAGGACCTCTGGGGCTTCAAGGTCAACCAGCCCGGATGCCAGACAGAGCCTACCACGGAGGCCATTGTCTTCAAGCTCATGCACGATGACAGGGAGAGAGGCCTTGAGGTAGTTATGCAGGATCTGATAGGACGTCTGCTAGGGCGACACTCCCGATAGGTTAGAGGTACCCACTTCCACGTCTTCGGAAGACGTGATGAGGATGGAGAGTCCATCGACTTCGAGGACGATTCGAGGGACGCAGCAGAGCCGATACGCCTATACCTCCAGGACTTAGAGTCTCTCATTAGGCACGTGGACACGGACAGGACCAATGTCATGCTCAGCAATGACGAGCTCTAGGTGCAGCTTCGCGAGAAGGACAAGCTCTTCGCGGAGCAAGAAGAGATAGTGAAGGAAATGGAGGCGAAGTTCGAGACCCAGGACAGGAAGTTCAAGAGTCAGGAGAAGCGTGTCCAGGATAGGAACAAGAAGATCCGGGACATGACTGAAGAACTGCAGTCCAAGGACTTCGAGCTAGAGCAGCAGCAGACGGTGATTTAGAGGCTTCGTTCCCAGAAGAGGGCTCTCAAGGCCAAGATAGAGACCTTGACCACTAGCGTCGAGGAATACAAGACCGCGATGGAGAACGCAGGTCTTACCATTGTCGAGGAGGAGATTGATGCCGAGGAGTAGATTTGACTACTCGTTTATCTTTTGTTATCGTACTTGTTATTTGAGAACTTGTTATTTGACCATCCGACATGTGGATGGCTTGCTACTTGTGTGTTTTACTTTGTGAACTTGTTATCTTGTTGTTGAACCTTTATCTTTGTGTTTGCTTATGTGATGTAATGTGCATGAAAGCATCTATGGGTATCTCATTCTTATCTCTATTTGAACAAACCACAGATGCCTCCCCGTCGTGCAAACCCCAACCCTAACAACAACAACAACAACATCACTCCAGAAATGCAACAAATGATGATTGCTCAAACTCAGCTAATGCAGATGATGACGACATTCATCCAGAACCAAAACAAGAACAACAACAATAACAACAACAATAACAACAATAACAACAACAACAACCCACCGGGCTTTGACATGATTACCAGGTTTTTGAGATTGAGGCCAGCAAAGTTCTCAGGAACGACTGATCCCATGGTGGCCAATGACTGGCTACGCTCAGTAAACAAGGACTTGGTAACAGTGGGCTATACGGATGCTGAAAAGGTCAGATTTGCAACACATTTGCTGGAAGGACCAGCCGCCACTTGGTGGGACAACTTCCAGATCACCACTCCCATAGATGAAGTGACATGGACTATTTTGAGGATGGCTTTCGCACTGCTCATATCTCATCTGGAGTGATGAGTCTGAAAAAGAAGGAGTTCCATAACCTGAAGCAGCGCCACCGCAGCGTGGCTGAATATATTGAGGAGTTCAACAATCTGGCACGTTATGCACCGGATGAAGTTGACACTGATGCCAAGAGAAAGGAAAAATTTCTTGAAGGCTTGAACGATGAGCTGAATCTGCAGTTGGTTGTGGCATATGATCCCACTTATCAGTCGCTCTATGACAAGGCTGCTATTTTGGAGAACAAAATGAAGCAAGTTGAGAGTAGAAAGAGAAAGCACTCCGACAAGCACAACTCGGGATCGTCTCACAAACGATCTCATTATGATGACAGCGGAAGCTCAGGATCCCACAAGCATGGGAAATTCAACAAGCACCACAACCACAACCGTCATGACAACAAGCATCACCGTAGTCATGACAATGACAAGTACAAGAACCACAAGAGTGGACATAAGAGCCACCACAGTGGTAATGAAGTGGAAGTGGAAGCCAGCCTGTTAAGAGAGACATAAGTCAGGTTGAATGCTCCAAATGCAAGAAGATGGGGCATTATGCAAATGACTGCCCAGAGAAGAAAGTTGAAGGACCCAACAAGCCCAATCCTTTCTAGAAGGGACAGGTGAACCACATCAGTGTGGAGGAGGTCTATGAGGAGCCTGATGCTATTGCTGGTAAGTTCAGACTCAATTCTATTCCAGCATTTGTTCTTTTTGATACTGGAGCATCGCATTCATTCATATCAAAAGCATTTGTTGATAGAAATGGGTTTCCAACTGAAAACATTGGGTGTCCAATAAAAGTTAGTTCTCCGGGTGGAGATATGATAGTAAGTCTTGGATGCCGGGATCTAGTAATAGAGTTTGGAAAACATAAATTTCCAGTGAGTCTGATAATCCTAGATTCCCAAGGACTGGACGTAATATTGGGAATGGATTGGATGGCTAAGTATGAAGGAGTACTAGGTTGTTCTAATCGTACTGTTGCACTCACAACCCCGGAAAGAAAGCGGATTAAATTCAAGTCCAACTTTGAATCTAAAGGAAGTAAGCTAAATTCTCTTAAGGGGGTTAGCATGGACAGTGTGCCAATTGTGAGTGAGTATCCAGATGTGTTTCCGGAAGAATTGCCAGGAATGCCACTAGATAGATATGTGGAATTTCTTATAGATTTGGTACCAGGGTCTGGACCAATAGCAAAGAGACCTTATAAAATGTCAGTTGATGAACTGAAAGAGCTCAAGAAACAACTTGGAGAACAGTTGCAGAAAGGATTTATTCAACCAAGTTGTTCATCTTGGGGAGCCCCAGTTTTGTTTGTGGACAAGAAATATAGAAGTCAAAGGTTATGCATAGATTACCGTTCACTCAACAAGGTGACTATCAAGAACAAATACCCTTTGCCTAGAATCAATGACTTGTTTGATCAGCTAGAAGGAGCATGTGTGTTCTCAAAGATTGATCTCCGGTCAGGCTATTTTCAACTCAAGATAAGAGAACAAGACATACCTAAGACAACGTTCACTATAAGGTATGGATTGTATGAGTATACTGTAATGCCTTTTGGTTTGACCAATGCTCTAGCATACTTCATGAATATGATGAACAAGGTGTTCATGGAATTCCTTGACAAATTTGTTGTCGTTTTCATCGATGACATCTTAGTCTACTCCAAGAGCAAGGAAGAGCATGAAGGACATTTGCGTTTGATACTTGAGAAGTTAAGAGAGCATAAACTTTATGCCAAATTTAGAAAGTGTGAATTCTGGTTGGATGAAGTGGGATTTCTTGGTCATGTTATGACAAAGGATGGTGTAGCAGTTGATCCTGCTAAAGTTTCAGCTGTGACTGAATGGGAATCTCCCAAGTCCGTGAAAGAAGTTCGTAGTTTTCTTGGCTTAGCAGGTTACTACAGGAGGTTCATTGAGAATTTCTCCAAGGTAGCTAAGCCTATGACAGAATTGTTAAAGAAAGACAAGAAGTTTGCTTGGTCTGAAGGTTGTGAACTCAGCTTCCAGGAATTGAAGAAGAGACTTGTGACAGCACTAGTCTTGTGTCTGCCAGATTTGGAAAAAGATTTCCAAGTATATTGTGATGCATCTGATCAAGGTTTGGGTGCAGTACTTATGCAAGACGGTAAAGTTGTGGCTTATTCCTCGAGACAACTCAAAACTCATGAAGTGAACTATCCTACTCATGATTTAGAGTTAGCCTCTGTTGTCCATGCACTCAAAACATGGAGACACTATCTTTTGGGAAAGCGTTGTGAAGTGTTCACAGATCACAAAAGTTTGAAGTATATCTTCACCCAATATGAGACAAAGAAGATGGCTAGAACATATCAAGGACTATGACTTAAGTTTGCAATACCACCCTGGTAAAGCAAATGTTGTAGCAGATGCTCTAAGTCGTAAGGTTTTTGTGAATGGCCTTACCAAAGGAGAATTGCCAGATGAGCTGTGTACTTAATTTAGAAAGCTCAGATTGGAGATTGTACCTGAAGGACATCTCATGTCTTTGGATGTTCAACCCACTTTGTTGGACAAGATCAAAGAAGCCCAGAAGACTGATAAGGAAATCGAAGAGATTAAAAAAAGATTAGCAAAGGTAAAGCTAAAGAGTTCCATGAAGACGAAAAGGGTACTTTATGGCATGGGAAACGTATCTGTGTTCCACAAGATCTGGAACTGTGGAAACTGATTTTGCAAGATGCACACAACTCTCCGTATTCCATTCATCCGGGTAACACCAAAATGTACATGGACATGAAAGAAAGATTTTGGTGGAATAATCTCAAGAAGGACATCGCCGAACCTATTGCTTTGTGTGATGTGTGTAGTAGAGTGAAAGCGGAACATCAGAAAACAGCAGGTTTGCTTCAACCACTACCTATTCCTGATTGGAAGTGGGACAAGATTGGTATGGATTTCATTACCGGATTACCAAGGACCCGGTCAGGATACGATTCTATTTGGGTCATAGTGGATCGCCTAACTAAAGTGGCTCATTTCATACCCGTGAAGACAACCTACACAAGTGCTAAGTTACCCAGAATCTACATGAGTAGGATTGTGTGTCTACATGGAGTGCCCAAGAGTATTGTGTCTGATAGGGGAACTCAATTCACTTCCCATTTTTGGAGACAGTTACATGAGTCATTAGGAACGAGGTTGGAATTCAGTACTGCTTTTCATCCTCAAACCGATGGACAAACGTAAAGGACTAATCAGATTCTCGAAGACATGTTGAGGGCATGTGCCCTAGACTATGGAGCCAGTTGGGATGAAAGTCTGCCTTACGCAGAATTTTCTTACAACAACAGCTATCAAGCCAGCATTGAGATGGCACCGTTTGAGTTTCTCTACGGAAGAAAGTGTACCACCCCATTGTTATGGAATGGTGTGGGAGAAAGAAGTTTATTCGGGCCAGATCTTATCAAAGAAGCCGAAGAGAAGGTCAAATTGGTTAAGGACAGGTTGAAGATAGCACAGTCCCGGCAGAAAAGCTACGCAGATCCTAAGCGTAGAGAAGTCACCTATGAAGTTGGTGATAGAGCTTATCTTAGAGTGCACCACTTCGTGGAGTGAAGAGATTCGGAGTCAAAGGAAAATTGGCACCAAGATATGTTGGGCCATTCAAGATTCTGAGTTGCAAAGGAGAAGTTTCCTATGAAATTGAACTGCCAGAATCTCTGTCAGCTGTCCATAATGTGTTTCATGTGATCCAACTTAAGAAATGTCATCCAGAAATGGAAGAAACTTCTTTGAAGGATACTATACCTTTGGAGGAGGTTCAACTAGAAAGTGATCTCACTTATGAAGAGAAACATATCAAGATTCTTGAGACTGCAGAAAGAGTCACAAGGACTAAGACTATCAAGTTCTGCAAAGTGCAGTGGAATCATCATTCCGAAGAGGAGGCAACATGGGAAAGAGAAGATGATCTTCGGAAAGACCACCCTCACCTATTTGCTAGCCAATCCGAATCTCAAAGGTGAGATTCACCTTAAGGGGGTTAGATTTGTAACATCCCTAAAATCATGATTTCAAAGATTGCATATCATTCATGCATGCATATAGTTTCGAGATCAATTTCAAACCAAATTTAAAAAAACAGAAGCACATAGTGCTATCATTTTATGTGAGCAACTTAAATCAAATGACCATCCCCATTTGAGAGCTTAAGTGTTTTAAACCAAGTTTGTTTGCTTCCTTGTTGATTGATTTGAGTGTGGAGTTTGAACAAAAATATACAAAATAAATGTGGTTTCAAAACCATTTTCAAAACATTTGCAAATCAAGTGCTATAGCACTGTTTATTTTGTTTATTCAAAAGAACCAAGCTTGAACAGAGAGACCACTTGGTTTTATGCCCAAATTTGTGAATGTTGCACACTGCAAAAATCCTGAAAAGTTTTGAATTCAAATAGAGTTTGAATTCATTTGAAAATCATTCCAGAAAATCAGATTAGAAATAGAAAAGGATTAAAGAAAAGGAAAAGGGACGGAGCCAGACTTTGGGCCCAATAGCGAAACCAGCCCAGCTAGCCCACCCGGGTTTTCCCTCTCTCTCTCACGCACAGACGCACCTAGCGAGTCGCCGACACCAGGACCCCACACCCCTTCTGTTCCTCTCGCAGACAACTGGGCCCTCTCCACATCGACTCCTTCTTCCCCAAATCTCGCGCGCAGACGCCATCGCCGCTGGCCGTTGCTGCGTTGATTCCGCGGCGTAATTGCCATTGATTCACCGGACGTTTCTTGTCAAGCCTCTGCCTACTTAAACCCCTCCCCACTCCACTCCATTCCCCTCACTCAATTTTCTCTCCACGCCACCAGGCTGCTCGCAACTCGCCAAACACCGCCGCAGCTCCGACGTTCTCCGGCAGCAAATTCTGGTGAGTCCCGACCGCCCCTATGCCTCTGGTTCAAACGAGTGTGTCCAGCAAGACCTCTTGCATCTTCTGATACCCTTTGCTTGCCTGCTTGTGACCCAGGACGCCGTCCCCGTTCGTTCCCGCAAACGACCAAGCCGCCACTCAACTCCGGCGACCTCTCCCCGTAAGTACCAGCCGCCCCTTGCCCTCTGTTTGATACGCCTAAGATCCCCAGCGTCTTGCACATCTAAAGGCAATGTTGGTTTGTCTTAGATCGCCCCAGAACCTCGCCTCCGTCGACGCTAAGGCCTGCCCGACGTCTGCCCCTACTCCGACGAGGAATTCCCGCCGTGTCCGCGCGCCCCTTGACGAACCATCGCCACCTTGAGCATCAGTAGCTCCCTGCGAGTCTGGTAAACCCCTTCTCCCTCTCCCGCGCGACCTAGAACGCCAGCTCCGCCACTGACAGAGGCGCCGCCGCCAGTCGCCGCCGCTAGCGCCGCCCATCTCTGGTCAAAGCAATCAGGAGCGTTAGATGTAGATCTTACGGCTAGAATTAGAACTTAAACGAAGGGGTATGCGCGCATCTGAGCCACTAGATCTGACTTAAATCCTGCGGCTCGTAGAGATCGATCCGCCCGAACCGGTACGGGCCAATAGGAAACAGACGCGTGGCAGTGAGTTAGATTTAAAACAGATTTTGAATCAGATTTTAGTTCAAATTTGTTTTGTTTGTAACTTTTGATTCCCACGTTAGATTTTGGCAAATTTTATACCGTTGGAATCAGGAGAGCAAGCTCTATCAGATTATGCAATGTGTTTAATGTTTAGTCTCTGTTAAAAAGGTTTTATTTGCAGAAACATGTGTAGGGCTTATTTGAATATATGAATTGTTTAGGAATTGTTTTTAGTGTCAAATAAATTTGGTTTGGCAAGTTTTTGACTTGTTTAAGATTCAGTACTATGCACTTTCTTGGTTGGGTTTTAAAAATCATCACCTAGCATCTTGCATGCATGCATATATATTTTTGATTGTATATGTCTTGTATGTGATTGTGGCTATATTTTATGCGTAGATTTTGGTGCTAGTGATTGTGATTGTGAAGAGTGCTACTCTCCCAACTACCAAGGCAAGTGGTACTTTATGAATAATTCTATCCCTATATTTTATAATAAGCATTAGAAATATTTTGCTAAGTCTTGCATGCTATTATTTTTGCCTATATGCCATGTTGGGAAATCCTAAGTAGTTGTAGAAATGCTAGGGAATTTCTAAGTTAAGTTACTATCTATGCCATGCTTACCCTAGCTAGTAGTAAACAACGGTTGGTAAAATATACATGCTATGATGAAAATATTTCTAAGTATTTGGACTTTTGTTTTGCTTAATAAAACAACTAAGTCAATGAATCACCTGGGTGGAAAGGGACTTGATTGGTGGTTTTAGTTGAGTGGTTACACAAGGCCCATGGCTATGGTTTACCTTGTGTATCTCACTTCTGGAAAGCCACCCAGGAACAAAGGGATTTTAGAGGCCAAGTGTTGAGAACCTTCTAGTGCAGCCACTTGGCAATATGGGCTCTGCCTGGATCACATAAGTTGCTAGAACTTAGCCATTTGGACAGTTGGTGGTAGTGGGAATGATAGGTTGGAGCGCGTCCATTTGGTCTAAGGGAAGGCTTCTGAAAGGTCCTGTCTTGGTGAAACCAAGTCTGGTGGGGAAAGTGCACAACCTCTGTAGATGGAAAAATCTAAGTACTTAGCCAAGTCCATGGCAATGGACAACTTGAGCATCAAGGCATGGAAGCTATCAAGAATCTCCTCATCCCAATTTTCTAAGTAAAAATTTGTGGGTGAACAAGGGTGAATGACCTCAATGTCTATTGGTGGTTCCTTGGGAAAAGTTTTGACAAAGAAAAACTTAGTGATTTCAACTAATAGGAAAAACCTATTTTGAGCAAAGCAAGCCAAGCTACACTTAGCCAAATTTGCATATAGTATCTAGTCCACTTAAAATATACTAAGGTATCACTTGCCAATACTATTCCAAAGTATTGACCCACTGTGGCTGTAACTTGTGATGTTGTAGGTTACTCTGATGAGGATTAGGTGTCATGAGTCTACACTCAACATGTTTGCCTGTGGCACATGAAGATGAAGACTTATATTTATTTACTTATTCAAACTCTTGTATTAGGCCTGTGGCCTTGAGTTGTAAGGACTATGTTTATCTCTGGAATGGATGTAATAAATGACCTTTGTATCTGTGTACTTCATCTTAAACTGTGGATGCTAGCAATGATCCAGGGACTAGGATTGCAATCACAGGGATCCTTTTCCTTTATAAAGGAGGGATCTTACAGCTGGTCTAGCAGGACACGTGAAGCTCCCGAGCTGTATGGAAACCCTGTTATGAATTTCATGGTTGATGAAATTGATGACCCTGCGACGTATGAAGAAGCGATGATGAGCCCGGATTCCAACAAATGGTTAGAAGCCATGAAATCCGAGATGGAATCCATGTACGAAAACCTATTTTGGAACTTGGTGGACTTACCTCACAACCGAAAGGCCGTGGAGAATAAATTGATTTTCAAAAGGAAAACTGATGCTGATGGTAATGTGACTGTCTATAAACCTCGACTTGTCACAAAGGGGTTTCGACAAATTCAAGGAGTTGACTACGGTGAGACATTCTCTCCCGTAGTGGTGCTAAAGTCAGTTAGGATTATGTTAGCAATTGCTGCATATTTCGATTATGAGATATGGTAGATGGATGTCAGAACTGCGTTCCTCAATGGCAATATTGGATAAGAGTTGTATATGATACAACCAAAGGGTTTTATCGATCCTAAGGATGCTGAAAAGGTATGCAAGCTTCAGTGATCCATCTATGGACTAAATCAAGCATCCCGGAGTTGGAATCTCCGCTTTGATGAGGTGATCAAAGAGTTTGGATTTGTCCAAACTTATGGAGAGGCTTGTATTTACAAGAAAGTGAGTGGGAGCAATGTGGCATTTCTGATATTATATGTGGATGACATATTATTGATCGGAAATGATATAGATCTTTTAAATAGTGTTAAAAGTTATCTAAACAGAAAATTTTCAATGAAGGACCTAGGTGAAGCGTCATACATATTAGGCATAAAGATCTATAGAGATAGATCTAGGCGCCTAATAGGGCTATCGCAAAGTACATACCTTGATAAGATTTTAAAAAAGTTTAAAAAGGACGGAAGTAAGAAGTGGTTCTTACCAATCTTGCAAGGCAAGACATTGAGTAAGACTCAAAGTCTGGCTTCGGCGGAAGAAAGAGAGATAATGGACAAAGTCCCCTATGCTTCAGCCATAGGCTTTATAATGTACGCCATGCTATGTACAAGACCGGATGTGGCACATGCTATTAGTTTGACTAGTAGGTACCAATCTGATCCAGGATCGGAACACTGGATAGCGGTCAAGAATATCCTTAAGTACTTGCGAAAAACTAAGGATATGTTTCTTGTGTATGGAGGTGAAGAAGAGATCGTCGCTAAGTGTTATGTCGACACAAGCTTTGACACCGATCCAGATGAATCTAAGTCTCAATCCAGATATGTACTTCTCATGAATGGAGGAGCAGTTAGTTGGAGGAGTTCCAAACAACCCGTGGTGGCGGGATCAACAATGGAGGCCGAATATGTTGCTGCTTCGGAAGTAGCTCAGGAAGCGGTTTAGATGAAGGAGTTCATATCCGAACTAGGTGTGGTTGCGAGTGCGTTGGACCCAATGGTGATCTATTGTGACAACAATGGTGCCATAGCCAATGCTAAAGAACCAAGGTCTCACAACATTTCCAAGCATATTAAGCGTCGGTTTCACTCCATCCGCGAGCATGTCAAGGATGGAGATATAAAGATTTGTAAAGTACACACGGATCTCAATGTAGAAGATCCGTTGACTAAAACTCTCCCTAGAGCAAAACATGATCAACACCAGAACTCCATGGGTGTTAGATTAATCACTATGTAACTAGATTATTGTCTCTAGTGCAAGTGGGAAACTGAAGGGAATATGCCCTGAGAGGCAATAATAAAGTGGTTATTATGTATATTCCAAGTATATGATAGATGTTTATTTTAAATTCTATAATTGTATTAATATGGAAATGTTAATACATGTGTGTTTAATAAACAAACAGAAAGTTCCTAGTCTTGCCTCTCTCATAACTAGCTCGTTGATTAACAAGATGATCAAGGTTTCCTGATCATGGACATTGGATGTTGTTAATAACGAGGTCACAACATTAGTGTAATGGTGTGATGAACATTCATCCGAAGTATAGCATTATGATCAAAGTCATTGAGTTTATATTGCTATAACAACATACAAAGTGATCCTATTCCTTAGACCATGAGATCATGTCAACCACTAACACCAAAAGAGTATCTTGATAACATCAAACATCACACCATAACAGGGTGATTATAAAGATGGGTTCAGTACTACTAAAGTGTTATGTTGAGGACCATGGATCGAGAGTGGAATTTGTTCATCCCGATGACGGATAGATATGCTCTGGGCCCTCTCGGTGATATCACATTGATTAGCTTGCAAGCAAGTGATTTGATCACTAGAATGTTATATCACAGGAACGAGAAAAGAGTACATGTCGGTAACGAGATCAAACTAGGTATGGAGATACCGATGATCGAATCTCGGACATGTAATATATCGCGAAATAATAGGATTAAGATACTAGCGTAAAAGGTTCTTGCGATCACAAGAAATTCATCGCTGAATGTGTGGGAGTCAGTATGGATCACCAGGTCCCGCTTCTGATTATCGATATGAGAGGGGTCTCGATCATGTCCGCATTATTCGCGAACCGTAGGGTGATACACTTAAGATACACTAACATCCGTTTGGATAAAAAGTTTCATGCCGGAAAGAATAACAAGCGCATGAATTTATTTCACTAGATACCGAAACGGGTTTTCAGGTGAAATTACAGAAAATGTTTTTGCATGTGAAATGAAATACTAGCAAGGGGTTATATGTGAATGTTTGTCATTAAAGTAATTGACAAAATTCTAAATAAATAAAAGGAGTTTTATTTAATGAGAGTTTGCATTAAATTTGGTGGAAATTTAATGGGAATTTGAGTGTCTTTTTGAGTGGACAGAATTGAAAGAAATTTGTGTGAGTAGAGTGTCCACCCACATGAATGAAGGAGGGGAGGGGGCAGCCCCCATGGACGGTGGACACCCCCTTGGGTGCCCCCCTCCTCCTATAAAAGGAGCCCCCTCTCCTCTCTCACTCACACCTCCTCGTGAAGGATCTCTCTCCCGCTCTAGTATTTATCCCCCAAGGTCTCGGACTAGCGAGATACATGTTCCCGATGGCTATTCAGCAAGAAAGAGTTGTGCTTCCGCGGCATCACTGGAGCGAGGAGGCGGAGGTTGCTTGGTGCCTCAGACGTGTGTGCGAACATAGATGCGCCGCTGATTTGTGGCGCAAGGACTTCCTCTCGATCTTGAGATCGGCAAGAGATCGGCTACATCAACCACGAGTTCAACCTCGTTAAGATTTGTAGATCTTCAAGGGTATGTTCTCTACGGATGTATATCCGCCCGTTGCTTGTATCTAGTAGATAGATCTTGGTACATAGTTGTTCCCATCGTATAATTTTTTTTTGTTTTCTATGCTGCGAACCCCTACAGTGGTATCAGAGCTAGATCTATTCGTAGATGCTTTGCACGAGTAGTACACATATGAGTATGTGGGCGATGATGATCATGTTATTGATTCTTAATTGTACTTGGATATTGGTGGCATAGTGGGATGAAGCGGCCCGGACAAACTTTACATGTCCTCGCACATGAGACCTGTTCCACGCTTCACATGCAACTAGTTTTGAATAAGTGGCTAGCGGGTGTCTGTCTCTCCTACTATAGTTAATATCTAATTTGCAACAAGTTGTCAACAATTTTGTTATCCTCGGTGTGGTTCATGTTCGTAGGTAAGAACGGTTCTATCTTCGAAAGCCCTAAGCCACGTAAAACTTGCAATGGATAAATTAGAGGCATCTAGTTTAGATTGTTGTTGGGCTAGTGTCATGATATGGTGATGTTGTAAGTAGAAGTATAAGTTGATACTCTTACAACACACATAACGTGTAAGTTCCATATACCTTGGCCTTACACATAGAGGTATGATAGTGATCATAACGTGGAAGAACCATATCATTTCACTTATAAACATATGATGTTTGTTGCATCTTATATTGCTTGTTTGGCGTTTTATTAGCATAATAAGATGATCCCTCATTTAGATATCAAGATAAGAATGTCTTCTTCCTTAAGTATGCACCGATTATGTTTCGTCGCTCCAAGACATCACATGATGATCGGGTGTTCTTGGATCCACGATCATATTTCAGGTGTAAGAAAGTTACACACGCGAATACTAAGGTTCTTACTTGGTGAGCCTAGCATGTACAAACATGGCCTCAGAACACGGACCGAAAGGTTAAGAATGAGTCATATGGTAGATATGATTCCCATTTGATGCTCACCTTTGAAGCTACACCGACTCACATGATGATCGGACTTGGTGTAGTGGATTTGGTTCATGTAATCACCAAAAAGGCATGAGGGATGTCGTTTTTGAGTGGGAGTTCATTCTTAATTTGGATTAGTTGAACTCAATCTATCATAAACTTAGTCTAAACTTTACAAATTCTGTTGTAGATGGCACCACCTGCTATTAATTTCAATGTGTTCATGGAGAAAGAGAAACTATCAACGAACGGTAGCAACTTTATCGAATGGGCCATGAATTTGAGGATTCTCCTCTCTGCTGCACAAAATAAATATGTGCTAGAAGCACCGCTAGGACCCCCACCGTTCGATGATGCCCCTGGCAAGGAGAAGAATGTCTATCAGACTCGTCAGGTGGACCAAAAGTAAGTTCATTGTGGCATATTGTATGGGCTAGAGCCAGAACTTCAAAAGAGTTTCGAATACGACAATGCATTTGATACAATGGGTGAGTTGAAAATTATTTTTGACACACATGCTGCTGTAGAGAGCTACAATTATTCAGAAAAGTTGTTTAACTGGATGATGGAAGAGAACAACTCCGTAAGTGAGCATGTACTCAAGATGTCGGGTTACGCTGATAAGCTTGTGTCCTTGGGAATAATGATTCCATTGACTTAGGCATCCATCATGTTCTGCAGTCTCTGCCACCTAGCTGTAAGAGCTTCATGATGAACTATAATATGCAAGGCATGAAGAAGTCTCTCCTCGAGCTTCTGTTAATGCTTAAAACTGTAGAAGTGGAGATCAAGAAAGAACATCGACTGTTGATGATCAATAAGACCACTGGTTTCAAGAAAGACAAGAAGGGAAAATGGAAGGGAAGTAAGGGTGGCAAGCCAGTTCCCGTGCCTGAAAAGAAACCCCGAGTTGGCCCTAAGTCTGATACCATGTGCTATTATTGTAAGGGGACTGGCCACTGGAAGCACAACTGCCCCAAGTATTTGGCAGACAATAAGGCCGGCAAGGCAAATAAAGGTATATATGATATACATGTTATTGATGTGTACTTGACTAGTACTCGCAGTAGCACCTGGGTATTTGATACCGGTTCAGTTGCTAATATTTGTAACTCGAATCAGGGGCTGCGGAACAAGCGACCGCTAGTAAGGGGTGAGGTCAAGATGCGTGTCGGCAATGGATCAAGTGTTTATGTGATCGCCGTCAGAACGCTACCTCTCCACTTACCGTCGGGATTAGTAATAGACTTGAATAATTGTTATCTGGTGCCAGCACTGAGCATGAACATTGTATCTGGATCGTGTTTGATGCGAAGTGGTTATTCATTTAAATCCGAGAACAATGGTTGTTCTATTTATATGAATGAAATCTTTTATGGTCATGCACCGATGATGAATGGTTTACTTCTGTTGGATCTCGATAATAATGTTACACATATTTGTAATGTTGATTCTAAAAGGATTAAACTTAATGATGATATATCCGAATATGTGGCACTGCCATCTAGGTCATATTGGCGTTAAATGCATGAAGAAGATCCATTCAGATGGACTTTTGGAATCACTTGATTTTGAATCATTTGATACATGTGAGCCATGCCTTATGGGCAAGATGACTAGAACGCCGTTTTACGGTTCAATGGAACAGGTGACAGATTTATTGGAAATCATACATTCTGATGTATGTGGTCCAATGAGTGTGTCGGCGCGAGGTGTATATCGTTATTTTGTAACTTTCACTGCTGATTTAAGTAGATACGGTTATATCTACTTGATGAAACACAAGTCTGAAACCTTTGAAAAGTTCAAGGAATCTCAGAATGAAGTGGAAAATCATCGTAATAGAAATATCAAATTTCTATGGTCCGACCATGGAGGTGAGTATCTAAGTTACGAGTTCAGCACTCATATGAAAGAGTGTGGAATTGTTTCACAGCTCACACTTTCCGGAACACCACAACGAAATGGTGTGACGGAACGTCGTAATTGTACTTTATTGGATATGGTTCGATCTATGATGTCTCTGACGGACTTGCCGTTGTCATTTTGGGGTTATGCACTAGAAACTGCTGCATTCCTTTTAAACCGGGCACCATCTAAATCCGTTGAAAAGACACAGTATGAATTGTGGTTTGGAAATAAACCTAAGCTGTCATTTCTTAAAGTTTGGGGATGCGATGTTTATGTGAAGAAACTTCAACCGGATAAACTCGAACCCAAAGCAGAAATATGCGTCTTCATAGGATAACCTAAGGAAACTATTGGTTATTCCTTCTATCACAGATCCGAGGGCAAGGTTTTTGTTGCCAAGAATTGATCCTTTCCAGTGAAATAGTTTCTCGCAAAAGGCGTGAGTAGTCGGAAGGTAGAACTAGAAGAGGTTGTTGAACCTTCTCTTCATAGTATGGCAAGTAGCGCAGCGCCGGAAGTCGTTCCGGAGTTGGCTTCACCAATTGAAGAGGGAACTAATGATAATGATCATGAAACTTGATGACCCACAAGTATAGGGGGTGTGTCGTAGTAATTTCGATCCAATATAAGATTTTTATCCTTATGAATCTCACTGGGAGGGGAAAATTTAGAGTAAAAGAGAGATGCCATCTCTTCCCATTCCATGGATTGTCCATTCTTCAGCAGCTTATACCATTCTTCAGCTCTCCCTTTCAAGGATATGGAGAGTAACTTCTTCCTCACCTGTTCAGTTGTGATACCTGCACACTTAAACAACCCGCATAATTCATGGATGAAAATCAAGTGGTCACCAGGATGGAAAGTTCCATCCCCAAAATAATATTATCCATAACACGATTAACAAAACTTGTAGGTATCTTAAAAGGATCTATCTCAATCGGAGGTGGTTCATCTACTACCTTAGCAGTGGTAGTAGTTTTCCCAAAAAGAAAACCAAGTGGGTTATCCATATTGGAAACAAAGTAACTAGCAGCAACAAGAGCAATACTCATAGTGAAAGTTTCCTTTACCAGTTCCACTCTTCAATAGCACTTCACTCCCCAGCAACGGCGCCAGAAAATATTCTTAATGACCCACAAGTATAGGGGGTGTATTGTAGTACTTTTGATAAATAGGAGTGTCGATCCCACCGAGGAGCAGAAGGTGCTGAACAGTTGTATGGAGCAGGAAATCTTTGTGAATACTTAGCAAACGGATTTTAGTGGTTTTCTGATAAGGCAACAAAATAAGGATCAAGTAACAGAAGGAATGAACAAATGGAGCAAGTGTCCCAATCCTTTCTTAGGAAAGGACAAGCCGGTCGAAGTACTTATAAGTACCAAACATTCTCGAGGACACATGGGAATTCTGTCAAGTGGTTTCGCTTCAAATAGCTGAGTACTCTTCTCTGGTGTTTGTAAGTGTTGTGTGGGTGAACCTGTGCTAACATACCGCCCTTCCTAGGACTAATACATACTTGTGATTAAAGCCCCTGCAAACATTCGTAACTACAAGAAAGTAATTAAGATATAAATCTAACCATAACCTTAAACTCTGAGATCCTACGCTCCCTTGTGCAAAGGTGTCCTAATGGGGGTTCAGGTTTCTGTCACTCCGGCAACCCCACGATTAGTATCCAAATACACAATGCATTCCCCTAGGCCCATAAATGGTGAAGTGTCATGTAGTCGATGTTCACATGACACCACTAGAAGAATAGCACCACAACTTAAATACTAAACCATTGAATAATAACTCATCACAGATTCACTACTAACAACATGACTCCTCCCATGTCCTCAAGAACTAAACGAACTACTCACAAGACATCATATGGATCAAGATCAAAGATGATATGGTAATGGATAACAATCTGAACATAAACAATAATCCAATGGTTCCACTCACAAGTATCAACTACAATAGTAATCAACACAGGGAAACTTTCCCCTAAGAACTAAAGCAATATCCAACACAATTGTTACAGCAGGACGGAGTGGTGGCGATGGTGCTGGTGGAGATGATAGTGTGGATGATGATGATGATCCCGATGAAGCCTAGCTTGATGACAGTGTTGATGGCGACGGTTTCCCCTCTCCGCGAAGGAATTCCCCAGGCAGAAATCTGTCTACTGGAGAGATCATTCTCTCCCGGTGTTTTCTGCCCCAGAGGCGGTGAAATATATCCGTGGTCGCCCCTCCGAGCCTTAGGGTTTCGAAGGGAAGATATAGGCGAAGGGGCAGAGTCAGAGGCTGGGCAGGTGGGCCACACCTGCCCTAGGGTCAGGTGGACCCGCGCCTAGGGGGGTGTGGCCCCCCTGAGGCCCCACTTCATCCCTCCTTCTGGCTTCCTTCATCTTCTGGTAAAATAATATGCTTCCATATTTTTCTGGTATTTTTTTGATCTTCACGAAATTGCACCGAAACGCCTTCTTTTCCATCAGAATCCAGACTCCGGCGGTCCATCCTCCAGGAATCATCCAACATGCATAAACAGATGAAAAGCCATAAGTAATACCTCATAATAAGACAAATATCAATGAATAGAGGTAAATTATGATATAGAAGGGTGATGCAAATTGGGCGTATCAAAACTCCGAAAGAGAGTACTACCATCCTCATAGAGATTATTGTTGTATTTTGAGTCTGTATGTAATTTTCATATCATGAAACTAACATCCTCAACGAACTCTCGAATCCGATGGTAACGCATGCGAATATGTTTGTTCTTCTGGTGGTGTCTAGGCTCCTTGGCTTGTGCAATAGCACAATTGTTGTCAAAATAAATGTCCATAGGATTGGACGCGCCCTGAACCACACCAAGAGCGATCGAGGAATTCCTAATCCAAACAGCTTCCTTTGCAGCCACAGAGGCGGCAATATATTCAGCTTCTTTTGAAGAGGAGGCCACCATATCTTGCTTGGAACTTTTCCAACTCATAGCACCACCATTCATGACAAACACATAACCATATTGCTATCTGGAGTCATCTGAGTCGTTAAGTTAACTCACATCTGTGTAACCCCTTACACTGAGTTCATCCTCACCTCCATAAACTAGGAACACATCCTTAGTCCTTTTCAAGTACTTAAGGATGTTCTTTACCGCTGTCTAGTGACCTTCACGTGGATCAGCCTGGTATCTGCTCGTAACACTTAGAGCATAGGAAACATTTGGGCGAGTACATATCATTGCATACATGATGGATCCAATAGCCGAAGCATATGGAATCCCGCTCATGCGCTCACGCTCATCAGTAGTTAAAGGACACTGAGTCTTGATGAGTTTAATGCCGTGAGACATGGGCAAGAACCCCTTCTTAGCCTCTTCCATGCTGAACCGTTTCAACACTTTGTCAATGTATGTACTCTGGCTTAATCCAATTAGCCTCCTTGATCTATCTCTATAGATCTTGATGCCCAGAATATATGCCTCTTCTCCTAAGTCCTTCATCAAAAAACTATTTTTCAACGAGGTCTTAACAGACTCGAGCATAGGAACGTCATTTCCAATCAGCAATATGTCATCTACATATAAGATTAGAAATACAAGCTCTCTCCCACTTTCCTTCTTGTAAACACAAGGTTCTTGTTCATTTTTTATGAAGTCAAACTCCTTTACAACTTCATCAAATCGAATGTTCCAACTCCGAGATGCTTGCTTCAGCCCATAAATAGACTTTAGAAGTTTGCATAACTTTCCAGCATTGTTCGGATCGACAAAACCTTCGGGCTGCATCATATACACGTCCTCAATTAGGATTCCATTTAGAAAAGCCGTCTTGACATCCACCTGCCATATTTCATAGTCGAAATGTGCAACAATGGCTAGAATAATCCGTATAGATTTAAGCATTGCTACGGGCGAGAAAGTCTCATCGTAGTCAACTCCTTGAACTTGTCGAAAACCTTTTTCAACAAGTCGAGCTTTATGGATGTGAACATTTCCATCCATATCAATCTTCTTCTTATAGATCCATTTGCACTCGATGGCTTTAAAACCATCAGACAGGTCAACCAAGTTCCAAACTCTAACACCCTCGCCTGATAAGGCTAAGTTCATGTGTATAGTGCCAATCCCTGGATCGGTTCACTGGCACACATAGTACAAAATGATACCAAATATTACTGTGCATCATAAATACAACGAATATGATCCAGAATTTACATTATTTATTCAAGTACACAGCGGAAAACGAATACAAGGTAGATCTCCATCCTCCAAATGTGTCACAGGCGAACAATTGTTGTGTGGAGTCTCGTGACCTATGAACGATCACTCAGATACGATATAACCTGCAGCATGAAACGTTGCAGCCATGAATGGTCAATACATTGAATGTATGACAAGTAGGCTAAACTGGTTAACAACAGATCTATCAACTACATGCTTATTTGGCCAAGTGGAGCTCTGGCTCATTTGCATAAAGCAACAATTTTATCCTAACATTTGTAACAAAGTAGTTTTCCAATACGATAAATAGGACACTCTGGTTCACTCCCAGGTGCTCCTACCGAATTATGTTCACCCAACAAGTTTTAAGTAATTAAGAAATAAGGATGAGTGAGAAATATCATAGCATTAGTATCAGGTCGCTCAAATTGTCCATAACCGGGGACACGGCTAAGCACTTAGTTTATACACCCTGTAGGGGTTAGTACACTTTACCCATGTGACTTGGTCAGCCCAGCTCGTACCACCACTCTCATATTGGGTGATGATAGGGAGAAGTCCAAGAAGGAACCATTCGGGAAGTAGCTTCCAAAACCCGACACGCACCGGTCCAACCTACACTATCTACATCTCTGGATACATGGGTTCGAGTTACCACAACCTACTGAGTCCAACCAACCGCCCATTTCATTATTGGCACATGGTTGCACATGAAAGCTACCAAACAAAGAAGCCAATCCTTTCTCAGTGTCCTGGGCGGCATTCCCCACCATAATACACACTCGATGACCCAATCAATGCCATTCCTCCCAGGTGGTTCATTAAAATCATGTTGGTTTGTCATTTAACAAAATAAAATCCTTTCAAAACAAATAACTTTTCATGGTATGATTCCCTTCCTCGTCTAAATAGCATAGCCAAGCAATCTACCAATACGATGGCTCATAAACAAGGAATATTAGGGAATAATATGGGACATAGCATAGCATATACACATCAATTCCTACATATGCAATTCTACAAAAACATCTATAATGCATAGGAAAACAATAGGACATTTATGACCAAGATAGCACCACTTGCCTTTGTTGTAGATGTAGTCGATTAGATAATCCTCACAATCCTCATAGATATAATGGTTGCACTCGTCATAACCACAATACTTGCAATCATAGTAGTTGCAATCACACACGTTGTACTCCTCGCAATCTATCGATCAAACAATTTGCATACAACATAAACAATAGCACAAAGAGATCAAACAAATACAACAAATGCATGTATGACAATTTAATAAGTCACAATGGTTATTTTAGTTCTCTAAACAGTACTGAAGTATATGATGCATGAAAGAAACAATTAATGCAATGGAGTACTTGTTATTAATAATTACTTGCCAATATAGGGGTTTTAATAGTTCTGTTGTAACGCCTGTTCTAATTGTCGAATTAAATTTTTTTCTTGGGTTTACTGGATAGAGGACGTTAATACGAACCAGTAGGCATTGGATTCACCCTAATCGGAGCTATAGATCTTTTTGTATGATTTAAATAGTGTTTAATGGGTTTTAAATGATTCATATAGTTTCTGTTGCCTAAAAATCAAACTAAAATTATATCTGAAATCTCCACGGAATTGTGATTCCAGAGACATATTATTTGTAATTTTCTGAGCATTATTTATTTCCTTATGAATTTATTACTCCAAAAGAGTCATTAACCTATTTAAATCTTCATGGAAAAACCTTAGAGTCAAAGCCTGAACTAATTGCATACTGATGATCTACATGGAACCAACTCTCCATCGGTATATCATTTGTATTTTTGTGACAAGAAATTAATTTACTATGAATTTAATGATTTATAAAGCCATTAAAACTAATTAAATTGCTACGGGGTAAATAATCCGCAAAGGTTGGATCCAACCATATATTATTAATCTACATTATAGTAGCTTCAATTTGATATATTGTTCATATTTTTCGGAGTTACAGATAATTTTCTATGAATTTATTAACCTAAAAGACCATTAAAACTAATTAAATCATTACAGTAGGTACGTACTGTAAAGGTTGGATCTATTCTGATAAGATGATTCTACATAAATTATCTTCAATTTGATATATTATAGGCAATTTTTGAAAGTTGTATGAATTTCTAATGAATTTTACAAGTTAGATCTATAATGTGCAATTTTAAATTCGAATGGAATATTCCAGAGAATATTCCACTGACTCGACAGGTTGACTTTGCATGCTGACTGGGACTAGATGCTGACCTGACAATGATCTGACGTTGATGAGGAAGCTGACCGGAATGACGACATGAAACACACCGGTTTGATTGGATCTCGACCGTCTGGATAGGATCCGGTGGCTAGAAGAAGAGATCGACACGATTTTGGCTCAGAATAGACAAGAAAGAGATCTGTGTTAGAGAGATAAATCCGTATGTCCAATTGAAAAACTTAGAACATGAAAGTTATGGGGAATCATTATTCCTACCTTCTCACCAAAGGAATTTGGATTTGAAGAAACGAGCGCAAGTATATCTTGGATTTACACCGTCAGATCTGAAATATTGCGATGCAAAATTCTCCAGCTGTGGTAGATGAAAAGAGGTGAGGTTTGTCGAGATTGATAGATTTCGACGAGTTCTACAACTTTCGTTTTTTGTCCAAAGGCAAACAACGAAGTCTAGATGGGTTAAAAAGCGAAATAAGATTCGGGCATGTGTAGATTCGGGATTTCGAGAAGGAAAACTAATACCATTGTGTCTCCACGAGTTTATATGGAGGTTTAGGATGGTGGCGAGATAGGTTTTGGAGTAGATAACAAGTAGAAACAAACGGAAGTCGATTCAGAGTTGTAGATAAAAAGTTATAGGAGTTTGAATAGAGATAGGTTTGACAAAAACTGTTTTGCATGGAATTTAAAGCAACTTGATCGATCCCTTCTCTATGTACGCTGGCTGGTTCGGTCGGTCCCTGGCTGGGCCGCCGGCCCGTTAGTTTTTTTTTCTTTTTCTATTTACTTGTTTCCCTCATATCTTTTGCATACAAACTCCAAATGATATGATTCTTGTTTCTAAATTTTTCTAAATCGAATAGATCATTGTAGGATCATATTTATAATATTTTTACTAGTTTGCAAATAATGGATTTATAAATCCTTGTATATTTTATTTTATTTATATCTTTATTTGTTTGTATTTTTTCCATAACTTTTTCATAATAGCTCCAAATAAGCTCAATTTTGTTTTTAAAATTTTGTAATATTAATTGGATCTTTTTAGGCTATAATTTAGCAATAATCACTGCCTTAGCAACAATGGGTTTTATAAAGTCAATTTAATTTCCTTTAGGAACATTTGGGCAAATCAACTATAGGATTTAGATACCAGGATTTGGATTTAGTTTGTGAGAACTTTGCATGGATGTAATGAAATGCTTATGAATGCTTCATGATTTTCATTTTGAAATCTTGCACACCAATTCTACAATCCATAATCAATCCATGCCCTTTTGCCTATATGGCTACTTAGGTCATAACAAAAGAATATAAGATCTTGAATTCAAGGTTGAGAGGATTTTCTATTCAAAAAGTTTCTTCTCTTTGAGAATTTTCAACATAGTCAAACAATCAATCAAACTTATTTATTTATTTCACATTCCAAAATTAGGAGAATTTTGGGATGTGACACAAACTTGATTGTCTCCCATGGACTCTATCTTGGATCTCATGGCGATCAGCCATTTCTCAGAGTCTGGGTCCACCATCGCTTCTGCATAGGTCGCAGGCTCATCATTGTCTAACAATAATAATTCCCGCGCTTCGCGGAGCCTCGCCGACCTTCGTGGTTATGGTGCTTCTATTGCCACGGGTTTCTCAACTTGTTCTTCTACAATAGCATCACTCGTAGAAGCATCCCCGACTGGCTCATCTTGAACTTCTTCAAGTCGCACAGACCTTCCACTTGTTCCCTTTGTGAGAAACTCTTTCTCTAGGAAAACACCGCTACGAGCAACAAACACTTTGCCGTCTTCTTGGTTGTAGAATTAATACCCTAACGTTTCCCTTGGATATCCCACAAAAATGCACTTATCCGATTTGGCTGTTAGCTTATCCGACTGAAGTCGCTTGACAAATGCATCACAACCCCAAATCTTTAGAAAAGACAAACTGGGATTCTTTCCAGTCCACATCTCATATGCTGTCTTAACTACGAATTTAGATGGTACCCTATTAAGTGTGAAAGCTGCCGTTTCTAGAGCGTAACCTCAAAATGATAATGGTAAATCCAACTGGCTCATCATCGATCTAACCATGTCCAACAAATTTCGATTGCGTCGTTCGGAGACCCCGTTTCTTTGAGGCGTTCTGGGCGGCGTGAGCTGTGGAACAATTCCACAACTCTTAAGATGATTGCTAAATTCGTGAATCAAATATTCACCTCCACAATCAGATCGCAAGGCCTTTATTTTCTTGCATGTTGATTCTCTACCTCACTCTGAAACTCCTTGAACCTTTCAAAAGTGTCAGACTTATGCTTCATCAAGTAGACATAACCATATCTACTAAAATCATCAATGAAAGTAATGAAGTAGTGATATCCTCCTCTGGCTGTCGTGCTCATTGGTCCACATACATCAGTATGTATGAGTTCCAACAAGTCTATTGCTCTCTCGGGTAAACCCGAAAAAGGCGACTTGGTCATCTTTCCAAGTAAACAAGCCTGACATGTCTCGTATGATTCAAAATCAAACGAAGTTAGAAGACAATGCCATAAATATGCCCCAAACGACAATGCCATAAATATGTAGGACTCAAATCATTAGGCCGAAGCCTTTTAGCACTAACATTGTAAACAGATGCATCATCAAGATTTAAAATAAATAACTCATTCACAATGAGAGCATTAGCCATAAACATATCATTCTTAGATATTACACAACCATTGTTCATACTCGCAAATGAATACCCATCCCTCATCAAACATGAAGGTGATCAAATGTTTCGACCCATACTTGGAATGTAACAATTATTCAACTCCATAGTAAATCCTGATGGAAGGTGAAGTTGCATGACGCCGACGAACAATGCAGCAGCCCTTGCTTTATTTCCGACGCGAAAATCCACTTCGACTTTTTGCACTTATCTAGTCCTTATTAGCCCCTGCATCAAATTGCAAATATGAGCAACCGATCTGGTATCAAATACCCAAGAGTTAACCTAAGAATCAACGAGAATAATGTCCACATCATTTACAACAAGCGTACCTGAGTGAGAAGTACTCTTAATTCCACTCTTCTTCAAAGAAGCCTGGTAATTGCTGCAGTTTCTCTCCGAGTGGCCATGTTCATGACAAAAGAAGCACTCAGTGTCATCTACAGGTCCAACCTTTTGCTTGGGTGCAGGCTTAGGGATCATATCCTCAGCCTTGCCCTTCTTCTTCGACCAAGAAGTACCCTTTTTCTTGAAGCTAGGCTTGTTCTGCACAGCCATCACATGGCTATGCCCTGCACACTTCTTCATGTCACTTTCTGCTATTTTTAGCATCCCGCATAACTCATTAAGGCCCTTCTCTACCCCATGCATATGGTAGTTCGAAATGAACTGCCCATAGTTGGATGGAAGATATGCCAAAATTAAATCAGTATCCAACTCTTGGCCTAGTGGAAAACCAAACGTTTCCAAAGTCTGATTGTAACCAACCATTTTGATCACATGGGGGCCTACAGCTGCTCCCTCTGCCAGCTTACATTCCACAAAGGACTTGGCAACATTGTACCTCTCAGTCCTTGCCTGATCTTGGAACATGTACTTAAGCGCGACGATCATATCGTACGCATTCTGATCCTCAAACTTCTTTTAGAGTTTAGGTTCCACGCATGCAAGCATAAGACAGCTAACCTCAAGAGAATCATCACATGCTCTCGTGTAGGTATTCTTGAGGGCAGCAGATGCATTATTAGTAGGTTCATTGGGGATTGGGGTATCTAGAACCGTTTCCTTTTTATCAGACCTGAGAACAATTCTCATTTTATGGACCTTGTCCGAATAGTTTGTTCCATTTAGTTTATCTTTGTCAAGAATCAAACGCAAAGAAAAAGGTGATGCAGTGTTTGGTGCCATTGATCTACAACAAAAAACATGCAAAATACTAAGCCATGTAACCATGAAAGAGTAAAATATATTAAACAATTTAATAGCATATACTCCCACTTAAAACAATTTAATAGAATATACTCTCACTCTATTGATACTAAGTGATTCAAGATCCACAATTAACAAGTCGACTAGTGAGCTTTAGCATCACTGCTAGAAGACAAGGTAAATCGGTAAGCAACACTTGCTAATCATATCACATATGACTCTTATTGTTGGGTGACATGTCTATGTAAAAACTAGGCGCCCAACCTTTATGCCCCAAGGTCCTTAACTGTTAAGATTACCTTGTCAAGCTCACCAACCCTTATGCGTGTAGGTATCCGATACAAACTCCATCCAGCCAAGGAAAACCGCGGCACCCTAATTTCATAGGACCACCAACGATTGTACAGGGCATAGGATAGTGCAAGGTTTGGTTGGGAGGGCATGGTTTAACTTAAACTTTTTGACAGATCGTTCTACTTCTATCATCTAAGCATGCATAGAGTAAAACGCGTAAGAATAGCATTCACATAGTTGTGACACAGTATGGCACATTTTCTCATGGTGATCTCTATCGCCATAGAACCTGTCCACCATGATGATCTCCATCTTCATGTTCGATGCGAGCCATCCTCCAAGTGATGATTCCTCCAAGAAATAATACAAGCTATTACTCCTAACAGCTAGTAATCAAAATTACATAGTATTGGGATCATCACAAGTTGGCACGTAGGCCATTACAATAATTGACAACACATATGGCTCCAGCCGTGTTGCCCTACTCACGACACGCAGGTCATGATAAATTTTATACATGCATCACATACATATATGGGCCTGATCACATACATCCTGCAAAAACAAGTTATGCATAGAATCGCATTCTACCAGATCATGTGAAATCGCAGCACCTAGTTACCTTAACGAGATACAAAAGGAGCTACGATTAAGGGGGGTCTAGGGGGTCTCCCCCTACGGGGTTCGAAGGGGCAGCGCCCCTCGCGGTATACAATTTTCTTTAAGCATTTTGATCGGCAAATCAAATTTACCATAAACCGACTATTGTTCTAATTCGACCAAACTCCTTTGATCACGGTACATCAATTTTAGATCTAGGTTCCG
The DNA here is from genome assembly GCA_916181665.1 of Avena sativa. Taxonomy (NCBI): domain Eukaryota; kingdom Viridiplantae; phylum Streptophyta; class Magnoliopsida; order Poales; family Poaceae; genus Avena; species Avena sativa. Next base: position 87,589,955 of record OV702293.1, on the reverse strand, counting down.
ATTCAATCAATCATATTGATTTTCGCGTGATTCAATAGGATTTATGTGTCACTGTCTACCCCGATGGCGGAAACCGACCGGTAGGGGTAAGTCGTTAGACGACCTCAGAATTACGATCACGGAAAGCAAGATGACAGATCAATCCTGAAATACCGCCATATAAATGATCACATCATTCATATCAATCTACATATCACCATATGCAAACATCCCGAACCTATAACTAAACAACATCGGCTCTGATACCACTGAAGGGATACGGGTAGGCTACACTAGTGCAAATCAAAAACTTTTCTACCAGGTAAACCAGGAATACTGTTGTCATAGATCACGGGATTACCACTAGACGCGCGGTTGCGGAACTTTATGAAGCGCGTCCAGGCAGTGTAGACATTCTACGTCTCCTCCTTGTCCTCGTCCCACGAACATATCCCTTTGCGCGGCTCGTCCAAGTGCTATAGCTGTAGAACGTCCGAGGTATCCACACGCATAGGGTGGAAGCATCAGACGCCGGACTGCTAGGTCCGCGCGTGCAACACAGGCGTGAGGAGTGGCGGCTGGGTGGAATGGTCTAACCCTGGTCATCTCGCCCCACCCTCTCTTATATAGGCGTCCCTAGTAGGCTTCTACATTAGAAGCCCATTAGTAGCCTAAGCCTGGTCTAATTTGGATCCAACCTCATTACGCTTCCAGCCCCTTAAGTGTGTGACCCTATAGGTTCATATACGTATAGACATGACACGAATACACTTATTCTATCAATAGTTGGTAGCGGCCTCTAGCAAGACATGCCAACTCCTAAACGCATACAAAGATCATATCAGACGAACCATCACATGGTTAGTACATGTCTTTCCCTTTGCCTCATGATATTTGGTCTAGCTCCAAGCCAACCTCCTTTTCTTGATACTGTGATTCGGAATCCCTTTACTTGGTTAACTCTTAACCTTATGTAGCACAACCATGCATTTCTGGATCCGATCACTCGAGGGGCCCAGAGATATCTCTCTCAAGTAGAGAGGGTCAAATCCCATCTTGATTTACCATGCCTTGCAGCATGCTTCAGGACAAACCCGAAAACTACCTTTATAACTACCCAGTTACGGAGTAGCGTCTGATAACCCCAAAGTAGGTCGCTCCACATCTCAAGTACATGCGACAATCTCAGGTCTAAGGACAAAACGTACACGATGTGTAGAGAGAGCTGCAAGTCTAATTGCTATTCTCAAGTTGGGTCGGTCCAACCCCATGTTCATAAAATGTGTCCACATCATTAGTTTGACATCTCCATTTCTATGACTTACGAAACATAGTCATCAACCAATCGATGTGCTAGTCTAATATTCACGTGTGTCCTCACATGAACTCTGACTAGGGACACTATTAGATAACCATACAAGTAAAGAGTTTCACAAACAATTCACATAATTGCCAATAAATACAAGTTGCCTGCTATGGATATTCAAGGAACATTACAATAACTCATTGATACATAATAAATATAATCATCTCTATGACTGCCTCTAGGGCATATTTCCTTCAGTTTCTTCAACAAATTTTACTTTATTACCTTGTGGAGCTCTCTCAGTGTGCCAATTAGAATAATTAATCATCATATTATCTAAGAGCCTTATTGCAGCATGCAAAGTGATGGTCATAAAGGTACCTCTAGCAGCCGAATCCAACAGATTTCTTGAAGAAAAATTCAGTCCTGCATAAAAGGTTTGGATAATCATCCAAGTAGTCAGTCCATGAGTGGGACAATTCTTCACCAAAGATTTCATTCTTTCCCATGCTTGAGCAACATGTTCATTATCAAATTGTTTAAATTTGATTATTTCACTTCTCATAGATATAATCTTAGCAGGAGGATAATATTTTCCATGAAAGCAGCTTTGCATTTAATACAAGAATCAATACTATTTTTAGGCAAAGATAGCAACCAGTCTTTATCTCTTCCTCTTAGAGAGAAAGGAAACAATTTAAGCTTAATAATATCTCCATATACATCCTTATATTTATGCATCTCACAAAGTTCAACAAAATTATTAATGTGGGCAGCAACATCATCAGTACTAGCACCAGAGAATTGTTCTTTCATAACAAGATTCAGCAAAGAAGGTTTAATTCCATAGAAAGTAGCTTCAGGAACAGGAGGAGCAATATGTGTGGAAATGAAATCATTGTTGTTTGTGCTAGTGAAGTAACACAACTTAGTGTTTTCAGGAGTAGTCATTTTTGCAAGATTAAAGCAAACCAACAGAAACAGAAACAGAAACTAAAGTAGAAACTTATTTTTTTGTGTTTTTGATAAAAAGAAGCAAACCAAACAAATAAAAATAAACTAAGAAAAACAAAAACAAAGTAAAGAGATTGGTTGTTGATACGCCCAATTTGCATCACCTTTCTATATCATAATTTACCTCTATTCATTGATATTTGTCTTATTATGAGGTATTACTTATGGCTTTTCATCTGTTTATGCATATTGGATGATTCTTGGAGGATGGACTACCGGAGTCTGGATTCTGATGGAAAAGAAGGCGTTTTGGTGCAATTTCAAGATCAGAAAAATACCAGAAAAATATGGAAACATATTATTTTACCAAAAGACGAAGGAAGCCAGAAGGAGGAGCAAAGAGGGGTCGTAGGGGGCCCACACCCCCCTAGGCACGGGCCCACCTGACCCCACGCCTAGGGAAGGTGTGGCCCACCTGCCCGACCTCCGACTCCGCCCCTTCGCATGTATGTTCCCTACGAAACCCTAAGGCTCAGGGAGCGACCACAGATAGATTTCCCTCGCCTCTAGGGGCGGAAAACACTGAGAGAGAAAGATCTCTCCGACAGACATATTTCTGCCGGGGGAATTCCTTCCCGAAGAGGGGAGACTATCGCCATCAACACCATCGTGAAGCTAGGGTTCATCAGGATCATCATCATCCACACCATCATCTCCACCAGCACCATCACCACCACTCCGTCCCGCTGTAACAATTGTGTTGTATATTGCTTAGTTCAATAGGGGAACTTTCCCGGTGTTAATTACTTTTATAGTTGATGCTTGTGAGTGGAGCCATTGGATTATTGTTTATGTTCAGATTGTTACCCATTACCATATCATCTTTTATCTTGATCCATATGATGTATTGTGAGTAGTTCGTTTAGTTCTTGAGGACATGGGAGAAGTCATATTGTTAGTAGTGAATCTGTGATGATTTATTATTCAATGGTTTATTATTTAAGTTGTGGTGCTATTCTTCTAGTGGTGTCATGTGAACGTCGACTACATGATACTTCACCATTTATGGGCCTAGGGGAATGCGTTGTGTATTTGGCTACTAATTGTGGGGTTGCCGGAGTGACAGAAACCTGAACCCCCATTAGGACACCTTTGCACACGGGAGTGTAGGATCTCAGAGTTTAAGGCTGTGGTTAGATTTATATCTTAATTACTTTCCTATAGTTACGGATCTTTGCAGGGGGTTTAATCACAAGTATGTACTAGTCCAAGTACGGTCGGTACATTAGCACATGTTCACCCACACAACACTTACAACACCAGAGAAGAGTACTCAGCTATTTGATGCGAAAGCACTTGACAGAATTCACATGTGTCCTCGAGAACGTTTGGTCCTTATAAGTATTTCCACCGGCTTGTCCTTTGCTACGAAAGGATTGGGACACTTGCTCCGTTTGCTCGTTACTTTTGTTACTTGCTCTTTGTTTTGTTGCCTTGTCAGAAAACCACTAAAAATCCGTTTGCTAAGTATTCACAAGGATTTCCTGCTCCATACCACTGTTCAGCACCTTCTGCTCCTCGTTGGAATTGACACTCCTATTTATCAGAAGTACTACGATACAACCCCTATAATTGTGGGTCATCAAGACTATTTTCTGGCGCCGTTGCCGGGGAGTGAAGCGCTACTAAAGAGTGGAACTGGTAAAGGACTCTTTTACTGTGAGTATTGCTTTTGTTACTGCTTGTTACTTTGTTTCCAGTATGGATAATCTGTAGAGGTCCCAACCTTCAATAAGGTAGAGATCCCTGTGTTTACAATGCTAGTCCCTGGATCAATAGCTAGCATCCACAGTTAAGATGTAATATCAAGAAACAAGGGTCATGATATAACTTTATAACCAGGAATAACATAATTTTATTACATCTTACATAGCTCTTTTGGCTATTACATTACATTGCAGCAGAATATCTATAAGCATGGGGTCCTTCATCTTCAAAGTGCCACAGGCAAACATGTTGGTTGTAGACTTGTAATCCTAATCAATCAACTTCACTAATATCAAACAAACCTGCAACATAACAAGTTACAGCCACAAGGGTCAATACATTTGAATTGTATTGGCAAGTTTCATTACTATGTTGAATATAAGTGGATCCTATCATTACATGCATATTTGGCTAAGCAGGGTTTAAGGCTCATTTGCAGAAAGCAATAATTTATCCTATCTTTTCAAAATAGTTTTTGATCTTTTGTCAAATCTTTCTGAACTCCTTGGTAAATCCCCAAGTGTTTCAAGTCTTTGTCAAAATCTCTTGAGCTCCTTGGTAAATCCCCAAGTGCTTCAAGTTTTTCTCAAAATCTCTTGAGCTACTTGGTCCACCCCAAGTGCTTAAAGTCTTTGTCAAAATCTCTTGAGCTCCTTGGTAAATCCCCAAGTGCTTCAAGTCTTTTGTTGTCACTTTAAAGTTTCTCTTTTAGAAATTAGAATGTCGAGATTTCCCATAGCTTCAAGCTTTAGTTGCTCAGTATTCTCCATAACCGGGGACACGGCTAAGTACTTAGAATTTTTATCTTCTGCAAAAGTTGTACACTTTACCCAGATGACACAATCTCATCTTGTTGCCACCAGTGGCCGCTGGATAAGTACTCACCAAGATGGAATACTGGCAGATTGAGAATGTGACGAAGTCTTTCCAAAGGGTCCTCCCATACACAATGCTAGCTTGTCTTCAGGCACCAATGTAGGGTTCCTAGTTCCCTCATTTCCAGTAAACCTGAAGACCAATGCATGGGTCTTCCCAATGTAGTTGACTAAGCCAGAGCCATATTAGCATGTGGCTGTACACGGAAGCCACTGTTGGAGAAACATGTTCAATCTTTAAGTCCCTAGGTGGTTTTCATCTGGTGCACAACAAAAAGAGATTGCCATATAAACATGGTTCCTCTTGTTGTCACCATGTCCAAAACTTGAGTATCCTTGTCCACCCAGGTGGTTCATTGAGTACTTGTTTTATTATATAAAAACACAAGTCTTTTCTCAACTTCATAAAATCTCAACATGTATCTCTTCTCAAAATATGTAGCAAGGCTAAGCATTTTAACAACTACATTGTTTTCACTAAGGTATATATATATAAGGGTATCCTATTAGGATTTAGTATAGCATATAGTATAGAAATCTTTTTCATGCATGTTTCAAAATCCACTAAGTATAATGAAAATAATAGGACTTTGGATGATAGTGTCACTTGCCTTTTTGGTAGGGAATGTTGGTTCACTTCTTGATCTTGCTAATCTCACACTCTTCTAACTTCACTACAAGTCAATCAAGCAAACAGAAATTCAACTAGCATTCCAAAACATTAATCAAACAAATCATCACACATAAATAAATAGAAACTAAGTCATGCATGCAAGCATGCAAAAGATAGTTTTATTTTGCAAAGGTGGTTTCTACTAGGCTCTATACATTGTCAAGTCCAAAGTGGTCATTTTCTAAAGTGGCAAAACCATTTGCAAAAGGTTTTTTTTTCCTATAGATCATTTTTAAATCAAATCATTATTTCATGTGGTGAAAATGGTTTTTTAGCAATGCAACAATTTTATGTTGTTCACCAAATAAGTTGTTATTTCACAAAACTTGGTGTTTAGGGTCAGTAGCTTTGAATCAAAACATTTTCCAAAGGTTTTTGTTCAAAAATCATTTCCATAGCAAAACCAATATTTTTATTTGACTAGAAATGAGCTAATTCAAGTTTTTATTCCTAAAGTTCACAAAATCCATTTTTAAATCCATGGGTTGGTTCCTAGGGTCAGTAGTTTCACAACAAACCAATTTGCAAAGATTTCAACTTCAAAATCATTTTTGAATAATTTTTATAACCTAAACAAGCATACAAATGTTTCTGCAAAACCAAACATTTTACCAGAAGCTTTTTACTAAACAAATTGCATGGTTGGCTAGGGCTTGTTCCACTGATTCCATTGATATAAAATTTGCAAATTTTGGACGTGTGGATCAAAAGTTACAAGGTTTACAAATTTGCATATCAATCTGATTTCAAATTCTGTTTTAAAACAAACTAGTGCCACGCGGCAGAATGTTACTGGCTGATACCGATTCGGGTGGATCGGCCTCTGCGGGGCGTTGGATTTAAATAGATCGCGCGGCTCAGATTGCGTACCCCTTCGCCGTTAAGTGGTTTCTATCGCATCACTACGATCGGGATCGAACGGCTCTTACTATTTGCCAAGAACTAGCGGCGCTGCGCGGCGGCTGGCGGCGGCGACGCTCAGACGGTGGCGGTACTGGCGATGCAGGAAGCAAAGAGAGAAGGGGAGGTGCGCATCGTGCTCGCAGGGTTGTGGTGATGCTCGAGGCGTGGTCGGTTGGTCGAGGGGCGCAATGGCACGGGATTAATCGCTCGCCGAAGACGTCGTCGGCGTCAGACGGCTCTGATCGTTGTCGGGGCGCCGTTGCAGTCCACCCTAAGACAAGATAGGGGCAGGGTTAGATGCGGGGGAGTGTGGGATTCATGTGAGCATGATCGAGAGGGCTCGGGGCGGTTGGTGCTTACCAGGAAACTTCGCCGGAGTAAGAAGCAGACGCGGCGGCGGTGGTCGTCATCGTTGCCGAGCCTGCAGAGCACGCGCGGTTGAGCTGGCGACACGGAAAGGTGCGCCTGGGTCTGGGGAATGTGCCCGTGTTCTCGGGGAGGCAAGGGGTGGCGCGGGGTCGCCGTAATTTTCTAGGAAAGGTCGTCGGGGCAGTGAGGGTGCGTGGAGAAATTCGTCCGGCCTAGGGGCAGAGAGGGTGAGGCGAGAGAGGGGAAAGAGAGAGGAGGTGCTGGCGTTTATCACTGCGTGGTCACGGCGATGAATTAACGCGACATTAAGGCGTAATCAAGCGAGCGTTAATCAGCAGAAAACCGCCGGTGAGGTTTGCGCGTAGGTGAGGAAGAAGAGGGCTGGTGGTGGGGCATGCTTGTCAGCGATTGAGGGAGAGGGAAATGGGGTCTATTTGTCAGTGTCTGCGTGGGTTCAAAACTGGGTGCAAAACGTTTTCTTCGGGAGAGAGAGAAGCTGGGCTAACTGGGCTCGTTGGGCTTGGCCAGTTGGGCTGCTGTCTGATTCTATTTTTTTCTTTCTGATTGCTTTATCTTTTTCTATTTCTATTTTCTGTTTTGAAATTCAATCAAACAAATCAAACATTCAATTCAATTCAAAACTCCTCCAAATTTTGCCTTGAGTTTTGGTTCTGTTTAACCACAATATTCTAAGTCCCAAAATAAAATAATATTTTTATTTTAGGGTCCATTTATAATTAAATAAAATGGACATTAGTTATTAAATCAAATGGATTTTGATTTATTTAAAATCTCTATTTGAAAAATAAATAAAACCAAAAACACTTCAGTAGGTTTTATTTGAGGATATAAAATACTTGGAAAACTTGTTTAAAATAAATAAATAAGTTTTGATGTTTAATTAAAATAGTAAAACCTTTATTTTTATTAAACTTGGATACTAAATCCTTATTATTTTATTTAAATAAACCTTTACTAATTTGATCAAATGGAAATATTTTATTTCAAAGGTTTGGCCAAGTTTTAATTTGGCTTATAAAATAATCCTTATTTAAATTTCTTCCTTTTCATTTGAAAACCAAATCTTTTTATTAAAAGATCCAAAAATAGTAATTCCAAATATTTTAACTCTATTGTTTATTTATCTTTTAAATCTCTTTAAGATTTTATTTGATCGAAATAGGTTTTGAAAGTTTCCAATTGGATTCAAAAAGTTTCTTCTCACCCTAAAAATCATCAAAGTTTTATTTTATTCATTTATTTTTCACATTACAAGATTTGGAAAATCTTGGGATGTGATAGGCTACCACCCTTAAAATAAATCTCGTCCCGAGATTTGGGAAGTCTAGGGTTAGAAGTAGGCTCAAAAGCATCTAGGGCACTACCACCCTTAAAAAAAATTTCCAACTAAATTACATCTTGGTTTGCTTGGGATCTTGGGGAAACTTCTCTGGGCAAACATCTGCATAATGTCCTTTGTTTCCACACTTGACACATGTGACAAGGCTGAGATCCTTCATAGGCTTGTTTATCTTGTTCTTCATCTTTTTTGGAAAATTGCTTGCATAATGTCCTGGTTCTTTGCAATTGAAACATGTGATAAGTTTGAGTTCTTCACGTGTCTCTTGTGGACAAGTTGCTGCATAATGGCCTAGATCTTTGCAGTTGTTGCACCATACTTGGCCAATCTCCTTATACTTCTGTTTCTCTGGACATTCACTGGAATAGTGTCCTTACAATGATGACATTGCACATGGCTTTTGTCCTTCTTTTTCTTGGGTTTCTCCAAAGCTAGGAGTGCATCTAGTTCATGTTGTTCATATGTTATCTTATAGGTAGGAATGTCTACTTGTTTCTTGGACCTTCTATTACTCCTTGGATAATTCGTATGCCTCTTCTTTGGTCCTTTGAATTGGGTTGTATTGCATGGAGGTATGAGTGGAGCTTTTCCTTTGTCCTCATTCTTCTTGGTAGGTTTGGATCCCTCTTGATAGTTTGCAATCATTTGTTGCACTCCACCTTGTTTCCTTTGTTCAACTATGGAATAGATGGGGCATTGGATAGGGACATGGTTATTTCCTTAACATAGGTAGAAAGTAGCTTGAGAGGTGGGACATTGGCCAACAGGATGTTTCTCTTCACAGTTAGGGCATTGATCTCCATGCTCCTTAGAAGTGTGATCCTTGTCTCCACAAATATTGCAAGCTTTGGTTCCTTTTAGAATAACATCCTTGTCTCCTTTGGAAAAGTTGCTTTCCATGTTGAGCATTTGGTCTGTCACCTTATGCAACATTTGGGCTTGGTCTTCCAAAAACTTTTGCAGGGTTGGATCTTCCCCACTGGTGTTGGCTATGAATTGAGCTGTCATTTGGTTCAACTGGTTTTGGGTTCCTATGAGTTCTCTCATGTTGTCCTCTTGGTTGTTGTTGTTGTCATCAACCTTGATGTTGGATTCTCTTGGAGTAGTCATCTGTTTGGGTTGAATTGAGATTAGAATAGGCAAGATATTTCTAAGGAAATAGTTCTAATCACACACTTCACAATTCACACAAACAAGGTGCAATCAATCACAAACAACTTTTCACTCAAACAACAAAGTTCAAGCACACACTTAGGCAACAAAATATTTTTGTTACACCACATAAGTTGGTGTGTTTGACTTAAACAAAATATGGTGGTCCATCTATATGGTTCACTTGTGATCTTTCCATCCTTCTTGGTTGATGAGATTAGGGTTTCTTTGGAAAAACTTTTGGTCACAAAACTTCAAGTGATGTGGGCTCCTTCTAACTTGTGTTTCCTTAGTCTCCAAATCTTGAGCAAGGTTTCCTTGTCTCACTTGTCCTTAGTGATATACAAGATTGAAGTCCTTGGTGAATATGCTAAAGATGTTGAAGTCACTAGAGTTGAAGATGTTGAAGTCATTAGAGTTGAAGAAGTCCTTAGCTCATGGTGAAGTCTTTGGCCATGGGGTAGGATTTATCCATCAAGTTGAAATAGAAGAGATGTAGAATCAAAACCAAAATGGTTGAGGAAAGAGTTTACAAGATTGTTTGTAAATAAATTTTGGAACAAATACAACTCCTAATTTCTAAGGGTTTTTGTCCAATCATAGGTTTACAAATCCTACAGGCAACACAATGCTCGGATACCATCTGTAGAGGTCCCAACCTTCAATAAGGTAGAGATCCCTGTGTTTACAATGCTAGTCCCTGTATCAATAGCTAGCATCCACAGTTAAGATGTAATATCAAGAAACAAGGGTCATGATATAACTTTATAACCAGGAATAACATAATTTTATTACATCTTACATAGCTCTTTTGGCTATTACATTACATTGCAGCAGAATATCTATAAGCATGGGGTCCTTCATCTTCAAAGTGCCACTGGCAAACATGTTGGTTGTAGACTTGTAATCCTAATCAATCAACTTCACTAATATCAAACAAACCTGCAACATAACAAGTTATAGCCATAAGGGTCAATACATTTGAATTGTATTGGCAAGTTTCACTACTATGTTGAATATAAGTGGATCCTATCATTACATGCATATTTGGCTAAGTAGGGTTTAAGGCTCATTTGCAGAAAGCAATAATTTATCCTATCTTTTCAAAATAGTTTTTGATCTTTTGTCAAATCTTTCTGAACTCCTTGGTAAATCCCCAAGTGTTTCAAGTCTTTGTCAAAATCTCTTGAGCTCCTTGGTAAATCCCCAAGTGCTTCAAGTTTTTCTCAAAATCTCTTGAGCTCCTTGGTACACCCCAAGTGCTTCAAGTCTTTGTCAAAATCTCTTGAGCTCCTTGGTAAATCCCCAAGTGCTTCAAGTCTTTTGTTGTCACTTTAAAGTTTCTCTTTTAGAAATTAGAATGTCGAGATTTCCCATAGCTTCAAGCTTTAGTTGCTCAGTATTGTCCATAACCGGGGACACGACTAAGTACTTAGAATTTTTATCTTCTGCAGAAGTTGTACACTTTACCCACATGACACAATCTCATCTTGTTGCCACCAGTGGCCGCTGGATAAGTACTCACCAAGATGGAATACTGGCAGATTGAGAATGTGATGAAGTCTTTCCAAAGGGTCCTCCCAGACACAATGCTAGCTTGTCTTCAGGCACCAATGTAGGGTTCCTAGTTCCCTCATTTCCATTAAACCTGAAGACCAATGCATGGGTCTTCCCAATGTAGTTGACTAAGCCAGAGCCATATTAGCATGTGGCTGTACACGGAAGCCACTGTTGGAGAAACATGTTCAATCTCTAAGTCCCTGGGTGGTTTTCATCTGGTGCACAACAAAAAGAGATTGCCATATAAACATGGTTCCTCTTGTTGTCACCATGTCCAAAACTTGAGTATCCTTGTCCACCCAGGTGGTTCATTGAGTACTTGTTTTATTATATAAAAACACAAGTCTTTTCTCAACTTCATAAAATCTCAACATGTATCTCTTCTCAAAATATGTAGCAAGGCTAAGCATTTTACAACTACATTGTTTTCACTAAGGTATATATATATATATATGGGTATCCTATTAGGATTTAGTATAGCATATAGTATAGAAATCTTTTTCATGCATGTTTCAAAATCCACTAAGTATAATGAAAATAATAGGACTTTGGATGATAGTGTCACTTGCCTTTTTGGTAGGGAATGTTGGTTCACTTCTTGATCTTGCTAATCTCACTCTCTTCTAACTTCACTACAAGTCAATCAAGCAAACACAAATTCAACTAGCATTCCAAAACAATAATCAAACAAATCATCACACATAAATAAATAGAAACTAAGTCATGCATGCAAGCATGCAAAAGATAGTTTTATTTTGCAAAGGTGGTTTCTGCTAGGCTCTATACATTGTAAAGTCCAAAGTGGTCATTTTCTAAAGTGGAAAAACCATTTGCAAAAGGTTTTTTTTCCTATAGATCATTTTTAAATTAAATCATTATTTCATGTGGTGAAAATGGTTTTTTTAGCAATGCAACAATTTTATGTTGTTCACCAAATAAGTTGTTAGTTCACAAAACTTGGTGTTTAGGGTCAGTAGCTTTGAATCAAAACATTTTCCAAAGGTTTTTGTTCAAAAATCATTTCCATAGCAAAACCAATATTTTTATTTGACTAGAAATGAGCTAATTCAAGTTTTTATTCCTAAACTTCACAAAATCCACTTTTAAATCCATGGGTTGGTTCCTAGGGTCAGTAGTTTCACAACAAACCAATTTGCAAAGATTTCAACTTCAAAATCATTTTTGAATAATTTTTATAACCTAAACAAGCATACAAATGTTTCTGCAAAAATAAACATTTTACCAGAAGCTTTTTACTAAACAAATTGCATGGTTTGCTAGGGCTTGTTCCACTGATTCCATTGATATAAAATTTGCAAATTTTGGACGTGTGGATCAAAAGTTACAAGGTTTACAAATTTGCATATCAATCTGATTTCAAATTCTGTTTTAAAACAAACTAGTGCCACGCGGCAGAATGTTACTAGCTGATACCGATTCGGGTGGATCGGCCTCTGCGGGGCGCTGGATTTAAATAGATCGCGCGGCTCAGATTGCGTACCCCTTCGCCGTTAAGTGGTTTCTATCGCGTCACTACGATCGGGATCGAACGGCTCTTATCAATTTGCCAAGAACTGGCGGCGCTGCGCGACGGCTGGCGGCGGCGACGCTCAGACGGTGGCGGTACTGGCGATGGAGGAAGCAAAGAGAGAAGGGGAGGTGCGCACCGTGCTCGCAGGGTTGTGGTGATGCTCGAGGCGTGGTCGGTTGGTCGAGGGGCGCACTGGCGCGGGATTAATCGCTCGCCGAAGACGTCGTCGGCGTCAGACAGCTCTGATCGTTGTCGGGGCGACGTTGCAGTCCACCCTAAGACAAGATAGGGGCAGGGTTAGATGCGGGGGAGTGTGGGATTCATGTGAGCGTGATCGAGAGGGCTCGGGGCGGTTGGTGCTTACCAGGAAACTTCGCCGGAGTAAGAAGCAGACGCGGCGGCGGTGGTCGTCATCGTTGCCGAGCCTGCAGAGCACGCGCGGTTGAGCTGGCGACACGGAAAGGTGCGCCTGGGTCTGGGGAATGTGCCCATGTGCTCGGGGAGGCAAGGGTTGGCGCGGGGTCGCCGGAATTGTCTAGGAAAGGTCGTCGGGGCAGTGAGGGTGCGTGGAGAAATTCGTCCGGCCTGGGGGCAGAGAGGGTGAGGCGAGAGAGGGGAAAGAGAGAGGAGGTGCTGGCGTTTATCACTGCGTGGTCACAACGATGAATTAACGCGACATTAAGGCGTAATCAAGCGAGTGTTAATCGGCAGAAAACCGCCGGCGAGGTTTGCGCGCGGGTGAGGAAGAAGAGGGCTGGTGGTGGGGCATGCTTGCCAGCGATTGAGGGAGAGGGAAATGGGGTCCATTTGTCAGTGTCTGCATGGGTTCAAAAATGGGTGCGAAACATTTTCTTCGGGAGAGAGAAAAGCTGGGCTAACTGGGCTCGTTGGGCTTGGCCAGTTGGGCTGCTGTCTGATTCTATTTTTTCTTTCTGATTTCTTTATCTTTTTCTATTTCTATTTTCTGTTTTGAAATTCAATCAAACAAATCAAACATTCAATTCAATTCAAAACTCCTCCAAATTTTGCCTGGAGTTTTGGTTCTGTTTAACCACAATATTCTAAGTCCCAAAATAAAATAATATTTTTATTTTAGGGTCCATTTATAATTAAATAAAATGGACATTAGTTATTAAATCAAATGGATTTTGATTTATTTAAAATCTCTATTTGAAAACTAAATAAAACCAAAAACACTTCAGTAGGTTTTATTTGAGGATATAAAATACTTGGAAAACTTGTTTAAAATAAATAAATAAGTTTTGATGTTTAATTAAAATAGTAAAACCTTTATTTTTATTAAACTTGGATATTAAATCCTTATTATTTTATTTAAATAAACCTTTACTAATTTGATCAAATGGAAATATTTTATTTCAAAGGTTTGGCCAAGTTTTAATTTGGCTTATAAAATAATCCTTATTTAAATTTCTTCCTTTTCATTTGAAAACCAAATCTTTTTATTAAAAGATCCAAAAATAGTAATTCCAAATATTTTAACTTTATTGTTTATTTATCTTTTAAATCTCTTTAAGATTTTATTTGATCAAATAGGTTTTGAAAGTTTCCAATTGGATTCAAAAAGTTTCTTCTCACCCTGAAAATCATCAAAGTTTTATTTTATTCATTTATTTTTCACATTACAAGATTTGGAAAATCTTGGGATGTGACATAATCCACTTGGTTTTCTGTTTGGAAAAACTACTATCACTTCTAGGGTAGTAGATGAACCACCTCCTGTTGAGATAGATCCTTTTAAGATGCCTACAAGTATTGTTAATCGTGTTATGGATAATTATTATTTTGGGGATGGAGCAGTCCATCCTGGTAATCACTTGCTTTTATCCATGAATTATGCGGGTTGTTTAAGTGTGCAGGTATCAAAACTTAACAGGTGAAGAAGAAGTTACTCTCCATATCCTTGAAAGGGAGAGCTGAAGAATGGTATAAGCTGCTGAAGAATGGACAATCCATGGAATCGGAAGAGATGACATCTCTCTTTTACTCTAAATTTTATCCTCCCAGTGAGATTCATAAGGATAGAAATCTTATATATAACTTTTGGCCTCTTGATGGAGAAAGTACAACTCAAGCTTGGGGGAGATTGAAGTTACTAATTCTTAAATGTCCTATTCATGAACTCCCTAACAATATTATTCTCAATAACTTTTATGCTAGGCTTTATCTTCATGATAAATATTTACTAGATGCTTCTTGTGCTGGATCATTTACACGTATGAAGGAAGAAGCTAAATGGTATCTCTTAGACCGTATTCAAGATAACAATGAAGCTTAGGAGAATGACAAAGGAAGAAAGTCAGGTATAAACTATGATTATGAACGCATTAAATCTTTTATGGTTGTTGATGACTTCCGTGATATTAGTAACGAGTTTGGTCTTGATTCCTAAAGTATTGCCAACTGTTTTAAGTCCTTTGCCTCTTACATTGAAATTCCCCAAAAGAAGTGGAATAAGTACCATGCTCCGTATAAAGATTTTGTTAGTCATGTTCTTGTTAGAAGTACTAAAGTTTGTACTACTAATCATATTGTTCCTGAACCTCATGTTGAGAAAATGCCTTTCCTAGCTAAGGTAAAGGAGTATTCTATGATTATTAGTGCAAATAACAAAGGTACAATGAAAACTGTGGAGCCTGGTAAGCATTTGAGTGATGAACCTGTGGTAGCTATTGTGAAAGACATTGTCTCTAGAAATATAGAGGATGAGCACATTGTCTTCCGTGAAGACGCTTCTAATATTATCTCTCATCCTAATAAGGCTAGAAAAGCTAGTGTTCCTGTGCTTTCTGTTAAAATTGGTGATCATTGCTACTATGGTTTATGTGATATTGGTGCTAGTTCTAGTGCTATTCCTTATGAGATTTACATGGAAATTATTCATGAGATTGGTCCTTGTGACCTTGAGGACATTGAAGTGGTTATTCACCTTGCTAATAGAGAGAAAGTTTGCCCCATTGGCATTGTAAGAGATGTGGAGGTTCTTTGTGGTAAGATTAAGTATCTTGATGATTTTCTAGTGCTTAATTCAGCAGCAAGCAAAACTTGCCCTATCATTTTTGGTAGACCTTTCTTGAACACTTATGGAGCTGTTATTGATTGTAAGAAGGAAAAAGTTTTAACTAAGTTTGATGGAGAATCTTATGAGTTTAACTTTTCCAAATTTGCTAAAGCTCCTTGTGAAAATAGCTTACCTAGTAAAGATTTCAGGATATACACAACTTGCTTCTATTGATCCAGTCTATGACCTTGGACCTGTTTTTGATGACTATAAGTATGCTTATTCTGATGATAAAGTTGTGTCCAGTGACAGTTATATTGTCACATTTATTCAAAGTGCTACTGAAAGTTATTTTGAGAGAGGGAAACATGGTTTTATGCATCTCAATGATGTTAAGTTTCCCCGTTTTATGTTGAAAGCTTTGAAGCTGCATCTGTTTTGTCTTCCTATGCTTGTGGCTTTTTTGTTTCGACAATTATTTTTATCATGATACCCCCATGCATAGGAAGTATGTTAGACTCAAGTGTGTTGGTTATTTTCTTCTTGATGCTCTCTTTCACTTCAAATATATACATCCTATGTGAGTATCTTTGGAAGTTTCGAGCCTAACTTAAAGGCATTAAAGAAAAGTACGTGTTGGGAGATAACCCAAGAGTTTTGTCGAGTCTTGGAAGTTATTACCTCTATAATAACCGCTCCTTATCCTTCTCGTTTTGGTTTTTGTTTCAAGTTCAACTACTTTTGTGAAGTAGAGGAGTTGTGAAAAGTGGCTGTCTTGGGATAGATTTTTGTGCTGTATTGTAAAAATTCGTGAAGAAGCTCAGTACTTCGGATAGAGCTACATTTTTCTGTGCTTGTTCTCCAAGTTGTTAACCAACTTTAATCAGTTCTGCACTTTTTGATTTGAGCAACATAAGGTCTTCGCAAAAATCAATATTTACCTGCTGGTCTGTCTTGATAGATTTCTGACATCATTTGCATTTGCCTCTTACAGAAGCTTTTGTCTTGACGGGTTTTCAGTTGAAGTGTTTAGCAAAGGTTTATTGTTTTTGCTTACACTAATGTTGTCATTGAGTTTGTGCAAGGGTTTTGTAAGAAGGAAATTTTCAGGAGAAAGAGAAAAGGAATCTGCAGAATTCGTCATTGAATAGATAAAAGTGGTGAAAACAGAAGGTTCGTGAAACCCCAACCTTTTTATATTTTTGATGTTTTTAATACATAAGGGAATTTACGAGACGAAACTGAAGAGGAAACGGAGCCCGGGGTGGACAAACCCACCCCAAGCACGGGCCCAGCCTGGCCGCGCCTGAGGGGGGTGTTCCCCCCTCGAACTCTGTCTTCGCCTCGTTTCCGTGTCAAAACCTTCCTTATGCATTGAAACTTCGTAATATATAACCCCCCGGAACCCCCAAGGTTCGTGCATTGTGTTATCGTTGTGTTTTCATTTCAATCTGTTTTTGTCAGGAAATCTTCTCAAGTTTAGAACACCATGGCCTCCGCCAACGACAAAGGCAAGAAGCGCGTGGAGATAGAGTTGGAAGAACAATCCGCCGTAGTAACAAGGGGAAGGAAACCTACTTTTGTAGGAGCAATTAACACGACGGATGCTTTTTCTCGTCACATGCAGGGAATCATAGCCTTTGGTCCAGACTTCAGATACTGCCCCAAGGCAGCGGAAGCCCTTCGAACCACTGATGAGTTTTGTGAAAGATACCGTTCTTTGAGGATAAAGGTGGATGAACTTCAAGAGGAGAACAACAAGCTACGTAAGATGCTGCAGGGTTTTCTTATTCTAAACAATGGGGCAACACCACCACCGAAGGAGTAATTTTTCATCAGGTTTGGCATCCCCTTGGCTTGTTCCAATCTTGGGGGAGTACCGCGGTATCACCACCATTACCTTTTATCTTTTATCTTTTTAGTGCATTCATATTTGTGGTAGAGAGGCTGTCTTATAGTTTGGTTTGCATGTGGAAGAATATCTCCTTTACTTGATTATCTATGTATCCCTTGGTGTGAGTGCCTTTATTGGAATATTAATGAGAAGTCTCATCTATTACTTTTTGCACTTCTTATTTTAGTTTGCAATGTCTATTATATGATGGATCTTGTTGATCAGTATTGGAACCACTTTGGGATCATCAAGTGGATCTAGATTGGTTTTGGCAAACCGAGTTCTGGTCAGTAGCATTACTATGAAAGAGAAAAAGAAAGAAAAAGCTTTAAGGTATTTTGTATCATTTGTTTTCTTTCTTGTTGGATCATATGCTTAGTATTCTTTATTTAAGATTCTTTTGTGTCTTCAAGGAAGATTGCATGTATGGCTTTATTACTTGTATGTTTGCTTGTTTCTTTCAACTCTCTTGCTTGCTACCCAACCTTGCTAGCTAAAAACCTGTTTTGAGAAGGCATACTTCTCATGTTTCCAAAATCCTTTGAACCAAAACTTTTGCCACTTGTGTCCACTATATCTACCTAGTAGCTTTTGTTATTCCAAGCAAATTATCAAGATTCATCTACCTTTTGAATTAAAAATTATTTTGTTATGTGAAAACTAGTTAGTAAATCTCTCATGAACTTGATGGCACACCTTATTTACTTGCCCCTAATAGACTTGAACCATTGTGAACATCGAATTTGCATATGCTTGCATCTATACGTTGGAATTAGCAGAACCGTGCTGTCACGGGGAACATTTTCAACATTGCACTTGTACTCTATACATAGTTGATATCGTGATATTTATTCTATGGATGTCAATAGTGTGAAATAAAGAGGGAACTTGTAAGTCCATGGAGTTTGTATCCTGTGTTAGTGAAACGCCTGGGCCGCTACCCTAAGACATGCTTAATCATGGTGGAAACTTGCAGCATCACCATAGTGAGTCATCTATGAAGCATCCTCAATAAAAAGCTATGGACATAATAAATAAAAAGATCGCTGAGATGCTCATTGTCTGCTTGCCTTGTCATTTTGGTTATGCGAAAGCTCCTGTAGCATGTGCAAGAGGTACCCCATTGGCGGTTCTCAATGATATGCAAATACTTACAATGACAAGAACTTACCCATGACCAAAGTTTAGTAGCATGAGGAGTGGCCCTCGTATTCAAGGGACATGAGATTGCCAACTTATATTTCGTCAAGCATATACTCCATCTTTGTTCACTTTAACCTTAATCATCTCAAGATGCTTATGATAGGGGCAATGAGGGCTCAAAGATAGTAAGTACCATAATCTTTTGGAAGCTCTTTATGACTTGTAATCCCTGCTTCCCTCTATAAAGGGACCTTTCTCCCACTTACAAAGTGGAGTCAGTAAACCTACTTCCTCTCTATCTCCAGCAAGCATTTGAGTTGTTGTGTTTCAAGCATTCATATGGTGATTTATTCAATCATGTTCTTCATCTTCCTTGTTTGCACAAAACTCTTATCTATTGAGTATTACTTTGAAAGCCTTCACTCGTGAAAAACCTTTTTGAGCAAAGAGTGCTCCTGTCTTGAAACTTCTACAAAAAGCTTTTGTAAAACTGTTTGCTAGGTGTTCTTTGACCAAGAACAAGTTTGCCAATTCCAATTATGATTTATATTTATGCATCTCTATTGTGACTACTGTACTTGGTTGCAAGCTAAGTTATATAATGGTGAGTTGCTCTCTTCTATGAGTTGTGCAATGGTAAGTGTGATGCTTCTTGTTCGTATTCTTTTATCGACACTTCACTCCATAAACCTGTGCACATGTTTACTGAGCTCAGTTTTCGCTTGGGGACAAGAGAAGTCTAAGCTTGGGGGAGTTGATACGCCCAATTTGCATCACCTTTCTATATCATAATTTACCTCTATTCATTGATATCTGTCTTATTATGAGGTATTACTTATGGCTTTTCATCTGTTTATGCATGTTGGATGATTCTTGGAGGATGGACTGCCGGAGTCTGGATTCTGATGGAAAAGAAGGCGTTTCGGTGCAATTTCAAGATCAGAAAAATACCAGAAAAAATATGGAAACATATTATTTTACTAGAAGACGAAGGAAGCTAGGAGGAGCGAAGAGGGGCCGCTGGGGGCCCACACCCCTAGGCGCGGGCCCACCTGACCCCGCGCCTAGGGCTGGTGTGGCCCAGCTGCCCGGCCTCCGACTCCACCCCTTCGCCTATATCTTCCCTATGAAACCCTAAGGCTCAGGGAGCGACCACAGTTAGATTTCCACTGCCTCTAGTGGGCGGAAAACACCGAGAGAGAAAGATATCTCTGGTAGAAAGATTTATGTCAGGGGAATTCCTTCCCGGAGAGGAGAGACTGTCTACATCAACACCATCGTCAAGCTAGGCTTCATCGGAATCATCATCATCATCCACACCATCATCTCCACCAGCACCATCACCACCACTCCGTCCCGCTATAACAATTGTGTTGGATATTGCTTAGTCATTAGGGGAAACGTTTCTGGTGTTAATTACTATTGTAGTTGATGCTTGTGAGTGTAACCATTGGATTATTGTTTATGTTCAGATTGTTATCCATTACCATATCATCTTTGATCTTGATCCATATGATGTCTTGTGAGTAGTTCGTTTAGTTCTTGAGGACATGGGAGAAGTCATGTTGTTAGTAGTGAATCTATGATGAGTTATTATCCAATGGTTTATTATTTAAGTTGTGGTGCTATTCTTCTAGTTGTGTCATGTGAACATCGACTACATGATACTTCACCATTTATGGGCCTAGGGGAATGCATTGTGTATTTGGCTACTAATTGTGGGGTTGCCGGAGTGACAGAAACCTGAACCCCCGTTAGGACACCTTTGCACAAGGGAGTGTAGGATCTCAGAGTTTAAGGTTGTTGTTAGATTTATATCTTAATTACTTTCCTGTAGTTATAGATGTTTGTAGGGGGTTTAATCACAAGTATGAATTAGTCCAAGTAAAGTCGGTACATTAGCACAGGTTCACCCACACAACACTTACAACACCAGAGAAGAGTACTCAGCTATTTGAAGTGAAAGCACTTGACAGAATTCTCATGTGTCCTCGAGAACGTTTGGTCCTTATAAATATTTCCACCGGCTTGTCCTTTGCTAAGAAAGGATTGGGCCACTTGCTCTGTTTTCTCGTTACTTTTGTTACTTGCTCTTTGTTTTGTTGCCTTTTTAGAAAACCACTAAAAATCCGTTTGCTAAGTATTCACAGGGATTTCCTGCTCCATACCACTGTTCAGCACCTTCTGCTCCTCGTTGGGATCGACACTCCTATATATTGAAAGTACTTCGATACACCCCCTATACTTGTGGGTCATCAGTTGTGAGAGACTCCCCTTGCAAAAATGTTCTTTCTCACAGAAAAGCTTTTTGACGGGGAGGAAGAGATTGAAGCTGTCCTGTATCTCCCTGACAACGGCGCCAGAAAATATTGATGTGGCTCGGTTACTGTAGAGCCTGTTGGGAAACCCCAAGAGAAAGGTATGATGACCATAGCAACAAGTTTTCCCACATTTGTGAAACCAAGGTTCTCGAACCAGTAGGAGAAAGGAAACAGCTCCCAATGTGTTGCTAGCAATGTGGAACCTGCACAAGACAACCACCATACTTTGTCCCAACTTACAGTGAGGTTGTCAAGCTCACTGGTTTGCTGAAAACAAAGGATTAAACATTTAGTGTGGAAGAAAGTAATTTCTTATAGTAATTGCAGAAAGTAAACAGTAGGAAGTAGATGGAATATTAGTGAAAAGGAATGGACCGGGGTCCATAGTTCACTAGAGGTATTTCTCCATAAGATAAATAACATGTTGGGTGAACAAATTATAGTTGGGCAATTGACATATAGAGAATGCATATAATGCATATACATGGCATGATGATCTCTATGATATTTGTTTGAGAATTACAACATAATACATAGACCATAATCCAACTACATCTATGACTAATAATCCACCGTCGGGATATCATCCGAAAAAACCTCGGGTATTAAGTTGCAAGCAACAGATAATTGCATTAAGCAAGGTGTGTAAAGTAAACAATACAATTACCCTTGGACAAAGAATTGTTTTTTGCTCCCTAGTAGCAACAGCACATCTATAACCTTAGAGGTTTTTGTCACTCCCCCAGATTACTAGAGGCATTAACCTACTATCGAGCATAAATACTCCCTCTTGGAGCCACAAGAAAATACTTGGCCAGAGTAACTACTAGCAATGGAGAGCATGGAAGATCACAAATAACATAGACACGATAGAATCAATAATCAATCTTGACGTAGTACTCAATATCCATCGGATCCAAAAAAAGACAACATGTAGGATTACAAATAGATGATCTTGATCATGATAGGCAGCTCACAAGATCTAAACATGATAGCACAAAGATGAGAAACGACCATCTAGCTACTACTATGGACCCATAGTCCAAGGATGAACTACTCACGCATCACTCCGGAGACTGACATGGTGATGAAGAAGGTCTGCAGGGTGATATCCCCTCTTCGGTAGAGTGCTAGGAAGAGCTTCAGATCCCTCCCGATCTAGGGATGGTGGTGGCGGCGGCTATGGACTTTTTTCGTGGATTTCTGATCGGGTAGTTAGGGTTTTATGCTTGGGGTGTTTATATAGGCGAAGGGTGTCGGGTGGATAACCCCTGGTAGGTCAAGAGAGGGGAAACATAGCGCAGCTGGGTTGGCTCCGACTAAAAAAGGAACTAGGCCGGGTAAGAACAGATGGGAAAGATAAGCATGAGATCCGAGATACAAACTATCTCGGCCCGTATATGACAAAGTTGTAACCCTTGCAGGTACCAACGAGCCGATTCAACCGAGGAAGGGCCGAGTCAAGAAGGACATGTGGCACCTTTCCGAGTAAGGTTCAGGAAGGACCATGGTAAAGCATGGTCAAAAGAGAAGGGCGACGCCGGGTGACGCCCAAAGCAAGCGCCGACGTACAAAGTAACAGCATGACGCCAAAAAGAACAATAAGCAGCGTACCAGAAGACTGTTAGCTGTCAAGCTTTATGGACCGGGCCTATGGGCTAAGGGAAAGCCCATAACCCGACCCATATCATAGGGACCAAGATCCAAACAGTAAACCCTAGAACCCAAAGGGGTATTAGCTAGCTTGCACTGCCTATATAAGGGAGGGCATAGCAGTAGTAGAAGGAGGTTGGACCAAGTAGGGAACTAGGGCTGCGTACTCAAGCCAATACAGCTCAAGGAGCACTTGTAATCTTTGGGGTATCAATCAAATTGTCGTGTGGAGAGTTCTTCTTGTTCTTCGTGCATGGCTCGACCGTGCACTCCCTCCCCGGTGACCATAAGCACCCATTCGGCCCCCAACTTAAGCCTACCCATGGCATCTGCCATGCCACCACCAAGACAGTTGGCGCCCACCGTGGGGCAGAAGCAGGTGCTTGATGGAGTCTTCATCCGGACGGGCAACATCATCGCCAAGACCGGCGAGCGCGTCTACTCCGGCCTCATCCAGAGGTTTGGAGCGCTCAACTTCGTTAGCGACAATGCGGGATGCTTCGAGACCAAGCCGTTCCCTAGGGGCGGTCGCTTCATCAAGTTCGGCGAGCACCAGGTCTACGTTGCGGTGACCGTGGAGCGCGCATATCCTGATCACGTCGTCCTGGCGCCGGATCCTCCTACGTCTCCTGTTGCTGGGAAACCTCACCAACTCGTCTCCATGGAGGTAATGATGACAGCACCAAATCCCACAGCTGCCCCAGCAGTTCCAGTAGTGAATGAGAACGCAGAGGGAGGAAATCATGAGGAAACACCGAGGGCTGCAAGAACAGCAAAGGCGCCGCTAGAAAAACCAAAGAACATAGCTAGGAGCAAAAGAGCTAAGGAGCTGTAGGAACCGATAGACAAGTTGGCAGAGCCAGTGGCACAAGCAACTGACCCGGTGCGTGTGCAAGCCGAGTTGGAAGAAGCCAGGATAAAAGTCCTGGAGAAAGCAAAGGAGCTGGCACAGTTACAGCAGGACGTGGATATCACCATCCGAGAGCTTAACTCGGCAAATCGAGTCAAGGGCGCAAAGACCCGGCTTGATGCAACGAGATTGAGAGGAAGGAAACTCAATGAAGAGCTGGCAGATGGAACATCCAAGGTAACATCGGAGAACAACATTGAGACGGCCATGCGTCCAACGCACAACACGGCAGCAGCTAATCTGCGAGCGGCAGATGCAGCAATGGCAGAATTACCCCACCTGGAGGGGGAAGCAAAGAAAAGGCAGCAAGAACGAGTCAATGAGTTAGTAAAAGCAGCCAGCATGCTGAATGAGGCATACTACAGAGCAAATCCGGGTATAGCAGGGAGGTCACAGCTGGTTCACTCGGCGACTCCCATCCCGGCAAGATCGGCTGGGCACATGGCATCCTCACCCGGAGCGGCTCCCAGGCCGAGAAAAGAAAAAAGTGTGGATTCTGGAAGAAACAAGCAGATGGTTGCCTATGATCCGGTAGTGGTTCAAGGAAACCCGGCGCATGCGCAAGGGGCAAAAAGAAATAATCCCTGAGAAAATGAAAACCCGGAAAAAGTTGGGCAGAGAAATGACAACGGAGGGCAAAATTTTGCACCTCATGTTAGGCGCGGAACTCACTCGGCAGGAGGAGGAAATCCAACTCCGAATAATGCACCAGCTCAGCCGGAAAGAATACAGCAAAGCGCGGGAAAAGCAGTTCAACAACCTGCTGACCCGAACGCGAATATGTATAACGATGGTTACTCGGCCATGGTAAATGACGGGTATGAATTGTCAGATCATGCATATCAAGCAATGGGGACAAGATATGGAGGTCGGAACCTTCAGCCAAATGATGCAAGGCTAAAGCTTGACCGCATAAAGATGGCAGAGATAATCGAATCATAAGGTCCGCAGGGTCCATCGTGCTTTGTCCCAAGGATCATGAAGGAGCCACCGGTGCCAAATTTCCAGCTGGCCAGAGGGACAAAAACATGTGATGGAAGCACAAAGCCAGAGGACTGGCTCATAGATTATGGAACCGCTGTAAAGATCGCGCAGGGAAACTTGAGATGGGCAGTACATACGTGCCACAAATGCTGGAAGGACCAACTCGGGTATGGATGAACAATTTGCCACCCGGAAGCATCAATAGTTGGATTGATTTTCACGACGCTTTCGTGAGCAATTTCACAAGCACTTACAAGAGGCCGAATTGCCCACAACAACTAGCAATGTGCAAAGAAAGACCGAATGAGACAGATAGGGAATTCCTCACAAGGTGGTGCATGATGCACAAATCTTGTGAAGGGGTAATCGAGTAACAAGCAATCGCATGGTTTGCACAAGGATGTAGACATGGAAGTGTGCTGTGGCAAAGGTTACAGAGGGATATGCCGGCAAGCCTGGCAGAGACGATAAGAATCGCCGACTCATATGCGTTAGGAGATCCGACTCAGCCGCTGCTCATGTCGGCAGACGGGATGACTGAGACTCAGATCTATGACGCTGCCGGGTCACAAAGGATCCATGAAAGATCTGAATACAGAAGCAAGAGAAGAGACGAGAGGCCGGATTACAGGTATGGTTTGACTCAGGTTGCGTCCGTGAGTCAGGATCATCCTTATTTTGGAAGTAGTCAGCATTAGAGAACAAGTGGTCAACAATAATGGGTGCCAAAGAATGATGATAAAAGGCCATACGATCAGAGGAAGCAGTATCAGGGACGACAAAAATACACCTATGAGATGATGCTAGATCAGCCGTGTAAGTTTCACATGCCTAGTCCGAGTAAGCCGGCAAATCACTCAACAAGGCAATGCACTTGGTTTCAAAAAGGAGACAGAGTGGACTCGCCGAATAAGCAGCTTCCACCACCTCCCCCTCCACCACTTACAGGAGGAAATGCTCAAGCAGTAGGAGCAGATAACAAATATGAAAACAGGCAGCCGAGATATCAGAATCAGGAAAGAAGAGAAGCTGTGCACCAGGTGTACAATCCAACAGCACCAATATTAGCATCACCACTATCCAAAGAGCCAATGTTGCTCTATGTCGCCGCAACCAACAGAGTTGTAAGTGCAGTAATAGTGGTTGAATGTGAAGAAGGGGGCAAATCAGTCCAAAGACCAATATATTACTTGAGCGAAGTGCTCTCTGTCTCGAAACAGAATTACCCGTATTATCAGAAGATGACATATGGGGTATATATGGCAGCAAAGAAGCTGAAATATTATTTCCAAGAACACCCAATCCAGGTAATATGCGAGGCACCTACCTCGGATATATTGGGAAGCAAAGATGCCGGCGGCTGAGTAGCCAAATGGGCCATTGAAATGGCACCATACACTCTACAATATGATAGGCGAGATGCAATAAAATCTCAAGTCATTGCAGATTTATTTGTCGAATGGATGGAAATACAGTACAAACCACCACTGCCAGATCCGAACTACTAGGAAATGCATTTTGACGGGTCCAAGACGAGAATGGGTCTGGGCGCCGGGATAGTGCTCACATCTCCAAAGAGGGATCAACTGAGGTATGTGTTGCAGATTCATTTTGCTGCTTCTAACAACATTGCCGAGTATGAAGCACTTGTCCGTGGCATTAAAGTAGCCAAGGAAATTGGTATCAAAAGGATCATGTGTTTTGGCAATTCGGATTTGGTGATTCAGCAAGTGTCTGGACTTTGGGATGCACTGGAAGCAAACATGGCGTTATATCGCTTCCACGTACAACAAATTTCGGGATACTTTGACGGTTGTGAATTTCATCACATTCCTAGAGCAGAAAATGAGGCAGCAGATGTACTGTCCAAACTAGGATCCTCCAGGCAAGCAATACCACTAGGGGTAGCGTTGGAGCATCTCAGGAAGCCATCGATCAAGCCGTCACCGGAGTCTGAATCAATCAGGGTCATCCCGACGAATCAGGAATCAGAGGTAGTGCCAATGGATATCGACTCAGGTGTAGGTTCGAGTCACTCGGGGACTGATCCGTTCACCTCAGGGGTCGCCGAATCACACTCGGGGACTCCTCAAGTTTTGTCGGCAGAGCATATGTCGGCAGAACCAATGGAAATTGATGTTGAAGCAGACCTGGAACCACTAATACCAACGTGGGCACGGCCAATATTCAGTTGTTTGAAAGATGGAACCTTGCCGAGTTACGAGATATTGGCAAGGCAAACAGCACGAAGGGCAAAAGCATATACCATAATCAACAAGGAACTCTACAAGCGAAGTGTGACAATTGTACTGCAGCGTTGCATCAGCTCAGAGCAAGGCCAGGAGATCTTATTAGATATCCATCAGGGAGAGTGTGGGCACCACGCGTCATCAAGACCGTTGGTAGCCAAGGCATTCCGACATGGATTCTACTGGCCAAGCGCATTGGCACAAGCGCAAGAGTTAGTCGGAAAATGTAGTGGTTTTCAACATTATGCGTCCAAGTCACATTTACTAGCGTCTGAATTGAAGACTATACCAATCACGTGGCCTTTTGCAGTGTGGTGCCTAGATATGGTAGGACCATTCAAACCAGCAAGGGGAGGCATGATTCATATCTTGGTCATGATTGATAAGTTCACTAAGTGGATAGAAGTGAAACCAATCAAGAAATTGGACGTTAAAACAGCTGTTACATTCCTAAGGGGTATAATCCTCAGATATGGTTACCCACACAGTGTGATCACTGACAATGGCACAAACTTGGACGAAGGAGCTTTTGCTCGCTTCTGTGGGAAACACCGAATAAGACTCGACGTAGCATCAGTCGCCCATCCAGAATCAAATGGACAAGTTGAACGGGCTAATGGCTTAGTTCTGTTCGGGATAAAACCCCGCTTAATGGAACCACTCCAGAGATCACCTAGTTGTTGGATAGAGGAACTACACTCAGTACTGTGGAGCTTAAGAACAACTCGGAATCGATCAACTGGTTATACGCCATTTTTCCTTGTATATGTGGCTGAAGCAGTTTTGCTAGCCGACATAGAATATGACTCGCCAAGGATAAGGCAATACTAGGAAGCCGAGGTAAAAGAGGCCCGAGAAGATGGAGTATATTTACTCGAAGAAGCAAGGGAACAGGCATTCTCCAGATCTGCTATATATCAACAAAATCTCCGACGCTACCATAGCGGGAAAGTGCAACCTCGTGTTTTCCGAGAAGGAGATATGGTGCTAAGGCTGGTGCAGCGCACAGCCAGAATGCATAAATTATCGCCTCCATGGGAAGGTCCATTCATTGTGAGCAAAGCATTACACAATGATTCCTACTATCTCATCGACGCTCGAGAAGTACAAAAGAACAAGGCGGACAAGTCAGGAGATGAAACCAAAAGGCCATGGAATGTGGCACTGCTTCGTCCCTTCAATACTTAGGAGAAGCAGTGCATGTATTACTCGAACTCTCATATGTCGGACGTTTTTGCCGGCTATGTGCTAATAAAAAAATGGTATGATTCGAAAAACTGACTCAGGGACTACCCCTTAGGCTTTCCATTTCAACTATTTTACGTCGGCTGGCGTGATACCTGAAATTTATCTCGGAGCAAGTAGTGTTTACTCGGAAGAAATCAACTCTTCGACTATGCTGTTGTCCGAAAACACGGCTTCATGGCAAACAAGAGAAAAAGATCTAAGACGGGTAAAAACGAATGCCGGATAAGTACAAGGGGTAAACACGAGTCAGCTTTAGTTTTTTCCTAACTCTCTGTAGGCTGTGTTATACTATGTGTCGAGTAATATCAGCCAAGTTATCCAAGTTTCATACCCGCTAACTATATCCTTCGTACTTTGAGACCCTAATGTCGAACACCGAAAAAGGTAGACAAGGTCCAAAGGCAGGGAAAGGTGACACGAAAAAATGAAACTCGAGGACTTGTCCTTGAGTTATTCGCACTCAGAGCATAACGCAAATATGTAAAGCCCATTGACTGGCGCAAAATCAAACTTAAAGTGCAATGTACGTTACATCTGTACCCGGCATACCGGGGATCTAATAAAAGTTCGAGTATTTGTTGGCCTAAGGAGCAGGAGAACTCGGAGGAGCATTCTCGGAGCCAGGAGTTCTTGGAGCATCGGCCGGGTGAGGGGCATCTAGAGCCGGGTCATCTGGATCATCTGACTCGGTCGCCTCGCTGTCACCACCCTCTTCAGCAGCAACTTCGACGAGCGGGTCACCAAGGTCGAGGAAGCTGGGCCCTTCACACCAAGCATGCACCATGGTGTACTCGATCATGGCATAAGCTCGCTCCTGGAGCTTCTTGATCAGCTCTTGGTCATTCAGCCACTTGCCATCTCCCCTTATGTGAGCAAGAACGTCGAGGTTGATGTCCTCGTACCATGAAAGCACGAAGGAGAGAGCCTTATCCACTGCAGCTCGGCCAGCCGACTCACGCCATTGATCCAACCGGTCTTTAGTAAGGAGTAGTCTGTCGGCGAGTGGCTCGATGAGTTCGGGTGGGTCTTCATCTGGCCAGAGCATGCAAAATGCATGGATAGCTGACTTGAGCAAGTCCACACCACAAGATCTGAGGGTCTTGACCTGTTCAGACACCGCTGCGAGGAGCTCCTCCATGGACACCTCACCGTCAGCAGGAGCACCAGCCTCAGCTCTCACTTTCTTCATGGCCCGGATGGCAAACATGTTGGCCTCAGGAAAGTTCTCTGCAAGCAAAAAGAGAAAAGTTAGCAAATAACAAGGGCAGATGGAAGAAGTCCAAAATGACTTATACAGTGCGTAAAGAGTAAGAACTCACTACCAAGAAAGAAGTTGATGTCGGCGAGTTTGTTATGCCAAGTCTTGGCCTTGGCTTTGAGGGCATCCAAGTTAAGATTTGCCGACTCGACCGATGATTCGGCCTCCTCGAGCAGCTTCTTGGTCTTCTCGGTGCCGGCGGCTTGTTGCTCGTTCTTCTCGGCAAGCTCCTCCCACAGCCCCTTCACCTCGGCCAAGTGCTTCTGCTCCGTCTCAGCCATCAGTTTCTTCAGCCGAGTCACCTCATCACGCTCCTTCTGGAGTTCGGCTTGGTGCTTCTCTGCTTATTCAGAACAAATGTTTGTCAGTGCCAATAGAAGAATTTCAGAAATGGGCTTAGGGAGGCAAGAAATTTACTCTCGGCCTCGCTGATTTGCGAGTGAAGATCGTTGATGGTAGACTAAGCAGTGGTTGTGGAAAAAAGGCGAGAGGAAAAATGAAAAGATGAACCAAGGAGAATTACACCAAAATAGAAAAGGGAAGAGCAAAGATATTACCTTGCCCAAAGGTGTCAGTCTGTAGCTTCTCGTACGCAAGTTCGAGCTTGCGATGCGCCAGGAAGAGAGCTTGATGCACCTTGGTGCGCTCGTTATGTGTGAGCTGATCAAAGAATACAAACAGTAAGAAAAAGTCAGGTCAGACGACTTACCGAGTAAAAAGCGTAAGAGTTTATAGCCCAGTAAGTTCCTTACTCGGCAGTAACCTCGACGGATAGGGATTGAAGCTATAACATGAGTTTGGCTCAAAGGAATCAAAAGAGCTTAAGAGCTTACAGCCGAGTAAGTTTCTTACTCGGCAGTAACCTTGAGGGCTAGGGATTGAAGTTCTAGCATACAGGCTTGAAGTAAAGGATCTAAATACTAAGTGACTATTGAGGAGCTTACAACCGAGTAAGTTTCTTACTCGACTGCAACCTCGGGGACAAGGTGATATGTATAAAGGAAATACTCAATAACACAAAAGAGTAAGAAGTTAATTTACCTCGTTGACTTCGTCGACGCGGGCCATCAGAGTATTCGCCTGCTGGGTCATGTCGGAGACGGCCTTGGGGCCTAGCTTCAGCTTCTTCCTGGCACGAGTGCTGTCCTCTTGATCGCCTGCTGCATTCCATGCCACAACGTAAGGTTTAGCCGAACCAAGGCTCTTGCCACTGAGCGTGCGAGTGAGAACTCGACCTGTTTTCAGGGCGGTTCCCACAGTGGCACGGGTTGCAGTAGCAGAAGTATGGAGGGTAACAGCCCTGGAGTCGTCACCTGACCCGACAGCCGCAGATTCGTCCCCCTTACCCGTTGAAACAAGCTTTGTCGCCGACCTCGGAGGCTGGATCTGAGGAGCAGAACCTGAAGCGCAAACAAGCGTAGTTTGCTTCGAAGAGGTGGATTTTCTAGAAGAGGGGCGAGTAGAACCAGAAGCCTTGGGCTGGCTCTGGCCCTCTCACAGAATTTGAGAGCGAGCAGGAGGATTTGGAGAAGATCTTGGAGCCCCCTGACTGGGCTTAGCAGTTTTGCTGGCTCCAAGATCAGGAAGTTGTTCATTCACATCATCTTGAGGGCTGATGCCAGAGGAACTGAGGGCAGAGGGTTTCTCGGCGCCATACTTGTGGGCACCAAGATCAGGAAGTTTTTAGTGGCCAACGCCAGGAGCGCTAGCCGAATGACCCACCGGGTCTGATTGACACTGAGAAGCGTGAGCCTCAATAGTGCGAGCCTCAACCCGGACGGGACTCAGCACCGCCGAGTCAGCTGGAGGAGGTGCGGGCCTGAGCGGCGAGGCAATGCTAGAAGCAGCCTGATTCACCGTCAAAGGTGCAACACTGAAAACAACAAGACATAAGTAAGAGAACAGAAGTGAGGAAAAAAGAAAAGAACAGAGAAAGCAATGTATAAAAACTTACCCGGTGACAACCGGGTCACGGGCGACTCGACACGTGACTCGGCACCCAGCAGCTTGGCGAGTATCACCTAGGCTGGCAGCAGCAGAGGCAGCAGGAGCTGCCGGACTAGGCTTGTTCTTCTTAGTCGGCTGAGTGCTGGAGGAGGTTCCGCGTCGCTTCGGCTTAGCGACGGGGATCTTGCCGACTCCTCCCACGGCGAGATGAGGAATGTCATGTACCTGGCCAGCTGCAAAAGTAAATAATGGGTTTACTCGGATAAGCAAAGAGATTAAGCTCACAAGGCATATACCTTCAAAAGTGTACAATCATCATCCTCATCATCGCCAGACTAGTCTTGTAAGGGATTGCGAGATTGACTCTTACCCGAAGCCGAAGCGGCTGCAGTGTGCGGGATCGGCATGAAGCACTCCAAGTCATACTCGACCTCGTTCGAGTCAAAGCGGTCCCCGTGATAGCCAACAGGAGGGACAGTACTGTCATCAACCTGGTGAAGGAGATTCTGCGAAAAACAAACAGAATGAGAGACTAAAAACTAAACTAAGAGTGGCAAAATAGCTAAAGCCTACTCAGCGAGAAAGTAATCCGGAAACTTACCCAGGGGACAGGCCTAACCCGGCTAAACGGAGGGCAACTCCAAGCCCAATCATCCGCCAAGTTCAGTTTAAATATTGAGCTTACTCGGCGGGCAATGGAGTCATGGGTGAGCTCCCTAGTGGAATGCCGAGTGGGATCATGGGACCCGCTCATGAAGCACATCTTGTGGCTACTGGCTTGGATGGGGATTACTCGGCATGAGATGAAGGTGCACATGAGGTCAAAGTCAGCGAGATGGAAGTTCTCATCTGGCGACAACAACCTTTCCAGAATCGTGTTGGCTTCGTTCACCATAGCGTCTTGGTCACGCGGGTCAAGCTGCCAGTGCTTCTTGTGGGGGACCTCGTCTGAGAAAGGGGGAAGCCGGATGTTGTCAGCGGACCCGCTGTTTTTGACATAGAAAAAGGTTCTATGCCACTTCTTGCAAGAATCGATACCATCAACCCGAGGAAAGATGGAATCCCTCCTAGGCGTGATGCTGGCAGCGCCGCACCGAGTAGGTTTCTTCTCGGCATGGGGAACTTCAGGCTGGGGGACAACCTGAACTTTGAAACGAAAATACTTGGCCCACAGAAGAACTGTAGGACAAATTCCAAGATAGGCCTCGCAGGTAGAGATGAAGCAAGAGAGAGAGCCAATTACATTGGCAGGAAGATGGTGGGTCTACAGATGGAAGGTAGATAGAAACGAGGAAAAGAAAGTGCTCATAGGAAGAGCAAAACCACGTTCGAAGTGGGAAAGGAAAACCACCCGCTCGCCAGCTGGAGGTTTAGGGGAGATCTCACCGGTGGGGAGGTGGCAATCCACTTGCAGTGGGATGCGTCTGGTGGAGCGGAGCCACTCCACCTCTTCGGTGGAGACCTCCGAGCCTTCCCAACCACCGCGCTCGCCGGCAGGGACCTCCTGCTTCTTGGCACCATCAGCACCGTCATGAGCGTCCATGAGGTCGTCGGAGTCTGTCTCCTCCTCGGTAAGGAGAGGCTTGGAACGGCGAGGACCCGTGCTGGAATGGAAAGAGGAAAGGGGCAATCGCAGCACAAGAGCAAGAGGGAGAAGGAACCGCAAAGGAGGCAGTTCGATCTTGTAGGCGCGAGGAAGAAGAAAGGATAAGGAAACTGAACAGGCGTGGGGGAAGTGGAAACCCCCAACACCTACTTAAGGGCAGTAAAAACCCCCGTAGTGGGATCTAACTGTGCCGTGCGGCCAGTGTGTGGCCGTGTGCCAGGCCGGATGAGCTAGTCAGCGAGCGATACGTAGCCAAGGATACACGAAAAATCCAGTGCCACGTCACGGCTGGAAGGACAAGAGGCGCAGACCGATGGGATGGGCCACAGTAACGGGGAATAACTGCGCAGCCGTCACTGTGCCACCAGAACTTGGAACAAAAACTGAGGCAAGTAATCATGATTACTAGCTGTCAGTGACTAAAGCGCGCCAAAAATGACCCGGAATCGGCCAAAATAACTCGGCTTGAGGCAAGAATGAGCCAAGAAGTCAAAGGATTGACCCGAAATTGTCAGACTAACCCGACAAGGTGTGAAACTGAGATAGATAAAAGACAAAAACTAAGTTCCATTCACACAAAAGGAACCTGGAGACGCCTAACAACTTGAACTGCTAGACCTCACCAGCTTCAGGGGTATAACCCCCGGTAGGGTCAAGAGAGGGGAAACATAGCGCAGCTGGGTTAGCTCCGAGTAAAAAAGGAACCAGGCCGGGTAATAACGGCCAGGAAAGATAAGCATGAGAGCCGAGATACAAACTATCTCGGCCCGTATAGGACAAAGTTGTAACCCTTGCAGGTACGAACGAGCCGAGTCAACCGAGGAAGGGCTGAGTCAAGAAGGACACGTGGCACCTTTCCGAGTAAGGTTCGGGAAGGACCATGGTAAAGCATGGTTAAAAGAGAAGGGCGACGCCGAGTGACACCCAAAGCAAGCGCCGACGTACACAGTAACAGCATGTCGCCAAAAAGAACAAGAAGCAGCGTACCAGAAGATCGTTAGCTGTCAAGCTTTATGGACTGGGCCTATGGGCTAAGGGCAAGCCCATAACCTGGCCCATATCATAGGGACCAAGATCCAAACAGTAAATCCTAGAACCCAAAGGGTTATTAGCTAGCTTGCACTGCCTATATAAGGGAGGGCATAGCAGTAGTAGAACGAGGTTGGACCAAGTAGGGAACTAGGGCTGCGTACTCAAACCAATACAGCTCAAGGAGCACTTGTAATCTTTGGGGTATCAATCAAATTGTCAAGTGTGGAGAGTTCTTCTTGTTCTTCGTGCATGGCTCGACCGTGCACTCCCTCCCCGGTGACCAAAAGCACCCATTCGGCCCCCAACTTAATCCTACCCATGGCATCTGCCGTGCCACCACCACGACAAAGGGGCAAGGTCGGTTGAGGACCATGGGGCCTACACCATGCCCTGGCGCGGGCCCACCCTTGGCCGCACCATGGGGTGGTCTGGCCGCCTTATGGCGCCTCGTCGCCCCTCCTCTGGACTCCTTCTTCATTACGGTAAAATATTGATTCGGCTTTTTTCATCCAATTCCGAGAATGTTTCTTTACTAGCTTTTCTGAAACCAAAAATAGTAGAAAATAGGAACCGGCACTTTGGTATCTTGTCAATAGGTTAGTTCCAGAAAATGTATAAAAATGCCTCAAACTATGGACAAAACATAAGATAGTTGGTAAGAACAAGCATGGAGCATCAAAATTATAGATACGTTTGACATATCACAGCTCCCCTCTCTCCCTGGTTGAGCACCTAGACCCCACACCCTCCCAACATCGCGCATGTCGACCTATCCCTAGCCAGCTCCTCCCTCCCTTGCCTTAATGGACAAAGTCCACCATGGACCTCCCCACCTTTTGTTTATCAGGCTAGAAGCCAGCAAACCACTTCCCCTCTGCCTCATTTCCACTCATCTCCCTCTCCAACACCTCCCCTATTACCCTGTACTCCTCCCCTACTCTGCTCTGCTCGAGAGAAAGATAGGAAGAAGCTCTAGGCCTAAGCAAGAAATCGAGCGTAGCCTCCTCCTCCTCCTTTCTCCCCTAGACCTGCATGTCCCCCTACCTTGCTTACCTACCTCCTCTTACTCTCCCCATGTATTTTTCTTGGTCCAGGACCGCTTCTGGACACATTCCCGATGAGCTCCCGAGGACCTCTCTCAGTCGCCATCACGAGAGACCTCTGGCGTCAATCCTCATTGTGCCGACCATCCCCGTGACCGTCGAAGAATGCCGTATCAATCCCCCACCTCCCCGACGCCTCATCGTCGCCTGGTGAGGTCCCCTGCATCGCCACCAAACCTTCCTAGGGTTTCCTCCCGCGCGCACTACTCCCAGGGTGGAAGACGACCCCCGATCGTCGATCTAGGGGAGATCGAACGGCCAGGAGGCTCCCTTACCCCTTTGTCGCCCCTGGGCCATGTCTGGAAGGAACAGCCCGCGCCTTTCAGGCGGTGCGCTGGGCTGGCCCGGCTCCGCCCTGGGCCTTTATCACCAGATCTGTCCCGCGAGGCTTCTCCCCCTTATTCTTTTTAGTATATTTTTATGTCCAGATTTTATCAATTGGTTTAATTCGATTGAAAAATGGAAACAAACATGAATTGACCATATATAAATGTCTACGGGTTCCCTAAGATTTTCCTCAGCATGCAGAACAAGGACTGCACCTAAATCGTCTCCCGTTATTTTCTAGTAAAAATCATGCCAGGACATTTCGTTTTCACTCCTTAATTTTTTCTGGGAGTTTGTGAACCCCAAATGGGGTGAACCCAAATTCCTGTAGATGATAATTGAAATACCCAACCAATGGAAATGGTCCCAATACAAGGTGAACTATGGTTTGCCAATAGTAAAAATAACAAAAAAATGATGTTTATACCTTTAATAATTTCTCTAGGTCAAACCAAAAATGGTTCGGAACTAATTCCAACTCCCAATGAACATGCATACCTATATCCCTCAAATGCTAGAAGACCATAATTTATTTATCCTCAAATGGTAGTAGGATACCTACATATAAGGGACCAGCTCTCTCAAATTCCGGGGTTCCTGTACATAAAGTGTCAACTACGAGGCAGCCACCTGGAGGAATTGTGAACTGCCCTCAGGTCCAGTCCGGCGATACTATGAGCCCCTCATTGAAAGTGCCCCTTCTAAGGAGTCGGATGGTACTCCATTTGGTCCGTGGATCCAGGCGTCCAGGTGTTGAGGGGAACAACTCATAGGGTAGGGCCTATACTAGAGTGGCATCCGGAGAGTCTTGACCAGTTACTCGACCCACGATTGGTCTAGATTAGGGCAAGGTAATCAAATTATGTGGGTAAAGTGTACAACCTCTGCTGTCATGGTATTGCCGATGAGTACGCCATGGAGGGGTCCTCACAATGCAATACGCCGAGTTACAGGAATCGGTTCTCTATGCGAGGTATGAGTTAATTGGTATGAGAGTTACTGGTATGACGTGTTAATCGGTTCCCTAAAGACTCCGATAGGTCCTACTTATATAGTCGCCAGGTCCTAGGGTTATAGGGAAAGTCCTATCCGGAGAGGTTAGAGAGTCCTACACTACATACAACTAGTCTAGCGTGTCTTGCACTCCAAGGCTCCTGGTACATCGGTGACTCCTCTGCAGCCTTCCTTTATCCGGCATGGGCCTCCCTTCTGGATCCATCTAACTGGGACGCCCAGCAGGACATGGGCCATGCTACCAACTATGGGCCACCCGGGTTATCCGGATAGAGGACATGCTATGAGGATACCCATATAGCATATCCCCAACAGTAGCCCCCGGAAAACTCCGATATCTTGCGACGTCTTGCCTCTTCAGGTTGAATGCTCCATCTAGATGGATGTCGGCAAATCGTCAAGCAATATCTTGTAGTCATCCCAAGAACCCTGCAATGTTCTCCGTCTTCTACTTGTAAGTCGGAGAAATGCTGAATCTTCCATCGTACTCTTCCCGTAGCCGGATTGGATCCGTCCATGCTGGAATATTCCGATGTGATGGTTCACCTCCCCGTGTCTGCTAGAGCAACATAGACCATAGGTCAGCAATGCCTCATAACTCACACATGTAGAGAACACAATCATGTCCGTTTTTCCTGCGCGAATGATACGAACCGTTGGCGGTGGCGGTTGGGAACGTGGCGAAATTTCTGTGCACGCGCACACATGCGCTATCCACGCAGCAACCATTCGATCACTTTGCACGAATCTTGATGCTGGGGGTTATAAATTTCAACCGTGGTGGATTTTTATCTTTTCACCTCATTCTCCCCCTGCGTCATCGTCGTCCTCCTGCAAGCACCTCCTCGAGCACTCCGCGCATACGCGAAAAACCCTAACCTCTTCCAATCTCCCAGTCACCTCTCCTCTACTCCAATGGCGAGCAGTAGCTCCACCCCGTCCATGGCGGTGACGAACGAGGCCGCGGCTAAACCGGCGGGCTCCATCCACGTGCCCCCAGAGGGTGTGGTGCTGCCTCGGTCCGTGGTGGTGGAAGCCACCAGCGACAACCATATCCCAGCGGGGATGGAGCCGCTGGAAGAGGAAAGCGATTCCCACAAAGGAGATTGGCGCGGCTCAGATATCACCAATGGTGATATCAAGGAGCTGGTCACTGAAGGATACCTCCCCGCAACGGAGGGGCTCATCTGGCGGGCGGCACCGGCCGGCGAGGTCAGCCCTTCTCCCCAAGACGGAGAGAAGGTGTACCTCAAAGCGCAATTGGTACGCGGCGTCTCCCTTCTGATCTCCGACCTCTTCCTTTCTATCCTTAGCCATTACCTGGTTCAACCCCAGAACCTCTCCCCCAATAGCATCCTCGCGCTTAGCAACTACGTGGAGCTTTGTGAGGGTTACCTAGGGATTAGACCCAGGTTAGACTTCTTCATCTACTTCTTACCGTCAAGAGGGAAGCCGGAGCAAGCAAGGACAAGCTCAGAAATTGCAAAACGATTAGTTTTAAGATCCGGCCTGGCCGGAAGTTCCCCGACATCGTCGGCCATGAGTCCTGCAAGAACTGGCAACAAACGTACTGCTACGGCCCACATATCCCTCTGGCCGGCCGAGAAGGGACGTACCTGGACTTCGTCGATGGTGCCGCCGTTGAAGCCCCGACATGGAGATCCCATGCCCCCTTCCCTCCAACAATGATGCTTCCCGTGCCATAAGGCGGATAGAGTGGTTCGTAGAGACGGGTCTGACCTAGCCATGTGCTGGTTCATCAGGCGGATCCAGCCTCTGCAGCACCGCTTGAATATGATGCACCAGTACACCAAGAATAGCAAAGTTATCCTCCGCATCTCCGAGGACAATTCTTGACTGATTCCGTCAAGCTCCGCCTCAAGGACGTTGTCAAGGTGAAGGACAGGAAGCGTGGCTTCACCATCACCTACGATATGTTAGAGTAGCGCAAGTGCCCAGAGGTACCTGTTTATTTTCCGTGTATGACATATAGTCCAGTTCTTCCGTCTAGCCATTATGATCTGATCTACCACTTTGGGATTTCACTTAACAGCTCAAAAGTCTAGAGGAAGATAGCATGGCTATCCAAATCTATGAGCCCAAGATGAAGGAAGTCACCATCGTGTCCGACAATGATGTCCCGTTAGCACGAAAGTGGAAGAGCTCCACCTCTGACGCTGCCGACAGGGGCAAGAAGAAGAAGACAGAGGGTGGATCCTCCAAGAAGACTACCGCTTCCCTCGAGGCGGAGAAAAGAAGAATTACTGGGATCCCTTTTACCAAAGCACCCACTGTTGTGTAAGCTTATCATGCTCCGACATTGTCCATTGCTTGTCTTATTCCTGTACTGATACTTTTGCATGTTTCAGGAAGAAGTCTAGTATAAGTTTGAAGAAGACCTCCAAAACATCGAGGTCTTCTAAAAAGATTAGAGACATGTTGCACCGAGATGTGTCGCACCAAGCATATCCCGCCATCTCCCCTACCACTCCCAACTTCCAGCCTGTCATTGGTCCGACAAGCTCTCCGGCTAAGGATGCATCTGGCCCTTCCGCCATGGAAGTGGACCCAAGTGTCTCCGTGGATCTTGTCTTAGTCGACGAGCAGGCGACACACGAAAGTACTGCTTCCAAAATGGCTAAAGCTCTAGCTAAGGATGCCATCGGTAGCAGTAAGGCGATGGTGGTAGGCGGAACGTGTGTCAAAAGAGGCGCCTGTGCACCCAGGACGTCAACAATGCTCCCGAAGATAGTCTACCCGGTGCTCACGCCGAGTAGCTCAACTCTGGCTCCTGGTGCAGCGAAACTTCTCCGACTTGCGGCCTTGAGGAGCTTCTCAAGAAAGCGGATATCCTGCGAGGAAATAGCCTTTGCTTGAGAAGGAAATTTGCCAAGAGTGCCACCAACCTCAAGATCATCGCACTAGTAAGTTTTATTTTCCTTTTGCATTTCATATGAGTATCCCACTGTATCCCCCGAGTATTTAGACGGAAAACCATAGGTTTTTGCGTTTGAATGATCTAAGAGTGACTAAGCTAGAAATCTTCGCACTGTAGCCCCCAAGTATTTAGTTTGAATGAATTATTCCGACTAGATACTTTCAGAGTAGCATACACAATGTTTGTAAATTTCAATATTGTAGCCCCCAAGCCTCTAGTTGAAACTGAATTAGTTCCGACTAGATGCTTAAAGAAAGAATAAGCATACTTGCTGAAAAACTCGTATTGTAGCCCCCAAGCTTCTAGGTGAAAACTTAATCAGTTCCGACTAGATGCTTAAAGAAAGACTAAGTATTTTGCGGAGTTAAAAAATCTCACTTTAGCCCCCAACCCTCTAGGTGGATAATTATCCGGCTAGATGCTCCAAGTAGACTAAGTGATTTTGGTATTCTTTCCACAGAGTGAGAATGCTCGGAGAGGCGTTGCCAACGAGAAGTTCCACAAGATGCACGCTGAGTTGGAAGCTGAAAAGGGTAAAACTGCCTTTTTGAAGGAACAAATCACCAAGAGCAAGAGTCTGTTTTTTCCTTCCAATTTTGCACTCATCTTGGTCTTGTGCCATCACTCTACGACTACTCATTGTGTGCTGTTCTTTCTATGACTTGTAGAAACCATCGCCAAGGCCAAGGACATTGTTGAGGAATCCAAGCACATTGAGTTGCTGGATAGCGAAAACAAGATCCTTAAGCAGGAGAGGACTAATACCCTGAAGATGCATGATGAATCCATGAAGGCCTTGCAGGAGTCCGCCAATACGGAGATGACCGTTTGAAGGAGGAGATTGCGATCCTCAAGGAGCAGAAGAAAGCTGCCGATAAGTAGAATGAACGCAACCTTGAGGCCTAAAAGATTGTCTGACAAGAGCGGGACTCCATGGCGGAGACACTCCAACAAGACGAGGCGAGCATCTTTGGTAAGTGATTCTCCATCTTGTGATTCTGTAAGCCAGGTACTTTTAACTTGTTGAATTATTGAACTCATGCGCTCCTTTTGCTTGTCAGAAATGCATCTCCTATTGGTTTGACCAAGTCGCCTCCTCTGCCAAAGGAATGCATGGTACTCGCTGGCAACTTCATCAGCACCGCCGTCAAGCAAGCTATGGAGATTGCCAAGCCCCTCAACATCAACATCAAGGCGGTGGACTCCATGAGGAAGTACTCGGAGATCTTGTGCCAAGCCCCCGAGCGTATCGTAAGCTGGAAAGCTTCATGTACCCGAGCTGGCGCAAGGATGACACTGGCAATGGTCAAGGCGCACTACGAAAACGCCGACCTCGATACGGTGACTTCGGGTCTTCCCGATGTAGAAGATGAAGGCCACAAGATTGACCATAAGGCTATGTAGGCATCACTCACGGGTTTTGACACCAGGGTTGCCAAGTTGGTCGACCACAACGTCTTCGTGCCTCAGGAGTTCATTGATGGCGACAACCAAAGATCCTCTGATTCCCTCAAGGCCACCGACTTCGAAGAGGATGGCTCTCCTGCTGCCGAAGATGCTGCGTCAAAGTCTCCTGCGCTAGAGGAATGAAAAACACTTTGTATTCCTCTTGTTTGGTGTATGCGGAAAAACTACTATGTTAACTTAAGGCAGAAAAACAATAGTTGTAATTTGCTGCTACTCAAGTACTGGTTCTGCCATGTAAATATTTTTTAAGCAAGTGCTGGCTTATCCATTACTCTGGTATTTATGCTTGACCTTTCATGAGTCGGAAGACTCGTAATCGGAACCATGTGCTCAGGTGATGATGCCCAATGGCACCATCAATAACCTAAGCACAAAATCGCCGACAACAAGTGCCAAAAGTCACTAATCCAGAATCCACATAAAAACAACAAAGAACGTGTAGACCAGAAAACTTAAGCTAACGCCCATAGGCGGAATTTTCACACGTGCAAATGCAAAGCTTGCGTATAAAGGTTTTATATGATCCAAAAATGAACACTAAAGGAGGTAAAATACTCAGAAAAATGGGTGAACCAGAGAGCTTTATTTCATTAATCATATAAGAAGTACACAGTAGATAAAAAATATGCTAAGTGTAAAAAGGACGTAGCTATGCTATGTTCCATGGCCGATCAAGCTCCGGGTAGTCATCATCCGTGTCACGTCGCTTACGCTTATGATCATCGCTAGGTCTATCCTCAAGTTCACGATTGTCAACGAGGTAGTAAGACCCATTGAGCAGCGCCTTGCTTATGATGAACGGTCCTTCCCATGGTGGTGATAATTTGTGTGACATCTTCTGCTTAAGTCAGAGCACCAGATCCCCCTCTTTAAACGAGCGATGCCGAACGCGGCGACTATGGTAGCTGTGTAGCTTCTGCTGGTAGATGGCGGATCTTTGGCATGCCAATACGCGCTCTTCCTCGAGAAGGTCCACATCTAGGCATCTGGATTCTTCAGCGTCATCTTCGTCATAGGCGGCAACTCTTGGTGAATCATGAAGGATGTCGGAAGGCAGGATGGCTTCTGCTCCATATACCATGAAGTAAGGGGTGTAGCCGGTGGATCTGTTGGGTGTAGTTTGTAAACTCCACAACACAGATGCTAATTCCTCCACCTAGGCTCCAGCTGCTCTATGTAGCGGTGCCTCTAGACGTGGCTTGATTCCCTGCAGAATTAATCCATTGGATCGCTCAACTTGGCCATTGGACTGTGGGTCTTCCACAGATGCCAAGTCAAGTCGGATGCCCTTCTCCCAACAATAAGCTTCCACTTCTCTGAGTGACAAGTTGGTGCCGTTGTTGGTGATAATGCTATGTGGGAGACCAAATCTCACCACTAGATCCCAGAAAAACCTAAGGGCAGTTGCCCTATCAAGCTTTCTAATGGGTTTAGCTTCTATCCACTTGGTGAATTTATCAATTTCTACTAGCAGATGCGTAAATCCACATGGTGCCGTCTGTAATGGACCAACCATGTCTAGCCCCCAGACTGCAAATGGCCAAGTTATTGGTATTGTTCGCAATTCTTCAGCTGGAACATGGGGTTGACGGGCGTAGTACTGGCATCCCATGCACATCTCAACCAGCTTGTCGGCGTCCGCCTTTGCGGCCAGCCAGTAGAATCCTTGCCGGAAGGCTTTGGAGACCAACGATCGAGGAGCAGCGTGATGCCCGCAATCTCCGAGATGGATCTCATGAAGGAT
Source organism: Avena sativa (assembly GCA_916181665.1). Lineage (NCBI taxonomy): Eukaryota > Viridiplantae > Streptophyta > Magnoliopsida > Poales > Poaceae > Avena > Avena sativa. Next base: position 87,547,669 of record OV702293.1, on the reverse strand, counting down.
TTAAATATGTTCTTGCTGGGAAACACACTTAAGGTATACACCAGTGGTGTTTCTTTTGTAGAGTTGTCCATTGATTATGGTATAGCCCTTTGCTCGATGTACTATTTGCCTTCTTTCGACCTCATCGTCGGGCAAAGTTCCGTGTACAAGATATTCCATGAACGATTTTGTCCAAGCCGGAGGGATCTTTTTCACTGCATGACTGAAAGAGTCAACTCTGTCTAGATTCTTGGTGTCCGCTCCCTTCATGGATGGTGTCCATAGATGCCCTAGAAAAATGCCAGGCGGAATTTTTTTGCACCCTGATCCAAGCTTTGACAGTAGATCAGCCACCTCATTTTGCTCCCTTGGTACATACTTGACTTTGTAGCCTAAGAAGCTCTTGGCTATCTCATCCACTTCGTCTCGATATGCCACCATCATAGGGTTCCACGCATTCCAGGTGCCAGCCACCTGCTGGGCAACCAAGTCGGAATCTCCATAGCAAACTATGCGCTTGATGCCAATATCCTTGGCTATGCGTAGTCCATGAATGAGTGCTTCATACTCCGCCATGTTATTCGTAGCCTCAAAGTGGATCTGCAGAACATAGTATAGCTTTTCCCCAATTGGTGACTGTAACAGTACACCAGCCCCCGATCCATTAAGTAGCTTTGATCCATCAAAGTGCATCACCTAGTATTCTGGCTCCAGCATAGGGGTAGCATCTGGCATCTCCATCCAATCTGCGATAAAATCCGCCAAGGCCTGTGACTTGATAGCGTCGCGTCTCTTGTAGGTGTTCTCAAAGGCGGCAAGCTCAATGCCCCACTTCGTGTCCCTTCCTGTAGCGTCACTGTTGTTGATAATGTCGGATAGTGGAGCTTTGCTCGCAACTGTGATAGGATGCTCCTGGAAATAGTGCCTTAGCTTCCGAGAAGCAAGGAACACTCCATAAGCTATCTTTTGGTAGTGCAGGTAACGCTGCTTGGACTCCGTCAAGACCTCGCTTACATAGTAAACTGGTCATTGAACTCCGCACTCATGCCCTGGTTCTTTCCACTCTACTACGACGATGATGCTGATTACCTGGTTCATGGCTGCCATGTAAATTAACATAGGCTCCATAGGCTCGGGTGCTGCAAGGATAGGCACCGAGGAGAGTATCTACTTTAGCTGGTTTAATGCTGCATCTGCCTCGTCCGTCCATGTAAATTTGTCCGCCTTCTTCAGCAACTTGTACAGCGTAAGAGCCTTCTCTCCAAGTCGGCTGACGAACCGACTAACCGTTGCAACATAGCCTGTCAACCGTTGTATGTCCTTCAGGCATGTCGGACAGTTTATGTTTAGGATAGCCTTGATCTTCTCCGGGTTGACCTCAATTCCATGCTGGGAAAGGATAAAGCCCAACAGTTTGCCGGCTGGAACCCCGAAGACGCACTTCTTAGGGTTAAGCATCATGTTGTATTTCCGGAGGTTATCAAAGGTTTCTTTTAAGTCGGAGATTAAGTCGTTTGACTTTTTAGACATCACCGCTATATTGTCCACATAGGCGTGAACGTACCGACCAATTTGATCATGTAGGCAACGTTGCATTGTCTGCTGGTAGGTAGCACTTGTGTTTTTCAGCCCAAAGGGCTTCGTGACATAGCAAAACATGCCGTAAGGTGTGGTGAACGAAGTTTCCAATTGGTCCGACTTCCTCATCTTAATCTGGTGGTATCCTGAGTACGCATCAAGAAAACACAAAAGTTCCGAGCCAGCCATCGAGTCAATGACTTGGTCAATGCGAGGCAAAGCAAACGGATCTTTGGGACACGCTTTATTCAAGCCAGTGTAATCAACACACATTCTTAATTCTTTGGTTCCCTTTTTGGGGACAAGTACAGGATTGGCCACCCATCGGGTGTGAAGGACTTCTCGGATAAAACTAGTTTTAAGTAACCTAGCTATCTCTTTGCCTATGCGCGTATCTTCTCGTCTCCAAAGAGTCATAGAGGTTGTTTCACCGGTTTGCATTTTGGATTGATATTCAAGATGTGCTCGGCAAGTTCCCTAGGTACACCTTTCATGTCGGAAGGTTGCCATGCAAAGATATCCCTATTCTCACGGATGAACTCGACGAGCGCGCTTTCCTATTTGGGATCCAGGTTCGTCCCAATGGCGGTGGTCTTGGAGGCATCGCCTACCACAAGTTCCACTGGATTGGTTTGGATGGCGGCCATGAATGCTGGGGCGGAATCAGAAATCTGCTTCTTCGACGCTGGCATCTCCGTGGCATCGACCTTGCTCTGGATCTCCTTGAATTCTTTGCTATAGAGGACAGCTTCTGGAAAGGCTGCTTCTCCAATCTCGCGGTCCCTTGCCTTGGTAAGTCTTCTGTATACAGTGATGACACCGTTTGGTCTGGGTATCTTGAGTTTGTTCTAGACAAAGCATGGCTTGGCAATGAAGGCATGGAAGATGTCGCGTCCGAATATGACGTGGTACACACTCTTGAAGGGGACCACCTCGTAGGTCATGTGTTCTTGGCGGTAATTGTTGACGTTTCCAAAAGCAACCTAAAGTGTGATGCACCCAAGGGACCGAGCCTCCCGACAAGGAACTATGCCGTGGAAGATGGTGTTGGTCTGCCTTAGGTTGGCCTCCGTCAAGTTCATCTTATGCAGCGTATCCAGGTACATGATGTTGATGCTGCTTCCACTATCCACCATACATTTGGTGAACTCGTTGCCGTCAATCAGGGGGTTGATGACCATGGCGTACTGGTTCTCCGTAGGTATGAGGTCTGGGTGATCCTTCCTATCCCAAGTAATTGGAATCTCCAACCAGCACAGGTACTAGGGGACTAGGGGCAGAGTAGCCATCAGTATCCTCATAGAGATTTTTTGTTGTCGGACAGTGGGGGTTCCAAGGAAAGGGTGGAAACGGCTGGCTTCTTCTCGAAGGGTTCTTTCCCTTGCCATCGCTCTTGGCGGCATGCTTGGGGTCAACATCCTCATCCATGTCACTTGAATCCTTGGAATCCTCTTCCCTTTTCTTCCCCTTGCCCTTGCCTCGCGGTCTGTTCTTCCGACTTTGCTTGTAGCCAGACTCTGGGTCCTCCTTGAGATCATTGACGAACTTGCAATGGCGATTGGTGTGAGTGGCTTTGTCGTTGGCGTCGAGGTGTACAAGGCATGGCATATCAAGGTACTCCTCATATGTCTGGGGAACACGGAGCACTGCTGGGGTAGTTTCACTACCGCGTTGTTGCCCACGACCAGCCCCCCATCCTCGGCCACGCTTTCCAACATCACCGCATCCTACAAATGTCATGGCGACCATGTCGGAGGTTTGCTTTTATTCTGGCGGGCTCTGACGCTTGGTTCTACTGTTCCTCCTAGCTTGAGTTGGAATGGCCGTTGCCGGCAGGGAGCCACGAGCATCGTCGTCGGCAGCTGCGAACTCACTAGCCAGCTAGATCATCTGATTGAGATCTAGCCGGTGATTGTCCTGCAAGCGCTTCAAATTATGTCGGAGCAACGTACCTTTCTCCAACCCATCGATGAAGGTGGCCATGGAAGTTTGAGCGTGCACTCCTGCGCAGGAATTCTTCATATCCAGCCAGCAAGAGAGGTAGGCGTGAGATGACTCGTCTTTCTCCTGCACGCACCGCTGTAGATCGCCAACGGTACAAGGACGCTTATACGTACCCTCTAAGTTCTTGGTGAACGCTTCTTGCATGTCCAACCAGTTGAAGATGGACTTCTCCGGCATGTCATCAATCCATTCTCGGGCCATGCCAGCCAGCATCAGCGGGAGGTACTTGACGGCGACGTTGGGGTTACCCCCGGCGATCTCCACCGTGTTGCCGTAATCCTGCAACGACGTAGCTGGTTTGTCGGTGCTATCCTAGGGCTTGATGGTCTTGTCAATCCGGAAAGCCTTGGGGTAAGTTGCGGTCCGTATTACATGTCCAAAGCAACATGGTCCAAAGTATTATCCTTCCCGTGCCTCGTGAATCTTTTCCAGCCATGAACGTGCGTCGTATGGCTCCAGGCTTGCTTTTTTCTTCTTGCCGCTAGGGGAAGGGCTGCGTGAACGACTTGGGCCTCCTCCGCCATGGTGGCTGCTAGGGGGCGATGGTGGCGGAGGTGGTTGTGGGTTACCCTTCTTACTGTTACTCTCCTGCGATGCCTCACGCTTGTTGCGGTTGCTTGTCGGACGCGGAGGGTCATGGCGTGACCTGCTCTAGTGTCCTTGGTTGTGCTCTCCATCATGACGGGTCTGCTCCAGCAGAGGCATGTCCGTACGACGGTGAGCCTTGGGGTCTTCGCGATGTCGGCAGGACCGGGGAGATGGAGATGGGCGATGAGGATGAGCCTTACCTCCATGGTCGGAGGATATGGGGATAGCGTCCTTCCAGTTTCATGCATCCCTCCGTCTTTGTTCTGATGAACCCGTCTAAGACCCGACATCATGAGGAGATCGATCCCTTGGCATGCATCCCATGGTTGGCTAGACTGGCAAAACGTTGGGTCTGACTCAAACCTCTCAGAGGTGGCCTTTTCCTGCTATTTCACCGCCTTGGCCACAAGGTCATAGACCTGGTACATAGCTGCGGGTGATCTATCCTGCTCCAGAAGGGTCCTGGCGATGGCTAAGTTGAGAAGGGGAGTGGGCATCACCTGCCTGCCTTCACTGTCAATGTATGGCTTTGCTTGTGGCGGCTTCGAGGGGGGCCATCCTAGGTTTCTCCATACACTAGGATCGTTGATGATGCGAGCCGGAGCTTTCATAGCCATCTGCTGCTGGAGCAGATTCTTGTACTCAGCCTCCATGGCTCTAGCTTTCTCTATTGACTTCTGCGTGTTGGCCAGATCTCGATATAGCTTTGCGCCTTTCTCCGCGATGGCATGTGCTTCTTCTAGCATCTACTGGGGTTCTCATCAAGCTGGACTACGTTCCGTATATGGGCCACGGTCATGGGCTCGACGAGTAGGTTGTCGTACATCACTCAATCAGCTGGAGTGATTTGGACAACAGCAGACGTAGATGCCGGAGGCAGCGGGTTTGCGGTATTGTTGTTACTCGAACCGGTGCCAAGTTCCCGCGGCTGCTGCACTGGTTTACACGGAGGAGGCATGGCCTTTGCGCGATCATTGTCGGCAACAACAGGTGGTCCCTTCAACTTGTCCAGCGCTTTAGGCGAATCTTGTCCGGGATGATCTTCATCCATCGCGGTCCCAATGGTGACGAACACCTCTCGTGATGTGACGGTGTTGTTGGCCTGCTTGTCACATTTGTAATCCTCCTCCATCTCCTGCATAGCAGAGTCTAGCTCCTCCGGGCTGAAATTTATCTCCTCCGAGTCGGCACTGACGTCGGAGTAGAGCGCGTCAAGAATGGAGTCAGAGGGTGTCGGGGCTTACTTGATGACGGGCGGTGGTGGTGCGACAGCAGCGACGATGACTGGAGGTTGTGGTGCAGCTGCAGCGATGACGACTAGAGGCGGCAGTGGCGGTGGATGAGACAGAGGGGCATCGTCTAAGAGCGCGAGCACGGTCTCAGCTGCCTCCTCAGCCTCCGCGTAGTTGTTGACGGTGTTCACCATGCTTGCGAAAGTGATGCGTCTTGAAGCCTGCTGCCGCCTTAGCGTATGTCGGAGAAACGTACCTTGGTCTAGTCCTTCGACAAAGTGATACATCGCATCATCATTGGGGTAATGCGCCAGGTTGGCCCATATGCGGAGCCACCTGGCAAGGTAATCATGGGGATTTTCACCCTCTCTCTGCATGCAGCGTGCTAGATCGAAGATGGTCACCACGGCGACGAACTTGGATCTCTGATATCCAGATGCATGGGCGAAGTCGGCGGACTTGCAGCGATCTTCCACCGTTATATCCTGCACAGGGGCGGTTTGGGTGGGCCTTGAATTTTTCCGATGTTTGTCAGCAGACTCCAAAGAGAGATCCAACATCGATCCTTCCACGAACGTATCCTGCCCGTAGGCGGTCCGTGCGGGTCTTGATGCTCCTCCGACTTCCAGGGAACTAGTGCCCGAGTCGGTTTCACCGATGAAGACGTGGATATGTCCTATGGGGACGATCGAGCATAGGGTAGGGTTCGTCTTCGCCGTGATCCAGAATTGGTCGGGAGGGACGATCGGAACTTTGTCGGAGAAGAGAACGCGACCGATGGCTACGGTTTCACTGATTCCCGCGAAGATCTTGGACCTCGCCCGCTGTAGAGCCTGAAGTACCTTTTGCCCCATGGTGGGCGCCAACTTTCGTGGTATTGCCGACGAGTACACCATGGAGGGGTCCTCACAGTGCGTGTTTAGAGACATGGGGTTAGGCGGACGGTTGACGGGTACAAGGTAACACAGCTTACCCAGGTTCAGATCCCATGATGGTTGCGGAATCCTTCTCCTGCTATAAATCACTATAATGGCAATACGCCGAGTTACATGGATCGGTTCGCTGTGCGATGTATGAGTTAATTGGTATGACTTGTGCCCTAAAGTCTCCCATAGGTCCGGGTTATATAGTGGACAGGTCCTAGGGTTACAGGGAAAGTCCTAGCCGGACAGGTTATAAAGTCCTACACTACATACAACTAGTCTAGCATGTCTTGCACTCCAAGGCTTCGGGTACATCGATGACTCCTCCGCAGCCTTCCTTTATCCGGCATGGTCCTCCCTTCTGGATCCATCTAACTGGGCCGCCCAGCAGGCCATGGGCCATGCTACCAACTGTGGGCCACCCGGGTTATACGGATAGAGGACATGCTATGATGATACCCATATAGCATATCCCCAACATCTGCAGAGTGTAAATCTATTCGAATCGCCATGTCCACAGTTAAGGACGAGTTGGACAAACTTCTATAGAGTGGTGCTGGTTTTGATTTCAAAAGGGACTTTGGAAAAGCAATGGCTTAGAAATGTTTTGACCATGGGATGGTCGGGAAAAAGGAGGAAGGAGTTTTTAGCCAAGGGATGGCCAGATGGAAAAGCAAATGGGTGACCCAACCCTAGTGTTTTCTAAAGCTTTTCAAAAAAGGTTTCAAAATGTTTTATAAAAAATTTCAACAAAGATATAGACATGCTATATCTACAAGAGAAACTAGTTTACAAAAGAACCTCTTATGGAGCCCTCCTACTACCACATGCATATTGCATATCCTTTATTTTTGTCCTTTTAAGGTGGTTTGTGAGTACATTGAAAGTACTGACCGACATTATCCCTGACTATTTACTTGGCTAGACTTTTATAAGATCGAGAGGTAAATGGAGATGCTGACGTCTATGCAAGCTAGGCCGTCTCCCTAGTCAGTCTCATGTAGGTTAAGGGATGGCATGGGCTGTACACTTGAAGACTTCCTCTAATGATGTTGTATCTCCATAATGGCACTAATGTAAGTACTTGTACTTCTTATTCATTGATGTTTTAATGATACTTGTCGGTTATGCTCACGTCTCACAGATCATGGGAACATGAATTGCATGCATAACGGGGATTCTCGGACGATAAAATACGGGGTACCACATAGGGCATGATGCTGCCACCCCCACTCGGGTATGGCGCATCCATGTGTCCCCCCTCCAGGGTGGTGGACATTACAGAACATTCTAGAAGCTTCCGGTGAAAACACCGAAAACAGTTCCGAACCCCAGAATTAGACTTTGCTCATATGAATCTTATTCTCCGGACCATTACAGATCTCCTCGTGATGTCCTGTATCGAATCCGAGACTCTGAAAAACATTCGGTCTCCAACTCATATTCCATATCTACTAAACAACATTGAATACTTAAGTGTGTATCCCTACGGTTCGTGAATTATGCAGACATGATCGAGACACCTCTCCGATCAATAACCATTAGAGGAATCTGGAAATCCATTATGGCTCCCACGTATTTCTACAATGACTTCGTGATCGAAATGAACCATTTACATACAATACCAAATATCCTTTTCTTGCAATACTTTACATATCCGAGGTTTGATCATCGGTATCTCTATACCTAGTTCAACCTCCCTACTAATAAGTACTATTTACTCGTTCCGTGATATGACTTCTCTTGTGACATAGTCACATGCTTGCAAGCCAATTGGATGACATTCTACTGAGAGGACCCAGAGTATATCTATCCGTAATATGGATGGAAAAATCCAACTCTTGATCCATGTGCCTAAACATATACTTTCAGAATACTCAATGCCACCTTTATAACCACCCATACGAAGTGGTGTTTGATGTCATCAAAGTATCTATTTGGTGATGGTGATTAACATGATCTCATGGTCGAAGGATTTAGGTTACTATGTATTTGAAAGCTTATAGCAAACAAATGTTTAAATGACTTGATCTTATGCTACGCTTAACTATAGGAGTATGTCCATCACATCATTCTTCTAATGATATGACCTTGTTATTAATAACATCCAATGTACATGATCAGGAAACCATGATCATCTATTAATCAACAAGCTACTTTAACAAGAGGCTTACTAGGGACTCTTTTATGTTTACAAAACACACAAGTAATAATGTTTGCTATTAATACAACTATAGCATGGAATATAAACATTTATCATAAAGAGAAAGATATGATAATAACCATTTTATTATTGCCTCTTGGACATATCTCCAACAGTCTCCCACTTGCACTAGAGTCAATAATCTAGTTTTGAAAAACTTGTGCATTCAACACCCATGGATTTCCGGTGTTGTATATACACGACTGCCAGTGGTTAACTTAATCTTCGGATCCGAAACTTTCAAGTCCGTGTGTAATCGCATGTCTTTGTGTCTCTATGCATCACTCATTCCCCGGTGAGATGACATTGTGTATTTTGGTCCTTTGGTGAGACCTTTAGTTCCTAGGGATTAAACCATGTCGATACAATTGTTGTACAATATATCTTCATAGTAATAGCCCGCTCTGAATCACACCTAGTTTGATAACAAACTACTTTACACAAATGCCCTCTTTTGCTGCTACAATACCAGTCATATACTTAGCTACAATACCACAATTTTTTAACTTTGGAACCCATATAAATCCATTATGGAATCTCCTTTCCATTACATTGTGCCATCCATAGTTTAAATTGAGATAAACTTCATTTGTATCATGTGACAAAACTAGTATCAGTGTAACATCTTACAATGAACTATCTATCTATTTGTCACCTCTACATAAATAAAATATTCTTAGTTCTTCCAAATATCATAAGAATATCCTTACTATCGTCTAATGGTCATCATATAAATCATTTTGTTATATGCTCATAACATTTAGAGCATAGGACATATCTGGATGTGTACATATCATAGTATGATTGATCAAAATTGTGATTTCAATCACCAAGTATCAAATTACTTGAATCCTTGTTTCACTTACCAAGTGTAAATACACTTGAATTTTTAATCAATCCTTTCTGTGCGGCAAGAACCTTTCTTGTCTTTTACATATATAACTTATTCAATATCTCATCTATGTACTTTTGGCACAACCACATTAGCATCTAAATCTATCCATATAGACATTAATGCCAAATATTCGGGTTTTGCCTAAGTCTTTCATCGAGATGAAATTCTTAATCCTGTGTCAACAAAAGATACATCATTTCCAATCAACAATATGTCTTTCACATAATGCACTATAAATATGTCTTAGCGTTCCCACTTAATTTCTTGCAAATGCAAGCGTCTTCATCGTCTCCGATCAAATTAAACCATTTTAACAGTTTCATCACGGTGAAGATTCCAACTATGTGATGCTTACTTCAACCATTGAAGTTTGCATGCTCTTTTAGCATCCTTTGAATTAACAAAACCCTTTGGATCATGTCATGTGCAGGTCCTATGTAACTATTCTATTAGAAGATCTTTGCTTTGTTTGTTCAACTACCATGAAACAAATTTATATGTAGTGGTTACTACATTAATCCGTCCAGACTAAATATCGCTATGAAAGATCAAATCTTGTCATAGTCAACTTCTTGAACATTGTCGTAAACTCTTTATCCGACATGTCGACTATTTCATAGATGTGAAACATCCATGTCTATTTATAGATCCAAATACGACCAATAGGTTTTACACCTTTCCGGAGGGTCTTCCAAGTTCAGAGCTTGATTTCTCATATATGGAACTATCACGGATTTTATGGCTTCAAGCCATTTAACGGATTTAGGGCCGATCATCGCTTCTTTTCATGTAATCAGTTCATCATTGTCAAACAATAATGATTTAACTCTCATATCTTGGTATTTGATTGTTTACCCGACCTACTTGGTTCAATAGGAACTTAGACATCCGTGACCACAACCTTTGAGGAACGTTAGCCATGAGCATTATTGATTCCTCCGGGACAATTTCCGGTGCTGCGCAACTTAGCACATATTAGCTAAGGATCAATAACCTTATCAAAGTTCTATTGTCCTACCACTTAGCTTTCACGAAAAATTTCCTTCTAAAGAAACTTGACGTTCTAAGAGACAAACACTTTTGTCTTTGTTGTTATGGAAGAACACCCAACGGTTATTCGAAATAACATACAAATACCTGCTCATCCGACTTTGGTTGTAAACATTTTACTTATGCCTAGCATACTAATGTTTTAAGAAAGGACAACTTGGGTTTTACCCCAAACCATAAATTATATGGTATCATTTCGACGGATCATGATGAAGATCTTTTCAGTGTAAAAGCGGTAGTCTCTAAAGCTTTAATCTTTAAAAATATAATGGCAAGTTTTATAAATGGCACCTTTGATCTTACCATGTCAAACAAGGTTTTATTACATATCCCGAACACTCCATACTCGTAAGGTGTTTCGGGAAATGTAAATCCATGGAAAGATTCCTCAAATCTTGGGTGTTTTTCTAAACTTGTAACTCAAATATATTCCTATAAGATCCAATCATAAACTCTTTATTTTCTTGATACAATGATTTTCCACTTCATCTTGAAAGTCTTTAAACATTTTCAAATGTTTCATACTTCTTCCTCATTATGTAAATATACGTATATATTCACACAAATTTTCGGAGAAAGCATATGAAGTTGAAATCCATCGCTCATCACTTCACATAATGGGCTACATACATCAATATATATAAATTCCAATAAGTTAGTAGTTTGTTCTTCTTAGGCCTTGTACGAAGTTTCAATTATCTCTAGGAAAGTCTGACAAGCGTCATTTGATCAAAATCAAAAGACTCCAAAATTCCATTAATACGGAGTTTCTTCAAGTTTTCTTTCCAATATAATTAAACGGTGATGTCACTTCATAAGTGATATTTCAATTATTTTTCTTTTGACATTTTTAGCATTAGTTTTATGGATGTGATTTCTCCAACTAGACTTGTATATCATCAATCTATTTGAACAACCTTTTGTTCTCATAATATCTGATTAAAAAAAATCTTGAAGGCAAACATTGATGTCAACAAAAACACAACAACACTTTTTTTTGATGATCATCATCACATATTCTCTTGCTAGTTACTTACTCCATTGTAGTTCATGAATTGTGTTGTTTCGTATGGCAATTCATACCAACAAATTCGGTATCTAATACCCAGGAACCACATTGTTTAACAAGCAAAGAATACAACCATAACATGTATATCATTTATATACCTAAGTTGGTAAATTTCCAATTTTCCTTTTCTTGCCAAATATTTCTGAGATTCTCTTTCAACATTTCATTTTCTTTTAAAAGAACCTATCAACATCAAAAGTGGCGCCATACAGATGACACATAATCCAAAGTGTGTATAGTCAAATACTAATATCTTTGGACTTGCACTTTGAAGTACATCACCATCGACAAATGTTTGGCGTCTATTTCGAATTCCATTCTTTAGTAATCTTTTAGTGTAGTAAACATTTTACCTATATCTTGTATTCATCCTTATCATGGAAATTTTCATGATCAAGATAATTTATCTTATAACGGTGAATCGCGAGTATAATGTTGCTCTCCAAAACCTTTTGGAGGATTAGGACGACTAGCGTCTCCAACCTTTTGCAAATTCTCATAAAATATGAGAACATAAATTTTGCCATATTATACTCTATCATGTTGCAACCAAAACATTGTTTCAGATATCGCAATATCTTCCACACATGATGGTTCCTGAAACAATTCTTTTAGCTCCTATATAACCTTGATATTAAAACAATCTTTTGAATATCAAGAATCAAGGAGGCAAACACGATACTTAGATACTAACACTAGAATTGTTACTCTTGATTTAATACTTATTATCAAACATTAAGGAGTAAACAGAGCTTGCTGAAAGTTTGCAATAGGACCTTTTAACTTTAGATTGACACTCAAAACAATATGCTAGTTTGTAAAGTAACTATCCAGAATTCTATAGTTGTATTATCTCAATTATAACTAAGCGTAAGGTGGTGAACGGATTCCAATAACTACAACAATTATGCAAATTCACTTTGATGTAATTTATGATAAATTGAGTTCAACTTTTACTCATATTATTTTTAAATCCCACTCAAAACAACATCCCTCTAGTCGTTTTGGTGATTACACGAACCAAATCCACTACACCAAGTCCGATCATCACGAGAGATGATGTAGCTTCAAAGGCGAACAATCAACATGTTCATCATATCATCCATATGACTCATGCTTTACCTTTTGGTATTCCGTGTTCTGAGACCATGTATGTACATGCTAGGCTCACTAAGGTTAACCTTAGTATCCGCATGTGCAAATATGGCTTGCACATGTTGTATGCATAGGTAGAATCTATCACACCCGATCATCACGTGATGTTTCGAAACGACGACTTGTAACATCCCTAAAATCATGTTTCAAACTTATGCATATCATCCATGCATCCATGATCATATAGAATTCATTTCCAACAAAACCATTCAAAAACAGGAGCATATGAGCTCATTATTTTATGTGATCAGCATTTGAAACAAATGCTACTATTCTATGAGAGATTGTTGTTCATGAAACCAAACTATGTGTCTTATTGCTCTCAGGATTGTTTTGCTAGATTGCTAAGGTTTAAACCAAAAATTTCAAAGCAAATACAATTTGAAAACCAATTTCAAAACCAATATCAAACAAGTGCTATGTCACTGTTTATTCTATTTTATTTCAAATGACCAAACCAATTCAAAGTGACCACTTGGTTTTATGCCCAGATTTATGACTATTGCACACTGCAAAAATCCTGAAAAGATTTGAATTCAAATAGAGTTTGAAATCATTTGAATTTCATTCCAGAAAATCAAATCAGAAATAGAAAAGGAATAAAGAAAAGGAAAAAGGCCAGCGCCAGGGTTTGAGCCCATCAACAGAAGCAGCCCATTTAGCCCACCCGGGTTCCCCCTCTCTCCTTCGCACTCGTAGACGAACCCGCAGAGAGATTGACGCCAGGACCCCACCCCCACTCGGTTTCTCTCGCAGACAACTGGGCCCTCTCCACGTCGACTCCTTCTTCCCCAAATCTCGCGCACGAACGCCGTCGCCGCCCGTTTCTTCCCCGCCTCTGCCGCGATTTTAATCCTCTTAATAGGCGATGAATGCGTGCGTAATCTCCGCCCCTGCTCCGGCTATAAGATCCCCTCCCCACTCCACTCCATTCCCCTCACTCACCAACCGCAGAGCGCCGCTAGGCTGTCCACAATCGAACTTGCGCCGCCGCGGTACTGAGCATCTCCGGCAGCAAATTCCGGTGAGTCCTGACCGCCCCTGTGCCTCTGATTCAAACGAGTGTGTCCAGCATGATCTCGTGCACCTTCTGACACCATTCGCTTGCCTGCTCGTGACCCAGGACGCCGTCCTCGTTTGTCTCTGCAAGCGACCGAGCCGCCGATCAACTCCGGTGATCAATTGCGGTAAGCACTGAGCACCCCTTGACCTCTCTCGCATACGACTAGGCTCGCCACTGTCTTGTGCATCATCTGATGCCATTGGTTTGTGCTAGGGAGACCAGGAACGTCGCCAACGTCGCCGTCCACTCCAACCCAACGCCGCCCGCAACTCCGACGAGATCCCACGGCCACCCTAGAGCGCCCCTTGCCGAACCACTGCCACCTTGAGCATCAGCAGCTCTCTGTGATTCCGGTAAACCCCTTCTCCCTCTCCCGCGCAACCTAGAACGCCAGCTCCGCCACTGAAAGAGGCGCCGCCTCCTGTCGCCGCCGCTAGCACCGCCACTAGATGGTCAGGCTACTCAGGATCGTTAGATCCAGATCGTGCGGATAGGATAGAACCCGAGCGAAGCAGTAAGATTAGATATGAGCCGTGCGATTAAGTTAGATCTAGCGGCTCAGAAGCGTGATCCGACGCGAAACGGTACGCGCCAATCAGAGCGTGACGCGTGGCTAGGGTTAGATTTAAAACTGGATTTTGAATCTGATTTATGTTCAAATTTGATTTGGCTATAACTTTTGATCCCCACGTTAGAATTTGACAAATTTTATACCGTTGGAATCAGGAGAGCAAGCTCTTTCAGAATATGCAATGTGTTTAAAGTTTTGCTTCTGTTAAAAAGGATTTATTTGCAGAAACATGTGTAGGGCTTATTTGATTATATGAATTGTTTAGAAATTGTTTTAAGGGTTAAATAAATATTGTTTGGCAAGTTTTTGACTTGTTTAGGATTCAGTACTATGCACTTGCTTGGTTGAGTTTTAAAAATCATCACTTAGCATTTTGCATGCATGCATATATTTTTGTTTGCATATGTTTTGTGTGTAATTTGTTGCTACCAATCTTTGTGTAGATTTTGGTGCTAGTGATTGTGATTGTGAGGAGTGCTACTCTCCCAACTACCAAGGCAAGTGGTACTTCATGAATAATTTATCCTATGTTTTCTACTAAGCATTAGAAATATTTTGTTAGACTTGCATGCTATATTTTGCTTATATGCCATGATGGTAAATCCTAGTAGTTATAGAATTGCTAAGGAATTTCTAAGTTAAGTTACTATCTATGCCATGCTTAGCCTATCTAGTAGCAAACAAGGGTTGGTGAAAATATACATGCTATGAAGAAAATATTTCTAAGTCTTTGGACTTGTGTTTTACCTAATAAAACTACTAAGTTAATGAAACACCTGGGTGGAATGGAAGGTTTGGTTTATGTTGAGTGGTTACACAAGGCCCATTTTTATGGTTTACCTTGTGTATCTCACTTGTGGTAAGCCACCCAGGAACAAAGAGATTTTAGAGGCCAAGTGTTAAGAAGCTTCTAGTGCAGCCACTTGGCAATATGGGCTCTCCCTGGACCATATAGGTTGCTAGAACTTAGCCATTTGGACAGTTGGTGGTAGTGGGAATGATAGGTTGGAGCGCGTCCATTTGGTCTAAGGAAAGGCTTCTGAAAGGTCCTGTCTTGGTGAAACCAAGTCTGGTGGGGAAAGTGCAACCTCTGCAGATAGAAAAATCTATATACTTAGCCAAGTCCATGGCAATGGACAACTTGAGCATCAAGACATGGAAGCTATCAAGAATCTCCTCATCCCAATTTCTAAGTAAAAATTTGTGGGTGAACAAGGGTGAAGGACCTCAATGTCTATTGGTGGTTCCTTGGGAAAAAGTTTTGACAAAGAAAAACTTAGTGATTTCAACTAATAGGAAAAACCTATTTTGAGCAAAGCAAGCCAAGCTACACTTAGCCAAATTGCATATAGTATTTAGTCCACTTAAAATTTAATAAGGTATCACCTGCCAATACTATTCCAAAGTATTGACCCACTGTGGCTGTAACTTGTGATGTTGTAGGTTACTCTGATGAGGATTAGGTGTCATGAGTCTACACTCAACATGTTTGCCTGTGGCACATGAAGATGAAGACTTTTATTTATTTACTTATTCAAACTCTTGTATTAGGCCTGTGGCCTTGGAGTTGTAAAGACTATGTTTATCTCTGGAATGGATGTAATAAATGACCTTTGTATCTGTGTACTTCATCTTAAACTGTGGATGCTAGCAATGATCCAGGGACTAGCATTGCAATCATAGGGATCCTTTTCCTTTATAAAGGAGGGATATTACAGATGGTATCAGAGCACTGTGTTGCCTGTAGGATTATGACCCTAGGATTGGAAACCACTAAGGAAAAATTCTCTTCAACTTCTACACTTGTCTATTCTTCTCGTAAACTTTTCTAATCTTCTTCTCATCTCTATTTGTAGATGAACTCCATCAACGAAGCCGTAAGGAAAGGACCACTCATGACAATGACTTTGGAGTGTGAGACAGAATTTCCCAAGGCTCTCAAGGACCTCATGGTTGCATTAGAAATACAAGGTGCAGCTGTGTACAAGGGTTTTCCTGTGATGGATGAAGGAGTGGAATACTGGTGGGTGCAACTTCACTTGTATAAAAACAAGGGAGACAACCATCAGGAAAAAGGATTCTGCATGTTCACCAATTCAGTGGTGCACACTACATTCTTTGAATCAGCAAGAGATGCAGCTTGGAAGACCATCAAAGAACTTGGTGATAGAGCCAAGTGCAGAATGCTTAACCTCCAAAATGATCTAAAGAAAGAGAAGGAACATACCCAAGAGTTGGAAGCTACCAACCAAACCTTAAGAGGAGACATAATAGACTTAGTGATGGAGTCATGTGATCAAGATAGGCTGATTGCTTCTAGAAACATTGTGTTAGCCAACAGATCCAGTGAGATAGGATTGTAAACGTACTTCGTTAGTTGGACCACCACCTATCACCTTATTTTCCAAAATGTTGCTTTAAAATAAGTTGAACCTTGGTTGTTGTAATGGATCCATGTATGCCATGACTTGTGTATGTTTTGATTTCCAAGGATATGTATGTGATGTTTTGTCTTTTGGTTTATCTTGAATTGTGTTGTTCTAACTTTTCTATCTTATAAATAGATGCCTACTGTTACCATCAGCACTGTTGAGGAGTTCCAGGTTACCCATTTTGGTCCTCGTATCGTTGAGCTTACTACTTTGCTTAATCTCCCTCTTCCTACCATCATGGTGCTTCCCCTCACCAAGTTTGAGAGGAAAGACCTTTGGGGCTTTAAGGTCAACCAGCCTGGACGCCAGACAGAGCCTACCACGGGGGCCATCGTATTCAAGCTCATGCATGATGACAAGGAGAGAGGCCTTGAGGTAGTTGTGCAGGATCTGATAGGACGTCTGCTAGGGAGACACTCCCGACAGGTTAGAGGTACTCACTTCCACGTCTTCGGTAGACATGATGAGGATGGAGAGTCCATCCACTTCGAGGACGATTCGAGGGACACAGCAGAGCCGATTCGCCTGTACCTCCGGGACCTAGAGTCTCTCATTAGGCACGTGGACACTGACAGGACCAACGTCATGCTCAACAATGACGAGCTCCAGGTGCAGCTTCACGAGAAGGACAAGCTCTTCGCGGAGCAAGATGAGATAGTCAAGGAGATGGAGGCGAAGTTCGAGATCCAGGACAGGAAGTTCAAAAGTTAGGAGAAGCATGTCCAGGATAGGAACAAGAAGATCCGGGACATGACTGAAGAACTGCAGACCAAGGACTTCGAGCTCGAGCAGCAGCAGATGGTGATTGAGAGGCTTCGTTCCCAGAAGAGGGCTCTCAAGGACAAGATAGAGACCTTGACCACTAGTGTCGAGGAATACAAGACCGCGATGGAGAACGCAGGTCTTACCTTCGTCGAGGAGGAGGTTGATGCCGAGGAGTAGATTTGACTACTCATTTATCTTTTATTATCATACTTGTTGCTTGAGAACTTGTTATTGACCATCCGACATGTGGATGGCTTGTTATTTGTGTGTGTTTTACTTTGCGAACTTGTTATCTTGTTGTTGAACTTTTATCTTTATGTTGCATGCTTTGTGTTTGTTTATGTGATGTAATGTGCATGAAAGCATTTATGGGTATCTCATTCTTATCTCTATTGAACAAACCACAGCTGCCTCCCCGTGGTGCAAACCCAAACCCCAACAACAACAACATCACTCCAGAAATGCAGCAAATGATGACCGCTCAAACACAGCTGATGCAGATGATGACGACGTTCATCCAGAATCAAAACAACAACAATAACAACAATAACAACAACAACAATAACCCTCCGGGTTTTGAATGTTTGCCAGGTTCTTGAGATTGAGGCCAGCAAAGTTCTCAGGAACAACTGATCCCATGGTGGCCAATGATTGGCTACGCTCGGTGAACAAGGACTTGGTAACCGTGGGCTGCACTGATGCAGAAAAGGTCAGATTTGCAGCACATTTGCTGGAAGGACCAGCCGCCACTTGGTGGGACAACTTCCAGATCACCATTCCCATAGAAGATGTGACATGGGCTATCTTTGAGGATGGCTTTCGCACTGCTCATATCTCATCTGGAGTGATGAGTCTGAAAAAGAAGGAGTTCCATAACTTGAAGCAGCGCCACCGCAGCGTGGCTGAATATATTGAGGAGTTCAACAATCTGGCGCGATATGCACCAGATGAAGTTGACACAGATGCTAAGAGGAAAGAAAAGTTCCTCAAAGGGTTGAATGATGAGCTGAATCTGCAGTTGGCTGTGGCCTATGTTCCCACTTATCAGTCTCTCTATGACAAGGCTGCTATTTTGGAGAACAAAATGAAGCAAGTTGAAAGCAGGAAAAGAAAGCACTCAGACAAGCACAGCTCGGGATCGTCTCACAAACGTTCCCATTATGATGACAGTGGAAGCTCAGGATCCCACAAGCATGGGAAGTTCAACAAGCACCACAACCACAACCATCATGACAACAAGCATCACCGTAGTCATGACAAGGACAAGTACAAGAACCACAAGGGTGGATACAAGAGCCACCACAGTGGTAATGGAAGTGGAAGTGGAAGCCAGCCTGTCAAGAAGGACATAAGTCAGGTTGAATGCTTCAAGTGCCAGAAGATGGGGCATTATGCAAATTAATGCCCAGAAAAGAAAGTTGAAGGACCCAACAAGCCCAACCCTTTTCAGAAGGGACAGGTGAACCACATCAGTGTGGAGGAAGTCTATGAGGAGCCTGATGCTGTTGCTGGTAAGTTCAGACTCAATTCTATTCCAGCATTTGTTCTTTTTGATACTGGAGCATCGCATTCATTCATATCAAAAGCATTTGTTGATAGAAATGGGTTTCCAACTGAAAACATTGGGTGTCCAATAAATGTTAGTTCTCCGGGAGGAGATATGATAGTAAGTCTTGGATGCCGGGATCTAGTAATAGAGTTTGGAAAGCATAAATATCCAGTGAGTCTGATAATCCTAGATTCCCAAGGACTGGACGTAATATTGGGAATGGATTGGATGGCTAAGTATGAAGGAGTACTAGATTGTGCTAATCGTACTGTTGCACTCACAACCCTGGAAAGAAAATGGATTAAATTCAAGTCCAACTTTGAATCAAAAGGAAGTAAGCTAAATTCTCTTAAGGGGGTTAGCATAGACAGTGTGCCAATTGTGAGTGAGTATCCGGATGTGTTTCCGGAAGAATTACCGGGAATGCCACCAGATAGAGATGTGGAGTTTCTTATAGATTTGGTACCAGGATCTGGACCAATAGCAAAGAGACCTTATAAAATGTCAGTTGATGAACTAAAAGAACTCAAGAAACAACTTGGAGAACAATTGCAGAAAGGATTTATCCAACCAAGTTCTTCATCTTGGGGAGCCCCAGTTTTGTTCGTGGAGAAGAAAGATAGAAGTCAAAGGTTATGCATAGATTACCGTTCACTCAACGAGGTAACTATCAAGAACAAATACCCTTTGCCTAGAATCAATGACTTGTTTGATCAGCTAGAAGGAGCTTGTGTGTTCTCAAAGATTGATCTCCGGTCAGGCTATTTTCAACTCAAGATAAGAGAACAAGACATACCTAAGACAGCGTTCACTACAAGGTATGGATTGTATGAGTATACCGTAATGCCTTTTGGTTTGACCAATGCTCCAGCATACTTCATGAATATGATGAACAAATTGTTCATGGAATTCCTTGACAAGTTTGTTGTCGTTTTCATCGACGACATCTTAGTCTACTCCAAGAGCAAAGAAGAGCATGAAGGACATTTGTGTTTGATACTTGAGAAGTTAAGAGAATATAAAATTTATGCCAAATTCAGCAAGTGTGAATTCTGGTTGAATGAAGTTGGATTTCTTGGTCATGTTATGACAAAGGATGGTGTAGCAGTTGATCCTACTAAAGTTTCAGCTGTAACTAAATGGGAATCTCCCAAGTCCGTGAAAGAAGTTTGTAGTTTCCTTGGCTTAGCAGGTTACTACAGAAGGTTCATTGAAAATTTCTCCAAGGTAGCTAAGCCTATGACTGAATTACTAAAGAAAGACAAGAAGTTTGCTTGGTCTGAAGGTTGTGAACTCAGCTTTCAGGAATTGATGAAGAGACTTGTGATAGCACCAGTCTTGTGTCTGCCAGATTTGGAAAAAGATTTCCAAGTATATTGTGATGCATCTCATCAGGGTTTGGGTGCAGTTCTGATGCAAGACGGTAAAGTTGTGGCTTATGCCTCGAGACAACTCAAAACTCATGAAGTGAACTATCCTACTCATAATTTAGAGTTAGCCTCTGCTGTCCATGCACTCAAAACATGGAGACACTATCTTTTGGGAAAGCGTTGTGAAGTGTTCACAGATCACAAAAGTTTGAAGTATATCTTCACACAGAAGGAAATTAATATGAGACAAAGAAGATGGCTAGAACTTATCAAGGACTATGACTTAAGTTTGCAATACCACCCCGGTAAAGCAAATGTTGTAGCAGATGCTCTAAGTCGTAAGGTTTTTGTGAATGGCCTTACCAAAGGAGAATTGCCAGATGATCTGTGTACCCAATTTAGAAAACTCAGATTGGAGATTGTGCCTAAAGGACATCTCATGACTTTGGATGTTCATCCCACTTTGTTGGACAAGATCAAAGAAGCCCAGAAGATTGATAAAGAAATCGAGGAGATTAAAGAAAAGATTGGCAAAGGAAAAGCCAAAGGGTTCCATGAAGACGAACAGGGTACATTATGGCATGGGAAACGTATCTGTGTTCCACAAGATCCGAACTGCGGAAACTGATTTTGCAAGAAGCACACAACTCTCCGTATTCCATTCATCCGGGTAACACCAAAATGTACATGGACATGAATGAAAGATTTTGGTGGAATAATCTCAAGAAGGACATCGCCGAACATATTGCTTTGTGTGATGTGTGTAGTAGAGTAAAAGCGGAACATCAGAAACCAGTAGGTTTGCTTCAACCACTACCTATTCCTGATTGGAAGTGGGACAAGATTGGTATGGACTTCATTACCGGATTACCAAGGACCCGGTCAGGATACGATTCTATTTGGGTAGTAGTGGATCGCCTAACTAAAGTGGCTCATTTCATACCCGTGAAGACAACCTACACAAGTGCTAAGTTAGCCAAAATCTACACGAGTAGAATTGTGTGTCTACATGGAGTACCCAAGAGTATTGTGTCCGATAGGGGAACTCAATTCACTTCCCATTTTTGGAGACAGTTACATGAGTCATTGGGAACGAGGTTGGAATTCAGTACCGCTTTTCATCCTCAAACCGATGGACAAACAGAAAGGACTAATCAGATTCTTGAAGACATGTTGAGGGCATGTGCCTTAGACTATGGAGCCAGTTGGGATGAAAGTCTGCCTTACGCAGAATTTTCTTATAACAACAGCTATCAAGCCAGCATTGAGATGGCGCCATTTGAGTTTCTCTATGGAAGAAAGTGTACCACACCATTTTTATGGAATGGTGTGGGAGAAAGAAGTTTATTCGGACCAGATCTTATCAAAGAAGCCGAAGAGAAGGTCAAGTTGGTTAAGGACAGATTGAAGATACCACAGTCCCGACAGAAAAGCTACGCGGATCCTAAGCGTAGAGAAGTCACCTACGAAGTTGGTTATAGAGCTCATCTTAGAGTGTCACCACTTCGTGGAGTGAAGAGGTTCGGAGTCAAAGGAAAATTGGCACCAAGATATGTTGGACCGTTCAAGATTCTGAGTCGCAAAGGAGAAGTTGCCTATGAAATTGAACTGCCAGAATCTCTGTCAGCTGTCCATAATGTGTTTCATGTGAGTCAACTTAAGAAATGTCATCCACAAATGTCATCCATACTATACCTTTGGAGGAGGTTCAACTGGAAAGTGATCTCACTTATGAAGAGAAGCCTATCAAGATTCTTGAGACGGCAGAAAGAGTTACACGGACTAAGACTATCAAGTTCTGCAAAGTGCAGTGAAATCATCATTCCGAAGAGGAAGCAACATGGGAAAGAGAAGATGATCTTCGGAAAGACCACCCTCACCTATTTGCTAGCCAATCCGAATCTCGAGGGCGAGATTCACCTTAAGGGGGTTAGATTTGTAACATCCCTAAAATCATGTTTCAAACTTATGCATATCATCCATGCATCCATGATCATATAGAATTCATTTCCAACAAAACCATTCAAAAACAGGAGCATATGAGCTCATTATTTTATGTGATCAACATTTGAAACAAATGCTACTCTTCTATGAGAGATTGTTGTTCATGAAACCAAACTATGTGTCTTTATTGCTCTTAGGATTGTTTTGCTAGATTGCTAAGGTTTAAACCAAAAATTTCAAAGCAAATACAATTTGAAAACCAATTTCAAAACCAATATCAAACAAGTGCTATGTCACTGTTTATTCTATTTTATTTCAAATGACCAAACCAATTCAAAGTGACCACTTGGTTTTATGCCCAGATTTATGACTATTGCACACTGCAAAAATCCTGAAAAGATTTGAATTCAAATAGAGTTTGAAATCATTTGAATTTCATTCCAGAAAATCAAATCAGAAATAGAAAAGGAATAAAGAAAAGGAAAAAGGCCAGCGCCAGGGTGTGATCCCATCAACAGAAGCAGCCCATTTAGCCCACCCGGGTTCCCCCTCTCTCCTTCTCACTCGCAGACGAACCCGCAGAGAGACTGACGCCAGGACCCCACCCCCACTCGGTTTCTCTCGCAGACAACTGGGCCCTCTCCACGTCGACTCCTTCTTCCCCAAATCTCGCGCACGAACGCCGTCGCCGCCCGTTTCTTCCCCGCCTTTGCCGCGATTTTAGTCCTCTTAATAGGCAATGAATGCATGCGTAATCTCCTCCCCTGCTCCGGCTATAAGATCCCCTCCCCACTCCGCTCCATTCCCCTCACTCACCAACCGCAGAGCGCCGCTAGGCTGTCCACAATCGAACTTGCGCCGCCGCGGTACTGAGCATCTCCGGCAGCAAATTCCGGTGAGTCCTGAAGGCACCTGTGCCTCTGATTCAAACGAGTGTGTCCAGCATGATCTCGTGCACCTTCTGACACCATTCGCTTGCCTGCTCATGACCCAGGACGCCGTCCTCGTTCATCTCTGCAAGCGACCGAGCCGCCGCTCAACTCCGGCGATCAATTGCGGTAAGCACTGAGCACCCCTTGACCTCTCTCGCATACGACTAGGCTCGCCACTGTCTTGTGCATCATCTGATGCCATTGGTTTGTGCTAGGGAGACCAGGAACGTCGCCAACGTCGCCGTCCACTCCAACCCGATGCCGCCTACAACTCTGATGAGATCCCGCGGCCACCCTAGAGCGCCCCTTGCCGAACCACCGCCACCTTGAGCATCAGCAGCTCTCTGCGATTCCGGTAAACCCCTTCTCCCTCTCCCGCGCAACCTAGAACGCCAGCTCCGCCACTGACAGAGGCACCACCGCCTGTCGCTGCCGCTAGCGCCACCACTAGATGGTCAGGCTGCTCAGGATCATTAGATCTAGATCGTGCGGATAGGATAGAACGCGAGCGAAGTGATAAGATTAGATCTGAGCCACGCGATTAACTTAGATCTAGCGGCTCAGAAGCGTGATCCGACGTGAAACGGTACACGCCAATCAGAGCGTGACGCGTGGCTAGGGTTAGATTTAAAACTGGATTTTGAATCTGATTTATGTTCAAATTTTATTTGGCTATAACTTTTGATCCCCATGTTATAAATTAACAAATTTTATACCATTGGAATCAGGAGAGCAAGCTCTTTCAGAATATGCAATGTGTTTAAAGTTTTGCTTCTGTTAAAAAGGATTTATTTGCAGAAACATGTGTAGGGATTATTTGATTATATGAATTGTTTAGAAATTGTTTTAAGGGTTAAATAAATATTGTTTGGCAAGTTTTTGACTTGTTTAGGATTCAGTACTATGCACTTGCTTGGTTGAGTTTTAAAAATCATCACTTAGCATTTTGCATGCATGCATATATTTTTGTTTGCATATGTTTTGTGTGTAATTTGTTGCTACCAATCTTTGTGTAGATTTTGGTGCTAGTGATTGTGATTGTGAGGAGTGCTACTCTCCCAACTACCAAGGCAAGTGGTACTTCATGAATAATTTATCCTATGTTTTCTACTAAGCATTAGAAATATTTTGTTAGACTTGCATGCTATATTTTGCTTATATGCCATGATGGGAAATCCTAGTAGTTGTAGAATTGTTAAGGAATTTCTAAGTTAAGTTACTATCTATGCCATGCTTAGCCTAGCTAGTAGCAAACAAGGGTTGGTAAACATATACATGCTATGATGAAAATATTTCTAAGTATTAGGACTTGTGTTTTACCTAATAAAACAACTAAGTTAATGAAACACCTGGGTGGAATGGAAGGTTTGGTTTATGTTGAGTGGTTACACAAGGCCCATTTTTATGGTTTACGTTGTGTATCTCACTTGTGGTAAGCCACCCAGGAACAAAGAGATTTTAGAGGCCAAGTGTTAAGAAGCTTCTAGTGCAGCCACTTGGCAATATGGGCTCTGCCTGGACCATATAGGTTGCTAGAACTTAGCCATTTGGACAGTTGGTGGTATTGGGAATGATAGGTTGGAGCGCGTCCATTTGGTCTAAGGAAAGGCTTCTGAAAGGTCCTGTCTTGGTGAAACCAAGTCTGGTGGGGAAAGTGCACAACCTCTGCAGATGGAAAAATCTAAGTACTTAGCCAAGTCCATGGCAATGGACAACTTGAGCATCAAGACATGGAAGCTATGAATGAATCTCCTCATCCCAATTTCTAAGTAAAAATTTGTGGGTGAACAAGGGTGAAGGACCTCAATGTCTATTGGTGGTTCCTTGGGAAAACGTTTTGACAAAGAAAAACTTAGTGATTCCAACTAATAGGAAAAACCTATTTTGAGCAAAGCAAGCCAAGCTACACTTAGCCAAATTGCATATAGTATTCAGTCCACTTAAAATTTACTAAGGTATCACTTGCCAATACTATTCCAAATTATTGACCCACTGTGGCTGTAACTTGTGATGTTGCAGGTTACTCTGATGAGGATTAGGTGTCATGAGTCTACACTCAACATGTTTGCCTGTGGCACATGAAGATGAATACTTTTATTTATTTACTTATTCAAACTCTTGTATTAGGCCTATGGCCTTGGAGTTGTAAAGACTATGTTTATCTCTGGAATGGATGTAATAAATGACCTTTGTATCTGTGTACTTCATCTTAAACTGTGGATGCTAGCAATGATCCAGGGACTAGCATTGCAATCACAGGGATCCTTTTCCTTTATAAAGGAGGGATCTTACACGAGTCTTAGAAATGGTTCTTACTAAGGACGAACACTTCATTACTTGATATTTAGTGAGAGGGATCATCTTATAATGGTACCGTTGCAATCTAAGCAATACAAGATGCATAAAAAGGATTAACATCACATGTAATTCATAATATGTGATATGATATGGCCTTTATTCTTGTGCCTTTGATCTCCATATCCAAAGCACTAACATAATATCCATCATCACCGGCGTATCATCAAGGTCAATGGCGCTGCTTGATGGTTTTCCTCCATCAACAACAACTATTACAACTACTTTCATGAATAGACACACATGTCTTAAACGAAATTTAAAGACAACCATAAGGCTCCTGCTGGTTGCCAACTTTCAATAAGGATCATTGCATACATCATATATAATCACAATCATGGCCATATCACATCACAACATAAGCCCTGGAAAAACAAGTTAGACGCCTCTAATTTTCTTTGCATGTTTTACGTTGCTGGGGCTTTAAAGACAACCATAAGGCTCCTGCTGGTTGCCAACTTACAATAAGGATCATTGCATACATCATATATAATCACAATCATGGCCATATCACATCACAACATAATCCCTACAAAAACAAGTTAAAACCGTTCTAACTTATGAACATGAACCACAACATTGATACAAGTATTGTTAAGTGCCTGTTGTAAATTGAATCTTCACTATGGTGGGAGAGACAGACACCCACAAAGCCACTTGTACAATGCAAGTTGCATGTTGAGCATGGAGAAAGTCTCATGTACAATGACATGTAAGGTTAGACCTGGCCGCTTCATCCCACCATCCAAGAAGATGCAAAGTACACAAAAAGCAAGCAACAACAAAAGAATCAACGCCCACAAAACCATTGTGTTCTACTCATGCAACAGATTTACGCATAGAGTCGGCTCTAATACCACTGCTGATGTTTGTAGCATGGAAAACAAAAAAATTCTATCGCATGAACACATGAAACCAAGATCCAATCTATGGCAAAGCCAAGGTATAATCTACGATATCGGTGCATCGAGATTATAGAGAACTTACCCTCGTAGATCCGAAGAGTTTAACGAGATCAGATTCTCGTGGTTGATGTAGTCAATCACTTTCCGATCTCAAGATCGTTTAGACGATCCTTCTGGTGCCATGTTCCGGCAGTGCTTACGCAGTCGGTCACCCGTTCGGTACTCGATGAAGACCTTCCTCTCCCTTTTTCCAGCAGGCAGCGGAGGTTGTAGATCTCCTCATGATTCCAGCAGCACGACGGTGTGGTGGTGGAGGTGGAGGAGTAGATCCTGCAGGGCTTTGCCTAAGCCGAAGCAGGTATGGTGGAGGAAAGAGAGGGCCTCAACGGCTAGGGTTTAGGCGCCGAGAAGAGGTATGTCGGTGAATTGGAGAGCTAGGGCGCTGGCGGCTTGTGAGCAAGAGGCGGCGACCTATGGTTTTTGGGGTGAGCTGTAGGGGCGCCCTACCCCTCCTTATATAGGGGGGGAGAGGCGGCAAGGGGAGGCCAAGTCCTCCCCCAACTTCCTCTTGGCCGGCGGCTTGGGGAGGGACAGGGAAACATCTACCTTCTAGGTTTCCTTTCCTCCCTCCACTAGGACTTTGACTTTTCAAATTGGGATTTGACTTTTCAAACTAGAGTTTGACTATTCAAACTAGAGTTTGATTCCCACTTCCTAGTCATGGCCGACTTGACCTGGGGCATGATGCCTCCACCCCCACTTGGGTATGGCGCATCCATGTGCCCCACCTCCGGGGTGGTGGACCTTCTAGAACTTTCTAGAAGCTTCCGTGAAAACACCAAAAAAAATTCTGAACCCCATAATTGGACTTTCCTTATATGAAAATTATTATCCGGACCATTCTAGATCTCCTCATGATGTCCTGGATCCAATCCCATACTTCGAACAACATTCGGTCTCCAACTCATATTCCATATCTGCTAAACAACATCGAATCCTTAAGTGTGCCTCCCTATGGTTCATGTACTATGAAAACATGATCGAGACACCTCTCCGATCAATAACCATCAGAGGAATCTAGAAATCCATTATGGATCCACATATTTCTATGATGACTTAGTGATCAAACTGAACCATTTGTCTCGCGATACTTTACTTACTCGAGGTTTGATCAATGGTATATCTATACCTAGTTCAACCTCCGTGATATGACATCCTTTCTAACCTAGTCACATGCTTGCAAGCCAATTGGATGGCATTCCACCGGGAGGTCCCACTTTTGATCCATGTGCCTCAACAAATACTTTCAGAATACTCAATGCCACCTTGATAACCACCCAGTTATGAAGTGGTGTTTGATGTCATCAAACTATCCATCCGGTGATGGTGATTAACATGACCTCATGGTCGAAGGATTTAGGTTACTATGTATTTGAAAGCTTATAGCAAACAAACTATTAATGACTTGATCTTATGCTACGCTTAACTATAGGAGTGTGTCCATCACATCATTCTTCTAATGATATGACCTTGTTATTAATAACATCCAATGTTCATGACCAGGAAACCATGATCATCTATTAATCAACAAGCTAGTTTAACAAGAGGATTACTAGGGACTCTTTTATGTTTACAAAACACACAAGTATTAATGTTTCCTGTGAATACAATTATAGCATGGGATGTAAACATTTATCATAAACATAAAGATATGATAATAACCATTTTAATATTTCCTCTTGGGCATATCTCCAACACCCTTCCGGGTGGTGCACGTCGCAAGGCCAGGTGCATTCCACCCGGAGACAGAGGAAGGAGTCCAATCCCTAGCACCGATAACATCCAGCACCGCCGCAAGTTATACCCATGAGCCTTGATCACGGTGGCATCAGTAATGATTAACCCCCTGCTCTCCTTTCGGACAATATGGAAACTCAAGAATGATTTCTCATGTTCTGGTATTTTTCCCATGGTTTCCTAGTTTTCATCTTCGTTTCTTCTATGGTGCTACTTCCTTTTGTGCACTGCGTGAACGCGGGCTAGGCATGGTGTCTATCACCGGAGTCACCTTCGGCCAATGCCGGAACCTAAGGCATTGAGCTCTAAACTTGCGGAATAGCTCTAGGATAAGTCACATCACCCATGGGTCCCGGTGCTTGGTAATCCTCATTCGGCACACAAAGGAAGAGAATACACCATGCGGAACCTACGTTTGCCTCTTCGAGGGACTATATATGGAAAGTACACGTCCTACGATCACCTCTCCGAGGGACATACGAGACGGATTTGAACGTATAGAGCCTATGGTCACCTACTCGAGTGTCTTACGAGACATGTACAAGCATAAGTGGCCTTCTCCCTGAGAAGCTAGCGCGGCGACCCTTGAGACTACCCCTCAAGCGACATGCGGAACCTACAGTTGCCTCTCCGAGGGACTATACAATGAAAGTATGCATCTTATGGTCATCTCTCTGAGGGACTAACGAGATGGAATTGAATGTACAGAGCTTACGGTCACCACTTCGAGGGGCTTACAGGATAGGTACAAGCCTAAGTGACCTTCTCCCTAAGAAGCTAGAGCGGTGACCCTTGAAACTACCCCTCAAGCGACGTGCGGAACCTGCGGCTACCCATCTTCTAGGAAGGCCTACAGGGGAAGTACGTGCCCTACGGTCTCCTCTTCAGGGGACTTACGGGGCAGATTCAGATGCAGGTGTGGTAGATCACCTCCTCGAGGGATCTACGAGAAAAAGCACAACCACTCCTCGGGAGGGCAGGAAGACAATGCTAAAAGAGCAGGCGGTTAAAGCACAAGTACAGGGAAAGTACCCTTACAAGTATTGGCAGAAATAAAGGTGGCAAGTTCTACAACGCCCAACAGGCGTCACACGGGCAGGGAATCAGGTCACCCAGCGGTGCCTCCTGAGCTCACCTCTTCAAGATCTCCCCCTTCGACTGCAACATTGCCTAAGCTAGCAAGCTGCAACTCCTCCTTGCCGCACATAACGGGCGGAAACATCTTGACCAGTAGGTCAACGAGTGGGGTGACGCATACTCCGAGGGCCGGCACGGCCTCCGACCGTCATTTGGCCAGGGAATAATCAAGGTCAGGGGAAAGCTGCAAGAGGTTGGTGAAGAGGGACTTCCCGACAACACTTAGCATGTCCTTGCACTCAGAGGAGATGAACTCATCCATGCCCTCTGCGGCCGCAGTCAGGGGATTCAGAACCCTGTGTGTAAGCTCCAGGAATGACTCGACCTCGCAGCCAGCACGAAGTCCTGGTGCAGCAAAGTCCTTTAACCATAGCAGCGGGAGGACGGCGGCGCCCTATTCGGCGAGGGCGGAGAAAGACATACAGTTAGTCTCCAGCGCTTCACAACCTAGTCGCGCCTCCTCTTCGCGAGCCCTAGATGTTAAGTGGGCGGCCTCCTGCAGGGCGTCAACCTTGCGTTGGAGGTCCTCAACATCCCGAAGCGAGCCCTCTCAAGCCTTCTCCTCGGACTGGAGAGCCTTGTGAAGCTTCTGACTCTCCCCCTGCTCTTTGGCGAGGGACCCCTGGGCTTCCGATAGCTTTGTGTGGGCCTCTATAACCTGGGCCTCGAACTCCACCCTATGCTGGGCGAAGGCCGCCTCTCGATCAGAAACACCACCCTCGCGAGCGTCCAGCGGCCCCTGAACTCTCGAGGCCTGAGCTTCAGCGTCCGCAATGATCTTATCTAGACACATGGTGGCATCACGAACCTCGCCCTTGATGCAAAGGCGGGCCTTCACCAGTTCCAACCTGACCGCTTCTCGGTCCAGGACTAGATGATAGTCTTCATCAACGGTGGCCACTAGGAACCGGTCTAGTCCAGCATGAGCATTTGTGACGAGCTGGCCTAGGAGCCTGACCCAGGAGGTGTATGTCAGATACACCGCTACCAGATCCAGGGGCTCATCATCCCTCCCGGCGTCAGAAGCCTCCTCGTGGGCCACCATTTGGCGTTAGGAAGACGAGGGAGTCGGCCCGAGGGGCATACGACCTAATGGATCAGAGACAACGGCCACCTGTTGGTCGCCCAGGAGAAGGTTAGGATCGCCCCCTGTGGGCGGCGGTGGCCATGCCCCTAGAGGCCCGGGGGCTATGTGTAAACTCATCGCCACCTCGACCACCTGGGTCACGCCCTCGGACAAAAGGGCAGCCTCCTGAGGGCCACCAAGGATCATGGATTCCCTTGCCACAGCCTCCTCACTGGCCGGAACCACCAGGGGAGGAGGAGTAGAAGGCGCAGGGGTCAAGGAACCCTCAGCCCCCTCCTCGGGCGTGTCTAGGAGAGCCGAGACCTCCGTAGTGTTGGGGATATGCTAAATGGTATCACCATTGCATGTCTCTAATCCGGATAACCCGGGTGGCCCATAGTCGGTAGCAAGGCCTATGGACTGCTGTGCGGCCCAGTTAGATGGATCCAGAAGGGAGGCCCATGCCGGATAAGGGAAGGATACATGGAGTCACCAGCGTAACCAAAGCCTTGGACTGCAAGACACGTTAGACTAGTTGTAAACTGTGTAGGACTTTGTAAACTGTCCGGCTAGGACTTTACCTATAACCCTAGGATCTGGCGACTATATAAATCGGACCTAGAGGAGCCCTTAGGCCATAGAACAACGCATATCGCGCACATCAAACTGATCCCTGCGTATTTCCATTATAGTGATTTATAGCAGGAGTAGGATTCCGCCACCGTCGTGGGATCTGAACCTGGGTAAGATGCCTTACCCCACGTCTCTAAACACACACTGTGAGGACCCCTCCATGACGTACTCGTCGGCAATACCACGACAGTTGGCGCCCACCATGGGGCAAGAGGCACTTCAGGATCTATAACGGGCGAGGTCAAAGCTCTTCGCGGGAATCGGCGAAACCATAGCCATCGGCCGTGTTACCTTCTCTGGAAAAATTCTGATCGTCCCTCCCGATGAGTTCTGGATCCCGGCGAAGACGAACCCTACCCGCTGCTCGATCATCCCAATCGGGGACATCCACCTGTTCATCGGTGAAACTGACTCGGGCACTAGCTCCCTGGAAGTCGGAGGATCGTCAAGGCCCGCAGGGACCGCCTATGGGCAGGATACGTTCGCGGAAGAATCGAAGTTTGATCTCTCTTTGGAGTTTGCCAGCTTAGATCGGAAAAATTCAAGGCCCACCCAAACCGCCCATGTCCAGGATATAATGGTGGAAGATCACTTCAAATCCGCCGGCTTCGCCCATGCATCTGGAAAGCAGAGATCACAGTTCTTCGGCATGGTGACTATCTTTGACCTGGCGCGTTGCATCCAGAGAGAGGATGAAATCCCCTGCGATTACCTCACCATATGGCTCCATATACGGGCCGATCTGGAACACTACCATAGTGATGATGCTATTTATCATTTCGTGGAAGGACTGGATCGCGGCACACTTCTCTGGCATACACTAAGGCGGTAACAGGCTGCAGGCCTCCTCACCTTCGAGATCATGATCAACACCGTCAACAACTACTTGGCCGCTGAAGGGGCTTCTCAGGTTGAGATCGTGGCCATACCCGGGTCACCGCCGCCACAGCCTCTGTCGCCACCGCCTCTAGTCAATGCCCCTGCAGCCTTAGTATCTTCTTCCGTCATCGAGGAAGCCCCTGCACCCTCTGACTCTGTTTTGGACGCGCTCTATGCCAACATCTTCATGGACTCGGAGAAGATGGATATAAACCCGGAGGAAGTCAATTGTGCTATTTAGGAGGTGGAGGAGGACATCAGCGTGAGGAGCAGGCCAACCAGTCCATCACATCCCGAGAGGTGTTCGTCGACATTGGGAGTGTGATGGAGGAAGACCAACCCGGACAAGCTCTGCCTAAACCACTGGATAAGGGGAAGGTACCAGCTGATGTTGTGGACAATGATCGCGCAAAGGCCATGCCCGCTCCACCTAACCTAGCGTAGCAGCCGCAAGAACCCAACATCAGTCCGAGTAACCCCGACACCACAAATCCGCCGCCTCCAACATCTACGTCTACGGCCGCCCAAGTCACTCCAGCTGATAGAGTGATGTACAACAATTTTCTCGTTGAGCCCATGACTGTGGCTCATATACGGAACGTAGTCCAGCTTGAAGAGAAGCGCCAGCAGCTCCTGGAGGACGCAGAGGCCATCGTGGAGCAGGCCGCCGAGCTAGATCAAGATCTGGGCAAGGCGCAAAAATCAATCGAGAAAGCTAGAGCCATGGAGTCCGAGTACAAGACTTTGCTCAAGCAACAGAAGGCTAGGAAAGCTCCGGCTCGCATTATCAACAATCCTAGTGTACGGCGCAACCTAGGATGGGCTCCCACGAAACCGCCACATGCGAAGCCATACATTGATAGCGAGGGTAGGCAGGTCATGCCCACTCCTATCCTGAACTTAGCCGTCGCCAAGAGCCTACTGGAGCAGGATAGATCACCCACAGCTGTGGAATAGGTATATGACCTTGTAGCAAAGGTGGTCAAATAGCAGGAAAAGGCCACCTCTCAGAGGCTTGAGTCTAACCCAGCATATTGCCAGTCTAGCAATCCTAGGACGCCAAGGGAGAGATCTCATGACGTCGGGTCCTAGACGGGTTCATCAGAATGAAGACGGAGGGATGCACGCAACAGGAAGGATGCTATCCCCATATCCTCTTACCACAGAGGCAAGGCTCATCCTCGTCGCCCATCTCATTCGCCCGATCTCCCCGACATCATGAAGACCTAAAGGCTCACCACCGTACGAGCATGTCTCCGCCAAGACACCCTCAGGGTGGCATCGTCATTCGCAACAATGTGGAGCAACTCCATCACGGTGGAGAGCGCAACGGAAACCAAGGACACAAGAGCAGGTCACGCCATGACCCTCCACGTCCTACAAGCAACCGCGATAGATGCAAGGCATCGCAGGAGGGTAACAACAAGAAGGCTAACCCACCGCCACCTCCACCTCCATCGCCACCTAGCAGCCAACATGGCGGAGGAGGCCCGCGTCGTTCACGCAGCCCATCCCCTGATGGCAAGAAGAAAAGATCAAGCCTGGAGCCATACGATGCACGCTCATGGCTGGACAAGATTCACGAGGCCCGGGAAGGACAGTAACTGAGACCACGTTGCTTTGGACCCATAATACGGACCGAAACTTACCCTAAGAGTTTCCGGAAAGACAAGATGATCAACCCCTATGACAGCACCACCAAACCAGCTACGTGGTTGCACGATTACGACAACACGATGGAGATAGCCGGGGGAAACCCCAACGTTGTCGTCAAGTACCTCCCACTGACATTGCCGCCAATGGATTGATGACTTGCCGGAAAAGTCCATATGCCATTGGTTGGACATGAAAGAAGCGTTCACCAAAAATTTGCGGGTACATAAAGCGTCCCTACACTATTGGAAATCTACAGTGGTGTGTGCAAGAGAAAGGCGAAGCATCTCGAGCCTACCTCTCCCGCTGGATGGATATGAAAAATTCCTGCGCAGGAGGGCACGATCAGACCGCTATGGCTACCTACATTGACAACTTGGAAAAGGGTACATTGCTCCGACATAAGTTGAAGCGCCTGCAGGACAATCACAGGCTAGATCTCAACTAGATGATCTCGCTCGCTAGTGAGTTCACGGCTGCCGACGATGATGCTCGCGGCTCCTTGCGGGCAATTTCCATCCCAACCCATGCCAAGAGGAATAACATCACCAAGCGGCAGAGTTCGCAAGAAGAAAAGCCAGCCTCCGACATGGTCGCAATGACGTTTGTAGGAAGAGGTGATGGCAGATAGCATGGCCGTGGCCATGGAAGGGTGCTGGTCGTGCGCATCAGCGAGGTAGTGAAACTAACCCGGCAGCTCCCCGTGTTCCCCAAATGTACGAGGAGTACCGTGATATGCCATGCCTTGTACACCTCGACGGCAGCGGCAAAGCTACTCACACCAGTCGCCACTGCAAGTTGGTCAACGACCTCAACAAAGACCCAGAGTCCGGCTACAAAAAAAGCTGGAAGAACCGAATGCGAGGCAAGGGCAAAGGAAAGAAGAAGGACGAGGAGTCCAAGGATTCAAGTGACATGGACGAGGACGTTGACCCCAAGAACACCGACAAGGGCGATGGAAAAGGCAAGAACCCCTTCGAGAAGAAGGCCCCCGTCTACCACACTTTTCTTGGCAACCCAACTGTCCGGGCATAGAAAACCTCGCTGAGGATACTGATGGCCACCCTACCCCCAGTTCCCCAATACCTGCGTTGGTCGGAAGTTTCAATTACTTGGGATAGGAAGGATCACCCAGACCTCATCCCAACGGAGAACCAATACTCCATGGTCATCAAACCTTTGATTGACGGCAATGAGTTCACCAAATGCATGATGGACAGTGGAAGCAGCATCAATATCCTATACCTGGACACACTGCACAAGATGATATTGATGGAGACCAACCTAAGGTGGACCAGCACCATGTTCCATGGCATAGTCCCTGGTCGGGAGGCTCGGTCCCTTGGGTGCATCACGCATGACCTTTGAAGTGGTCCTCTTCAATAGCGTGTACCACGTCATATTCGGATGCGACATCTTCCACGCCTTCATGGCCAAGCCATGCTTCATCTACAACAAGGTCAAGATACCTAGACCAAACAGTGTCATTATCGTATCCGGAAGCTTTTCAAAAGCAAGGGACTGCGACAATGGAGAAGAACCCTTCGCAGAAGCTGTCTTCTATAGAGAAGAATTCAAGGAGATCCAGAGCAAGTTCGATGCCTCGAAGATGCTGTCATTGAACAAGCAGATTTTTGACTCCGATCTCGGCTTCAAGGCCGCAATCGAAACCAAGTCGGTGGAACTTGTGGTAGGAAATGCCTCCAAGGTCACCGCCATTGGGACGTACCTGGACCCTAAATAGGAAAGTGCTTTTCGAGTTCCTCCGTGAGAATAGGCACATCTTTGCCTGGTAACCTGCCGCCATGAAAGGTGCGCCTATGGAACTTGCTGAGCACAACTTGAATATTGATCCAAAATGCAAACCTGTGAAACAACCTCTACGATGCTTCGAAGATGAGAAGAGACGCGCCATAGGAAAAGATATATCTAGGTTAATTAAGGCTAGTTTTATCCGAGAAGTCCTTCACACCCAATGGGTGGCCAATCCTGTACTTGTCCCTAAAAAGTGGACCAAAGAATTAAGAATGTGCGTTGATTACACCGGCTTGAACAAAGTGTGTCCGAAGGATCCGTTTGCTTTGCCTCGCATTGACCAAGTCATTGACTCGATGGCTGGCTTGGAAATTCTGTGTTTTTTAGATGCATAGTCAGGATACGACCAGATAAAGATGGGGAAGTTGGACCAATTGGCCACTTCGTTCACCACAACTTACGACACATTTTGCTATGTCACGATGCCCTTTGGGCTGAAAAACACAGGTGCTATGTACCAGCAGACTATGCAGCATTGCCTACACGAGCAAATTGGTCGGAACGTTCACGCCTATGTGGACGATATGGCAGTGATGTATAAAAAGTCAAACGACTTAATCTACGACTTAAAAGAAACCTTTGATAATCTCCGGAAATACAACATGATGCTTAACCCAAAGAAGTGCGTCTTCAGGGTTCCAGCCGGCAAATTGTTGGGCTTCATCGTTTCCCAGCGTGGAATCGAGGTGCATCCTAAACATAAACCGTCCGACATGCCTGAAGGACATCCAATGGCTCACAGGATGCGTTGCAGTAGTAAGTCGGTTCGTTAGCCGACTTGGAGAGAAGGCTCTACCGCTATACAAGTTGCTGAAGAAGGCGGACAAATTTACATGGACGAACGAAGAAGATGCTATGCTTAAGAAGCTAAAGGAGATACTCTCCTCTGCACCTGTGCTTGCAGCGCCCGAGCCTATGTAGCCTATGTTAATTTACATGGCGGCCACCAACCGGATAATCAGCATCATCGTCGTGGTTGAGCGAAAAGAACCAACACATGAGTACGGAGTGCAATGACTAGTTTACTATGTAAGCAAGGTCTTGACGGAGTCCAAGCAGCGTTACCCGCACTACCAGAAGATAGCTTATGGAGTGTTCCTTGCTTCTCGGAAGCTAAGGCACTATTTCTAGGAGCACCCTATTATAGTTATGACCTAGGATCCACTGTCCGACATCATCAATAATAGCGACACTACGGGAAGGGTCGCGAAGTGGGGCATTGAACTTGCCGACTTCGAGATCACCTACAAGAGACGTGACGGTATCAAATCATACGTCTTGGCGGAATTCACTGCAGATTGGACGGAGATGCCGGATGCTACCCCCATACCAGAGCCAGAATACTGGGTGATGCACTTTGATGGATCAAAGCTACTCAACAGCTCGGGGGCTGGTGTAATGCTATAATCACCAACAAGGGAAAAGCTACACTACATTCTGCAGATCCACTTTGAGGCTACAAATAACATGGCGGAATATGAAGCACTCATTCATGGACTTCGCTTAGCCAAGGATATTGGCATCAAGCGCATAGTTTGCTGTGGAGATTCCAACTTGGTTGTCCAACAGGTAGCTGACACTTGGAACACGCAGAACCCTATGATGGTGGCATATCGAGACGAAGTAGACGAGATAGCCAAGTGCTTCGAGGGCTACGAAGTCAAGTATGTCAAGAGGGAGGAAAATGAGGCGGCTGATCTATTGTTAAAGCTTGGATCAGGGCGCAAACCAATTTCACGTGGCATTTTTATGGAGCATATACGGACACCATCCATGAAGGAGCAGACCCCGAGAACCCGAATAGAGTTGGCTCTTTTGTTCATACAGTAACAAAAGTCCCTTCGGCTTGGACAAAACCGTTCAGGGAATATCTCGTACACAGAACTTTGCCCATCGACGAGGTTGAAAGTCGGCAAATAGTACGTCGAGCAAAGGGCTATACCATAATCAATGGAAAGCTCTATAAAAGAAGCACCACTGGTGCATACCTAAAGTGTGTTTCCCAGCAAGAAGGTATTGAAATCCTTCATGAGATCCATCTTGGAGATTGCGGGCATCAAGCCGCTCCTCGATCGTTGGTCTCCAAAGCGTTTCGGCAAGGATTCAACTAGTTCAACGCGAGGCGGACACGGACAAGATAGTTGAGACATGCATGGGATGCCAGTACTATGCCTGACAACCACATGTACCAGCTCAAGAATTGCAAACAATACCAATAATTTGGCCGTTTACAGTCTAGGGGCTAGACATGGTTGGTACGTTTTAGACGGCACCTTGTGGGTTTAGACATCTTCTAGTAGAAGTTGATAAATTCACCAAATGGATAGAAGCTAAATCCATTAGAAATATTGATGGGGCAACTGTCCTTAGGTTTGTCCGGGATCTAGTGGTGAGATTTGGTCGCCCACATACCATTATCACCGAGAATGGTAGAAACTTGTCATTCAGAGAAGTGGAATATTATTGTTGGGAGAAGGGCATTCGCCTTGATTTGGATTTTGTGGCACATCCACAGTCCAATGGGCAAGTCGAGCGAGCCAATGGATTAATTCTATAGGGAATCAAGCCACGTCGAGAGGCACCGCTACATAGAGCAGCTGGAGCCTAGGCATAGGAATTATCATTTGTTCTGTGGAGTTTACGAACTACACCCAACAGATCTACTAGCTACACCCCTTATTTCATGGTATATTGAGCAGAAGCCATCCTGTCTTCCGACATCCTTCATGATTCACCAAGAGTTGCCGCCTACGACATCCTTCACGATTCACCAGGCGCCTAGATCTGGACCTTCTCGAGGAAGAGCGTGTATTGGCATGCCAAAGATCTGCCATCTACCAGCAGAAGCTACACAGCTACCATAGTCGCCGAGTTCGGCATCACTCGTTTAAAGAGGGGGATCTAGTGCTCCAACTTAAGCAGAAGAAGTCACACAAATTATCCCCTCCATGGGAAGGACCATTCATCATTAGCAAGGCCCTACTCAATGGATCTTACTACCTCCTTGACAATCGTGAACTAGAGGATAGACCAAACGAGGATCATAAGCGTAAGCGATGTGACCCGGATGATGACTACCCAGAGCTTGATCGGCCATGGAACATAGCACATCTACGTCCTTTTTACACTTAGCATATTTTTTATCTACTGTGTACCTCTTATATGATCAATGAAAAGGTCTTTGGTTCACTCATATGCTTGAGTCTTTTACCTCCTTTAATGTTCATTTTTGGATTGTATAAAACCTTTATGCACAAGTTTTGCATTTGCACTTGTGGAAATTCCGCCTAAGGGCGTTAGCATAAGTTTTCTGGTCTACACATTCTTTGTTGTTTTTATGTGGATTTTGGTGCAGTGAATTTTGGCACTCGAAGTCGGCAATTTTGTGCTTAGGTTTGGACGGTGCCATTGGGGAAGCCAGCACTTGCTTAAAAAATATATACATGCTGGAATTAGTACTTAAGTAGCAGGAAACATATAGCTATTGTTTTGTGCCTTAAGGTTAACCCATAGTTTTCTACATACATACAAAACATATATAGGAAACAAATATTACATATTGTTTTCATTCTTCTGGTGCAGGCTTCTTCGAGGTAACGTCATCAGCTGCAGGAGAGCCATCTGGCCCATCACTGAAGTTGGCAGTCTTGAGGGACTCGAAGGAGCTGGACTGGTCGGTGTCAATTACCTCAAGAGGTACAAAGGTGTTTGCATCCACCAACTTGGTGACCCTGGTGTCATAGCCGACAAGCGATGAATAGATGCTCCATGATCGATCTTCTGGCCGTCATCTTCTACATTGGGCAAGCCAGAGGTCATTGTGTCGATGTCAGCATTATCATAATGAGCCTTGACCATAGCCAACGACATCCTTGCACCTTCCCGGGTACATGAAGCTTTCCAGCTTACGATACGCTCGGGGGCTTTGTGCAGGATATCCGAATATTTCATGACGGAGTCCACTGCTTTGATGTTAATGTTCAAGGGCTCGACAATCTCTTTTTCTTGGGTGATGGCGGTGCTGATTAAGTTGCCGGCAAGAACCATGCATTCCTTTGGCGGAGGAGGATTATTGGTTAAACCAATAGGAGCTGCATTTCTGGCCAAGTGATTGAGTACATGAGTTAAAAACAACAAAAGTTCAGAGTACCTGGCTTATAGAAGTACAAGATAGAGTATGCTTACCAAAGATGCTATCCTCAGCCTGTTGGAGAATCTTCGCCATGGAGTCCAGTTCTTGACAGGGGGTCTTGTAAGCGTCAAGGTTGCGAGTATTCTGCTCAGTGGTAGCTTTGTTCTGTTCCTTGAGGATTGCAATTTCCTCCTTCAGATGGTTGATCACCGTGTTAGCGGATTCTTGCATGACAGCCATAGACTTTTCATTCATCTTCAGCGTGTCGTCTCTCTCCTGCTTTAGGATTTTTTTCGCTATCTAGCTCTTCCATGTTCTTGGATTGCTCGATAATGTCCTTCGCCTTGGAAATAGATTCTGCATGTCAGAGAAATGACAAGGCGCAATGAGTAGTCGGAAGTTAATGTCACAAGACCAAGATTGAGTGCGAAATTGAAAATAAAAACAAAATCTTGCTCTTGGTGATTTGATCCTTCAAGAAGGCAGTTTTACCCTTTTCAGCTTTGAGATCAGCACGCATCTTGTGGAACTTGTTGTTGGCGACATTCCTCCGAGCATTCTCATTCTGCAAAAAATATTAATGTTACTTAGTCTACTTGGAGCATCTAGCCGTATAAGTATCCGCCTAGAGGCTTGGGGGATACAGTACGATTTTTTAACTCAGCAATATGCTTAGTCTATCTTTAAGCATCGAGTCCGAACTAATTCTGTTTCACCTAGAGGCTTGGGGTCTATAGAATTAAAAATTACAAACACTGCGTATGCTACTCTAAAAGTATCCAGTCAGAATAATTCATTCAAACTACATACTTGGGGGATACAGTGAAAGTTTCTAGCTTAGTCACTCTTAGAGCATTCAGACCTAAAGACCTATGGTTTTCCGTCTAAATCCTTGGGGGCTACAGTGTGTAACTACCTCGGTGAATTACGCTCCTAGTACAAGCCTGGATGATCAGAAATGGTTGAAATAGTACGGTGGGGCCCAAATGCCACTCACAGGTAGACCTTTCGGCCGTCCCAACCATTTCCAAACATCGGGACAAGAACGGGCGGCGTAATCGGCAGGCGAAGGGATCAACTACATACACAAATGAGTATGTATGCAAGCCACCATACAATAGTACATCAGAGCCATTCCATCTAAAAGGAAAGGAAATATAGCAACGCCATACGGCAAGATCCAAATATCCTAGATAGATATAATAGTTTAGGATATCTCCTCATACATCAATCAACAGAGTATCAAGCGGAAGCGGAAGACAAAATCCGAGTACGGATAAGAAGCAAATCGGCATAAGATGCCCCATAAATAAGCACATCCCGCCCACAGATCTCACGGATCCCCGTTCCCGGAATATCTACACCGAATGATCGTTGCCCACATCGTCCGTCTCCTCAACCCAGTATCCATCTTGCGAGTGTACCTGTTCATCTGAACCAATAATTTATCGTGTGAGACCCTAGGGGTACTCAGCAAGTCTTTATGCCTCTAAAGGGGACACAACCTGGGGTGACGCAATTGCAGCAAAAGATAAACCCTAGCAATTCTATAGATACTCGCTAACCATCCGCCTAACCAGAGATAGACGGATGTCCGTGAATTAATAACAACAGTTATAACAGTTATAAAGGTAATCTTAACAGATCCATCCTCCTCCTCGCTTACCGACGAGGAAGCGGACGAACAACCCCCATCCGTTGGCAATTTAAATATCCATTCCATGAGTGTTGCTCTATTTACTAGTCAGGTACCTAGTCTAGTCAAATTAAAGGCGGTACTTTAGTTATGCTTGTCTATGATCGAGAAACTGTGCTCCAAGTCGTCCATAACCGCGGACACGGCTTTCAGAAAGTTTTACCCTGCAGGGGTGCACAAATAGCAACACACACTCGATATGCCTCGGAAAAACCAAATCAAAACCCAACGAGGCAGTCACGACAAAGCAATTACAGGATTCAGAAATATTTCAGGGGGCCACCCCTTTAAGTAGATCCCGCAACGAAGCCGGACGGCTCCGAGACGGGCTTAAGGTTGTGGAGGCGGCTGTAAACGACTGGGAACCCGAAAGTGTGGCTGGGCTTGTCGATACAGCGAAATCGGGCCACGATCCTAAACAGTACAGTGTGCTCCTCGCACAATTTAAATAAAGCAGTAAAGCATGGCATAAGTACAGGATAGTAAATAAAACCTCAAACTAGTTTGTGGCCCCAAGAAATACGAATGAATCAAGCTCTGGCTCAGGGGGGTTCATAAGCCTCCCGGATGTGGATAGCGCGAATATTCAAGGAACAGGAATCAAGTACTCGGGGTCCTACGGGACACAAGTGAGCCTGAAAAACCAAATAGCGAATATGGCTCACCGATGCCACTTTCATTAGTTATCCCATTACTACCCAGGTCAAGTTGTTTAGGTACCTCGTTATCCATCAGACACTCACATACCCTACACATGCTGTTCTACGACTCGCATGGCTCAAACAACTCCTGTAGTAATGGCTCATGGGATGGAGGAACAAGCTTCGGTGGGGTTTAAATGTAAAGGCTATGCAATACTTGGGATTCAATTTAATGCAAACGCGACTCAATGATGCAAGAATAAGAAAGAGGCAATAGGTACTATATGTATGCAAGCATGTGGTAGTGCTTGCCTGGCAGCTCAGTTGAAGCAAGTGATGGATCTGGGTAGTGCTCCTGGTTCTCTTGATATATC
This sequence comes from Avena sativa, assembly GCA_916181665.1. Classification (NCBI taxonomy): domain Eukaryota; kingdom Viridiplantae; phylum Streptophyta; class Magnoliopsida; order Poales; family Poaceae; genus Avena; species Avena sativa. Next base: position 87,505,284 of record OV702293.1, on the reverse strand, counting down.
CCCTGCTCAGCGTCTATTCGAAGAAGAACCAAACAAACAAGGGCCAACATAAATAAAGTGCACAAGCATATGAATAAAAAGGCGACAAGCAAACAATCATGCCATGATGAATGATGCACAATTTGCATGGCAAGTAAGTAGCATGGCATAGGTGAAGTGTGGAACACAAGAATAAACATTTTTATTTAGTTTTGGCCCCAATTTATTCCCATATTAGTTGCTGTATACTTTATATTTATATTATGCATTCCTCAAAACAAACCATGGAATGCATAAACAGAAAGGTCTCGTCGAGCTAATCATTTTAGACATATTATTTGTTAAATTTGGATTTATAAAACAAAAGTTATTAATTTATTAAGGTAAAAGGGCATTTAATGTAATTTAAATAAACTTGGAATTTTAAATGTCCAAAATATATTTTGAATGGCATATTTGAATTCCTCACATTTTTCTGCTTTGAAAACATATATGATTTGTTAAATTTGGATTAATATTTAAAAAGTTGTTTAAAAACAGAATTATATTTGAATTTGAAATAATTAGAAAAAGATTTGAATTTAAAACAGATTTCGGAAATACTTTTTATACCCAGACAGACTCAGCCACTGTCGCTGACAGGTGGGGTCAGCTGCTGACTGGGCAACACGCGCGCAGAAAACCTTTTGCACCGTGGCCTATTCTAGCCTAAGCGGATGACAAGCGGGCCCGACAGTAACTGCGGCCCCACGTGACAGCGAAGCCCAGGGTGGACCACGTGGCGGTGCTAGGGGAGCGCGGGTTGAGCTTTACGAAAAGCTGGGATCCTTTTTGCAAAATGCCACGAGAGGCTGACGGTGGGCCACGCGGGAGCGCGGGTTGAGCACCGAGAAGTGGGGGGGGGGGGGGTCTTTTGCAAGTTTGCTCGGCGACTGACTGGTGGGCCAAATCGTACCGCGGGTTAAGCGTAAAAACTAGCAGGGGGTTACGCGCAAAAAGGCCGCCGTACTGTTGATCTTCCTCTGACGACCGATCGGTCTGTGCGCGACAGAGGACAGCGCGCCGCGGTGGGGCTTCGAACGCGCGACCTCGGCACGCGCGCAGGCAGCGGTGACCACTAGGCTAAGGCGGGGTTGCTGTTAGGAGGGTGGACGGGGCCTAGGTAGGGTTTGCGTGGCGCGGAAGCGAGCAAGCGCGCGCGCTCGTCGGTGCACCGAGGGTGCACGACGAATCGTCCGGCGGACCTAGCGCGGAAGCGAGCAGGCGACCATGTCCAGGGGGTTAGGGAGCTCACCGAGGTGGCGTTGGCGTGGTCGGATCGAGCAGAGAGGCGGTAGGTCGTCGGTGAAGCAGGCGGACGGCCGGCTAGGGTTTCGGCTCGGGCGCGGCAGGTTCTGGTGGCTCCGGTCCGTCTCCTACTCGACGGCGTGTACAGGCGTGGTGTAGGGGTTCGGCTTGGTCTTCTCGATCACCTCCCCGGCGTGCTTGTCGTCTGGAACGGCGGGGTGCGGTGGAGGCCGACGGTGGCGGCGTTGGGGTAGACGGAGGCGGTAGGGGTGGATGGGGAGGATGGAGTAGGTGGGCACGGTCCTGCTGAGATCTGGGAGAGGCCAGAGGGGGTAGATAGCAGAGAGGGAGAGGGAGGCGGCGTGGGGGAGGTTGTAGATGGGAAAGGTGGCTCGGCCACCTTTCCCTCCTCCTCGCACGTGCTCGGTCGGGCAGGACAGGGGCAGGGCGAGGTGCAGCTGGCAGGTGGGGTAGGGCAGGCCAGGGGCGGGGTGGTTCGGGCTGGGGCCCCTAGGGCAGAGAGAAAGGAGAGGGAGGGAGGTAGGGAGCTCGGGCTAGGTTGGGAGCTAGGCTCGGGTTAGGGTTTCTTTGTGTGGTGGAGGGGTAGCTAGGTGGGTCCAGGTGGGGCCAGCTAGGTCAAGTCATGGTGGGGTGGCTCGGCATAGAGAGACCAAAGGGAGGGAAAGAGGGGGGTGTACTTAGGGTGTGGTTTAGCTTAGGTGTAGATTAGGGTTTAGGAGAGGGGGTATGGGTATGGTGATGAAGGGTAGATGATGGTCTAGGGACTAAAGAGAGAGAGAGATGGAGTGGTTTTGCTAGGACAAGGTCAAGCCAAGAACAACTAAGATCAAACCAAAACAAAACAAGAAAAGAGGGGGAGGTGGTGCAAGCACGATCAAATTAAGACCAAGCTAAAAGGAGGGAGAGATAGATGAGAGATGGCATGATCCATCCAAAACAAGTAAAAACCAAAAGACAAGCAAAAGATGTACTTGCATGGCCCATGCAACTATTCAATGCCATGTTGATTCTTGTGAAGACAATATTAATACATGGCATTATTATGATGCATCCCCAAAATTGGACTAAGGCACAAGCAAAAGAATTTAGAAGGAATTCCAAGTGGAGTATATGGAGATGATCACATTGGATTATATTTGGGGCTTGCTAGTGTGTACATGCCACTAGGTATTTTAACAAGCCCTCAAAAATACCCCAACATGATGATAACCCCAAACCACACCTATGGAAGCTAGGAAAAGGTTCCACTCACAAGGCATGCAAAGGTGGCCATGTGGCTCTCATATATCAATATTGTGAAAACAACATGATGCCAAGATGAGAGCATGTGGCAAGGATTGGATCCATCCCAACCCACATGAGCTAGAAGTAAAACCCATAAATGCCAAGCTCATATTTAGTTGGATGGTGGAATTATAAGGTGGTGAAAGAAAGGTGGTGGAGTTCATAAGAGATATGCCCCCAACTCAACTTGGGCATTAAACAATATATCAAGAACCAAATACAGTTAATAATGCATATGAGATAAGAACCAAATCAAAAAGGGTTTTATATGATGCTCAAATGCAAGGAGGCATGATGACATGAGCATGATATAATGATGATGCAACAATTATATATTTGAAGTAGCCATTATATTACTAGACCAAGTAGCATTACAATTGTTAGACAATTGGGATGCTACACAGTGGGATACTACATATGAAATGCAAAAGGCATATAAAACTTAAAAGTGCAATGATCTTGAGGTTGCTGGAGATTTCGGTCAATATCTTGCTAAAAGAAAGACTGTTAACGCACAATATCTCCGCCTGCTTGAGCAGCTCCTCAAGGCCACACGTGGGAGAAGTCGGCGTTATACCAGGAGCCAGAGCTGAGCTACTCGGTGTAAGAACCGGGTAGACGATCTTTGGGATCTCTGCTGGCGTCTTGGGTGCAATGGCTCCACCTATGGCAGAAGTTCCGCCTTCCACCATTGCCTTACCGCTATCAATGGCATCCTTAGCCGAAACTTTAGCCACTTTAGCGGACGTGATCTCCTATGTCGCCTACTCTCCGACAACATGGGGATCCGCGGCAACGTCTGGGACCTCCTGAGAAGGAGTTGGGTCCACTTCCATGGTGGAAGGTTCAAATGTTACCTTTGCTAGAGAACTTGTCAGTGCGGTAGCAGGCTGGACGCTTAGAGTCATAGGGGCGATGGCGGGAGATGCTTGGTTAAACATTGCAATGATGTTTTTAGAAGCCCCCGATGTTTTGGAGGTCTTCTTCAAACTCATACTGGCCTTCTTCTTGAAACGTACAAAAAGTATAAGTACAGGAATAAGACGAGCAAGAGACAATGTCAGATGTTAAGAAGCTTACACAATGGTTGGTGCCTTGGTTAACGGGATACCAGTAATTCTTCCTTGCTCCACCTCTAGGGAGGCGGTGGATCTCTTGGAGGCTCCACCCTCCGTCTTCTGTTTCTTGGCTCCGTCGATAGCGTCAGAGGTGGAGCTCTTCCGCTTTCACGCCAATGGGACATCATCGTCGGACACGACGGTGACTTCATCATGGGATCATAGACTTGGGAAGCCATGGTACCTTCATATAGATTCTTCAGCTGTTAAGTGAATCCCAAAGTGTTAGACGCAAAGGTTAAGGCAAGGCGGAAGAACTAGAGTATATGTCATACACGGAAAAATAAATAAGTACCTCTGGGCACGTGCCGCCCTAAAACATGTCATAGGTGATGGTGAAGCCATGCTTCCTGTCCTTCACCTTGACTATGTTTTGAGGCGAATCTTGACGGAGTCACTCGAAAAGTTGTCCTCGGAGATGCTGAGGCTATCCTTCCTATCCTTGGAATATTCGTAGCTTCACGCGGTGCTGCAGAGGCTAAATCCGCCTGATGAATCAGCACATGGCTAGGTCCAACCCAGTCAGACCAGTCTCTACGAGACAGTCTATATGCCTTACGACGCGAGATGTTTCGTCGTTGGAGGGGAGGAGGGCTTGGGATCTCCATGTCGGGGCTTCAGCGGCAGCTCCATCGACAAAGTCCTGGTACATTTTTTCTCGGCCAGCTAGAGGAATGTCTGGGCCGTACAACTACGTCATCTTCCAGTTCTTGCAGGATTCATGGCCAACGATGTCGAGGAACCGTCAGCCAGGCCGGATCTTCAAGCTAATGGTTCCACAATTCCTAAGCTCCTCCTTGCTCACTCCGGCTTCCCTCTTGACAGTGAAGAAGTAGATAAACAAATCTAACCTAGGCTTGATCCCTACGTAACCCTCATAGAGCGCCGCGTAATTGCTAAGCTTGAGGATTCTATTCGGGGATAGGTTCTGAGGTTCAACCCGGTAATGGCTAAGGACTTCTATGAAGAAGTCAGAGATTGGGAGGGAGACGCTGCACACTAGTTGGGCTTTGAGGTATACATTTTCTCTGGCTAGGGGAGAAGGGACGACCTCGCCGGCCGGCATCACCCACCAGACCAGACCCTCCGTCGTGGGGAGGTAACCATCGGCAAGCATCTCTTTGAGATCGTTCTCGGTGAAATCCGAGCCACGCCATTCCCCCTTGTGGGAATCAGCCTCCTCTTCCAGCAATTCCGGCCCCACTAGAATATGTTCGCCACTGGTGGATTCCACCACCCCGGTACGCGGCACCACCACGCCCTCTGGTGGGACGTGGACAGAGGTCATCGGCTTAGCCGTGGCCTCGCCCAACGCCGGCATGGATGGAGTAGTGTTGCTGCTAGCCATTGGTGAAGAGGGAGAGTGGCTGTGAGATTGGAAGAAAAGTTAGGGTTTTTCCTCTGTGCAGGTGGAGAGCTCGAGGAGACTTTGGCTAGAGGAATAAGACAATGCGAGGAAGAATGGGGTGAAAAGATAAAAATCACCACGGTTACAATATATAGTACTCGGCATCAAGATTCATGCAAGTTGATCAAATGCTTGGTGCGTGGACATCGCATGTGCAAACATGCGTGGAAATTTCGCCATGTTACCACTGCCGCCACCAATGTTTCGTATCCTTCATGCGGGAAAAACGGCTATGATTACGTTCTATGCATGTGTGAGTTATGAGGCGTCGCAGACCTATGGTCTACGTCACTCTACTGGAATAGGTAGGTGAACCATCCCATCTTAAGACGGAGAACATGTTGTCCAACTTACATGTTGAGCATGGAGAACATCGCAGGGTTCTTGGGAGGACTACAAGATATTGCTTGACAATTTGCCGACATCTATCTATACAGAGCATCCAAATTAAAGAGGCAAGACGGTGCAAGATCTCGGAGTTCTCTGGGGGCTACTGTTGGGGATATGATGAATGGGTATCACCATTGCATGTCTCTAATCCGGATAACCCGGGTGGCCCATAGTCGGTAGCAAGGCCTATGGCCTACTGGGCGGCCCAGTTAAATGTATCCAGAAGGGAGGCCCATGCCGGATAAAGGAAGGCTAGTTGTAAACTGTGTAGGACTCTGTAACCTCTCCAGCTAGTACTTTCCCTGTAACCCTAGGATCTGGTGACTATATAAGCCAGACCTAGAGTAACCTTTAGGGCATAGAACAAATCATATCACGCACAACGAACCGATCCCTGTAACTCGGCGTATTGCCATTATAGTGATTTATAGCAGGAGTAGAATTCCGCCACTATCGTGGGATCTGAACCTGGGTATGTTGTGTTACCTTGTACCCGCCAACCTTCCGCCTTACCCCACGTCTCTAAACGCGAAATGTGAGGACCCCACCATGGCGTACTCGTCGGTAATACCATGACACGAAGGATGATCCAAGGGGAGGATCACCAGATGGACCATCTTGTCGGATGTTCGCTTCGACCGTCGTTGCTTCTTCGGGGAATCCTTGTTGCCAGAATACAACCAGTAAGAAAAGGTCAGATGTGTGGTGGAGCAAAGGGTATCAGGCACCGACTTTCCTGGAAGCAACCCTCCTCACGAGCATATTTCCCTCGAGCCGCCTTGGAGGGTCGGCTTCATCCGAGGAGCTTCCAGCCCACGCGGCTCCCAATAAAGGCATCCCGAGGACAGGATGCCCCACTCATCAAACTAGTGGAGCGTGGCAAGGATCTCCGCCTTGCGAGGATCAAGGTAGAGGGGCCAAACCCCCTTAGGAAGCTCAGCGGCGGTGGAGGTGTGTAGACGCTCGTGTATCAAGCCCGCGACCTCTGGGTCGTCGGTAAAACCATCCCCTAGAGTCAGGTGATCCCACGCGACAAAATCCCATAAGTCTTTGACGTGCTTCTGTAGCGGAGCAATCCTAAGGAGAAGTTACTCCATGGCCACCAAAGGGCCCATCAAGTTGGACGAGTCGAGATCCTTAATGTGCGATATTAGGGTGTCGACCTTGTCTCCCTCCAGACTCATCGTGGACCAGCTGCGGATACTATCCTTCTCGGCCAAGGCAGTTGGGGGCAAGAGACGGGGGCTATCATCTTGCACATCCATCAGGAGCCATCGGTTCCAGAAGTCGTCCACACGTTTTGACCATCCCATCTGGAAGCCAAAGGCCCCCTCCTTCAGAAAGGAGGCGCACACAACTATCCGCGAAGTGGAGGTTAGGCGGAGAACATACATGTGGCGCAACAACGCCATGGACGTCTTCACCCCCACAAACATCTCGCACCAACACGCGAAGATGGCGATAATGGTGATGGAGTTGGGCTGTAGGTGAAGTGCGCAAATCTGGTAGTTCTCAAGCACCACCATGAAGAAGGGGAGAATGGGTGTACTAACCCCGCTATGACGGTGTGGTAGAAAAACAGGTGCACGAACCCGGCAAGGCCGAACGGATCTATCGATCCCGGCCACACCCGGGTCTCTCCCCACTGGTTACAGATCGAGGCGAGGTGCGAATGGCATTGGTCTTGTTGGTGGAAGGAATCAGCGCCTCCCTTAACTCCTCCTCCTCCCTTTCCTCGACTTGGGAGGGAACAACATGAGGCGTTTTCCCCTTCGCGAAGGCTAAGGCTCCCCGGTGAGGCATCCGTGTGGTGGGCGGGAGCACACGCACTTAGGGAAGAACTCGAAGGAGAAGGTGGTTGGTGCAAGGAAAGAGAAGTATGAGTCTCGCACTACTACGAAAACGGCTATAGGTAATCCATACATCTGTGGCGCACATGCTGAAGGTACCCCACGGGTAAAATAGTTGTGGCGCACTGCCTACAGGTGCCCTACGGCTAGCAGTCATAAGCGTGGCACACATGGGAGTGGTGCGCCACGACTATGTGTGGGCCAGGTCACAGGTGGCCACAAACCACACATCCGTAGCGCACTAGGTCAGGGTGCGCTCCGGGTATGAAACTTAGTAGTAGAGCACCTGATCTAGTGCGCTACGGATGTGTGGGTTGTGGTCTGCTGGGAAAACTTAGCTGTAGGGCACCCTGTCCTAGTGTCCTACGGCTAAGTACCCTGCACCAACTCCACCCCCCCCGTGGATTGCCTTTTTAGGCTTTGCAAAAAATAAAAGAAAATGATAAATGTTGGGAATATGCCCTAGAGGCAATCATGTATGATGATATTTATCATTGTATTCATAAAGATATTATGTTTTCCTTGTATAAACATCTGATAAACATGCCCTAGAGGCAATCATGTATGATGATATTTATCATTGTATTCATAAAGATATTAAGTTTTCCTTGTATAAACATCTGATAAACATTCCCTAGAGGCAATCATGTATGATGATATTTATCATTGTATTCATAAAGATATTAAGTTTTCCTTGTATAAACATCTGATGTTTATCATTGAATATGGGATTCGGTTGTGGAACTATACATTCATGTTGTTTGTACTAAATATCCTTGGTTATCGAGGTTGTGCTAGACACACAACTTAGACCAATGTGAAAGTCGGCTTGATGACTCGGTTCCACTTGTCATGGGCATGGAGATGCCATTCTGACTTGCATAGATTTGGCTAAAGAGTTTAGCGAGTTGGATTGACCCATATTGAGGTACAACGAACAAGTTGTCATTTGTATATCTCAATCAATGTAATCCTTAGACCTGCATAGTCCGAGTTGAGGATCACCGACTTAGGTTCTATCAAACGTTGATTCGTAACTGGGAAGTTATAAAGGCAGAGTTTGGATCGACTGAGAATCAAGCTGCGTGATGTGAATAACCAAGATGGGATTTTTGCCCCTCCACTTGGAGAGATATTCTCTGGGCCCTCTCGGATGATATGATTCGGAAAGCATGGCCATGCACGACTCGGTTAAGTGTTAACCGAGGCGGTCAACTAAGAGTTAGTCGGGTGAATCACTTATCTCGGATCGAGTAGAGAGTCGGACTATTTAAAGGATGACAAATATTCATCTATAGTCTAACAAGGTATATCGTGAGGCAAAAGGGACTCAGGCGCAAGTCGCATTGGAAAGGAAAGTCGACATGACTCTTTGGTACTTGGGAGTCGGCACTTTCTCCTAGGAGCCACTACCGACTAATCGATCGAGAGTCGGACTCTAATCGTGTCCAAGCAGCCGTGAGCCTGCGGGGTCGCACACTTAAGAGCGGGAGCAAGTTCGGACTGGATCTAAACCGGAAATCTGGTTGGGTTGGACCTGAGCCAGATTTGGACTAAGTCAGTGAGTCGGACTCACGGTGACCAGTATTATATGGGCTTTAGTGACTGGGCCACTAGAGTGGAGCCCACGTTCACTCCCTATATATAGTGGAGCACAGTAAGCCAAAAGGTTAATCATTGATCGGTAAGGTTGTCCCTTGAGTTGAAAACCCTAGCTCCACGACAGTCCTGCCGACGTACCGAACCTAGCAGTTTTACCACTGGTGCTCCTCCTTGTACGTGTGGATACCAGAAGAGGTGTTGTACGATCAGCACCAGGACGATCGGATCACAAAGGAGTGCACTGCATCAACTGAAGAGCTTCATCAGTAATCCGCAATTGCGCGTCTAGTGGTAAACCTCGTGGCCTTCTACCTCAGCTGGATCTTGGGATCACCACGATTAGAGGGAAAAAGTTTTGTTTTATCTCTACGTGGCCCAACAGTGGCATCAGAGAGATATCTTCTTGTTTTAGGCTCGAGATCTCGCATATGTGATATGCTGTTGGCTGTAGATGAGATCTACATGCTGTTTTGGTGGTCGATCTATGAGATAGATCGATTTTGTACGATGTTTATTGGATCAACTGTACTCGGGGAATGGTAGATCTGATTTTCGTGATCATATTGTTGAGGTCGTGGAACGACATACCCCTACCGGTCGGGTTCACCATCGGGGTATACTATGACACGTAAATCCAGATGCGGTGATCAAAGATCAAAGAGTTTGATCGAATCGGAACAATGGTCAGAATCCATGTCCGTATCATAGATGAGATCTACGTTTTTGAAAAAAATCCATGTCTGGGAGCACCGGCTTCGCCCTGTCATAGCGCCTTAGATGTCGTTGCAAGTTTCACAATGCCGGTAGATAGCGTATCTATGCATAACTTGTTTTTTTAGGAAGTTGTGAATGGTATGGTTCATGTGCATTTGATGTATGTGTGTAATCCATATGTGATCTGCGAATCATGGTTTTGTCAGCCGGCTAGAGCCTAGGTGCTGTCATTTTATTGTATGATGACCTATGTGTCGAATTCTCTATGTAATTTACTTTACTAAGCTATTGTAGCTATTTGGAGAATCCGGAAGACGTGCAAGTCGATGTACAAATCAGCGATATGGTTCAAGACGGCAAGTGACAAGTGTTGCCACGAGTCAGATTACAGGCTTTTGTGGATATGGAGATCGCCATGAAGAGAGCCATACCATTTCACATTATAATTGATTTATTTTGTGTTATTGATATGTCTCTGTTTTACCTCTATTAGATTGTCGGTAAAATGTAATCCCTCAAAGAAGGTCTAGTCAGTTTTCCTGCCAGTTTTTGTACCATCACAAGTCAGACATTTTTGGTAGTGGGCTCATAAAATTGAGGTGCTACCAATTCTTTTTGACTAGGTGGGTTCGAGTCGGACTCTTACTATAGAAACACTCGGTAAGCTAGACGGGTTTATCACAACGGTTGTGCGGCTTGGGGAAAAGTCGGATGGGAGCCGAGGCATGTGATGCCACCCGTCCAACAGGAGTCGTATGAGATACGATTGACAAGGAGTTGTCTACGTAGATAACTTGGCGGCTAGCGGTGATGCTAAAGCTCACTAGCCAGCTTGCTTATTTAGGATCCTGAATCACTAAGTAACCATCGGAGGGGTGTTGGTTCTAGTGGGAGCATAAAATATTAAAGTGTTTAATATGCTTTCTCTTTTATGAATACATGTCTTAAGTGTTTTGCATATTTTATGTTGTAGATCATGGCACCAAGTAGCAGTCACTCTCAGATATCCGGTTTTGCGTTGAGAACCATTCTTGAGAAAGATAAACTGAACGACACTAATTTTACCAACTGGTATCGAAATCTAAGAATTGTTCTCAAACAAGAAAAGGAGAACCATGTCCTAGAAAACCCACTTCCAGATGAGCCGAATGAGAATATGACTGTCGCTGCCACCAATGCCTACAGTCGGGCTAAGGATGAGTCCACGGATATTAGCTGTCTTATGCTTGCTCACATGGAACCGGACTTGCAAAAGCAGTTCGAGAATGTTGAGGCCTACGATATGATCGAAAGCCTCAATAATATGTTCTAGTCTCAAGCGAAGACTGAGAGGTATCAAGTCTCTCAGGCTTTGCTGAGTTGCAAACTTAAGGATGGTGATCCCCTAAGTCCGCATGTGATCAAAATAGTTGGTTACGTGCAGTCTTTGGAGAGGCTTGGCTACCCCATTAGCGAAGAGCTCGCTACAGATATAATTATGAACTCTCTTCCTAGTGAATATGGGCAGTTCATTTCGAACTACCACATACATGGTATGGATACGAAGCTCATTGAATTTCATGGGATGCTCAAGTAGGCAGAGGCGGATCTCAAAAAGGGCACTAGTCAAGTGTTGATGGTATAGAATAAGGCTAAGTTTAAGAAGAGTTCTTGGACTAAGAAGAAGGCTAAGTCTGGAGGAAAGCAGGCTAGGACCCGATCCCAAGCGCTTCCTCGGGGACTAAGTCATCTCCTTCAGCTGAATCCACTTGCTTCTATTGCAAGGCGGATGGCCACTGAAGAGGAATTGCAGCAACTACTTGGCTGACAAAGCCAAGAGTGGAGGTATGAATTCCGACTCAAGTACACTTGTTTGCAATGTTATAGACATTTATCTTGCTGATGCACCTAATAGTTCTTGGCTATATGATACCGGATCAGTTATTCGCATATGCAACTCATTGCAGGGACTGGTAAGGACTAGGAGCGTAGCAATAGGCGAGGTTGATATTCGAGTCAGCAACAAAGCAAGAGTTGATGCATTGGGAGTCGGCACGATGCAACTTCATTTACCTTACAGATTCATTATGGAATTGAATAATTGTTATTATGTTCCAGTGCTTAGTCGAAACATTATTTCTGCTTCATGTTTGATGAGGCAAGGTTATGAGTTGAATATCAAGAATAATGGTTGTTCTTTATATTTGAATGATATGTTTCACGGCTTTGCACCCGTCCAGGACGGGTTATTTATTTTGAATCTTGATGGTGAGTCGGTTTATAACATAAATGTTAAAAGGTTGAAACCAAATGATTGGAATATGACTTACTTTTGGCACTGTCGACTTGGTAATATAAGTTGGAAACGCATGAAGAAGCTATATGATGATGGAATCCTAACTTCGTTCAACTTGGAGTCGTTCGAGACATGCGAATCTTTCCTACTCGGCAAAATGACCAAGACACCTTTTGCAAAGAGTTGTGAAAGGGCATCCGACTTGTTGGGACTAGTACATAGTGATGTATGTGGACCAATGAGCACGACAGCTAGGGGTGGTTATGAGTACTTCATTACCTTCACTGATGATTTGAGTAGGTATGAATATATCTACTTGATGAAACATAAGTCGGAAGCCTTTAAAAAGTTCAAAGAATTCCAGAATGAAGCACAGAATCAACTCGGCAAGAAAATAAAGTTTCTTCGGTCGGACCGAGGAGGCGAGTACATGAGCCATGAGTTTGATGACCATCTGAAGAGTTGTGGAATAGTTCCTCAACTTACTCCGCCAGGAACGCTGCAAAGAAATGTTGTTTCGGAAAGGAGGAATCGGACCTTGTTAGACATGGTACGATCAATGATCAGTCGGACAGATCTGCCTTTATCATTTTGGGGGTAATTGTCTAGAAATAGCGGCGTTCACACTAAACAGAGTACCATCAAAGTCGGTAGAGAAGACACCGCATGAGATATGGACAGGCAAAAAGCCGAGTTTGTCTTTTCTTAAGATTTGGGGTTGTGAAGCATTTGTCAAGCGACTTCAGTCGGACAAGCTTATGGCCAGGTCGGATAAGTGTATTTTCATGGGGTATCCGAGGGAAACCTTGGGTTACTACTTCTACAAACGAGAAGAAGGCAAATTGTTTTTTGCTCGGAACGGTATCTTCATTGAGAAAGAGTTTCTTAGTCGGGGAGACAGTGGGAGAACGGTGCAGCTCGAAGAAATTCGAGAGGAACTGGCTAGTAGCGAGTTGGCTAAAACCTTGGAGGTTGACCCAGTCATGGTAGCTGAGCCGGTAGCGGCACTTGTACTACAAAGATCGGCAAGATTGCGAAGTGTTCGTGATGTGTTACTGTTAGACAATGATGAGCCGGAAAATTATTCGAAAGAGATGGTGGGATCTGATTCCGAGTCATGGATTGCAGCCATGAGATCCGAGTTAAAGTCCATGGATAAAAATCAAGTTTGGAATTTGGTTGATCTGCCAGACGGTGCAAGATCCGTCGAGTGCAAATGGGTCTTTAAGAAGAAAACTGATATGGATGGAAATGTTTCCGTCTATAAAGCACGTCTTGTCGCGAAGGGGTTCCGACAAGTTCGAGGACTTGATTACGACGAGACTTTCTCGCTTGTAGTGATGCTTAAATCAGTTCAGATCATGTTAGCTATAGTAGCCTATTTCAACTATGAGATATGGCAGATGGATGTCAAAATGTCTTTCCTTAACGGAAATTTAACCGAGGACGTGTATATGATATAGCCCGAGGGTTTTGTCGATCTGACTAATGTTGACAAAGTGTGCAAACTTCAGAAATCCATTTATGGGTTCAAGCAAGTATCTCGAAGTTGGAATATTCTCTTTGATGAGGTAGTCAAATCATTTGGCTTCATCAAGAGTGATCATGATTCTTGTTTATACAAGAAGTTTAGTGGGAGCAAAGTAACCTTTAGAATCTTATATGTTGATGACATATTATTGATTGGAAATGATGTCCAGATGTTGCAAGAAACCAAGGAATCATTGGAAAACAGTTTATCAATGAAAGACTTGGGTGAGGCAACATATATTCTCGTAGTCCGGATCTATAGAGATAGATCAAGAAGGCTCATTGGATTGAGTCAGAGTACTTATTTGGACAAAGTGTGGAAGAAGTTCAACATGGTGTAAAACTTAGCAAGACTCAGTGTCCTTCGACAACTGATCAGCGAAGTCAGATGAGTGTGATTCCATATGATTCTGTAGTCGGATCCATCATGTATGCCATGATTTGTACTAGGCCGGATATTTCCTATGCTCTAAGTGTTGTGAGCAGATACCAGGCTGATCCTGGAGAAATCCACTAGACAGCGGCTAAAAATATCCTAAAGTACTTGAGAAGGACTAAGGATATGTTTTTGGTTTATGGTGGTTAAGATGAACTCAGTGTAAAGGGTTAAAAGCATTTGAGTTATCTTACCGACTCTGATGATTCTCGTTCCCAATCTAGAAACGTGTTTATTATAAACGGAGGTGCTGTGAGCTGGAAGATTTCCAAGCAAGAGACTGTGTGTGCATCTACAACAGAGGCTGAGTATATTGCCGCCTCAGAGGCAGTAAATGAAGCTGTTTGGATGAGGAATTTCCTCATGGATCTTGGTGTGGTTCAGGGATTGTCCAATCCGTTAGACGTGTATTGTGACAACAATGGTGCTATTGCACAAGCCAAGGAACCTAGACAACACCAGAAGAACAAGCACATACTCATGCGGTACCACCTGATTCGCCAGTTCGTGGATCAGGGTGATATCAAGTTAAGCAAGGTACATACAGATGCAAATATTGCGGATCCGTTGACAAAGCCGTTACCACAGTCGAAGCATGAGGCGCACCTGAGAGCCATGGGCATTAGATGCTTAGAAATGTGATGTCGGAAGATTGACTCTAGTGGAAGTAGGAGACTATTGGGAATATGCCCTAGAGGCAATCATCTATGATGATATTTCCCATTGTATTCATAAAGAGATTAAGTTGTCCTTGTATAAACATCTGATGTGTATCATTGAATATGGGATTTAGTTGTGGAACTATACATTCATGTTCTTTATACTAAATATCCTTGGTCATCGAGGTTGTGCTGGACACACAACTTAAACCAATGTGAAAGTCGGCTTGATGACTCGGTTCCACTTGTCATGGGCATGGAGATGCCATTCCGACTTGCATAGATTTGGCTAGAGAGTTTAGCGAGTCCGATTGACCCATATTGAGGTACAACGAACAAGTTGTCATTTGTATATCTCAATCAATGTAATCCTTAGACCTAAGGTTATTGCATAGTCCGAGTTGAGGATCACCGACTTAGGTTCTGCCAAACGCTGATCCGTAACTGGGCAGTTATAAAGGCAGAGTTCGGGTCAACTGAGAATCAAGCTACGTGATGTGAATAACCAAGATGGGATTTTTGCCCCTCCACTTGGAGAGATATTCTTTGGGCCCTCTCGGATGATATGATTCTAAAAGCATGGCCATGCATGACTCGGTTAAGTGTTAACTGAGGTGGTCGACTAAGAGTTAGTCGGGTGAATCACTTATCTCGGATCGATAAGAGAGTCAAACTATTTAAGGGATGAAAAATATTCGCCTATAGTCTGACAAGGTATATTGTGAGGCAAAAGGGACTCGAATGCAAGTCGCATTGGAAAGGCAAGTCGACATTACTCTTTGGTACTTGGGAGTCGACACATTCTCCTAGGATCCGCTACCGACTGATCGATCGAGAGTCGGACTCTAATCTTGTCCAAGTAGCCATGAGCCTGCGGAGTCACACACTTAAGAGCGGAAGCAAGTTCAGATTGGATCTAAACCGGAAATATGGTTGGGTTGGACCTGAGCCGGATTTGGACTGAATAAGTGAGTTGGACTCACGGTGACCAGTATTATATGGGGTTTAGTGAATGGGCCACGAGAGTGGAGCCCATGTTCACTTCCTATATATAGTGGAGCACAATAACCCAAAAGGTTAATCGTTGTTCGGTAAGGTTATTCCATGAGTTGGAAACCCTAGCTCCACGGCAGTCCTGCCGACGTACCAAACCTAGCAGTTCGCCGCCGGTGCTCCTCCTTGTATGCGTGGATACCAGCAGAGGTGTTGTACGATCAGCACCAGGATGATCGGATCGCAAAGGACTGCACTGCATCAACTAACGCACTTCATCAGTAATCCGCAACTGCGCGTCTAGTGGTAAACCTCGTGGCCTTCTACCTCTGTTGGATCTTGGGATCACCACGATTAGAGGGAAAAAGTTTTGTTTTATCTCTACGTGGCCCAACAATAAACACTTCAAAAAATAAAATCCTTTCATACTTACACAGGTAATGTGGTATAGTTTCTAGGAAAATTAACAAAGGTGAATTTCGACTTTTTCTGCAAAAAAAGGTCATGGCACGGTAAAATGGGCATAACTTTTGCATACGATGTAAAAAACGTATAATATACCAAAATGACCAGAACGAGATTCCGCATCCGCTCGTAGTGACCTTTGGTCGTTTAGCGATTTTTTAGATTTTCTAAATTCAAAAAGAGTAAAAATTTACGGTTAAGAGACCATTTTTTCCTGCAGACAAAAATAGAGAGCAATTTACCTGTAGCGCACCACCCCTAGTGCGCCACGACTAAGTTGGGCGGGATTCGAAATTCGAATCACCACCCCGCCCACCTACCCTCTACTTTTCCCTCCCCCTTCTCTCCTTTTCCTTTTCCTCCCTTTTCCTTTTCCTCCCTTCTCCTTTTCCTCCTCATCCTCCTTCTTTTCCTTCTCCTCCTTCTCCTTTTCCTCCTCCTCCTTCTCCTTCTCCTCCTCCTCCTCCTCCTCCTTCTCCTTCTCCTCCTTGAAGTGACGATGGCGACGGAGGGCTCCTTCTTCTTTTCGTCATCCTTGTAGTGACGATGACAGGCTCCTTCTCCTCCACCTCCTCCTCCTTGCACCGACGACAGCGGGCTCCTTCTCCTCCTCCTCCTTGAAGTGACGACGACAGCGAGCTATCTGACAAGGCAACGGTGATGACGATGACCACTCCGACGAGGCAACGGCGACGGCCCACATCAACGAGCGACGCTTGCACCGACGAGCGACACCCGCACCGACGAGCGACGAAAGAGGGGGCAGCGAGATCCAAATCTCCCTCTCTTTTTTGAATTTTGAAATTTGTATCCATGGCGCACAGCACCCAGTACATCATGGATAGATTTTCATACGCGTGGTGGACATCACCTAGTGTGCCACGGTTATCTTTTCATACGCGTGGCGCACCACCTAGTGCGACATGGCCAAAAATTAGCTGTAGCGCGCGCTTTGTGGCGCACCCCTGGTGAGCCATGGATGGCCAAAACAGGTGCGCCACGAATTAGCTTATTCCTAGTAGTGTCTTCGTGTGCAGGGAAGCTACCAATTATACGCCAAGATCCGATACAGGCAGATGTGACTATCCAAAAGAGGCGCCCGTGATCCTGAAGAAGCACGCATCCGGCGCGGAGCCAGTTGTCAATATGTACGTTGAACCCTTCATCACCAAGTATGAGACGTGCTGGTCCAACTGCCCGGGGCTACTGTTGGATAATTCGCACTAGGGGTGCCCCGATCGGTCCACAACTGGATTGCCCGTCCACGACCGGTCAGGCCTCACGAGGGGGGAAGGCGACCGCTCTCACGAGGTCTGCCATGCGAGGTCACCTTTGGAGGGTCGGGGCGAGAAGACCACTCACACGTGAGAGGCTGTTCCACGAGGTAGACAAAAAGTCCTGCCACGATATTGGATGTTGTCCCTAAAGTTGTCTCTAATAGTCTGGTCAAAAGGTGGACGCATCAGGACACCAGATGACCAAAGCCAGGAGTACGGAGTGGAGCACGGCGAGCTAGACCAAGTCTATAGAAAGTAGTCTCCCAGACCGGGATCTTGAGGAGTGGCACTGTGTACGCCCTTCCTGCCCAAAGGCTGGGGGAAGTGGTCCGACGATGCCCTGTATAAGGGACCCTTCTCTTACATTATAAAGGATCGATCCCCTGCGATCTAAACCCTAGGACACCAACCACCATTGTACCCTCACGAAGCCAGGAGAGCAATACAACAAAGCAGGAGTAGGGGATTTACCTCCTCACGAGGGTCCCGAACCTGGGTAAAAATGGCGTGTCACCTCTCTGTAGTGGTTCTTGCTCCGTTGTCGCCTCCGTCACCGAGGTTACTTGAGAACACATGTTCAGCCCCATGTTGATCCAAGGGATCATTGGACCCTAGTTCCTTCATGGGACAAACCTCTGATAGGTTCCACCATCACTCTGTCTTTTGGGGTTGCACAGAAAAGATAGACGATTGAGAAGCCATCGCAAAAAGCTGAACGATGCGAGGGAATGAGAAATCTAGAGACTCACCCTGAAGAGTTGGGGCGCGCAATGGAGAAGGAGCCCCAACACCACCTCTAGACTATGCCACATGGGAGGCAGGGATGGCACGAACTTGCCTGCTTGGGGGAGGGAGTCAGAAGAACCCCCTCGAGGCCGCTTCTAGGTCACCCTACTGCGAGAGTTGTAAGTGCCCAATTGTCAGGTAAATAATGTTCTCATGAAGAATTTGTGCATAATGCAAGATCAACGGTTGACTTACCCAGAGGAGCCAAGGTTAATTTCAAAGATCGTCGGGCAATGTAATGAAGGCGTTCTTGTTCCTGCCGACCCGGTAGCATGACCTTGAAGAGGCTCGTCGTGCGGCGGGTGGGGAAGCCCCCGAGGCATGTCTCCCTATAGGGAAGGGGCTTTCCTTCCCTAAAAGGCGGAAAAGGCCCGTACATTCTGGGCACGTTCGCTCCAGATCGGGGAGGTGTTGCCACTCGCTGACAGCGAGCAGCTAGAGGAATGTTGTCCTCTTCATCTTCATTGTCCAGGACCATCACCGGTAGCTTTGGAACCATGGGATTCTTGCCCTTTGGGTACTCCTCTAGCGATGTTTGCCGCTGTAAGCGCCATCGGGGGGGCAATGGTAGGAGGGGTGGCGCTTCCCCTGGCACTACCTCCACCTACTCCCGAGCTTCTTCCCCTTTGACGCTTCAACTGGAACCATCACTCCTGGCTCCGAAGAATCCACTGGATCCCGATTGATAGCGACAACAGCACTCTCCCACCGGGAATCGACTCCCCATTTGTTTTTTAATATGTATTTTAGGGGACTCCCCCACAGCCGTTGATTAGAAAAGAGTAACTAGAGGTCTTATGTACCTGCTAAAGAAAGCTAGAAAAATTAAAAAACTAAAAAATAACTACTACACAAAAAAGACTAGATCACAGTAGATTGTCTATCTAGGAAGCCAAAACTAGGATAGTCTTCTTTTTGACTCTCGGGATAGTACTTTTTTTACTCTATACTTTAAAAGTGATACATCACTAACAAACCCTGACTTCCACGATCTAAAGGATGGCCTGATTCCCTTGAAAAATTTGTCAATTCTCTATTTCCAAATGTTCTAGCATGCAAGGATAGCAATCTCAATAAAACATGGACCATGGAATCTCTACTTTGCCTGCTTCAACATCTCTGGTCCTAAGCCTGAACCCCATGATAGTTTTAAGTAAGCCCAAATTCTTATACTGAAATTGCATTCGAAAAATAGATGTGACCAGTCTTCCAGAATATGGCAAGGCAGAGGACATAATTATGGTTATCAAAAACATTCCAATGCCTTCTGAGTAACATTTCTCTAGTACTATTGTGTTCATGAATTATTAGCCAAGCAAAAAACTTGTGCTTGGATGTGCATTTACTTTTCCAAATACATTGTGATGGAAAGTGGCTTGGGATGTGTTGGAAATACATCTTGTACATAGTACTGACAATATAATCCCCTGTTTTTGTATGCACATTTTTCCATTCATCAGTCTTATTAGGATCAAGAGTGACATCAGTTAGCTTTTGTTGTAGTCTGAGTAATTCATCATTGGCTTCAGTAGATATTGGCAAGTGAAAAGCTTATGACAGCTGACTAAGTGAAATTACTTGTTGTAAGGAACAATGTTTATAAATCACATAAGAGAATAAGTGAGGATATGTTATGTTGAGTGGTTGTCTATTCCAATTATCTAGCCAAAACAACAATGTAGTGCCTATCCCACTGAGCAACTAGAAATTGATCGATATTCCTCATGCGAACTCATCATATTGCGCCACCAGAAGGAACCACAAATAGTGTTAGTATGGGGTACCATTTCATGATAGTAGGTGTTCTAGACCAACTTTACCCAAGGCAGATCAACATTATTATAAATGTTGTGGACATGTTTCAGAAGAAGGCACTTATTTTGTATTTGTAAATTGATAATGCCTAAACCTCCCTTACCTTTTAGTTTAGAAAATATTTCCCATGAGGCCATAGAATGTGCTTTGTCGTCATCCTTCTTCTTCCTCCATAAACAATGCCTTCTTTCCCTGTTTAAAACTTCTATAATACCTTTTGGAATGCTTAGATAACTTAGGTAATGCAAATGTAAAGAAGACATAACTGAATTCACCAAAACGAGCCTATCTCCATAAGATAGAAAAGAGGCTACTATGTCAATCAAGGGAGAGAGAACTTTTTTTTGGTTTTGTAATTCCCATGGGTAAGCCAAGATAAGTAAGTGGCATTTTAGTTGTAGTACAACCAATCTCAAAAGCAAGGGATGCATCATCGTTATGACTTAGATTTATGTGTACCAAGGAGGATTTATCATAATTAACTTTCAGTCAAGTGAATGGTATATATTCCTCAAGTATTTGCCATAGAATGTTTAATTGTTGCGTGTCACCTTGCATGATGATAATAGTATCATCTGCATATTGGACAATAGGGAAGTCATTGGTGCCTCTATTGGGAATTGGAGCCACTAGCCTCCCCTATCTGAAAGCATTATTGACAAAACTCTGCAATAGATCTCCTCCAAGTACATATAGAAGAGGAGAGAGAGGGTCACCTTGCCTGACTCCACGCTTACATATAAAGTTTCTTTGAGGTACCCCATTAAAAAGAATTGTTGAAGAACCAGATACCAATATTTCTTTGACCCATCCAATGTACACTTAATCAAAACCCTCACATTTCAAAATTATAGTTATTGCTTCATGTTCAATTGTATCAAAGCCCTTTTCAAAATCCAATTTTATTACCACTATTTTTTTCTTTAAAACATGGCATTGCTGTAAATACTCAAAATTCCTCCCCAAAAAGTCTTGAATTGTTCTACATTTGATGAATCCATATTGATTCTCATGTATACACCTTTTAATTTGCTTCTATAATCTCTTTCCATCCAATTTTGTTAGGAACTTGAGCCAGGTGTTTGTAAGGGAGATAGGTCTGAAATCATTAGCATATTTAGGAGTGTTTTTCTTTGGGACCAATGTTATAAGGAACCGTTAATACTAGCTAGGGGAGTTAAAGACATGTGGAAATCATGGCATAATTGAGTAAAGTAATTCTTAATGATATGCCAACATTTCTTGACAAACATGCCATTAAAACCATCAGGTCCTGGAGCTTTATCAGTCTTCATATATTTGATAACATCCTGAATATCATTATTGCTAAAATCCTCAAAGAGACTATTCAAATCATCTATTTTTTAGATAAAATCAGTTATATCTGGCATGTTTTCAACAGCAACTAAAACACCCATTCTATTTTTATAACATTTCCATAAAGCCTATTCTTTGTCCTTATGATATAGCATAATTTTTATCTTCATATTTATTTTGATTTATAACATTATGCCTGTACCTTTCAGTAGCCTTGGCATGAAAATATTTAGTATTTTCCCCTCAAAACTTGACCCACCTGATTGTATAACTATCCTTCCAGTTGATGAACTGAGTATTAAGTAACTTCATCAGATGCAGCTTAACAATATTCCTGAAGTTAAACTCAGGTGTGCTCAAGGATCTCCGATCCTAAATCTCATCCAACTCAAACATAACTTTACTGCATTTTTCAACAAGAATTTTGATATGTTATAATCTTTTCCCCACTTCTTCAAAGCATATCTGAAGTTTTTGAAATTTTAAGTAATGACATTAGCAATAGGTCCCTGCGTGACTGTCTGCTTCCAAGCTTGTTCCACTACATGGAAAAAAGCGAGGCTGTTCAATCCAAATATTCTCAATCTAAATTTTTTTGCTCTTCAAATTGTAGTGGAAATGCTAACCACACAAGGTCCATGATCAGATGTTGATTTTGATAAAGGGTTGACCATTGTGTTAGTATATTTTAAAGTCAATTCAGATGTTTTAAAAAACCTGTCCAATTGTTTTAACAGAGGATTTGCTTGCATATTTGACCAGGTGAAATTCCTTCCTTTTAATGGTAGTTCCAACAAACCAAGGTGACTAATAATTCTCTTGAAAAGGAAGATGCCATTGAAATCTGTACCATCATTTTTCTATTATCTATTGACCTTATAAAGTTAAAATCCCCTAGATGTAGCCATTTTTCATTATTTGGGATGTTTAGATCATATAGCCATTCCAAAAAAGATCTCTCTCTAGTCCGCTACATGGCCCATAGACATTTACAAGTGTCCAAGTATCCGAGTTATGAGCTAAAGCAAACTGGATTTTAATTGATCAATTTGTTGCTTCCATTAGAGAGCCAACAAAAGTTGAGTTGTTCCATAAAACTATTAAGCCACTTGATGCACCAATAGAGGGAACAAACACAAACCGATCAAATCTTTTCGGATAGAAATTTTTAATAAAAGAGTGGTCAAAATCTTCACATTTTCTCTCTTGAAGACAAACAAATGAGCAGTGGATTTCATTGATTTTGTTATATACAACCAATCTTTTGATTTTATCATTTAATCTCAAACATTCTAGCAAAGTACCAACCAATCATGATTAAAAGAAGAAAAACTATCCATGAGAAAACATTTTCAAATTCCATCATCCTAGCATGCATTGCAGACCACAAGCAGGAAATAAACACCAGCTTCAGAGAACTGTGATACCGAAATACATTGTTATAATTATAAACGGCCATAGTCATCAGTTCCACACACAAACCAAATAACAGTGAAGACCATAGTACACCAAAAGACCAAGTGAAAAATAACAACACCTCGGTATAGAATAACACAATAGGATAGATATCTATAGCCTCAGACAGCAGGCTGTAACACCCCAGTTTTAGCTAATACTTAATTATGGTTTGATTGTGCATTGCATGAGCATCATATCCAAAAAATGCATGCAAAAGGAAATAAAGAAAACCCTAAAACCCTAATCTTCTCCCTCTCTTTGAAATAATTCAAATGTTTTGAATTTTGAAAATTACCAAAACATTGGAGCCCAAATTGACTAAAAGGGCCCCAACAATATTTTATACATTTCATAAAAGTCCCTGGTATTTTTTGAAATATTCAAAACAGAATTTGAAATGAAAATATAAACAGAAAATACAACAGAAAAAGAAAAGGTTTTGCTAAAAAAAATAAGCAACCCAGCGCCTCCAGGCCGCAGCCCAGCAACCCCTTCCCTCTTTCCCTTTTCCCGCGGACCACTCTAGCCCATTCGCAGCCCAGCTCCCGGCCCAGTACTGCTTCAGCATTCCTTTCCTTTTCTTCTACCTCGTGATAGAAGGACGACGGCGATGAAGCTTCTGCCTGTCGATGCCGGCGCCATCCCCGCCTCGCCGTGATGCCTGCTATGAGGAGATGCGCGCTACCGTCTTAGAGGACGTCTACAAGTACCCATGTACCACGGAGACCAACCCTAGCTTGCTCTCTTATCCAAATCCCCCTCTGGATGCAACCCTAGCTCGTCGGAGCTCTAGGGCGCCGTTGTTCTAGAGCACCCCGAGCGTCGCTAGGTACACCACGGTGACCTTCTTGCTCGCCTCGTTCTTTTGCCCCTAGCGGAGAAGTATGGCGTGGTCTGGGTTGTTCCAATCGAGACCTCGGTCTCCGACAAACTCCGCCTCCGTTCTCACCGATTCCGGCCTCCGCGTGCCTCGTCGTCGCCCCCGTTCGATTCGTGGTGAGCCTCTGGTCCGCAAGGACCCTCTCACTCTTCCTCTCGTGCTCTATGCTGCCTTGCCGACGAACACCGCCGCCGCTTGCTGTCATACATCGTTGTTGTCGAAAGCTCCGGCAGCCTGTAGCCGATCGCCCGTGATGCGCTCTTTCGATCTAGCTATGCCGCGTATCCTCGCGAGCCCCCTGCCGCCGTCCCCATCGACCACCTGGGAGCAATCCCCGCGATGACGTCATGCCAACGTCTCCGTGACATCAGCAGTGCACGGTCAAGCCTAGTCAAACCGGCCTGGGTCCCACCCTGCCCACGTGGAGGATGAGTTGGTCTAGGGACCATCTGTCTGTCTTTGCGGCTAGCTGTTGCTGCGGTGTAAAAAGTCTAACAAGTTGTTTAATAATTTCAGAAATGGTTTAATAAATACAGAAATTGTTATAATCTTGTAAAATTCATAACTTATTATTTATAAGTCAGAAAATATGTATAATATACCAAAATGATCAGAAAAATGAGATCTATCTAATTAAGATATAATCATGCATTGTTCAACAACTTAAATGACAAGTATAATTAGAACAACATAGTAACCCCTCTCATATGTTTATGGAGTTTCCCCTAGTTAGGGTTTTCACCCCCTCGGAAACCCGATTAAATTGTCAAGCATGCTATAGGGTTTCATTCCAATGCAATTTATCTTGTCATATCATCATCCTTGCTTGATCATTGCATAGATGCCATGTGTTGAATGTTTCCCCTTTCTTTCCGGTGATTTGGTTCTTCCCGGTAGAATACGATATCGAGATCGAGATCAAAGACCGAGATCAAGACCGTCGAAGATCCAAGATCGATGGATAATACTTGACCAACTGTAATAAAGTCAAGTACAAGGATTCCAAAGATCTATTCATCTATTATCATCTGGCAAAGGCAAGCATAGCCCCACCATGATATCATCCTATGATTTCGAAAGCATTTCAATTCCCGACATGATGCATATGATTCTACTGTGGTCTTTTATCGATAGATAGAGTATCCTATCTATTGCATTACTCCCTTTGATCTTATATTACCTGATCCACTGCTCCTAGCATAACTATGTTTGGCCTATGTGCACTGCTAGAGCTTATATTGTGTCTTGCTTAACCATGCATAGCTGTTGAGTCTGGTCCATCCAGATGATGTATCAGATGCAGAGAATCTAGTATGACAGGAGAACGTGATGAGATGAGATCAGTGATATGAGATTAAACATGCTAAGGCTTGTATGGGAGGCCACGGTGGGATGTGTTTTTTATAGTTCCATGCTCGCCACCACTAGGAACTGAGTCCTTGCCTTTGGAACCAAGACGAGCGTACAACCACACGGGGCCTGGACAACCTCATGAGCAACTAACTTGCCTAGTAGATTCCATGAGTCACATAGTTCGGGCGTTCCATTCGACATATGCATTGAAAACATTTTCGAAAGAGGGGGTGAAGGAGGTGCATTCATAACAGGTAGGGAAGCGTGGACCGGGTTGCTTGGGGTTGATGGTGCCCCTGGTAAACCAACCTCGCCTCACATCTTTAAGTACCGGCTTTGGGATTTGACCAGATACGGCGGAACCATACTTATTGCGTGACTCATGGTCTCGACGAAAGCAAGGTAAAGGTCGTGTCTAACCACCCTCTGCCGGCCTTCCAAGGAAGAGGGCTAATCATTGTGGCATTAAGAGAAGGTTAGTATGTGTGGGTAAAGTTGTACACCCCTGTAGGGTTAAACCTTTTCGAAAAGCCGTGTTCATGTTTATGAATGACTTGGTGACCAGATTTTAAGATCATATAGAACTTTAACCTAATCATAAAACTTGGCAAATCAACGTGTGCTTAAGGATGCTTCCTCATGGGTACGAGGGGGTGATCCTAGTTGGTAAATGATGATGATTTGGTGGATATCAAAAGATGATCAATATTTCGGAGATGTCGCTCTCTTATACCCTTTTAAAATACTCGTACTAGACGAGCTTCTTCTCTCCCTTGTTTTATAAACAAAAGTGGCTTTATGCAAAACAACTCCCCCAGCCATAAGTCTTGCGGAGTACACCCTGTACTCACCCTTGATTTGTTGATACTTTTGGTAGAGTAAGTGTTCACATGAAGACGAGTTCCGTACTACATCGACATCGACAAGTATCTTGGGGTTCCCGGCCGACATCCTGGAATCTATGGGCTGGGATGTCATCGTTATGCTTCAGGCCACTTAGGCCATTTGTTAAGTTTGATATACTTAATAGCATAATTTGCCTCCCGTTGATTGATGTTTTTGGTCAGTGACCTCTGCTTGTAATAATTTGGTTCTTTGCTCAGTTATGAGCTCGCTGTAATAAATTCTGTGTCATAGGGTCACTGTTGTGTTATCGATTCTTCACTAGATATCCTCGAGCTCAAGGTTACGCTTATGTCAAACGGAGGTCTAGGATTTGTTTAGCCCTGATCCCGGGTGTGTCACACAGGCCACACAGAATAAGATTAACATCCATCATCATTGGGAGCCTTCTTGGACTTAGTGGAAGAAGGACCAGCCATAAGCTTGTCCTTAGAGAGATCTTCTAGGGGAATCTCAAAATCTTTGCCTGTCCTTTGGATAACATGAATGGGGATAAAAGGTGTTGCAGACTCCTCTACTGGCTTGGCAGATTTTGACTTCTTTCTTGGCCTTGGAGTTTCACTTCCCATGCTTGCTTTAAAACCAACATCTCTAGTAGATTTTCTAGCACTTCTCCTTACTAGAGCCTTCATTTTTTTACTATCATCTTGTCCCACAAATAGACGTTTGTTGTGTCCAATTTTTACAATTTTTGTAGATCTTCTTGTTACTCTAGTTGTCAATGGTGGGGAGGCCTTATTTTTCTTCCTAGGAATAGTGATTGGCGAAGCTGCAAAGACTGGGGCAGTGACTTGTTAACCACTGTACTCTTAAAAAGTGAGCCTTCTAGCATCTGACCTCTACTTAATATTCACTTTGGTAACATTTTTTCATGGTCCCATATGACAGAGAATTCATATGGGGTGTTGAAAGAAAGGGACCAATCTCTCTTAGCCAATAGAGATTTAAAAGGCTGAGCCATAGGCAACCTACTAGGGACAATAGCATTGCAGTACCGTGGAATCATACACTACAACAATTTGTCAATTTCCGTGCTGGGAGGGATCGCAGGTCCATAAGAAGTTGGCAGTAACATACTCTCCATAGGAATAATCCTTAGTTGATTGACTATAAACTGATTATGTGCATGCACATTGCCATTGTTGAAGGAACCACCTGAATCATCAGATCCATCAGTAATAATTGAGTCATCAACCTGTTCCACCTCCTGCTCCAGTTGTGCTGCATTATCCGAAGCCTGATGCGGCAAGTCTTCCTGCATATCTTGCTGCTCAAGTTAAAAGTGATTTCCTTGAGCATGTGGATCCAGTGGCTCATGGTTCTAGTTCCATCCAATTTCAGGATATTGTGGAAGAACAAAATTGTTTGTACCCATGTGCATATGGACAGGCATTGGATATGGGTTTCCATCCATGGGCATTTGTCCTCATCATTAGGCAGAGAATCAGCAAAGTGAGTTGTCAAAATATGACAAACTGCAGTTCATCCTTCCCCTACTGCACCTACTGAAGCATAGTTGCCAAAAACAACATCCTTAGGAACTCTAGTAAAAGATGGGTAAGATGCATATACCATGGTTCTTTCAAGTACATTTGGGTCTTTGTGGCAATGTAGAAACTTGCCAAAGGTGCCAATAGCATTAGATATATCATAATCGTTTTTGTAGTCAAGTCGTAGACCAAGGAACATTAAACACCTAGTACTGAAACCCACCTCATCTCTATGATTTTTTCTATCATTATGTGTCAAGAAATGAACAAAGGTTCCATTCTGAAGCTAATATTGAGCATGTTCAATTAATATCGATCTGGCTGCCTGACTCGGCGAAACAAAGAGGCCAACGCCAAACAACCAAGGCTGGACATCCTCTACAGCACGGTGCAACTAATGAATTTATAAAATCCATGACATGCTGTCTCTAGAGAGATTCATGTTGATGCGGAGGAGGAGGCATAAGCTCAGCAATGCAGATGTGATCATGTTAATGCGGGTGCATCACCGAGGGGGTGTAGAAAGTTCTTGGAAGGCAGGTTGGTCCACCATCGATGATGTGATGCCCTTCAGGAATCCACCTCGTTGGATCAAGTGGAAAGTTCGTCAATGGTAGCGAGACAATCACTGGCGGAAGATTAGAGCTAGGTTTATTTTTGCAAACACAATGTGGCCGTAGTGGAGAACGAGCAGGGCATGGAGGATTGTGGAGATAAAGAGTCCAGGTACTGTTCAACCTTGTCTGTATTAGAATCCTTGTCCAGGTTAGTAGCAGCTCCATGTGCGAGTACACTTTTTTTGGGAACCCACCGTTTACCAAATTGGCTCTTGGAATTCAGACGGTCCTTCTTGATATGACCATATCGAAAATAGGCCCGGCACCTGATTTTATTGGTACATTCAGAAGTGTCATGACCCATGCTTAGACATTTGCCACATTTTAAAATTTATAAAACATATCATCAAACATTTTTTCAAAATCCTCATCCTCATTCAAAATAGAACCATCAGTGCCAGAAGAGGATCCAACATTGTACTTTGAAGATTATCCAAGCTCAAAAGAAGAAATAGTTCCAAATTTTACCTTGGACTTGGACACTTGTAAATTGGTTGGTAGAAGGACACCAACTTTTTTTCTAATTTGAGGACAATCATATCTATCTTGAAAATAAGAGATCACTTCTTCTTTGGTAGTTGGGAATTCATTTCCCTCACAAGTTTCATAGTGCTCAACCATAGAAAAAGATAGACTTTTTTCATCTATTGGCTATGGTGTCTGATTTTTGACTATCGGATACTTGAAATGGTAGGCTTTTTCTTTAGAGCATTCAAAGAATGATCAGTCCTTTTCTTGTTAGGACTAATTAAAGTCCATTCCTTCTTGCATTCTTTTTGCCATTCCTTAAATTCTTTACGCCATAAAGGGCCTCCATTACTCCAAAGGTGAAAGTTAGATTTAAACTCCTAACAGGAATAATTACGTAGTGCATATATCAAGAAACCAACATATTTAGAAGCCACAGAAAACCTGAAAACCCTATCAAAGATTTGAATGACTGTGAGCTCTTGCCTCAGGCCACCGATGCAAGATTCCAAAGCATGACTGATAGAATTTTCATCCAGTTTAAATTTTGAGCGACCAAAGGAGATCACCATCAAGAAATGATTGGATTTCCCTAAAGGGTGAACTGTTGATCCAAATTTGAATTTCAATTCCCTCTGAAACCATCCTAAAGATAAATCCAAATAAAATAAAATAGGTTCATTTGAAATCCCATCTGGAGTAGACTCCCCATTCGTTGCAGATGGGCATCCTTGTCATGATCACGTCCACATCATGATGAAGGTGCAGGGGAGGCACTGGTGGAGGATGCACCGCATCCCTCCCCAGTTGTGTATGTGTGACTGTAACACCGCGGTTCTGAAAAGACCGTGTCTTCTATGTGACATGCCAATCCCTGGATCGGT
Organism: Avena sativa; assembly: GCA_916181665.1. NCBI lineage: Eukaryota > Viridiplantae > Streptophyta > Magnoliopsida > Poales > Poaceae > Avena > Avena sativa. Next base: position 87,476,025 of record OV702293.1, on the reverse strand, counting down.
TCATTAGCCCACAATAGAATAAGATGAATAACATAGCAAAATTATCTGTGTATCATGAATAACGAAGATCCAGAGTACCATTATTACAATAAAAGCTTAGCTCAAGGCTAGCTCAAATTATTCAGGTAGCAACATAAATAAAGCAAATCCTCCATTCTTCAAATTGCCCACAAGTGAACAAGTGCCGAGTGGAGTACCGTGGCCTATATCGATTACTCAGAATCGGAATAACCTGCAACATGAAACGTAGCAGCCCCGAAGGGTCAATACATGGAATGTATGGCAAGTAGAGCTAGTAATGGAGACGATAGAACTAACATCTACATGCATATTTGGCAAGTGGAGCTGTGTCTGGCTTGCATTTGCAAATACCTTTTTGTCCTACTTTCATAAACAGTTTTTGATTTTCTTTGAAAAGATCCCAATTAAGTTAACCCAACAACATTAAAACAATTAAGAAATTGGAATGAGCGAGAAACATGTCATGGAATCAATATCAAGCAACTCAGATGTCCATAACCGGGGACACGGCTAATCGATTAGATTATACACCCTGCAGGGGTTAGTACACTTTACCCATGTGACTTGGCCAGCCCAGCTCGTACCATCACTCTCATTTTGGGTGATGATAGGGAGAAGTCCAAGAAGAGACTGTTCGGGAAGTAGCTCCCCAATCCCGACGCGCACCGGTCCAACCTACCAAAATTCTACATCTCTGGATACGCGGGTTCAGGTCACCACAACCTACTAAGTCCAACCAACCGCCCATTCCATTATTGGCACATGGTTGTACACGTAAGCTACACAATAAAGAAGCCAATCAATTTCTCTCGATACCTGGGTGCCTTTTCGCAATGAAACCACCAAAAATTATCAATACCATCACACCCAGGAGATTCATTGATTAAGTTGTTTTAGTTTTCACAAACTAATACTTTTAGAAACAAGTCTCAATGATGTAACCCAGCCCTCGTTCAACATAGAATGGCTAAGCACATCTACTAACGGTGGTTCATCTACAAGGAAAGCCATACCACATAATAGGACATAGCATAGCGATAGTATCATCCTACACATGCAACTACAAAATACACGACAATACATTGAAAATAGTAGGACGATATCATGAACAAAGTAGCATCTACTTGCCTTGGTTGTAGCGGTTGGAAGAACAATCTACACACGAGCAAGCATTGCACTCGTCACAATCTACACGATACAATTGCAATCATAAACAAACAATCCACAAGCATATGCAACAGATATGATGCATGAAGGTATGCAAGGCAAGTGAATTGGTGTTACAGCTGCACCACATAATCCTATTCAATAATACTACTGATTGCATGCATGGAAAATAGTTTTAGCGCTAGGAAAACTATTAGGCAAAAAGTAATACCCAAAACTAGAGCTAGAATTCGAATAATTCACTATCGGTAGTATACTGTTTGTAAAATCTTGGGAAAATTCTACCTCATAGGCATCGCTGATTAGAAACAGTACCAACTAGAATTACTCAAAAAGGAATTATAAAACTCCCCGAATAATTAAAACACTACAGAAAGCCACTAGACAGTTTCTGCAGAAGTTTTTACTGTAGTCCTATCTTTTTAATTCACGGTGAGATTTCCCTCGTTCCACTGAATCCAGGGACATATCATACGCGATTTTTGGAGCTACGGATCTTTTTCTACGAATATATTACTCCGAAAAGGCCACTAACTAGATTGATTAAACTGTACCAAACCTTGCTGCAAAAGTCTGAACCAAAGGTACAGCGAGATTCTACACGACTAACTGAATCTACACATATTTTATTTGCAATTTTTGGCCAAGCGGTTTAATTTCTACACAATTTACAAGGTTCTACCGAAATCTGCCAACTAAATCGATTAACGAAAATAACCAGTCAACTGTGTCTGTTGACTGGTCAACACGTCTGCTGACTGGGCGCTGACTAGGCGTCTGACTAGTCAACGCCTGAGTCTGACCGGTCAACGACTGATCTGAACCACTGATCTGAGATCTAACGGTGGCTGCAGGCTTACCGGAGACAAACGGCGAAATGAACTCCGAACGGTGCGGCGATCGGTTCCAGCGACGACGGTTACCTGCGCGGTAGGGGAAACGATCAGCACACGGGTCAAGGTTATCAATGGACGGCGCGGCGGCGACGTGCGGCACGCAGCACGAGGCGGCGGCGTAAGACGACGCGCGTGCGCGGGCAGGCGCTCGCGTGTGTGTGCGCGTGCGAGGCGGCGCAGCGCGGCAGCGGCAGCAGCGCAGCTGCGCGGCGCGCGGATGGCGAGGCAGCGAGGCGGCGGCTGGTGCGGCTCGGCGGCAGGCGCGGCGCAGCAGGCTGTGGGGCGTGGCGCGGGCGGCGACCGCGGGAAGAGGGCGGCGCGGCGGCGCGGAAAATGAGGAGGCGGGGTGGCGGTCGCGCGGGTACCTGGGGGCTCGGGGGCGAGGGGCGACGGCGGCGGGGTCTTGGCGGCCGGCGGCGGCGTGGAGGAGAGGCAGCGCTGGCGCGGGTTTCGAGGAGGAGGCGGCGAGGCGGGGCGATCCCGAGGCGCGGGCACGATCTACGAGGCGGCAGGGTCGGTGGGCACGGAGTCCAAGGCAGCGGCGACTGCCCTTTTGTGGGGCCCCCTTGCGGGTCCTAATCCGATTCGGCGCGAAGTTGGACACGAACTCGGAAAATCGGCCCGATTTTCGGCCCGTTTTCCTATCCTTCAAAAGAACGGCGATAACTTCTCCGTACGAGCTCCGATTCGGGCGATTCTCGCTCCTACGGTTTTGTAAATTCGAGGGGAACAATCTAGGGTCAATGGTTGAGTGAAACCACTTGGCTACAAGGGTGGCAACACTAGTTCTTCTAATGCCTCCCGCAGGAGCCTCGTAGAAGAATAGAAAATGGGTTTTGAAAATAGCGTTTCGCCGATTCTTTTCAATCGACGGTTTTGAATGGAAAAAACATGATATAATGATATGAATGTTATGCAGAACCAAATCTAAAATTTGGGATGTGACAAGACTAACCCCCTTAAGATGAATCTCGTCCTCGAGATTCGGCGCGGCTAGCAAATAGGTGTGGGTAGTCCTCTCGGATGTCATCCTCACGCTCCCAAGTGGCTTCCTCTTCGGTGTGGTGGCGCCACTGTACCTTGAAAAACTTGATTGTCTTGGTACGGGTAGTCCTTTCTGCTGTCTCCAGAATCTTGACCGGTTTCTCCTCATAGGTCAAGTCATTCTCATGCTGAACCTCCTCTAGCGGTACAGTTTCTCTCAATGGTGTATCCACCATCTCCGGATGGCACTTCTTCAGCTGGGATACGTGGAACACATTGTGAACAGCAGACAAGGCTTCTGGCAACTCCAACTGATAAGCAACTTCTCCTTTGCGTGATAAGACTCGATACGGTCCAATAAACTGAGGTGCCAGCTTACCCTTAATTCCAAATCTCTTGATTCCACGAAGTGGCGACACTCTGAGGTATGCTCTATCACCTATCTCATACACCACTTCCTTGCGCTTGGCGTCAGCGTAGCTCTTCTGCCTTGATTGTGCTACCTTCAGCCTGTCCCTAATCAAGGCGACCATCTCCTCAGCATCCTTGATCAAATTAGGCCTAAACAACTGGCGTTCTCCTACTCCATCCCATAGCAATGGTGTCCGGCACCGTTTCCCATATAGCACATCGAACGGTGACATCTTGATGCTGGTTTGATAGCTGTTGTTGTAGGAAAACTCTGCATACGGCAAATTCTCATCCCAACTAGATCCATGAGCCAAAGCGCAAGCTCTCAGCATGTCCTCCAAAATCTGATTCACCCTCTCGGTCTGTCCATCAGTCTGTGGGTGAAACGCTGTGCTAAACTCCAATCTAGTACCAAGTGACTCGTGCAGCTGGCGCCAGAAGTGTGAGGTAAATTGGGTGCCTCTATCAGATACGATACTCTTGGGAACTCCATGTAGGCACACAATCCTGTCCATGTAAATCTTGGCCAACTTTGCACTCGTGTAGGTTGTCTTTACCGGTATAAAGTGGGCTACCTTAGTCAAATGGTCGACCACTACCCAAATGGAGTCATAACCTGACCTGGTCCTGGGCAATCCTGTGATAAAGTCCATTCCCACTCTATCCCACTTCCAATCCGGCACGGGCAATGGCTGTAGCAATCCTATTGGCTTCTGGTGTTCTGCCTTCACTCGGTTGCACACATCACATAAGGCAATGTGCTTGGCGATATCTCCCTTCATGTTGTTCCACCAGAATCTGCTCTTCAAATCCATATACATCTTTGTGTTGCCCGGATGTATGGAGTATGGCGAGTTATGAGCCTTCTGCAGAATCAACTCCCTTATCTCCGGGTCGCTGGGCACACACAAACGATCTCCATACCACAAGGTACCATGCTCATCCTCGCGAATATCCTTTTCCCGATTCTCCTTCATCTTTTCTTTTATCTCCTCTATTTCCTTGTCTCCTACCTGAGCCTTCATGATTCTGTCCTGTAGCGTTGGTTGGACTTCCATTGTTGCCAAGTATCCTTCAGATACTACCTCCAGTCTAAGGTCCTTGAATTGCTTGCACAAATCCTCAGGCAATTCACCAATTGTCAATCCATTGGCATAAACCTTCCGGCTCAGAGCATCTGCTACCACATTGGCCTTTCCTGGGTGGTATTGTAGATTCATATCATAGTCCTTGATAAGTTCCAACCATCTCCTTTGCCTCATGTTCAGTTCCTTCTACGTGAATATGTACTTCAGGCTCTTGTGGTCGGTGTACACATCACAGTGTTTTCCCATTAAGTAATGCCTCCATACCTTGAGCGCATGGACCACTGACGCTAACTCCAAGTCGTGTGTGGGGTAATTTCGCTCATGGTGCTTGAGTTGTCGCGAGGCATATGACACTACTCTCCCATCTTGCATCAACACACTCCCAAGTCCCTGTCGAGAAGCGTCACAGTATACTTGGAAATCCTTCTGAAGATCTGGTAAACATAGAACAGGCGCAGTCACTAGTCGACGCTTCAGTTCCTGAAAGCTGGCTTCACATACGTCTGACCATTCAAACTTCCTCTCCTTCTTCAGAAGTTCAGTCATCGGCTTAGCAATCTTGGAAAAGTTTTCAATGAACCTCCTGTAATATCCAGCAAGTCCCAAAAAGCTTCGAATCTCTCCCGCATTCTTGGGTGCTTCCCACTCAGTCACTGCAGTCACTTTGCTTGGATCAACAACGACTCCTTCTCCTGACACTACGTGTCCAAGAAACCCAACGGTGTTAAGCCAGAATTCACACTAGCTGAATTTGGCATACAGCTGGTGTTCCATCAGTTTCTCCATAATCAGTCGCAGATGCTTTTCATGCTCAGCATCATCCTTGGAATATATCAGTATGTCATCAATAAACACCACCACGAACTTGTCCAAGTACTCCATAAATACCTTGTTCATCATGGTCATGAAATATGCCGGGGCATTCGTTAGTCCAAAAGACATAACCGTATATTCATATAGACCATACCTAGTGGTGAAGGCGGTTTTCGGTACGTCCTCCTCCCGGATTTTCAATTGAAAGTAACCTGATCGCAGATCGATCTTGCTGAACACCTTCGCTCCTTCCAGTTGATCAAACAAATCATTTATGTTCGGCAGAGGGTACTTGTTCTTGATGGTTACTTCATTCAGCGAGCGATAGTCCACTACTAATCTCTTGCTGCTGTCTTTCTTCTCCACAAACATAACAGGTGCACCCCATGACGACGAACTAGGCTGAATGAATCCCTTTTCCAGCTGCTCTTTCAACTGCTTATTCAATTCCTTCAGCTCATCCACATCCATCTTATATGGTTTCTTTGCTATTGGTCCAGTTCCCGGCATCAGGTCGATAAGAAACTCTACTTCCCTGTCAGGTGGCATCCCTGGCAGCTCTTCCGGAAACACGTCGGGGTAATCCCTAATCACGGGCACAGTATCCATGCTAACCCCCTTAAGATGATTCAACTTACACCTTCCTGGTCGTACAACTGACTTGAATCTAATCCTCTTACCATCCAGGGTTTTGAGTGAAACAGTGCGCTGTGCACAATCTATGTGTCCCCCATGCATAGACATCCAATCCATACCCAGAATAACGTCTACTCCCTGTGAATCCAACACTACCAAATGTGCACTGAAGTTGTGTGTTCCAATCCTCACAGTTAAATTGTGGCATCCCGCACTAGCTATCATATCTCCTCCAGGTGAACTCACTCTAATAGAACTTTTCATAGACTCAGTAGGTAACTTATACTTATCCACAAATGCCCTTGATATGAATGAATGCGATGCACCAGTATCGAAAAGTATAAGTGCTGGGTAAGTGTTGATTGGAAACTTACCAATCACAAGGTCAGGCTCATCTGGAATCTCCTCAACATTCATGTGGTTCACTGTGGCCTTCTCGTTGTTGGTTGGCTTCAGTCCTTTCCTCTCCGGACAGTTGTCAGCATAGTGTCCCTTCTGTTTACACTTGAAGCATGTCACCTCACTCAAATCCTTCTTCACAAAGCTGCGATCACGGTTGCGGTTATGTCCACCATGTCCTCCAGAGTGGTGAGAGTGTCCTCCCTTGTGGCTGTGGTGGCTGCTTTTATGGTTGTCATGACGATGCCCATCGCCTCCGTGGTGGTGGCGGTCATGGCTCCCATGGTCACTCCCTCCATGCTTGGAGTATCCATCATATGAGGTGCGAGACTTGTGATGTGAACCAGAGTGGTGATTGTTGTTCTTTCTCTTGCGGTTCTCCACCTGCTTGTGCTTCCCTTCCAAGATCCTGGCCTTGTCCATAAGCTCCTGGAAAGTGGGGCAATAAACCACCAGTAGCTGCACTGAAAGCTCATCACTGAGGCCATCCAGGAATCTCTCCCTCCTTTTTGCATCAGTGTTAACATCCTCAAGTGCATAACGGGACAGGTTGTTGAACTCCTCAATGTACTCAGCCACGGTGCGATTGGTTTGGCGCAAGTTGCGGAACTCCTTCCTCTTCAGGCTCAGAACTCCTGAAGACACGTGGTTGGTCCTGAAACCTTCCTCAAACATTGCCCAAGTCACAGTATCCAGCGGGTGGGTGATCTGAAAAGTGTCCCACCAAGAAGCGGCTGGTCCCTCCAGTAGGTGAGCGGCAAACCTCACCTTCTCGGCATCAGTGCATCCAACAGTTACCAGATCCTTGTTTACTGAACGTAACCAGTCGAGAGCAACCATTGGTTCAGTTGTAGTAGAGAACTTAGCTGGCCTTAACCTCAGAAATCTGGTGCGAGCATTCCCTGAGGCTGATTGTTTCCATTGTTGTTGTTCTGATTTGCCATGAACTGAGTCATCACTTGGGTCAGCTGTGCCTGAGCTGCCATGAGTTGCTCCAACTCAGTGGGTTGACGGCGGGGAGGCATCTGCGGTTCAGCACAGGTAAGCTTAGAAAGAATCATCTACGACAATAGGATTCTACCCACGCATATGATCAAACAACAACAAACAATAGCAGACAATCACAAGCAAGCAATACATCAACAAACAAGCGATCCAGCAACATCCCAGGGGTTATCCTAGCATTATATACCTACTGAAATAGTTTTACAAGAGTTGGCAATGGTTAACTAAACAGTTGATCAACTAAGCAACAGAAACAGCAATCTGCCAGAACAGTTCAGCAGCGTTCACGAATTTTTCTACCTGACTTAAACTCGTCAGAAAATTTAGCTGATATTTGCACATACATTACAGAGAGTTTCCCACCTGCCCATTTTTTTTCAGATTTTTCCGAGTTACCAGAAAACTATGAAAAATCATACAGTACTGCTGTATCAGCAGAAAAACTGCAGCGAAAATAACACAGATGTTAACCAAACTTGCCATAACTCTTTCATAAAAATTCGCACAAATAATTCCTGGGATATTGGAGTATACAAATAAGCAACTAATCACTCTTAAACTAACACGAACTAAGCTTCACAACGATCGAGACTAATCCTAACGAATTTGCCTAACGAGGACTAATTGGTGGACTTCTATCTACTCCTTGAAGAGGTTGCGGTAGGTCCTTGCTGTCATGCGTTGGCGCTTCGGCTCGCGGTACAACCATGGCGGCGGAGTGTACACCTCTCCTGAATCATCACTTGAGATCTCAAACTCCACCTCTTCCGGATCCTCCTCTTCTTCTTCACTCTCAGCTGCAACTGCAACAGCTTCATCTCCTCCACCATCATCGTCTCCATCATCATCATCCTCGTCCTCATCATCATCATCGTCTCCACTGTCATCATCATCCCCATTGTTGCCATCATCTCCATTGTCATCATCAGAGGGTGGATTCAGCTGCGCTTGGAGAGAGCGGCAATCTGGGCTGTCATAGCTTCAATAGTTTGATCCCTTTCCTGGACGGTCCCCTGCAACTATTGTATGTTCTGGGTATTCTCCTGCACAGTACCATGAAGATGTGCTATGGTTTCATCTCTGGCTATCAGGGCATTCTCCAGAACTCCCACAGCTTCATGCAGGGTGTCAATCTCCTGTCCTTGGACCACTATACCATTGCTAGCAAAATCTGCAATCTCCTTTATCATCATCACCTTCTCAGCTAGAGCTCCATTCTCCCTTTCCATGTCCTCTATGTGCCTCCGACGGGGCGGCATGTTGTTCCTGTCGCTCGGGGTAACCACAATGTGCCCATCTTCATCACGCCTCCCATAGTCATGGTAGGGTGAATCTGCTGGAAGTACGTGTCGGACATTATGGCACTGGCGAGACAGGGCTTCATGTATGGCCAAGTTGATACCAGGTCCCCAGTTGCAGTATGTCTTGGTGTAGATCAAGTGCACGGGGTTTGGCAAGGCGGCATCTCTGAATATGAAGGTAGTGATCTCCCATCCATCCTCTCCATATCCATAGGTGTACAGACTTCTTCCCTTGAACATGGGCAGTGGCAATCCCAATGACTGCGAGAGCTGTGCTAACTGCCTTGCAAAGGGCCTTGGTGACTCCATGGTGGCATACTCAGTCCTGACTTCTCCCATCTATCAAGTAAAAGAGGAAAGTGTGAGAATATCATATGGTAAGAATTTACGAGGGTGAAAGGCATAAGATGAAAGACAGAGTTAATATAGGCTTTAATAAATCTATGGCTTCCTAATCCAATACTAGGTCACGATCCTACAGTCGACACACGGGCTCTGATACCATCCTGTAACACCGCGGTTCTGAAAAGACCGCGGCTTCTATGTGACATGCCAATCCCTAGATCGGTTCATTGGCCCACAATAGAATAAGATGAATAACATAGCAAAATTATCCGTGTATCATGAATAACGAAGATCCAGAGTACCATTATTACAATAAAATCTTAGCTCAAGGCTAGCTCAAATTATTCAGGTAGCAACATAAATAAAGCAAATCCTCCATTCTTCAAATAGCCCACAAGTGAACAAGTGCCGAGTGGAGTACCGTGGCCTATATCGATTACTCAGAATCGGAATAACCTGCAACATGAAACGTAGCAGCCCCGAAGGGTCAATACATGGAATGTATGGCAAGTAGAGCTAGTAATGGAGACAATAGAACTAACATCTACATGCATATTTGGCAAGTGGAGCTGTGTCTGGCTTGCATTTGCAAATACCTTTTTGTCCTACTTTCATAAACAGTTTTTGATTTTCTTTGAAAAGATCCCAATTAAGTTAACCCAACAACATTAAAACAATTAATAAATTGGAATGAGCGAGAAACATGTCATGGAATCAATATCAAGCAACTCAGATGTCCATAACCGGGGACACGGCTAATCGATTAGATTATACACCCTGCAGGGGTTAGTACATTTTACCCATGTGACTTGGCCAGCCCAGCTCGTACCATCACTCTCATTTTGGGTGATGATAGGGAGAAGTCCAAGAAGAGACTGTTCGGAAAGTAGCTCCCCAATCCCGACGCGCACCGGTCCAACCTACCAAAATTCTACATCTCTGGATACGCGGGTTCGGGTCACCACAACCTACTAAGTCTAACGAACCGCCCATTCCATTATTGGCACATGGTTGTACACGTAAGCTACACAATAAAGAAGCCAATCAATTTCTCTCGATACCTGGGTGCCTTTCCGCAATGAAACCACCAAAAATTATCAATACCATCACCCCCAGGAGATTCATTGATTAAGTTGTTTTAGTTTTCACAAACCAATACTTTTAGAAACAAGTCTCAATGATGTAACCCAGCCCTCGTTCAACATAGCATGGCTAAGCACATCTACTAACGGTGGTTCATCTACAAGGAAAGCCCTACCACATAATAGGACATAGTATAGCGATAGTATCATCCTACACATGCAACTACAAAATACACGACAATGCATTGAAAATAGTAGGACGATATCATAAACAAAGTAGCATCTACTTGCCTTGGTTGTAGCGGTCGAAAGAACAATCCACACACGAGCAAGCGTTGCACTCGTCACAATCTACAGGATACAATTGCAATCATAAACAAACAATCCACAAGCATATGCAACAGATATGATGCATGAAGGTATGCAAGGCAAGTGAATTGGTGTTACAGCTGCACTACATAATCCTGTTCAATAATACTACTGATTGCATGCATGGAAAATAGTTTTAGCGCTAGGAAAACTATTACGCAAAAAGTAATACCCCAAACTAGAGCTAGAAATCGAATAATTCACTACCAGTAGTATACTGTTTGTAAAATTTTGGGAAAATTCTACCGCATAGGCATCTCTGATTAGAAACAGCACCAACTGGAATTACTCAAAAAGGAATTACAAAACTCCCCGAGTAATTAAAACACTGCAGAAAGCCACTAGACAGTTTCTGCAGAAGTTTTTACTGTAAGCCTATCTTTTCAATTCACGATGAGATTCCCCTCATTCCACTGAATCCAGGGACATATCATACGCGATTTTTGGAGCTACGGATCTTTTTCTACGAATTTATTACTCCGAAAAGGCCACTAATTAGATTGATTAAACTGTACCCAACCTTGCTGCAAAAGTCTGAACCAAAGGTACAGCGAGATTCTACACGACTCACTGAATTTACACATATTTTATTTGCAATTTTTGGCCAAGCGGTTTAATTTCTACGCAATTTACAAGGTTCTACCGAAATCTGCCAACTAAATCGATTAACGAAAATAACCAGTCAACTGTGTCTGTTGACTGGTCAACGCGTCTACTGACTGGGCGCTGACTGGGCGTCTGACTAGTCAACGCCTGAGTCTGACCGGTCAACGAATGATCTGAACCACTGATCTGAGATCTAACGGTGGCTGCAGGCTTACCGGAGACAAACGGCGAAACGAACTCCGGACGGTGCGGCGATCGGTTCCGGCGACGACGATTACCTGCGTGGTAGGGGAAACGATCAGCGCACGGATCAGCGATCGGTTCCGGCGGTGACGTGCGGCACGCAGCACGAGGCGGCGGCATAAGACGACGCGCGTGCGCGGGCAGGCGCGCGCGTGCAAGGCGGCGCAGCGCGGCAGCAGCGCGGCAGCAGCGCGGCGGGCGGATGGCGAGGCAGCGAGGCTGCGGCTGGCGCGGCTCGGCGGCAGGCGCGGCGCAGCGGGCTGCGGGGCGTGGCGCGGGCGGCGACCGCGGGAAGAGGACGACGCGGAAAACGAGGAGGCGGGGCGGCGGTCGCGCGGGTACCTGGTGGCGAGGGGGCGAGGGGCGACGGCGGCAGGGTCTTGGCGGCCGGCGGCGGCGTGGAGGAGAGGCGGCGCTGGCGCGGGTTTCGAGGAGGAGGCGGCGAGGCGGGGCGATCCTGAGGCGCGGGCGCGATCTACGAGGCGGCGGGGGCTGTGGGCACGGAGTCCAAGGCAGCGCCGGCTGCCCTTTTGTGGGGCCCCCTTGCGGGTCCTAATCCGATTCGGCGTGAAGTTGGACACGAACTCGGAAAATCGGCATGATTTTCGGCCCATTTTCCTATCCTTCAAAAGAACGGTGATAACTTCTCCGTACGAGCTCCGATTCGGGCGATTCTTGCTCCTACGGTTTTGTAAATTCGAGGGGAACAATCTAGGGTCAATGGTTTAGCGAAACCACTAGGCTACAAGGGTGGCAACACTAGTTCTTCTAATGCCTCCCGCAGGAGCCTCGTAGAAGAATAGAAAATGGGTTTTGAAAATAGCGTTTCGCCGATTCTTTTCAATCGACGGTTTTGAATGGAAAAGCATGATGCAATGATATGAATGTTATGCAGAACCAAATATAAAATTTGGGATGTGACAGTGACCTAGCAGGCTTCCTCGCGGCTGAGGTCAGAGCTGTTACCAATGCCTAAGCGCATCTTGTCATCATCGCCGGAGAATTCCCATGTCAGGCGTGCTCATCCCCTGAGCGGTGCAACAATGCTATGAAGACAAGACAACACCACATGGGAGGAGTCAAGGCCGGCGTCCGCTAGTTCTTGAATTTGGAGAATAGTCTAGGCCGACATCATAGTTCTTGTATCCATGTCCATGGTGTTCCAGTCATCCCAGGGGAGCGAGCGAGAAGTCGAAACTTACAAGATGTCCTTCGCATTTTCCACCTAGGCGTAGCACCAACCCGCGCGGAAGAGGGGATAGTCATGTCCTTGGATCTCTATGTACCGGTAGACGAACTCTTCACGGCGCCTGAAAACTACTAAGTTAGACGGCACCTGCTCGAGCACTAGCTCGGGGTAGAAATAATGGCGGAAGAGTTCAAGCAATGGAAACACGCCGATAAAGAACTCGCAAAACCATTCGAAGATGGCGAGCAATATGACGGCGGAAGGATGAAGATGCGCTAGGTGCAGGTCGTATGCAAGCAGAATTGTCTGGAGGAAGGGCAAGATCGGCGAAACAACACCGGCGAGCAGGAACATAGTGAAGATGGGACAAGGTGCTCTGAATCCTTCTCCTCTTCTGGTAGATCAGCAGCGAGCAGATCCGTGGCGCCATGCTCGTTGCGCGATGATGCCACGAAGGTATCCATGGCTCCAGATCCTTGGCCTTCAGTCCTAAAGGAAGAAAGGCCTCAGTGGTGCACCCATCCGTGGCACTCTGCTATCGGCTGGTGGTCTCTTGGGCTTTCATGTTCTTCCTCTAAGTCATGGAAATGTCCAGAAGGTTTGAAGCGAGGAGGAAGTGACATAAGGAGGTGGTGCAATTGTGGGGAGCAGGGTCTCTCCCTGCAATTGCACCCCTTTATGAGACCCGGCCGCCAGCGGCAGGCAGGCACGATGCGACGTGGGAGACAGAATGCCCCGCTTCCCTCGTAGTTATTCCTTTCGTGTAGGAACCGAAGTGGACGTAGTCAATGTGGGATAGCGCGGAAGCCAAGGCATGGCTCGGCGGTCCCGCAGCCACTTGAGTATAAAAATATTAGTGCCTGAGATCCTTTATTTCTTGTTTTCTTCCAAAATCAAGATTTATTTTCAAAACCCAGGATTGCAAATGATATATACACTATGTTGAAATTATCTACCTTAGAGATAAAAATTTACCAAATGTTTTATACAATTATCTTGGCACAAAAAATATTTATTTCTTTTATTTTACAAAAACCTCAAAACTCCCCTATAAAAGAAAGTTAGATTTTCTCCAAATCACTTTTCAAACATTAGGCACTTCTGAGGCCTACATTTTGATTCCTATCTTCCCATTTCAAAAATAAATATTTTCAAAAGGTTTTATTATTTATTTTTTTGCCTATTTCCTTAAATGGCAGAAATGAGAAAATAAATACTTGAAAAAGTTTTGTTCTTCAATAAATCATGGAAAATTGCTCCAATGTGTGAATTCATTTTTGGGACCATCTCAAACCTAAAGCCCTCCTTGTCCATTTCAAAAATATCAAATTAAATTTTTAAAACCATTTTAACACCTTTTGAATACTTGATATAAGAACAATCAAAAGTCATCTAATAAATCCCAAATAATTCCCTAGAGTATACCTGAACCATACCCACCTACCAGCATCATTACCTCACCTTGCCATGATCAAAAATAAGAATCCCTCTTAATGATCATCATTATCGAAACTTTAGAAATGTTTCAAAACTATAATCTAAACCGCATCCAACCACCATCAATTATCATTGTTTACCACTCCAGCCTCCACCTCTCTGGTCTGGTGGAGCTACACTGTAGCATACCACCGTAGTTTATCCCTTGCCCTTGACTTATATGTTTCGAGGAGAAGAAAAGTGTCAGACAAGAAAAACCTTGACATTTAATATTCTGCTATAGCACCACCACTCCTCTGTCCCCTCTGCATGACCAGAGGCCCCTCTCACACTTTCCACTGCCCCTCCTGCCTTATCCCTGGCCAGCACCCTCTCCCATCTCCTCTCATGGACAAAGTCCACCCTAGACCACCCCTACTTCGGTTTATAATGGAAAAAGCCTCTACCTTCCCACAATTGTCATTCTACTCTCCCACTCCCTCTATTCCTCTTCGAGCTCCAGAGCTAGCCCCTGCTCTGTATCACCATGGAAAGGAAGACACCTCCCTTCGGTCTTCATGGAAGAAGGAGACCATATTGTTGCCCCATGGCCCTTCTCTCTCTGGTTTCGGTCTTAGTGAGATCTCCTAGTCTACCTCTATCTAACCCCTCCTTCCTATATTCACAAGGCATCCCCAAGCGTTCTCCTGGAAGAGCTCCAGCTACCACCTCCACGGGTACCCCCATGCAAGCAACCCCCTGAAGCTAAACCGTATCGTCCCGCGCCTCACTAGAACCATGGCGGAGTCCCGCGTCTCCTCCGCAACTCCCCCATCAACTTCTATGCCTCTAGGTGAGCTCCCCGTACTCCCCGAGTTTCCTCTATGTTTTCTTCCTTGGTGCCCCGACACCAGAAGGAAGACGGCGGCTAGCCATCGATGCCGCTCTAATCGAACGGCTGATGAGCCCCGGTACCGCTTCGCCTCTCCACGCGGGCTGACGGGCGGGCCCCCTCCCCGGACATTTGAACCCCGCGCTCCCGGTCCTAGGCACACTCGGGTGGGACAAATTCTCCCACAACGGCCCATCTTCCTCTGAGTTATAGTGTTGGGGATATGCTAAATGGGTATCACCATAGCATGTCTCTAATATGGATAACCCGGGTGGCCCATAGTTGGTAGCAAGGCCCATGGCCTGCTGGGCGGCCCAGTTAGAAGGATCTAGAAGGGAGGCCCATGTCAGATAAAGGAAGGCTACGGAGGAGTCACCAGCGTACCCGGAGCCTTAGAGTGCAAGACACGTTAGACTAGTTGTGTACCATGTAGGACTCTGTAACCAGTCCGGCTAGGACTTTTCCTGTAACCCTAGGATCTGGCGACTATATAAGCCGGACATGTGGGAGCCTTAGGGATAATCTCAACTCATATCGCGCACAGTGAACCAATCCCTATAACTCGGCGTATTGCCATTAGAGTGATTTATAGCAGGAGTAGAATCCCGCCACCATCATGGGATCTAAACCTGGGTAAGCTGTGTTACCTCATACCCGCCAACCTTCTGCCTTACCTCATGTCTCTAAACACGCTCTATGAGGACCCCTCCATGGCGTACTCGTCGGCAATACCACGATAGTTGGCGCCACCGTGGGGAAAGAGGCGCTTCAGGTTCTTCAACGGGCGAGGTCCAAGCTCTTCGCGGGAATCGGAGAAACCATAGCTATCGGCCATGTTCTCTTCTCCGGCAAAGTTCCGATCGTCCCCTTGAAGAGTTTTGGATACCGGTGAAGACGAACCCCACCCACTGCTCGATCGTTCCAATCGGGGACATCCACCTCTTCATCGGCGAAACCGACTCGGGCACTAGTTCCCTGGAAGTCCTGCACAGACCTCCTATGGGCAAGTCACGTTCACGGAAGGATTGAAGTCGGATCTCTCTTCGGAGTTTGCCGATATAGATAGGAAAAATTCAATACCCACCCAAACCGCCCTTGTGCAGGATATAATGGTGGAAGATCGCTGCAAGTCTGCCGGCTTCGCCCGTGCATCTGGACAGCAGAGATCCAAGTTTGTCGGCGTGGTGACTATCTTTGATCTGTCACGTTGCGTTCAGAGAGAGGGTGAAAACTCCCACGATTACCAGGCAAGGTGGCTCTATATACGGGCCGATCTGGAACATTACCTCAATGATGATGCCATGTATCACTTTGTGGAAGGACTAGACCACGGTACACTTCTCCGACATACTCTAAGGTGGATGCAGGCTTCAGGACGCCTCACTTTGAAGGCATGGTGAACACCATCAACAACTTCGCGGCCGCTGATGCAGAAGCTCAGGCAGCGCTCGTGGTCGTACCCGACGCCTCTCCGCCTCAGCCACCACCACCTCCAGTCATCGTCGCTGCAGATGCACCACCGCCTCCAGTCATCGTCCCAGCTGCCGCACCACCACCACCCATCATCGAGGAGGCCCCGGCACCCTCCGACTCCATTTTGGATGCGCCCTATGCCGACATCAGCGCTGACTCGAAGGAGATAGACTTCAGCCCGGAGGAACTCGACTCTGCTATGCAAGAGATGGAGGAGGACATCAGACGCGGCGAGCAGGCCGACAAGGACATCACATCCCGAGATGTGTTTGTCGCCATTGGGAGTGTGATGGAGGAAAATCAACCCGGACAAGCTCTGCCTACAGCGCTGGACAAGGGGAAGGGACCACCTATTGCTGCCGACAATGATCGCGCAAAGGCCATGACCCCTCCGCCTAACCCAGTGCAGCAGCCGCAGGAACTCATTGCCGGTCCGAGTAACAACAACACCGCAAACCCGCCGCCTCCGGCATCTACATCTGCGGCTGCCCAAATCACTCCAGCGGATAGAGTGATGTACTGCAATTTTCTCGTCGAGCCCATGATTGTGGCTCATATACGGAACGTAGTCCAGCTTGACGAGAAGCGCCAACAGCTACTGGAGGAAGCACATGCCATCGCGGAGCAAGGCGCAAAGCTAGATCAAGATCTGGCCAAGGCGCAGAAGTCAATCAAGAAAGCTAGATCAATGTAGTCCGAGTACAAGACTCTTCTCAAGTAGCAGAAGGCTAGGAAAGCTCCGGCTCGCATCATCAATGATCCTGGTGTACGATGCAACCTAGTATGGGATCCACCGAAGCTGCCACAAGCCAAGCCATACATTGCCAGCGAGGGCAGGCAGGTCATGCCCACTCCTATCTTAAACTTAGCCATCGCCAAGACCCTTCTGGAGCAGGATAGATCACCCGCAGCCGTGGAACAAGTCTATGACCTTGTAGCGAAGGAGGTCAAACAACAGGAAAAAGGCCACCTCTCAGAGTCTTGAGTCTGACCCAGCATATTGCCAATCTAGCAACCCTAAGCCGCCAGGGGACAGATCTCCTCAGGATGTCAGGTCATAGACGGGTTCATCAGAATGAAGACGGAGGGATGCATGCAACAGGAAGGACACCATCCCCATATCCTCCAACCACGGAGGAAAAGCTCATCCACGTCGCCCATCTCCACCGCCCCGGTCTTCCCGACATCGCGAAGACCCCAAGGCTCACCATCGCACAAACATGCATCCACCCAGGCAAAGAGGCATCGTCATCTGCGACAATGCGGACAAGCCCCATCAGGATGGAGAGCGCAACCAAGGACACAAGAGCAGGTCGTGCCATGACCCTCCGCGTCCGATAATCAACCGCGACAAGCGCGAGGCGTTGCAGGAGGGTAACAACAAGAAAGCTAACCCACCACCACCTTCGCCTCCATCTCCACCTAGCAGCCACCATTGCGGAGGGGCCCGCGTCATTCACGTAGCCCATCCCCTCACGGCAAGAAGAAAAAAGCAAGCCTGGAGCCATACGATGCACAAGATTCACGAGGCCCCGGAAGGACAATACCTGGGACCATGTTGCTTTGGACCTGTAATACATACCGCAACTTACCCCAGGGGTTTTCGGATTGATAAGACGATCAAGCCCTATGATGGCACCGCCAAACCAGCTACGTGGTTGCAGGACTACAACAATGCGGTGGAGATCGCCGGAGGTAACCCCAATGTTGCCGTCAAGTACCTCCCACTGATGCTGACGGGAATGGCCCACCAATGGATTGATGACTTGCCGGAGAAGTCATCTGAAACTAGTTGTACATGCAAGAATCGTTCACCAAGAACTTCGAGGGTACGTATAAGCGTCCCTGCACTGTTGGCGATCTACAGTGGTGCGTGCAAGAGAAAGATAAGTCATCTCGCTCCTACCTCTCTCGCTGGATAGATATGAAGAATTCCTGCGCATGAGTGCATGCTCAAACCGCCATGTCCGCCTTCATCGATGGGTTGGATAAAGGTATGTTGCTCTGACATAATTTGAAGCGCCTACATGACAATCACATGCTCAATCTCAACCAGATGATCTAGCTGGCCAGTGAGTTCACGGCTGCCGACGATGATGCTCGTGGCTCCTTGACGGCAACTGTCGTTCCAACCCAAGCTATGATGAACAACAAAACCAAGTGGAAGAACCTGCCAGAAGAAAAGCAAACCTCCGACATGGTCGCCATGACATTTGCAGGACGAGGTGATGGCGGACAGCATGGCCAAGGACAGGGGGCTGGTCGTGGGCAGCAGCGGGGTAGTGAAACTACCACTCAGCGCTCCGTGTTCCCTAGACGTACTAGGAGTACCGTGATATGCCATGCCTTGTTCACCTTGATGCCAACGGTAAGGCCACTCACACCAATCTCCATTGTAAGTTCATCAACGACCTAAAGGAGGACCCGGAGTCCGGTTACAAGCGAAGCCGGAAGAACAGACCACGAGGCAAAGGAAGAGGAGTCCAAGGATTCAAGTGATTGGATGAGGATGTTGACCCCAAGCACGCAGCAAAGGGACGAAGAAGGAATAGGAGTCCAAGGATTCAAGTGACATGGAAGAGGAGTCCAAGGATTCAAGGGTGATTGAAAGGTCAAGAACCCCTTCGAGAAGAAGGCTGCCGTCTACCACACTTTCCTTGGCACCCCTAATGTCCGGCAATAGAAAACATCCATGAGGATACTGATGGCCAGCCTGCCCCCAGTTCCCCATTACCTGTGCTGGTCGAAGATTCCAATCACTTGGGATAGGAAGGATCACCCAGACCTCATCCCTACGGAGAACCAATACGCCATGGTCATCAACCCCCTGATTAACGGCAACGAGTTCACCAGATGCATGGTGGACAGTGGAAGCAGCATCAACATCATGTACCTGGATACGCTTCATAAGATGAACTTGACGGAGTCAAACCTAAGGCGGACCAGAACCTTGTTCCATGGCGTAGTTCCTGCCCGAGAGGCTCGGTCCCTTGGGTGCATCACGCTTCAGGTCGCTTTTGGCGATGTTAATAATTACCGCCAAGAATGCATGACCTTTGAAGTGGTCCCCTTCAAGAGCGTGTACCACGTCATTTTCGGACGCGACATCTTCCACGCCTTCATGGCCAAGCCATGCTTCGTCTACAACAAGCTCAATATACCTGGACCAAACGACATCATCACTGTATCCGGAAGCTTTACCAAGACAAGGGACTGCGAGCTTGGAGAAGCAGCCTTTGCAGAAGCTGTCCTCTACAGCGAAGAATTCAAGGAGATCCAGAGCAAGGTCGATGCCACGGAGATGCCGACATCAAATAAGCAGATTTCTGACTCTGATCCCACCTTCAAGGCCACCATCGAGACCAAGCCGGTGGAACTTGAGGTAGGCGATGCCTCCAAGACCACCGCCATTTGGATGAACCTGAACCCTAAATAGTAAAGTGCGCTGGTCGAGTTCCTCCATGAGAATAGGGACATCTTTGCATTGAAACCTGCCGACATGAAAGGTGTATCTTGGGAACTTTCCGAGCACAACTTGAATATTGATCCAAAATGCAAACCGGTGAAACAACCTCTACGACGCTTCGGAGACGAGAAGAGACGCGCCATAGGCAAATAGATAGCTAGGTTACTTAAGGCTAGTTTTATCCGAGAAGTCATTCACAACCGATGGGTGGCCAATCCAGTACTTGTCCCCCAAAAGGGAATGAAATAATTAAGAATGTGCGTTTATTACACCGGCTTGAACAAAGCGTGTCCCAAAGATCTGTTTGCTTTGCCTTGCATTGACAAAGTCATTGACTCGACGGCTGTCTTAGAACTTTTGTGTTTTCTCGACGCATACTCAGGATACCAACAGATAAAGATGAGGAAGTCGGAACAATTGGCCATTTCATTCACCACACCTTACGACATGTTTTGCTATGTCACGATGCCCTTTGGGCTGAAAAACGCAGGTGCTACATACCAGCTGACTATGCAGCATTTCCTACACGATCAAATTGGTCGGAACGTTCACGCCTATGTGCATGATATAGAGGTGATGTATAAAAAGTCGAATGACTTAATCTCCGACTTAAAAGAAACCTTTGATAATCTCCGGAAATAAAACATGATGCTTAACCCAAAGAAGCGCGTCTTCGGGGTTCCAGCCGGCAAATTGTTGGGCTTCATCGTTTCCCAGCGTGGAATCAAGGTCAACCCGAAAAAGAACAAGGCCATCATAAACATAAATCGTCCGACATGCCTGAAGGACATACAACGGCTAACAGGCTGCATTGCAGTAGTAAGCCGGTTCGTCAGCCGACTTGGAGAAAAGGCTCTGCCGCTGTACAAGTTGCTGAAGAAGGCGGAAAATTTACATGGACGGACGAAGCAGATGCTGCACTCAAGAAGCTAAAGGAGATACTTTCCTCGGCACCAATACTTGCAGCACCCGAGCCTTTGGAGCCTATGTTGATCTACATGGCGGCCACCAACCGGTTAATCAACATCGTCGTCATGGTAGAGTGAAAAGAACCAGGGCATGAGTATGGAGTTCAACGACTAGTTTACTATGTAAGCGAAGTCTTGACAGAGTCCAAGCAGCGTTACCCGCACTACCAGAAGCTAGCTTATGGAGTGTTCCTTGCTTCTCGGAAGCTAAGGCACTACTTCTAGGAGCACCCTATCACAGTTGTGAGCAAAGCTCCACTATCCGACATCATCAATAACAGCGACGCTATAGGAAGGGTTGCGAAGTGGGGCATCGAGCTTGCCGCCTTCAAGATCACCTATAAGAGATGCAACTTTATCAAATCATAGGTCTTGGTGGATTTCATCGCAGATTGGACGGAGATGCCAGATTCTACCCCTGTACCAGAGCCAGAATTCTAGGTGATGCACTTTGACAGATCAAAGCTACTCAACGGCTCGGGGGCCGGTGTACTGCTACAGTCACCAACAGGAGAAAAGCTACACTACGTTATGCAGATCCACTTCGAGGCTACAAATAACATGGCGGAATATGAAGCACTCATTCACGGACTTCGCGTAGCCAAGGATATTGGCATCAAGCACATAGTTTGCTGTGGAGATCCCGACTTGGTTGCCCAGCAGGTGGCTAGCACCAGGAATGCGCGGAACCCTATGATGGTGGCATATCGAGACGAAGTGGACGATATAGACAAGAGCTTCTTGGGCTATGAAGTCAAGTATGTCCCCATGGATGAAAATGACGCGGCTGATCTGCTGTCAAAGCTTGGATCAGGGTGCAAACAAATTCCGCCTAGCATTTTTCTGGAGCATCTACAGACACCATCCCTGAAGGGAGCGGACCTCGAGAACCCGGACAGAGTTGACTCTTTTGTTCACACAGTGACAAAGGTCCCTCCGGCTTGCAAAAAAACGTTCATGGAGTATCTCGTCCACGGAAATTTCCCATCGACGAGGTCGAAAGTCCGCAAATAGTACGTCGAGCAAAGGGCTATACCATAATCAATGAATATCTCTATAAAAGAAGCACCACTAGTGTATACCTCAAGTGTGTTTCCCAGCAAGAGGGTATTGAAATCCTTTCATGAGATCCATCTCGGAGATTGCGGGCATCACGCCGCTCCTTGATCGTTGGTCTCCAAAGCCTTTCGACATTGACTCTACTGGCTGACCCTGAAGGTGGATGCCGACAAGCTGGTTGAGATATGCATGAGATGCCAGTACTATGCCCGACAACCACATGTTCTAGGTCAAGAATTGCGAACAATGTGGGTTGACGCATCTGCTAGTATCAGTTGATAAATTCACCAAATGGATAAAAGCTAAACCCATTAAAAAGCTTGATGGGGCAACTGCCCTTAGGTTTGTTCGGGATCTAGTGGTGAGATTTGGTCTCCCACATAGCATTATCACCGACAATGGCAACAACTTGTCACTCAGACAGGTGGAAGCCGATTGTTGGGAGAAGGGCATCCGACTTGACTTAGCATCTGTGGCACATCCACAGTCTAATGGGCAAGTTGAGCGAGCCAATGGATTAATTCTGCAGGGAATCAAGCCATGTCTCGAGGCACTGCTACATAGAGCAGCTGGAGCCTGGGCGGAGGAATTACCAAATGTTCTGTGGAGTTTACGAACTACACCCAACAGATCTACCGGCTACACCCCTTATTTCATGGTATATGGAGCAGAAGCCATCCTACCTTCCGACATCCTTCACGATTCACCAAGACTTGCCGCCTACGACGAAGATGAAGTTGAAGAATCCAAGTGCCTAGGTATGGACCTTCTTGAGGAAGAGCGCGTATTGGCATGTCAAAGATCCGCCATCTACCTGCAAAAGCTACGCAGCTACCATAGTTGCCGCGTTCGGCATCGCTCATTTAAAGAGAGGGATCTGGTGCTCTAACTTAAGAGGTAGAAGCCACACAAATTATCCCTGCCATGGGAAGGACCGTTCATCATAAGCAAGGCACTATTCAATGGGTCTTACTACCTCATTGACAATCGTGAACTTGAGGATAAACGTAACAATGATCATAAGTGTAAGCGACGTGACCCGAATGATGACTACCCAGAGCTTGATCAGCCATGGAACATAGCACATCTACATCCTTTTTACACTTAGCATATTTTTTATCTACTCTGTACCTCTTATATGATCAATGAAATAAAGCTCTTTGGTTCACTCATATTTTTTGAGTCTTTTACCTCCTTTAGTGTTCATTTTTGGATCGTATAAAACCTTTATGCGCAAGTTTTGCATTTGCACTTGTAAAAATTCTGCCTACGGGCGTTAGCTTAAGTTTTCTGGTCTACACGTTCTTTCTTGTTTTTATGTGGATTCTGGAGTAGTGACTTTTGGCACTCGAAGTTGGCGATTTTGTGCTTAGGTTTTTTGACGATGCCATTGGGCATCATCGCCTAAGCGCATGGTTCCTACTACGAGTCTTCCGACTCACAAAAAGCCAAGCATAAAAGCCAAAGTAATGGATAAGCCAGCACTTCCTTAAAAAATATATACATGTTGGAACTAGTACTTAAGTAGCAGGAAACAAACAACTAATGTTTTTCGCCTTAAGATTAAAACCATAGTTTTTTCCGCATACATACATCCAGAGGAAATAAATAGTACAAAGGGTTTTTCATTCCTTTGGCGCATGAGACTTTGAGGCAGCATCGCCGGCGGCAGGAGAGTCATCTCGATCATCTTCAAAGTCGGTGGTCTTGAGGGACTCGGAGGATCTAGGGTGGTCGCCATCAATGATCTCAAGAGGCACAAAGGAGTTTGGATCGACCAACTCGGTGACCCTGGTGTCGTATCCAGCGAGCGATGCCCAAATTGCTTTGTGATCAATCTTCTGGCCGTCACCGTCTATGTCGCGCAGACCTGAGGTCACCGTGTCGATGTCGGCATTCTCGTAGTAGTCCTTGACCATCGCCAGCGACATTCTTGAAGCAGCCCGAGTACATGAAGCTTTCCATCTTACGATACACTCGGGGGCTTGGCGTAGAATCTCCGAGTATTTCATGACGGAGTCCACCGCCTTGATGTTGATGTTTAGGGGTTTGACAATCTCTTTGGCTTGCTTGATGGCGGTACTGATGAAGTTGCCGGCAAGGACCATGCATTCCTTTGGCGGAGGAGGCGTATTGGTTCAACCAATAGGAGCTGCATTTCCGGCCAAGCAATGTAGTACATGAGTTCAAATAAACATAAAGTTCATAATACCTGGCTTACAGAAGTACAAGACTGAGAGTGCTTACCAAAGATGCTTGCCTCAGCTTGTTGGAGCGTCTCCTCCATGGAGTCCTGTTCTTGTCGGAGGACCTTGTAAGCCTCAAGGTTGCGTTTATTCTGCTCTTAGGCAGCTTTCTTCTGCTCCTTCAGGATCACAATTTCCTCCTTCATTCGGTTGATCTCCGTGTTGGCAGACTCCTGCACGGCCTTCAAGGACGCTTCATGCATCTTCAGAGTGTCATCCCTCTCCTGCTTAAGGATCTTGTTCTCTCTATCCCGCAATTCTATGTGCTTGGATTGCTCGACAATGTCTTTCGCCTTGGCAATAGCTTCTGCATGCCGGAGAAATAACAGCGCACAATGATTAATCTGAGAGTGATGGCACAAGACCAAGTTTGAGTGCAAAATTGAAAAGAAAAACAGACTCTTGCTCTTGGTGATTTGATCCTTCAAGAAGGCAGTTTTACCCTTTTCAGCTTCCAGGTCAGCGTGCATCTTGTGGAACTTCTCGTTGGCGACGCCTGTCTGAGCATTCTCATTCTATGGAAAAAAAAGTTATTTAGTCTACTTGGAGCATCTAGTCGGATAACTATCTATCTAGAGGCTTGGGGGCAAGAGTGAGAGTTTTTAACTTGGCAAAATGCTTAGTCTTTCTTTAAACATCTAGTCAAACTAATTATGTTTCAACTAGAGGATTGGGGGCTACAGTATTGAAATTTACAACCACTGTGTATGCTACTCTAAAAGTATCTAGTCAGAATAATTCATTCAAATTACATACTTGGGGGCTACAGTGCGAAGGTTTCTAGCTTAGTCACTCTTAGAGCATTCAGACACAACGTCCTATGGTTTTCCATCTAGATCATCGGGGGCTACTGTGGGATACTACATATGAAATGCAAAAAGAATACAGAACGTACAAGTGCAATGATCTTGAGGTTGGTGGCGCTCTCGGGCAAGTATATTGCTGAAGGCAAGGCTGTTTCCATGAAGGATATCGGCCTTCTTGAGAAACTCCTCAAGGCCACATGTCGGAGAAGTCGACACAGCACTAGGAACCAGAGTTGAGCTACTTGGTGTAAGAACCGGGTAGACGATCTTTGGAAACTCTGTTGATGTCCTGGGTGCAGTGGTGCCGCCTACGGCAGAAGTTCCACCTTCCACCATCGCCTTACCGCTACCAGTGGCATCCTTAGCAGGAGCTTCATCCACTTTGGATGTGGTGCTTTCTTGTGTCGCCTTCTCGACGACAATAGCAAGTTCCACGACAAGACCTAGGTCAACTTCCATGGCGGAAGGTTCAAATGTTACCTTAGCTGGAGAGCTTGTTGGTGCGACAACATGCTGGACGCTGGGAGTTGTAGGGGCGATGGCGGGAGATGCTTGGTGAAACATATATTTGATGTTTTTAGAAGCCCCCGATGTTTAGGAGGTCTTCTTCAAACTCATACTGGCCTTCTTCCTGAAACATGCAAAACTATAAGTACAGGAACAAGACGAGCAAAGAGACAATGTAGGTTGTTAAGAAGCTTACACAACGGTTGGTGCTTTGGTCAACGGAATACCAATCATTCTTCTTTTCTCCACCTCCAGGTAGGCGTTGGACTTCATGGAGGCTCCACCCTCCGTCTTCTTTTTCTTGCCTCCGTCGTCAGCATCAGAGGTGGATCTCTTCCACTTTCTCGCCAACGGAACATCGTCGTCGGACACGATGGTGAATTCCTTCATCTTGGGGTCATAGACCTAGGCAGCCATGTTACCCTCATCTAGTTCCTTCAGTTGTTAAGTGAATCCCAAAGTGTTAGATGCAATGGTAATGGCTAGACGGAAGAACTGGAGTATATGTCATACGCGGGAAATAAACAAGTACCTCTAGGCACGTGCCACCCTCGAACATGTCGTAGGTGATGGTGAAGCCACTGTAGAGGTCCCAACCTTTAATAAGGTAGAGATCCCTGTGTTTACAAAGCTAGTCCCTTGATCAATAGCTAGCATCCACAGTTAAGATGTAATATCAAGAAACAAAGGTCATAATACAACTTTATAACCAGGAATAAAATAATTCATTATATCTTACATAGCTCATTTGGCTATCTCATTACAATGCAGCAGGAATAACTATAGCATGGAGTCCTTCATCTTCAAAGTGCCACAGGCAATCATGTTGGCTGTAGACTTGTAATCCTATTCAACACACTTCTCTAACATCAAACAAACCTACAACATAATAAGTTATAGCCCTAAGGGTTAATACATTTGAATTGTATTGGCAAGTGATACTATGGTATAGTAGTGGTATCTATCATCCATATGCATTTGGCTAAGTGGAGATTAGGCTTGCTTTTCTCAAAATCGATTTTCCTTATCTTTTGAAAACACTAAGTTTTTATTTGTCAAAATCACCCAAGGCATCTACCAATAGAAATTTTTGATCCTTTAACCCTTGTTCAACCACAAGTTTTTAACTTAGAACTTGGGGTGAGGAGCTCCGTGATAGCTTCCATGTCTTGATGCTCAAATTGTCCATTGTCGGGGACACGACTAAGTACTTGGATTTTACTCTGTTGAGAGGTGGTGCACTTTCCCCACAAGACTCGACATGCATCAAGACAAGATCTTTCAGAAGCCTTCCCTTAGACCAAAATGGACGCGCTCCAAACCTGTCACCCCTACCACCAACTGTCCACCTGGCTAAGTTATTGCAACCTATATGATCCAGGCAGACCCCATAATGCCAAGTGGCTCCACTTGAAGCTTCTCAACATTTAACATCTCAAATCTCTTTGTTCCTGGGTGGCTTTCCACAAGTGAGATACACTATGGTAGGCCATAAATATGGGGCCCTGTGTAACCACTCAACATAACCCATTCACACCATTCCACCTAGGTGATTCATTCACATAGTTGTTTTATTAAACAAAACACAAGTCATTGACTTAGAAATATTTCATAGCATGAATATAATCCACCCTTGTTTTCTACTAGCTAAGCTAAGCATGATAGTAGTAGGGATCTTAACTTAGGGAAAATTCTACTAAGGAATCATCTACTAGGATTTCCCAAGGCATAGCATACTTAGTAAAAATTCCATGCAAGTCCTACACAAAATATCACTAATGGTGAAAATAATGGGACAAAAGTATGAAGCACCACTTTCCTTTTTGGTAGAGAATATATGTTCACTCCTTGATCTTGCAAATGTCACACTCTTCAAATTTCACTACAATTCAATCAAGGCACAAATTCAATATAGCATTCAAACAATTCATCACATAAAACAATAAAAACAAAGCAATGAATGCAAGCATGCAAAAATGTCGTTTTGTTTGGAAAGGTGGTTTCTAATAGGCTATAAACATTTTAAAACACCTATTTGTCATTTATAAAAGTGGCAAGGTCATTTGAAAGTAAGTTAGTGAAAATGGACATTTAAATCATTTTTTGTTTTGTTAGAAAATGATTTAAATCAAAGTAATAATTTCTAATGTTTGCCAAATATATTTTTAAACACAAATGTTAGTGTTTATGGTCAAAGTGTTTAATATTAAATCATTTGCCAAAGGTTTCACCTAAAAACCATTTTTAAGTCAAAGCAACATTTTATTTTGCTAGAAATGCCTTCAAACAAAGTAATAATTTTCTAGGGTTCACCAAATATAATTTTAAATCCAAAACTTGGTGTTTAGGGTCAGAGAGTTTAAATCAAATCATTTTCCAAAGGTTTTACTCAAAAAGCATTTTTAGAACACATTCAACATTTTTATTTAACTAGAAATTATTTTATTCAAAGATTTATTCCTTAGCAATACAAAACATACTTTTAAATATACAAGTTGGTTTTTATGACCAGTAGGTTCAAAACAAACCATTTAAAAAATGTTTTACCCTAAAATCGTTTCTAGAATAAATTTTATACAAAAAATAGGCCTACACATGTTTCTGCAAAAACAACCATTTTTATTGAATCAATTCACTAAACAAAAGGGCATGGTTGGAAAGTATTATTTTTGCTGAATCCATTGATATAAAATTTGTAAAATTTGGACGTGTAGATTTAAAGTTATGAATTTTACAAAATCATACATCTAATAGAACATTTCTGTTTTTAAAACCAAAGACAAGGCTACGTGTCATATTCCTATTGGACGGTACCGCTTTGTCTGGATCAAGCATTCCAGACCGCAGGATTAAAAGGAATCTGTGCGGCTCAGATCATCGCATACCCCTTCGTTAAGTCATTCTATCTACGCCACAGGATAAATATCTAACGGCTCATAAGCGAGTGACCAAAGTCTGGCGACGCATGGAGACAGCGAGCGGCGGCGACGCGTCGGGTGGTGACGGTCCGGATATTCTAGGGTATCAGGGGGTGGTTGCAGTAGCTTACCAGGTCCGCGAGGTCACGACGATGCTCAACATGGTCGTTGTCGACGGAGGGGTGCATGGGCGTGACGGCAATCTCTCACCGGAGTTGCGCCTGACGTCGGGCATGTTCGATTGTTGACGGAGGCAAGGCTGCAAGGCACGACAAGACAGTCTAGAGGTAGTATTAAGCGCGTGAGAGAACGACGAGTGCAGGAGTGTCATTGAGGGGGAGAGGGGCGGTCGGGTCTCACCGGGAGAAGTCGTCGGAGTGGATGCAGACTATGGCGACACTCAGACGAGGAAGAAGATGACGTTGTGGAGCATGCGCGGGCGACTGGGTGGTACTGGGAGATGTGTAGGGAGGTGGGGACCAGGATCGTGGGAACTGGGAGGCAAGGGGAGGTCGGACATCATCAGAATTCGCCGGAAAGTCTCGTTAGGGCAACGAGGTTGCAAGCAGAAATCCAGGCAGCCTGGAGGCAGAGAGGGGACGGCGTTTGGGGGGAAATGGAGAGAACGGGGGAGATTTAACGCGCGTTGTCGTGGTGAGGATTTAGCGTGGCATTGATGCGTATTCATGCCGACATTCAACGGCAGTAAACGGCCGGGAGGGGTGAGGTCAGCGGGCGGGTGAGGGAGACGATGACCTGGCGGTGGGGCAATGTCGTCAGTGATTGAGAGGGAAATCGGTGGGGTCAGGCGATCAGTGGCTACGCGGGTGCGGGTCTGAGTGAGAAAGAAAACGGTTCGGGGGAGGAGAGAGGTGGGCTGGTTGGGCCTAGTTGGGCCAGGTTGGGCTGGGCTGGTTCTTTCCCTTTTTTTATTCTCTTTGTTTTTCTTTTTCCATTTTGATTTTCTGTTTTGAATTCAAACTATTATTTAAATATAGATTTAATTCTCAAATATTTTCCAAATATTCAGTATGTTTTAATACTGTTTTAAACATGTATTTAAAGTCCATTTTAAAATAATTTTCCCTTATTCCTTTATGGTTTACTAATTAATTAATTTAGACACTTGTCTTTATTCCAATAAAATCAAATATGTTTTTAACCCCATATAAATTTTATTCAAATAATTCTTTTAAGTTAATTAGATAACTTTTTAATCGACTTTGGTAAATTCCCATTTATTATTTTCTCATGATTTAATTAATTATTTACCTAAGGGACTTTGTCTTTATTAAATATAATTAGAATATGGCTTAATCCTATAAACTTTTATTTGATTATCCCTTTATTTTATTTCTTTATCCCTTTATTTTATTTGGATTATCTTTATTTCATTTGGTTATGGATTTAACTCAAGATTTATATTATCTTCCAAATAATTTTCTTGGGATTTATTATTTAGGCAAATTGTCTTTATTTAAATAAAATTGAATATTGTTCAATCCTTATGATTTTATTTTAATAATCTTTTACCCTTATTTATTATTCAATAATCCTTCATTTGTTAAGGATTTGGCCAAGATTTAATTTGGGCTTTAAATATTCCTTATTTATTTATTTCTTTCTTTGCCTTACAAAATCCATATCTTTTTATTCATAGATCCAAAATTGGTGATTCCAATTTGTATAATTTTATTTAATATTTGTTTATCTATTTAAATCTATTTAGGATTATTTTGCTCACAATTTGGTATGTATTTTATATAGGAGCTTTATTAGCTTTGGAAATTAATTCCTTTTATCTTATTAAATTCATAAGTTTTTATCCATGGTTCCAAATTAAATTAAATCATTTTCTATGGTTTTATAATATTTTTATTTATCATTATTGATCATTTTAAAATGTTTGTTGCTAAATTTTATATGGATCAAATCCATAGTCTTAGAAAGATCTTGGAAATGATTTATTCCATTAGGGTTTTTCGGATTTAACTTTTCCAAGTGTTTAAATTTCAAGATTCATTCTTTGATGAATGAATTTCACTTGATTTGAATTTTGTTGGATTCCATTTTATTCAAAGTTTTTTCAAGATGGGTTTTGATGTTTCCTTTTGGAATCAAGAAGTTTCTTTTCACCCTAAATTTCAACAATTATTTATTTTGTTTATTTATTTATTTATTTTTCACATGTCAAAATTTGGAAAATTTTGGGATGTGATAGCCACGCTTCCTGTCCTTCACTTTGAAGATGTCCTTGAGGCGGAGCTTGATGGAGTCACTCGAGAAGTTGTCCTCGGAGATGCGGAGGCTATCCTTCCTATCCTTGGTATACTGGTGCATCAGCTTCACGCGGTGCTGTAGAGGCTAGATCCACCTAATGAACCAGCACATGGCTAGGTCCAACCCGGTAAGACCCGTGTCTACGAACCACTTGATCCGCCTAATAGAGAGGGAGGCTTCATCGTCAGAGGGAAGGAGGGCTTGGGATCTCCATGTCGAGGCTTCAGCGGCAGCCCCGTCGACAAAGTATGGGTACGTTCCTTCTCGGCCAGCCAAAGGGATGTCTGGCCCGTAGAAGTACGTCCTCTGCCAGTTTTTGTAGGACTCGTGGCCTAAAATATAGGGGAACCGCCGGCCAGGCCAGATCTTGAAGCTAATGGTTCCACAATTTCTAAGATCGTCCTTGCCCTTGTCGGCTTCCCTCTTGACGGTAAAGAAATATAAAAACAGATCTAACCTAGGCCTAATTGCTAGGTAGCCCTCATAGAGCGCCGCGTAGTTGCTAAGCGCGAGGATGCTATTCGGAGAAAGGTTCTAAGGTTGAACCCGGTAGTGACTAAGGACTTCTATCAAGAAGTTGGAGATTGGGAGGGAGACACCCCGTACCAGTTGGGCTTTGAGGTACACCTTTTCTCCGGCTTGGGGAGAAGGGATACCCTCACCGGCCGGCACCGCCCGCCAGACTAGCCCCTCCGTCGTGGGGAGGTACCCCTCGGCGAGCATCTCCTTGAGATCGCTCTCGGTGATATCGTAGCCACGCCACTCTCCCTTGTGAGAGTCGCCCTCCTCCTCCAGTGATTCCAGCCCCGCTAGAATTTGGTCGCCGCTGGTGGATTCGACCACCGTGGTGTGTGGTAGAACCAAGCCCTGTAGGGGCACATGAAATGAGCCCGCCGGCTTCGCCGCAACATCCCTCGTTGCCACCATGGATGGGGTGGCGCTTCTTCTTGCCATTGGTGTAGGAGGAAGGTGACTATGGGATTGGGAAAATCTATGGTTTTTATCGGTGCGCGCGGAGAGCTCGGGGAGGCATTTCCGAAGGAAGAAGACGACGCGAGGAAGAATGCGGTGAAAGGATAGAAATTACCATAATTATAATTTATAGTACTCGGCATCAAGATTCGTGCAAGTTGATCGAATGATTGCTGCGTGGACAGCGCGTGCGTAGAAATTTCGCCACATTCCCACCGCCGCCGCCAACGTTTCGCATCCTTCGCACGGGAAAAATGTCTATCATTATGTTATATGCATGTGTAAGTTACGAGGCATTGCTGACCAATGGTCTATGACGCTCTACTGACATAGGCAGGTGAACCATCCCATCTGAAGATTCTAGCATGGATGGATCCTGTCTGGCTACGAGAAGAGTACAATGGAAGATTCAACTGTTCTCCAACTTACATTTTGAAGACGGAGATCATTGCAGGGTTCTTTGGAGGACTACAAGATATTGCTTGACGATTTGCTGACATTCATCTGGACGGAGCATTCAACCTAAAGAGGCAAGACGACGCATCAGAGTTCTCTGGGGGCTACTGTTGGGGATATGCTAAATGGGTATCACCATAGCATGTCTTTAATCCAGATAACCCAAGTGGCCCACAGTTGGTAGCAAGGCCCATGGCCTGCTAGGCGGCCCGGTTAGATGGATCCAGAAGGAAGGTCCATGATGGATAAAGGAAAGCTACGGAGGAGTCACCAGCGTACCCAGAGCCTTGGAGTGCAAGACACGTTAGACTAGTTGTGTACTGTGTAGGACTGTATAACCTGTCTGGCTAGGACTTTGCCTGTAACCCAAGGATATGGCGACTATATAAGCCGGACCTATGGGAGCCTTAGGGATAACCTCAACTCATATCGCGCACAGCGAACCGATCCCTGTAACTCGGCATATTGCCATTATAGTGATTTATAGCAGGAGTAGGATCCCGCCACCGTCGTGGGATCTGTACCTGGGTAAGCTGTGTTACCTCATACCCGCCAACCTTCCGCCTTACACCATGTCTCTAAACACGCTTTGTGAGGACCCCTCCATGGCATACTCGTCGGCAATACCACGACAACCACCGCCACTGCCTCCAGTCAACGTCCCCGCTGACTGAGCATCGTCCTCCATCATCGAGGAAGCCCCCGCACCCTCCGACTCGGATTTGGACGTTCTCTACACCGACATCAGGGTGGACTCAGAGGATATGGACATCAACCCGGAGGACCTCGACTTTGCTATGCAGGAGATGGATGAAGATATCAAGCGTAAGAAGAAGGCCGATAAGGGCATCACGTCCCGAGAGGTGTTCATTGCCATTCGGAGCATGATGGAAGAAGACCAACCTGGACAAGCTCCGCCTAAGCCGCTGGACAAGGGACAGGGACCAGCCGATGCTTCCGACAATGATCGTGCAAAGGCCATGCCCCCTCTGCCTAACCCAGCACAACAGACGTAGGAACTCAACATCGGTCCGAGTAATCCCAACACCGCAAATCCACCGCCTCCAGCATCTACATCTGCGGCCGCCCAAGTCACTGCAGTTGATAGAGTGATGTATGGAAATTTGCTCATCGAGCCCCTGACTGTGGCCCATATATGGAATGTAGTACATCTTGATGAGAAGCGCCGGCAGCTACTGGAGGAAGCGCAAGCCATCACGGAGAAAGGTGCAAAGCAAGATCGAGATCTGGCCAAGGCGCAAAAAACAATCGAGGTAGCTAGATCCATGGAGGCTGAGTACAAGAGTCTGCTCAAGCATCAGAAGGCTAGGAAAGCTCCAGCTCACATTGTCAACGACCCTAGTATATGGCGCAACCTAGGATGGGCTCCCTCGAAGCCACCACAAGCTAATACATTGACAGTGAGGGCAGGCAGGTCATGCCCACACCTATCCTCAACTTAGCCATCGCCAATACCCTACTGGAGCAGGATAGATCACCCGTAGCTATGGAACAGGTCTATGACCTTGTATCCAAGGCTATCAAATAGCCGGAAAATTCCACCTCTCAAAGGCTTGAGTCTAATCCAGCATATTGCCAGTCTAGCAATCCTAGGCCACCAAGGGAAAGATCTCCTCACGATGTCGGGTCCCAGACAGGTTCATCAGACCAAGGAGGAAAGGCTCATCCTCGTCACCCATGTCCATCGCCCCGGTCCCCCCGACATCACAAAGAACCAAGAGCTCACCATCGTACGAGCATGCCTCCACCAAGATGCCCTCAGGGCGGCATCATCATTCGCGATAACATGGAGCAGCATCGTCCGCAATGGCAATCAAGGACGTAAGAGCAGGTCACACCATGACCCTCCGCGTCCGACAAGCAACCGCGATAGACGTGAGGAGTGGCAGGAGGGTAACAGCAAGAAAGCAAACCCACTGCCGCCTCCGCGTCCATTGCCACCTAGCAGCCACCATGGCGGAGGAGGGCCGCGTCTCTCACGAAGCCCTTCCCCCGAGGGCAAGAAGAAAAAGAAAGCCCGGAGCCATACGGTGCACGTTCATGCCTGGACAAGATTCACGAGGCCCAAGAAGGATAATACCTAGGACGATGTTTCTTTGGACCTATGATATGGACCGCAACTTACCCCAAGGGTTTCCGGATAGACAAGATAATCAAGCCCTATGACGACACAGCCAAGCCAGCTACGTGGTTGCAGGATTACGGCAACGCGGTTGAGATTGCCAGGGGAAACCCCAACGTTGCTGTCAAGTCCCTCCCACTAATATTGACAGGCACAGCCCACCAATGGATTGATGACTTGCCGGAAAAGTCCAAATGCAACTGGTTGGACATGCAAGAAGCATTCACCAAAAACTTTTTGGGTATGTACAAACATCCCTATGATGACCCACAAGTATAGGGGTGTATCGTAGTACTTTTGATAAATATGAGTGTCGATCCCAACGAGGAGCAGAAGGTGTTTACTAGTGGTTTGGATCAGGTATTCTCTATAAATACTTAGCAAACAGATTTTTAGGGTTTTTTGATAATGCAAAGAAATAAAGTGTGAGTAAATAAAAGACAATAATAGTAATTGCAGCAAGTGGGCCAATCATTTCTTCAGCAAAGGACAAGCCGGTTGTACTACTTATTAGGACCAAACATTCTCGAGGACACATGGGAATACTGTCAAGTGCTTTCTCTTCATATAGTTGATTAATCTTCTTTGGTTGGACAAGTATTGTGCGGGTGAACGTATGCTAATGTACTAACCTTACTTGGACTAATACATACTTGTGATTATAACCCTTGAAAGAATCCACAATTACAAGAAAGTAATTAAGATAAAAACATAACCACAACATTAAACACTGAGATCCTACACTCCCTTGTGCAAAGATTTCCTAACGGGGGTTCAGTTTTCTGTCACTACGGCTATCCCATAATTAGTAGCCAAATACACAATGCATTCCCCTAGGCCCATAAATGGTTAAGTATCATGTAGTTAACGTTTAACACCACTAGAAGAATAACACCACAACTTAAATATCAAACCATTGAATATTTCCCCTTCCCTAGGGGGGCCCGTGCCAAGGGGTGGTTTGGGCCCCCTCTAGCCCATCTCCACTTCCCCTTCTGTCTTACTTCGTCTTCTGGAAAAATAGGGACTTCCATATATTTTCTGGAATTTTCTGATCTTCGCGAATATTGCATCTAGACACCGCTTTTTCCATCAGAATCTTGACTCCGCAAGTTCATCCTCCAAAAGTCATCCAACATTCAAAATAGATGATATAACATAAATATCACCTCTTAATATGAAATATATCAATGAATAACAGCAAATTATGATATAAAATAGTGATGCAAAACGGACGTATCAACTCCCCCCAAGCTTAGACCTTGCTTGTCCCCAAGCGAAAACTAAGCTCAATAAACATGACCACAGGTTTATGGAGTGAAGTGTTGATATAAATAATACGGACAAGAAGCATCACATTCACCAATACCCAAATCATAATAGAAAACAACTCACCATTATATAACTTAACTTGAAATGAGTATGGGAGTCACAATAAAGATGCATAAAGACAATCATAATTGGTAATGGCAAACTTTGTTCTTGGTCAGAGAATAGTTGAAAAATCATACTTGGTTTTCAAGCAAAGCTTTTGTAATGAAGTTTATAATAGGAATCTTTTGCTCAAACATAAAAGGCTTTTCACAACAATAGCTTTCAAAGTAATATTCATTCAGATAAGAGCAATGTGCAAAACAAGGAACATAAGAAACAAGATTGAAAAAATCATCATATGAATGAAATCACAATAACTCAAATGCTTGCTGGAGATAGAAAGGAAAAGGTCTACTGACTCAACTAAGAAGTAAAATATAGACCCTTCGTAGAGGAAAGCAGGGATTTCAAGTTTCATAAAGAGCTTACAAAATATTATGGTACTTACTAGCTTTGAGCT
The DNA here is from genome assembly GCA_916181665.1 of Avena sativa. Lineage (NCBI taxonomy): Eukaryota > Viridiplantae > Streptophyta > Magnoliopsida > Poales > Poaceae > Avena > Avena sativa. The sequence continues at coordinate 87,440,034 of OV702293.1, read as the reverse complement.
CTCATTGCCCCTATCATAAGAATCTGAAGGTGATTAAGGTTAAAGTGAACAAATATGAAGTATATGCTTGAAAAATCATAAGTTGGTAATCTCATGTCCCTTGATTACGAGGCTCGTTCCTCATGCTACGCAACTTTGGTCACAAGCAAGTTCTTGTCATTGTAAGTATATGTGTATCATAGAGAACCGCCAACAGGGTACCCCTTGCCCCATGATACATGAGCTACCCCATATAAAAATGAAAAGGCAACAGACAGTGAGAATCTCAGTGATCTTTTTATTTCCTATTTGCATAGATTTTTATTGAGGATGCTTCACATATTGCTCACTATGGTTATGCTGCAAGTTTCCACCATGATTAGGCATGACTTGGGTTATCCGCCCAGGCATTTCTCTGACACATATACATAACTCCATGGACTTACAAGATCCCCTTTTATTTGACACCGCCGACATCCGTAAACAAAAGATCATAATATCAACTGGGTAGATATTTACAGGTGTTGAAAGTGTTCCCCATGACAACATGGTTCTTCTAATTCCCAACTTATAAGTGCAAGCATATACAACTTATAAGTGCAAGCATATACAACACAATGGTTCAAGTTTATTAAGGTCAGGAAAATAAGGTGTGCCATCAAGTTTTTGAGAGCTTTACTAACTAGTTTTCACATAACAAAAAAGAATTTTTAACTTGCAAGATAGATAAAACTTGAGAATTTACTTGGAATAGAAATAATGCTAATAGGTAGATATGGTGGACACAAATGGCAAGGGTTTTAGTTCAAGGATTGGATGCATGAGAAGCGTTCCCTCTCAGTACAGGTTTTGTCAACACCCGGATTTTTAATCACAGATGCCTGTTATGCCGTACATCGCAATCCCAGGATTACCATTTTTGCGAGACATAACAGATTGGGTATCACAGTACATCATCCATTACAAACCATACATAAGGTCTTACACAAATAAAGGATCTCATGATCAAGTCTTAATACAAATCAAGCAGTGGAATAAAGTAATGATAACAATAGCATGGGCGAAGCTCCATCTTCATAGTCACAGGAAATGCTGATGATGGGAGATGATCCTAGTGGTCATAACCTTCCTGCTGTCCGTCGTCCTGGTAGTCCTCTTCATAGTATGGCCACGGGAATAGCCAGGGACAAAGCCATGAGTACTCTTTAAGTACTCGCAAACTAATACTAACAAGTGAGATGGTTTTGGGTAGGAAGTACTAAGCTCTAAGTTATTTTGAAAAAAGCCAGATTTATCTCTACTGAGTTCAGAAGAAAAGAAAGCTAGTTGAAAGTTTTAGAAAACCTAAGTGGGAACCTGAATTTCATATCACAACCCTGTTGTGGTCAAGTCAAAATTACGATTCATTTCATAAGTCATTTTGAAAACATCTGATGACAGAACAGTATGGCCACTCCAACTGTCCATAACCGCGGACACTGCTATTCGAATAGTTTGACACTCGGAAGAGGTGGTACACTTTCACCACAACATTCGATACATCCGTTAGGAACAATCCTGAATTCACCATACTCAGTATGCAGATAATCAATCCTAACCTTTCAATTACACGCCCTAGTATAGGCACCTCTCCTATGAGTTTGGCCTCCCAACCATGACCAACTGTCATCATGGGAACTGCACAGGTGGACAATCTTCACAAGGTAGCCTCACATTAAACCTTGTCCGCAAGGGAACCCATACTAAGGTATATAAATTTCCAGTCAAGCCCTACCCAAATTTCGGGTATTGAGGTTGACGGTAAAATTGGAATGGTATCGCATCCAGACAACCCTGAGTTTTATAAAGGGCTAAGGCTCATGCCTTAACATTTTCATCACCAAAATCATCTGGTGTTCAAGAACATATGTCAAGACATTTCAGTAGAATGACTCATCATTCTAAGGTTTTCATAACCATTTTCACCAAGTATTCCCATCTAAAGTGGTCATGTTTTATGTTTAGCCTTAGCATCTAATAGTGGGGGTAAACACTAATGAGGGGTGGTAAACAAGTGTATCTTATCTACTGTCAATCTCATGCCAAGGGCTGTGACCTATCGTCTCCGCCGGGCAACGCCGACGAGACAGAACCCTAGCGCGGCTAGTGGGGGTCTAAAGGGGATCATAGGGGCTCAGGCGAGGGTCGGCGACGGGGAAAAACAACGAAGTCGATGTCGGTGAACCTCCTGGTACCGGCGTCTTATCTTGGGGAGGCTCCAATCGCTGGCTCCTTTATTCCTCCTCCTCGGCAGACTCTGGCCAAATTCCGGCGACCTGCTGCTGCCTTGCTCCGGGGGTGATGTGGGGTGCTTCTGAGAGAGAGAGGGGAGTGTGTTGGTGTGAAGAATTCGAGCGGGGTGGCCTCTATTTATAGTGCCAGAAGGGGACCGAAGGGCGTGGGTGGAGCTCGTCAGTGTCGTCGGCACAGTGGGCTAACGACATGGGCGACGATAGGGGGAAGTGTTGTGCTCCCTGGCGAAGCTCAACGGCGTGGGACGGTGCGAGATGGTCAGAACGTTGCGGTGCCCTAGGCGGGTCCGACGGAAAGTTTTATGGCGCACGGGATCTCCTGGTCACGCGGCGACGAACGGGCGTGTCTGCGGGGTTGCTGGGTGGTGGTGATCACGCTTGCATGCGGCGAGGGCGGCGCATGTTCTGTTGGTGAGTGTCGAGGGTGGCGCTCTGGCGTGCTCTCAGCATGGTGCAGAGGCATAGGGAGTGGCGTGTCTAGAGTTGTCCAGTGGCTTGCTGTTCGTTGGCATTGGACAGGGGGTGGTGGTGGACGGTGGTGATTGTCCCAGACATGGTTGGCGAGGCTAGAGCTTCTCCTAGCTTGCTGTCGATAGTGAGGTGGCAAGGTGATGCTCGGCCTGCTCACCATAGATGGTAATGTCAAGCTCATAGTGGTGCTAGAGCTTGCTAACTAAGCTAGATGATCTAATAAATGTCTGCTATGAGCTAGAGAGGGGAGAAGTTAGGCCAAATCACTTCTCACAATAGTGTTTGATGTTTGTTTGATTTGTGTTTGCAAGGTGTTTGATGAAATGGCCGAAAGAGATTCAAATTTGAATTTTTGGTTCAAACTTGGTGGGTGTACTAGTTACATACGCATTAGTCTCTGGTTAGTTGGAAAGGTCAAGGGGAATTGGTTTGGTTGGTTTTTGAGAATTGGGTGATCTTCCCATATGTTAAAGATTCAATTTTAAATTGTCATTTGAATCAAGTTGCCAAATGTTTCTGTAAGTTTGATACGTTGGCTTTGGTTCAATTTTACTTGGTCTAGCAAGGGGTGAAAAGAAATGGAAATGTTTCTGTTTGAAATCTGGGACTAGGAACACTCAAAGTTGCCTAGTGATCAAGATTGGCAAAAATGACCATTTGCTTTATTTTGTTTGTTTATGATTTTCTCTTGATTTTTTTCTGCTTGGAAATGATTTAGATGATGTTGTTTTCATCTTTAAACCATTCCTTGCTATTTAGATCAATCACACAAGTCCATTCATGCATTCATACAATCATCACATACACGCATGCATTCATATGATGTTAATTAGCAAAAGTTTATGCTAACCCTAATTTTGGTGATCGGAATTGGATAATCATTGTTCAATATTTTTGGGATGTTACAAACCTTCGCTCCTTAAACAAAATCTTGTCCCGAGATTTGAGAAAGAAGAAAGAAGAAAACTAGGATTTAAAAAGATCGAGAAACTCCGCCTTGATGTAATCTTCTTATTCCCAGGTAGCTTCTTCTTCAGTGTGGTTACTCCACTGAACCTTGAGAAACTTGATGCTCTGGGTCCTGGTGGTTCTGAAAGCTTCCTCCAAAATAAGAATGGGTACTTAGGGATATGTTAGGTCATCGTTGATCTCTATGGTGTGGTGATCAATGTTCTTGAAAACTTCAGTCTTCTCTGGGACTTCAAGGCATTTGCGAAGTAACGATATATGGAACACATTATGCACGACTGGCATCTCCTCTAGCAGTACCAGTTGATACGATACTTCTCCTCGACGATTCAGAATTTTGAAGGGTCCGATATATCTGGGGGTTAACTTTCCTTTGAGCTGGAAATGCTGCATTCCTTTCAAAGGCGACACTTTGAGATACACAAAATCTCCGATATTGAAAGCGAGGTATCGATGTCTCTTGTCGGCATAACTCTTCTGTCTTGACTGGGCGGTCTTGAGGTGCTCACGGATCTTGTGAACTTTCTCTTCTGCTTCTCATAGGATGTCTGGTCCGAAAATTTGACTCTCTCCTACTTCCGACCAATTTAAAGGGGTATGACACTTCCTTCCATACATGAACTCGGATGGGGCCATTTGAAAACTAGCTTGATAACTGTTGTTGTACGAAAATTCTGCGAAAGGTAGACAATCATCCCATTTAGATCCATACTCTAGCACACAGGAGCTCAACATATCTTCGAGTATTTGATTTACTCGCTCTGTTTGTCCATCTGTCTGAGGGTGATACGCTGTGCTAAAATCCAATCTCGTTCCCAATCCTTCTTGGACTTTCTTCTAGAATCTCGAGGTAAACTGAGTTCCTCGATCTGACACAATGTTCTTGGGGACTTCGTGTAGACTAACGATTATAGTGATGTACAACTCCGCTAGCTTCGAACTTTGGTAGGTGGTCTTGACTGGTAGGAAATGAGATACCTTGGACAGTCTATCAACTATGACCCAAATAGAGTCATTTCCCCTACTAGAAGTAGGCAATCCGGTGATAAAGTCTATTCCAACTGAATCCCATTTCCATTCCGGAATCTGTAAGGGTTGCAACAGTCATGTGGGTCTCTGATGTTCCGCCCTTGACTCTTTGAAAAATATCAAACTTGGATATATAGCTTCAGATTTCTCTCTTCATCTTATGCCACCAAAATTGTTCCTTCAAATCCTGATACATCTTTGTTCCTCCGGGTTGGATAGAATAAAGAGTATCATGGGCCTCTTTCAAAATAGTTTCCTTCACCTCTGAATCTGCTGGTACACAGAGACGTCATTTGTACCACAACACTCCTTCATCTTCGGTGAATCTGGGTTCTTTTCCTATACCGATACGATGTTTGGTTCCGTCGATACTAGCATTTCCTTTCTGCGCCTCCTTGATCTGACTGATCACAGTGGGTTGAAGTTCTATACTAGCCAAAAATCCTTCACTTACTAATTCCATTCAATAATATTCCATATCCTTGTGCAAACTTGGTTGTTCCTTTAGAATCATGGAGTTCTAGCGGCACGGCAATCTGCTAAGGGCATCTGCTACCACATTGGCTTTACCGGGGTGATAGTGCATGTCCAGATCATAGTCCTTGATTAGCTCTATCCATCTCCTCTGCCTCATATTCAACTCCTTCTGAGTGAATATATACTTCCAGCTCTTGTGATCTGCATAAATCTCGCAAGGATTTCCCATCAGGTAGTCCCTCCATGTTTTCAGGGCTAGAACTACGGCTTCTAGTTCAAGGACATGAGTAGGATAATTTTGCTCATGTTGCTTCAGTTGTCGGGATAGATAAGATATAACTTTTCCTTCTTGCATTAACACACATCCGAGAACGATATTGGATGCGTCACAATACACATCAAAATGCTTCGTGATATCCGGCCTGATCAAGATTGGGGCTGAATTCAATCTCCTCTTGAGTTCTTGAAAACTCGCTTCACACTTGTCCATCCATTCAAACTTCTTGTACTTCTTCCACAATTGGGTCATGGGTCTTGCGATACTTGAAAATCCTTCTACAAACTTGCGATAATATCCCGCCAATCCGAGAAATGCACGAACTTGGGTTTGAGTGGTTGGGGCTTGCCAATCTTCAACATCCTTCACCTTTGCAGGGTCAACGGCAATTCCTCCGGCTGATACGATATGGCCGAGGAATCCTACCTCGTGTAACCAGAATTCACATTTGCTAAACTTGGCATACAACTGATGCTCCCTAAGGGTTCCAAGGAGGGTCCTTAGGTGTAGCTCATGTTCTTCTTCTAATTTGGAATAGATCAGAATGTCATCGATGATAACAACGACAAACTTATCCAGGAAGTCCATAAAAATCTTATTCATGAGGTTCATGAAATAAGCGTGGGTATTAGTTAATCCAAAAGACATGACAGTATACTCGTATAATCCATATCTGGTGGTAAAGGCAGTCTTTGGAATATCCTCTGCGCGAATCTTGAGTTGATGATAACCAGTTGTAAGATCAATCTTAGAAAACACTTTGGCACCGGTCAACTAGTCAAACAGATCCTCTATCTTTGGCAGTGGATACTTGTTCTTGATGGTAACATCATTCAGCTTTCGATAATCCGTACACAAACGATTACCTCCATATTTCTTGTCCACAAATAAAACAGGTGATCTCCATGGCGACGCACTTGGTTGGATCAATCCTATCTCCAGCATAGCATCCAGTTGCTTCTTCAGCTCCACTAGTTCAGATGGATTCATGCTATACGGTCTCTGGGCTATGGGTCCAGTTCCAGGGATGAACTGCTTCCTCCGCAAGGCATCTGAAGATTGAGATAGATCATGAGAAAAGAGGGAAATTTCTAAGGTTCGGGGTTTTGGTGTTTGAAAAAATTTCAAAGTTTGACTCGGATTTTTCTAGGAACTTGCTTTTCAATCATTCATTCATTCATAGCACACGATACAACACACACCACAACAAAGGAAAACAGATGGTTTTAAGAACCATTCTAGGAAACTACGATACAACGGGACCGAATACAACTCCCTAACGCTAGTGCTCAAGTGCTACTACTACTCGGAGTTGATGTCCTCATCATCCTCATCATCATCATCATCATCATCAATGAAGGCGAAGTCATCCTCATCGGTGAAGAAGTCCATGGCCTGATCCTCCAGAAAAGTCGTCATCATCACTGAGATAGGAGTAGGGGTCTCAACGAAGGTCTTCCCCTGCATTCTCCCTCTCCTCCAGCTGAATGTCTCTCCCGTGGACAGTCTCCTCTAACTCTGTGATCCTATGGCGGAGACGGGCAATGATGCGCTCCTTCTTGTCGAGCTGATGGCGACGAGACTGGCGATCCTTCACTAGCATGGCAATGGTCTGATCCTTCTTGGCGGCAATGGCGTACTTTTGATTGGTGTAGGAGCGGGCATTGTCTAAATCCTTCTGACGGTCATACATCATGAAGCTGAGGTGGTCCAACTGAGTCTTCAGCTCATGGTGATATGGGGACTCCAGTGGCTGTCCCATAACATCACGCCTTGGATAGAACTCAAAGCGGGTACCCTTGATCTGATTGATACTCTGTCCACATAGACGGGCAAGAGCTTCGTGCATGGCCCTGGCAAGTCCATCGAGACAGTTGTTCTCTCTCAAGGTTAACTGAATTCCCTCGAAGGTGGGGGCTTTGATCTTTCCTCGGGGACTTGCAACAACTAGCTATTGCAACTCCTCTCATTCCTAATCGTTGAGCTGAGCTCCAAAGAACTCGGTTTGTGGCGCTCCAGCATTTCCAACAGCTGGTCCAAGTCATGCTCAAAGATGAGATCTCCTCCATTCCCTAACTGATAGAACTTGCTATACTTCACGTCCATCTATAAGAGTATAGGATGAGTAAGTTAGTAGAGTGATCAAGTGTGTCAAATTTTATGTAAGTTTGCAAGAATGTTTTTTGAGGAACATGACTTTTTATGAAAGAGTCTAAGTGATAAGAATGAGAATAAGTTTTTATAAATACTCACTTCCTTGGTTTTGAAACTAAGTTTTTGATTCAAACGTCCATTCTAAACTAGGGTCTCCTATGGTCAGGATGGCTCTGATACCAACTTGTCAACACCCGGATTTTTAATCCCAGATGCATGTTATGCCGTACATCGCAATCCCAGGATTACCATTTTTGTGAGACATAACAGATTGGATATCACAGTACATCATCCATTACAAACCATACATAAGGTCTTACACAAATAAAGGATCTCATGATCCAGTCTTAATACAAATCAAGCAGCGGAATAACGTAATGATAACGATAGCATGGGCGAAGCTCCATCTTTGTAGTCACAGGCAATGCTGACGATGGCAGATGATCCTAGTGGTCGTAACCTTCCTGCTGTCTGTCCTCCTGGTAGTCCTCTTCATAGTCTGGCCACGGGAATAGCCAGGGAAAAATCCATGAGTACTCTTTAAGTACTCGCAAATTAATACTAACAAGTGAGATGGTTTTGGGTATGAAGTACTAAGCTCTGGGTTATTTTGCAAAAAACCAGATTTATCTCTACTGAGTTCAGAAGCAAAGAAAGCTGGTTGAATATTTTATAACACCTAAGTGGGAACCTGAATTTCATATCACAACCTTGTTGTGGTCAAGTCAAAATTATGATTCATTTCATAAGTCATTTTGAAAACATCTGATGATGGAACAATATGGCCACTCCAACTATCCATAACCGCAGATGCGACTATTCGAATAGTTTGACACTCTACAGAGGTGGTACACTTTCACAACAACATTTGATACATCCGTCAGGAACAATCCTGAATTCACCATACTCAGAATGCGGATAATCAATCCCAACCTTTCAATTACACACCCTAGTATAGGCACCTCTCCTATGAGTTTGGCCTCCCAACCATGACCAACTGTCATCTTGGGAACTGCACAGGTGTACAATCTTCATAAGGTAGCCTCAGCTCAAACCTTGGCCGCAAGGGAACCCATACTAAGGTATATAAATTTCCAGTCAAGCCCTACCCAATTTTCGGGTATTGTGATTGTACGGTAAAATTGGAATGGTATCGCATCCAGACAACCATCAGGTTTATAAAGGGCTAAGGCTCATGCCTTAACATTTTCATCATCAAAATCATCCGGTGTTTAAGAACATATGTCAAAACATTTCAATAGAATGACTCATCATTCTAAGGTTTTCATAATCATTTTCACCAAGTATTCCCATCTAAAGTGGTCAAGTTTTAAGTTTAGACCTAGCATCTAATAGTGGGGGTAAACACTAATGAGGGGTGGTAAACAAGTGTATCTTATCTAATTTCAATCTCATGCTTCAGGATGACATCAAGATTTATCTAACTTATGCTACCTTTAATAAACTTTCTAAGTTCTACAATTTACTAGGTAACATTAACTAGAAAGCTTTGATAAAGAAATAAAATAACTAAGCTTGCAAATAAAACTCGGATTGGGTACCAAGTGGTGTAAGCTTGCATGTAAAACTTGCATGGTTTAGCTTAGCTTGCTAAGATAGTAGTAGAAGCTTGCAAGGATTTTCTTGCTAAGTTGCAAGTGTTAGCTTGCCTTATGCAGAGCAGTGGTTGAAGTTTTCCTCGGCTTCTTCCTCGTAGTATTCTCCTTCCTCCTCGTATCCTTGGTCGGTACTAGCGTCTATAAATGAATACGAGGTACACAATCACCAAACAATACTTAACTACTTCTATTTATCACACCAAGGTTTTCATTAGATCATCTAGGTTCATCACAAGCATTACAATCATCCAAGTACTTTCTTATTTATTATATTTTAGAAAAGTAATTTCTACTCATTGAAAAACTAATTAAGATTTAATATTCTCCAACTAAAACATGGGAGCATGTTGACAGCGCACAGCGCGCGCGGGAGTGAGTTTAAGTGGGTTTCCCCACCAGTCAGCGAGACAGGGGGTGCGAAGCGGTACGGGGTGATCTAGACCGCACGATCAAACTTGAATCCAACGGCTGTGCCCTATCGTCTCCGTCGGGCAACACCGGCGAGAAAGAACCCTAGTGCTGCCATTCGAGGGTCGGCGACAGGGGCGAACGACGAAGTCGACGACGGCAAACCTCCTAGTACCGGCGTCTTCTCCTGGGGTGGCTCCAATCGCTGGCTCCTTTCTTCCTCCTCCGCGGCAAACTCCGGCCAAATTCAGGCGACCTGCTGCTCGCGTTGATTCGGGGGTGATGTGGGGTGCTTTTGAGATAGAGGGGAGTGTGTTCGTGTGAAGAATTCGAGCAGGGGTGGCCTCTCTTTATAGTGCC